>JAYESA010000010.1:13737100-14346492 GCA_036927795.1 Iris macrosiphon | reverse complement strand
CCAGTATCTTTGGCACCTGCAGATGTAGTCTGCAGAAATTCACATTTTGCATGATATTTCTATGTTGGAGAGGAGAAGAAAACGTAAGCTAGTGGAAAAGGACCCAGGTCAGCGAAATTTCTTCCAAAAGGACAAACCAAAATTAACGACAAAACACGACCCATCAACTGGATTTGTAATTGTATATTTACTGTTTTATATATTGCTCTCCCCCTGGATTTCCAGTTTATTACTATATATGTATATTGTTCCTATTATATACTTAGTGTTTTGTAACAAATAGACAACTTTGTAGTAGTTCAAGTGGTAAGTACACATGGTTTTAACCCCTCCCCCCAACCCCCCCCCCCCCCCACCAAAAAAAAAAAACACACACACACACACCCCTCTGGGTCCCCCCCCCCCCCCCCCCCCCCCCCCCAACACCACAACCCCCACAGACAAAATGGTGAACAGATAATACACAAGAACCTCAGAAAAGGGCATCCTATATTCTAGGTCTAAAAGGAGAATGCTAGGGTCAAGGAGGCCTGGGATACTCCAAGAATTGGTGTTGTATCCATGTTGTCCAACATCAATGCACATGGACAAGCCGTGATCAGTATCCTGTCACTGTCACTGTGCCCATGTCACATATCTTGTCTGGTGTCTCATTTCCATGCAAGATTATTGATAAAGCAAACTACTGAAAGGAAAAAAAACTTAATAACTAAGTTGACAACTCCAAAGTCGCCATAGTTACTTTTGTATTCCAGTATCTTTGGCACCTGCAGATGTGCTCTGCAGCAATCACATTTTGCATGATATTTTCTTCTACTGAACAATCTGTAATCATGTTGGGAAAGGAGAAGGAAACATAAGCTACAGCAGAAAAGGACTCAGGTCATCGAAAGTTATTTTGAAAGGACAAACCAAATTTAACGACAAAACACGACCCATCAACTGGATTTCTAATTATTAAAAGGCTGATTTCAGTGAAGTCCAATCCAACTCCTATTATAACAAAAATTAACTACGAAGTAACCCCCCCCCCCCCCTCTTTCAAACATACACACATTAATGAAGAAAATAATAAAAAATTACAAATAGAAGGAAGTAAGACATGTCACCGGCAGCATTCTTGTTGAAGGAATTAACCAAAATGCTCTATAAGCATTTATTTTAAGCTTATTAGCACTTGAGTAACTGACTTATCAACTTTTGGCACTTTAATACCTCAGTTTAGGAGAGTTATCCTAAACTCTCACTTTTTTTGCAGTTAAAGATGACAATAAAGACGAGAAGACCATAGTGCCCTAACCCTAACAATTCATTATTTATTTCAAAAATTATTAAAAATAAATAAATGATAATATCATATTTTTCTCTAAACTAATCCTAACCCTAGCCCCTCTGCCCAGCTTCTGTTGCAGTCAGAGATCCGATCTCCCCCTCCCCTTGTGATCCCTCTCCTGCTCCTAGAAATGGTAGAACACTATGCTGACATTTAAAGCTGCAGGGAAGGGGATCAAAGGTGGGTGGGTGTATGTTTGGCGTGGGTTTTGTGTGTGTGTGTGTGTGTGTGTGTGTGTGTGTGTGTGGGGTGGGGGGGGGTGGGGGGGGGGGGGGGGGGGGGGGGGGTGCTAGAGTGAGTTAGAGGAAGATGGTGATGATACTTTTGGTTTTTTTTTTCTAAATTCTTAATTGTTTTTATCGATAATATTTTATTCATAGTGGACTTCAACTTCTAGCCATAAGTGGTAGAAAAAACAAAGTAGAGTATATGACTCATATCCAATGGATGCACCGTATAGAGCCTAATTCAAGAGCATCGGAGATTGTTTTACAAGAATTGTCCGAGCCTCTTAGTAAGAGTCGCTAAAAATTACCTTGTCAAAAAAAAAAACTAAAGCTAAATCTAGTTTGCGGTTTTCATAAACTACTATACAATAGTATATGAATCATTAAACATTTGAGCGAAAAGTGCACGGCGGATGACAAAACTGACATAGTAATATACTAATACCTACAAACTGCTACAACTAATACGGTAAAAACAATGTTAGGAAAGATATATCAACACATTACTACACGCATGTAAGTGAATAGAACCTAACTTTTAACTTTTCATGGGCCTCTTGGATAGACTTTCCGTCCTTTTTCCTCTTCCACATGTGACCATCTTGACGGAAGTTCCTCAGTATTTTACGATCAAATAAAAGAACACGACCACCTAAACACATGGATTTTGCAAGGAGAAACAATTAGAACAAATTTAGTGCTGATATAAATAGTTTAGGAAGTAGGTAAAAAACCTACAATATAACCAGAGGCACAATAACCACATTCAAGGAATATACAATTGGACTGACGCCCAAAAATTACAAACTGATAAAGTTTTACAAAATGAAAGTCTAACTTGAAATCGGTTATCTACTTAGTGAAACATAAAAAAGATCAATAAAATCCAAACAGTTTAAAAGTTCTTGCATTATTCAGTTTTAAGTCTCCACTTAACTAATATAATTTGTTACAGAAAATTGAGTCATACTAGGCATAATACTATAACTCTATTACTATCCAAGTTGATGATTGTCTGATTGGATAACATTTCCAAAAAAAATACAAATATAATTTGCTATTTACTTTTGGTTTAAGATTTGAATCATTGATGATAAAACCTACAACTTTCAAATATATAAGGATAATCAAACAAATTCTATATGGAAGTGCTGATAAACCGAAAATCATAATAGACATGTTCCAAGTTATCCGATTAAGATAGCTTCAACAATGTTGCATGTGATCTTCGCTTCTGACATTAAATGGAAGATGAATAGAGCATTTTAAATTCATCATGTTTTCTATTTTAGACAAGGATAGAATGAACCTTATTGCTCTTAGAATGAACCAGATTATATGTAACTTGATTGGATAAAAACTCCATACCACACGGTACAGTGTGCAACAATCAAATGCAGGATGGATTCACACAGAGTACAAAATGTGCAAGCCTCCAATGCAGAAAAAAATAAGAAGAAAAAAACATAGCTACAGATAACGGAAAAGAAAGAGGCTTCCATCTTACTCTCAGGTTTATCAACTGGTTGAGGCTGGATTTTAAAATACTTGAAATTACAAAGTACTGCAAGAACTTCATTGGGACGAAGCCACCTTGACGAGGCCTCTCCCAACAAGTTGCGCAAATCTGTTGAGAACAAAAATAATCAGTCCATTATAGGAAAAGCACGCATACATCTTAGAAGAGCATACACTAGATAGTTTTTGTAACCAAATTTAGCAACCATCGCCTTCGTGAATAGGAGAATATAGCAAAAATGATCAAAGTGGATGCGAGACAGAAAGAGGTTAGTAGTTTTCAGAAGATATCATGAGTTAAGAAAGAAAAAAATCCGGAACACTCGTAAAGTTATCAAGAGAGAAGAAGAACAAAGTCTGCAAATTCTTCAATATATGATATTTACAATCAAGATCATTTAGAAACTTCTACGAATTATTTCAGAGAAACCTCCATATATAATTGTCTGAGGGGATAAAATGATGTGGTGATTGCATTGAGCCGTAGGTCTGTAGCAACATAACCAATTTGAAACAAGTGGCTAGACAGTGACATGAGAGGATACATTAAAGACAGGACACAGATATACAATGTTCAAACTGAAGATATATAATTTTCTAATTTATCAACAAGATTGCTATTACTAAAATAATTTTACTAACATGAAACCCAAAACAGACAAAAGAACGACAATAACATAAAAGATGAATTACCATGTTTATTGTTCAGTGTTCACATTTCATAACACCCACTAACTTCCCAAATTTAATGTGGGAGTTCTGCCACTCAAAAAGGATCTGCCAACTTCTTAAGTGCTAGGATACAACACAAAAGAATAGCCCACTAGGCCACCTAGGCCTAGTTACACGAGCTTTTGTACAGCTATTTCAGATCTAATTTGGATTGGTTTTGAGTAGGCTGACTTTAGAAATGGTTTGGAGATTGACATCATATAGCTTCTTAAATATTTAAACTGATAGTAGTTACATCATCCCAACTTTGGGTATACCATTCAAAATTCATTTGCACATGTCAGCTCAATCAAATAGTCTTCTTAATCAGCACACACACTACAAAGTCACTTAGGTGTGAGGATAGGATAGGCTTGAAATAGGTTGCACATTTTCGTCTTCATCCTTTCTTTATCCCTCTTGCTCCTTTTTTGATTGGTACATCAGTAAACATCAACTAAAATTTCAAATGTACTTTATATGTTTCATTTAAGATCAATCATGCATCACGATAGAGAGAGTGAGAAATATGTCATGCATAGAATTAAAACAAGATGGTTGAAACTGAAAAGTACTTTTGGAATACTTTGTGATTGCAAATATCTCTGAAGTTGAAAGAAAAATTCTGCAACATTGCTATAAGACTAATCATACTTTATGTGGAAAAAAAAACAACATATCCAGAAAATTAGTGTAGCTAAATAAAAATGCTAAGATGGATGAATGGCAATACATTAAAAGATACGATAATAAATGAAGATTAGGATAATAAATGAATGCATCCGTGAGAAGTTATAGATAGCGTCAATTAAGGACAATATGAAAAAAAAAAAATTGACTTACGTGGTTAGGACATCTACAGCGCAAACCAATAGATTCTCTTGAAAGGAGGAACAATAATATATTAGTTAATGGAACAGCTAGGACTAGAGGTAGGCATAGACGAACATGGTTTGAAGTGTTAAAGAAGTATATGGATCTTGTTAACGTTACAGAGGATATGGCCATTATCAGGAACGAATAGAAGAAGAGGATACAAACAGACCCCAAAAATTTGGGATAAAACCTTTGTTGTTTTTGTTGTTGTTCTTGTTGTTTATATGTTTTCATTTCAAAGGAGATGGTCCATCCAATCCTCTAGGGTTGTGCGTAAACACTGACACAGATTCGGATAACACAAAACGGATACAGAATACGACATTTTGAGGAAATCCAAAGTTACGGGAATGATATGTATGTGGTTATGTATACACATGAACAGGTATCTATATGAATATTTCACATGTTAGATCTTAATAATATCTATATTTATGTATGTATTGGATAGTGACTAGGTTTCGATATGTATTGGATATTTGGATACTAACTAGGTTTCGAGAAGTTCTAGAAAGAATTTGATACAACGAAATGTTGATTTGTCATATCTCAGCTATGTTTGGCACAGCGATAGTTTGGGTCTCTATGGCGGACAGATATCATGTGTGATCCATACCTGACATGAGGGTCGAGGAAGTATCAAGTCAGATACATGTTAGATATGGGTACAAACACCAGTACGTTCCTCAAAAAGGAGTATCAGTGCAATATAAGTCTATTGTTCATTGGTTTCATTCTTTCCCCATGTTAGAGTAAGTGCATTCTCATTCATGATAGGTCTTGTTACTTCCAATCCACTACAAAAGCAACTTTGAATATGCACCATTGGAGCACAACTCACTAAACTATGAGATTTGAGTGCACCACTTAGCCCCTCTAGAATAATTATTTGTTGTACATACACAAACCAAAAGATGAATATATCCATAAATTACATCAGCAAAAACCCCTTTGAGTTAAGGCTTAACATGGACGCTTTTCGGTCTAAACCGGTCTATGTCTATTTTTGACATATTTGAGGATTTAACCAAATCTTCTATATAAAATTTCATAATTATCTTTTATATACTTTCCAAGTTTGATTAGGGTTCTGATTTGTATGAATTTTTTATTTATTTTTATAATTATCTTTTAGATACTTTCCTGGTTTGATTAGATTTATTTCATAGTCCTTAAATTAGGTATTGCTAATAATTAGAGAGTTTTAGAGAGAATTTATGTTTTGATTAATATGATTAATGAATTGCTCAATGGGAGTTTATCTTGTTGATTCTCGTGTCTGAGAATCGAGGTTCCACTCTTCGTTATCTTGGATTATTGGCTCTCAGCGATCGACAATTTCTATGTTTTGTCAGGTGGCATCAAAGTCTCGATAGGATCTAACAACGACAACAACAAACCACTTTTTTCTAATAAAGTGCAAAGGTTGAAGGCTCTTTGCGGTGTTCCGTCGTATCTAAGTCTCTCTGTAGGGATTAAATCTTAGCATCCGACGAGTTGAACGAGCACTAGGCTTTCAAGAACCGTCGAGCAAGATTCTAAACGGCAGTAGGCTGGTGTGCGGCGAAGAGGGTCCGCCTAGGTCGCCTAGGCACGGCCTAGGCACTTGGTACATTTTGGGACACTTTTACTATTTTATCATTATTTTTTTTGCATAATATCCATATTTTAATGATATTTTATGCATAATTAAGTTGTAGAAAAAAGATTTATGAAGTTTCAGTCTTGTAAAACTAAACCATAGGTCCATTATGCTTGCAAAACTATTTTGCCAAAACATCTAGTCAGATACCGCCTACGCCGTCTGGCCGTCCGCCTCCGCCCCTCACCTCCGCCTACGCCGTCAAATCACCGCCGACCGCCTACTCCACCGTCAACAACAAAAGTCGGTACGGAGAGTGGCCGCCTAGCCCCTAGGCGGCCATCTCGACTGCCATTTAGAACATTGTCATCGAGAAAACTAGTTCGAATCCAAAAACGGTGTCACGCGTGAGCAACGCACCTACCAGTCGAGAGTGCCACGCGTCGGTACGATATAATCATCCATGGAGGGCTCGTAAAGATTTGTCTAGCACGAGTAAGAGGAGTTTGATATTTTCTTTAGGAGGGGTAGTAATAACGATCGTAAATGTGACAGACCGACTAACCGAGTGTGCTACCGCAATTTTAGGACGATGTCGGCAGACGCAGTTGCTATGACGACTACAAAAGAAACAATTTTTTTGACGACGGCTGCGCTTATCAACATGGAGGTAGTCGGGAGGAATCCAAAAAAGAAGAAGCATTTCATGGCGTGACAACAAAGACGTAGAAATTTCGTGCAAAGGGACGACATGTTCCGAATCTGTTGTACTGTCAATTACAGAAGACTTTGAGTCATAAGCAACGACAACCAAATAAACCTTATTAGCTGACAGTATGTCGAAGTTACATGGTTGGCGTTAGAGAAGCACCATGACCCGTACTCCAACGAAAGGGATCGAAAAACAACAAACATCAAAGTGATCGGACATTATAGTCCCTTCTCCATTTGTGCCTACAAAGATGAGATCTATTGTCACGTAATATACGAGCTTGATGTCTCTTACAGGTTACTTGGACGGCCATGGACTTAAGTTACGTCTTTGAAGAAAAGTGTCTAAATAATCTTTTCAAGAATAGGAGAGTACTTTTTCGTCATTGACGGTTTGCACGAAGGAAGCGAAGGAGGATTTCAAGAAAGTCGTAGGGTGCATGACTTGGTAGCAAAGGGAAGCGTAGAAGGGTAGGAGTCGACTGAGAAAGGAGAGAGTCCCAATGAGGTATGAATCGTACTTGACAAGTTTCATGCTATTCTTCCGAAGGAGTTTCCTGGAGAACTACCATGCATGCATCACGTCCTACAGTGTAGTGATCCGTGTTCAAGGGACTGTAATGCCCCGTTCCCCCTATTCGGGGAGCGCGGCCAAGAAATACTTACGACCGTCCGAACGGGACAGATTGAATTAAGATCCTTTCCTCGTTATGGATTGGTTTCTTCGGAATCAGGTCCCATATACAATGGATTGTGCCTCGAGGATGGACTCGGCGGCAGAGTCGAGAGGGGCCTTTCCGTTGCGTTGGTTTCTTGTCCGTTTTCGTGCCGCTTGGATGCTTTCTTGTTGGTTTTATGACTTGCGTTTTCTTGAACGGTTTCAATGGATTTCATTGCTTTCGTTCTTAGGATTTCGCATTTCGTATCGAGCCTTGGAGACCGAAGCAGGAGGTATTGATCATCCGTTGGTGCGTGCAGGTGATCGTGTAGACGACGCGCGAGCGGAGTCTTAGGGGTCTCTCCTTCTTCTTCCTATTCAACCAAACTTGTGAGTGGCTCTATTTCGATAAGCACCTTCTTTCCAAAGGCTCCGTTCATAATAAAATTGACTCAGTTGGGCATTCAATCAAACGATACCAATTAAGTAACAAGTTGGATAACAAGATAAGATAAGAAGTAGGCTTGGAACACCCATTGCTTGTCATACAAAACCTTGCATAAATTTATTGATGCATGCATGTTCGTTGGGTGTTTAATGGGTTGGTATTTATTGATAGTTCAAAGTGTTCTTCTATAAACTGCTGCATGTTATTTCATATAACTGTTGGTTGATTGTGATAGTACAGTAAAGCAGTTTCGTACATGATGTTCTTTAAATGGCTAGTAAGTAAATCTATGATGTAGAGTTCATAGAAATGGTCATGGGAATTCTTGTGCACAAGGGATCCAGGTTCCTGCGAGCGGTTACCGGGGCACCGGGCCGTTTCGACCCGGGCGGAATCTACTTTCTTAGTCCTGGGAGCGGGGAATTGTAGCGGGGCTAGCTACCCGCGCTGCAAGCGTCGCCGCCAGCCCAGACTAAACCCATGATGGCTGGTAGACAACAAAGAAAGATATAGTGTATATTTAAACTGTGCAGACTAACTATGTCTTCGTGACAGGGAAGGCTATGGTAAGTTGTACAGGTGGTTCAGACGGGACAGGTAAAGTCACCGAACGGTGGCATGTGAAGTTATGTTATTTTGTTCTTGCATACCTGCTAAATGAAATCTGAACTAGGCAAGAATAGAAACCCACCTAAGAACATAATTGTAGCATACTCATTAGATCTCATCTCATGAGCTTGGTAAAGTTGAGCAGCTAGCCTTCACCAGTACTTTCCGAAGTACTGACCCTCGTTGTAGCAGGTTCCCCGGCGCAAGGCAACGCGGCGAGGAGCTGAAGTTCTCTCCGAACTTTTGGGATCCTTGGCGGTTCGTGGCCAAGACTTTTGGAGGCTCAAGCTAGAAGCCTTTCACTCTCTCTCCGTTGCTGAATATCGCTAAGGCGATGGTGCTTACTCGCACCCAAGGTGGTTTTGAGTTTTTGAATCTATGTAAAGGGACATAATGTATGGATCGGCTATCTCATTTTGCGTCCAAGTTTGTAAGCCCGTGGGACATTTTATACTTTGAGTCAAGCGATGTAAAAAGATGTTCATTATAAATAAAAGAGAAACTTTTCTATGCCTCAACCTTGTGTTATCTTATATGTCTACTCTGTTGCATTGTTCTAAAGAATATCCTTATGCCTAAGGCCTTGTGCACGCGCGCCCTACGCGTGCACGGCATCACGCCCGGGGGACGATTATCGATTAGCCGAAATCGGGGCGTGACATATTGGTATCAGAGCCTGCTTCAGATCCTTTGATCTCACAAAGAAAGTTTCTAAAGAGGACCTTGTTCCTTCCGAGTAGACCCTTGAAATCGCTTGGCCAAAATGAGATACGTTCCATACAGTGAGTCCATAATATACCTTGAAACTAATACAAGTTACTTTCCTTTCAAGGAACGACTTCCGAGCCTGGTGCACAAGCGCAGATGGTGGCGCAAGTGCAAGCGAGTAGTTCAGGCACCTCGGGCAGCTCTGGGAGTCCAGCTGCCGCACCCTCTGCCGATCCGTTCGAGCGAATGATGCGTTTGATGGAGACGCAGCAGAAACAAGCTGAACTACGGCAGAGTCAGTTCGAGTCACGGATTGAAGCTCAATTCGTGGCGCAGCGACTTCAGGCGGATACACAGCAAAAGCAGATGAATAGTCTGCAAACAATGGTGACGAATATGGTCGCCAACAATCATTCTGCATCCGCCCCCGCAACCGTGCCAATAGTTGCTGAAGCCACCGGACCGCAGAATTCCCAGGGTACCTTACCCTCAGGCGAGAATGGGTCAATCGTGTCGATATCTGAATTTAAGAAGATGTGCCGTGCTACGTTTAAAGGCACCGAGGACCCTTCCTTAGCGATGGACTGGCTGGTCGAGTTGGAGGACCACTTCGAAGCGCTGTGCCTAGACGAGACCAAGAAAGTGGCGTGTGCCCAGCTTCAGCTCCGACAAAATGCACATGACTGGTGGGATGTGCACAAGCAAGCTATTTTGAGTGAAGGTGGCACAACGGCTATCTCCTGGTCCGTGTTTCGCAAGGCCTTCGTGGAGGAATACCTTCCACCCGCCGTCCGTCGCGAAAAGGAAGACGAGTTTGCGCTACTGAAGCAGGGGGACATGACGGTGCGTCAATACGCTTCAGAGTTCAACCGACTTGCAAAGTTTGCCAAGTCTCAGCTCGCCGATGCCGAAAGTCGTGCACGAAAGTTCGAGCTCGGACTACGACCTTCTATCCGTGCTCACGTCGTAGTGACTCAATATCGTACCATGCGGGAGTCCTTGAATCATGCACTGTCCCTAGAGTCGCAGTATCCTCCAGTTAGCACCGGCGCTGTGCAAAATCACAATCACAAGCGTCCTGCCAACACAGGAGGAAACAACGCGCATAAGCGCCACAACAACAACGGCGGCTCCCAAGACTCGAATCAAGGAAAGAGGCAAGGACAAAATTGTGCCTACTGCCGCAAGCCAGGACACCACATCAGCGAATGTCGTGCGGGCAAAGGAGGATGTTTCAAGTGTGGCAAGGTGGGCCACATTGCTCGTAATTGTCCAACCCGTTCCAACGATCCATCTTCACACCGTCCGCAGCAGAATAATGACTCAGCTCAGGGTCAGGGGCAAACTCAACGAGCGAACCAAGCATCGCCAAACGCTCAGGGCCGAGTTTATGCTTTGACTCGGGACGAGGCACTTGCATCGAACACGACGGTGTCAGGTATATTACTTTTTAATAATGTACCTGCTCGAGTATTGTTTGATTCTGGTGCAACACATAGCTTCATTTCGGCAGATTTTGCCGCCGAACACACATTCCCTATGACACCGCTAGGCTTAAACCTAAGTGTTAGTACTCCTTCGGGCGTAGATTTATCGGCTCGCTTAGTCTGTCGTGAAGGTAACATTTGCATCGGGGGACGGAGATTGTCATTAGATGCGATAGTTCTAGACATAAGGGACTACGATCTTATTCTGGGAATGGATTGGCTCGGCGCTTGTTCAGCTACAATCGACTGTGCGAAAAAGGAAGTCGTATTTCATTTGCCCGACGAGATCGAGTTTTGCTTCACGTGCAGTCCTGAGTCGAAAGCGTCGAATGCCTGCATGGTGATCTCAGCAATGTCTGCTCGACGGATGATTCACTCCGGCTGCGAAGGGTACTTAGCGTCCGTTCGAGACACTCGGCAAGATTGCGCAAACGTTGAGTCTATTCCCGTTGTGGCGGATTTTCCTGATGTGTTCCCCGACGAGTTGCCAGGCATGCCGCCCGATCGAGAGACAGAGTTCACTATAGACACGTTCCCAGAAACTCGACCAATTTCCAAGACGCCGTATCGAATGGCCCCGGCAGAATTGAAGGAGCTTAAAGTACAGTTGCAAGACTTGCTAGATCGAGGATACATTCGGCCTAGTGTATCTCCGTGGGGTGCGCCAGTACTATTCGTAAAGAAAAAGGATGGCTCGTTGCGGCTCTGCATCGACTATCGAGAATTGAATAAAGCAACCATTCGTAACCAGTATCCTCTTCCAAGAATAGACGATCTTTTCGATCAGTTGCAAGCTGCCAAAGTATTCTCTAAAATCGACCTCCGTTCGGGCTATCACCAACTAAAGATCAAGCCAGACGATGTGCCAAAGTCAGCTTTTCGAACTCGCTATGGCCATTATGAGTTCCTGGTGATGCCGTTCGGACTAACCAATGCACCTGCTGCCTTTATGAGTTTAATGAACCTTGTGTTCCGGCCCTACCTCGATAAGTTTGTAGTAGTATTCATCGATGATATCTTGGTGTATTCGAAGAGTGAGGAAGAACATGCAGAGCACTTGCGGACCGTGCTACAAACTCTTCGGGACAACCAGCTATATGCTAAGCTGAGTAAGTGTGAATTCTGGCTAAGTAGTGTATCTTTCCTCGGGCACATCATTTCTGCGGGAGGCATCTCAGTCGATCCGAAGAAGGTGGAGGCCATTGTCGAGTGGAAGCGACCTGCATCCGTTAGCGAGATTCGAAGCTTCCTCGGGCTAGCGGGCTACTACAGACGGTTCGTGAAGGATTTTTCCAAACTTGCACTACCTCTGACTCGCCTCACACAAAAGGGAGTCGCATTTGAGTGGTCCGCCGACTGCGAAGCTTCGTTTAAAGAGTTAAAGCATCGCCTCACCTCTGCCCCGTTACTTGCACTACCAGACGAGATCTCGGGATTCCAAATATTTAGCGACGCGTCCGGACAAGGTTTGGGGTGTGTACTTATGCAGCGAGATCGAGTGATAGCCTATGCCTCCAGGCAGCTAAAGAAGCACGAGAAAAATTATCCTACACACGACCTGGAATTAGCGGCAATTGTCTTTGGCCTGAAATTGTGGCGACACTACCTTTATGGAGTGCCTTGCCGGATTTATACCGATCACAAGAGCTTAAAGTACCTATTCACCCAGACAGACCTCAACCTTCGTCAGCGCCGTTGGCTAGAATTGATAAAAGATTACGACTTGACGATAGACTACACGCCTGGAAAAGGGAACGTTGTAGCGGATGCTTTGAGTCGGATCTTCGTTGGATCTATGTCAGTCGATCGCAGGTTACGAAGGGACTTAGAAGAAATGGGCATCGAACTCCGAATTCGATATCGTGGCGCGCGGGTCGCTCAGATGCGATTCGTACCCAACCTAATAGAGCGGGTCACATCTACTCAGAAAGACGACCCTTTCCTAAGGAAGATGCACGAGCAGATTCTAGCGGGGAAGGCGAAGGACTTTGCAGTAGATGAAAATGGAGCGTTGCGGGTGAGAGGAAGGCTATGCGTCTCCGATGATTCAGAACTTAGAAAGGAGATCCTTGCGGAAGCTCATTACGCAGCCTATATGATCCATCCCGGGAGCACGAAGATGTATAAGAACCTCCGAACGACCTTCTGGTGGCACGGCATGAAGAAAGATGTTGCACTCTTTGTGTCCCAATGCATAACTTGTCAAAGGGTGAAAGCAGAGCATCAGAGGCCGGGCGGGGAGATGCAAAATCTTGCTATCCCGGAATGGAAGTGGGAGCACATCTGCATGGATTTTATTGTTGGCCTGCCAAGGACGCAACGGGGGAACGACGCAATCTGGGTTATCGTCGACCGGTTAACCAAGTCTGCACACTTCATTGCCATCAAAAGTACTTGGAGCGCCGATCGCCTCGCCCAGACCTACCTTGACGAGATAGTCCGGCTGCACGGAGTGCCAGTTTCTATAGTATCAGATCGGGACGGACGATTCATCTCGCGTTTCTGGGAGAGCCTTCAGCTGGCGATGGGGACCAAGTTGAAGTTTAGCTCAGCCTATCATCCACAAACCGATGGTCAGACGGAACGAGTGAATCAGATACTAGAAGACATGTTGCGCCTCTGCGTGATCGATTCGAAGTCAAGTTGGGACGTCTACCTGCCGCTGGCCGAATTTGCATACAACAACAGTTATCAGTCCAGCATCGAGATGGCTCCGTACGAGGCTTTGTATGGGCGGAAGTGTAGGTCACCAATCTGCTGGGACGAAGTCGGAGAACGGCAAATCCTTGGGCCGGAGCTGGTTGAACAAACCGTACAAAAGGTTCGGTTGATTCGTGAACGGTTGAAGACAGCACAAAGCCGACAAAAGAGTTATGCCGATGCTCGACGTCGCCCCCTTGAATTCCTTGAAGGGGACCATGTGTTCTTGAAAGTCTCGCCTATGCGCGGAGTCATGCGATTCGGAGTAAAAGGAAAGCTAAGTCCGAGATTTGTTGGGCCGTTTGAAGTTCTCAAACGGGTTACTCCGGTCGCCTATCAAGTTGCTTTGCCGCCTGCCCTATCAGAAGTACACAATATTTTTCACGTTTCACAGCTGAGAAAGTTTGTACACGACCCGAACCACATAGTCGACTTGGGGCAGTTGAATCTGCAAGCGGACTTGTCGTACGCGGCAGAGCCTGTCCAAGTTTTGGATCGTAAAGAGAAGCAGTTGCGGAACCGAACCGTCTCGCTAGTGCGCGTCCTGTGGCGGAACCACTCGGTCGAGGAGTCGACCTGGGAACTTGAAGCTGATATGAGGGAAAGGTTCCCCTCATTATTCCTTAGTGGTAGGTTCTATTCCTAAGTTTCGGGACGAAACTTTCTTTTGGATGGTTATGATGTAATGCCCCGTTCCCCCTATTCGGGGAGCGCGGCCAAGAAATACTTACGACCGTCCGAACGGGACAGATTGAATTAAGATCCTTTCCTCGTTATGGATTGGTTTCTTCGGAATCAGGTCCCATATACAATGGATTGTGCCTCGAGGATGGACTCGGCGGCAGAGTCGAGAGGGGCCTTTCCGTTGCGTTGGTTTCTTGTCCGTTTTCGTGCCGCTTGGATGCTTTCTTGTTGGTTTTATGACTTGCGTTTTCTTGAACGGTTTCAATGGATTTCATTGCTTTCGTTCTTAGGATTTCGCATTTCGTATCGAGCCTTGGAGACCGAAGCAGGAGGTATTGATCATCCGTTGGTGCGTGCAGGTGATCGTGTAGACGACGCGCGAGCGGAGTCTTAGGGGTCTCTCCTTCTTCTTCCTATTCAACCAAACTTGTGAGTGGCTCTATTTCGATAAGCACCTTCTTTCCAAAGGCTCCGTTCATAATAAAATTGACTCAGTTGGGCATTCAATCAAACGATACCAATTAAGTAACAAGTTGGATAACAAGATAAGATAAGAAGTAGGCTTGGAACACCCATTGCTTGTCGTACAAAACCTTGCATAAATTTATTGATGCATGCATGTTCGTTGGGTGTTTAATGGGTTGGTATTTATTGATAGTTCAAAGTGTTCTTCTATAAACTGCTGCATGTTATTTCATATAACTGTTGGTTGATTGTGATAGTACAGTAAAGCAGTTTCGTACATGATGTTCTTTAAATGGCTAGTAAGTAAATCTATGATGTAGAGTTCATAGAAATGGTCATGGAAATTCTTGTGCACAAGGGATCCAGGTTCCTGCGAGCGGTTACCGGGGCACCGGGCCGTTTCGACCAGGGCGGAATCTACTTTCTTAGTCCTGGGAGCGGGGAATTGTAGCGGGGCTAGCTACCCGCGCTGCAAGCGTCGCCGCCAGCCCAGACTAAACCCATGATGGCTGGTAGACAACAAAGAAAGATATAGTGTATATTTAAACTGTGCAGACTAACTATGTCTTCGTGACAGGGAAGGCTATGGTAAGTTGTACAGGTGGTTCAGACGGGACAGGTAAAGTCACCGAACGGTGGCATGTGAAGTTATGTTATTTTGTTCTTGCATACCTGCTAAATGAAATCTGAACTAGGCAAGAATAGAAACCCACCTAAGAACATAATTGTAGCATACTCATTAGATCTCATCTCATGAGCTTGGTAAAGTTGAGCAGCTAGCCTTCACCAGTACTTTCCGAAGTACTGACCCTCGTTGTAGCAGGTTCCCCGGCGCAAGGCAACGCGGCGAGGAGCTGAAGTTCTCTCCGAACTTTTGGGATCCTTGGCGGTTCGTGGCCAAGACTTTTGGAGGCTCAAGCTAGAAGCCTTTCACTCTCTCTCCGTTGCTGAATATCGCTAAGGCGATGGTGCTTACTCGCACCCAAGGTGGTTTTGAGTTTTTGAATCTATGTAAAGGGACATAATGTATGGATCGGCTATCTCATTTTGCGTCCAAGTTTGTAAGCCCGTGGGGCATTTTATACTTTGAGTCAAGCGATGTAAAAAGATGTTCATTATAAATAAAAGAGAAACTTTTCTATGCCTCAACCTTGTGTTATCTTATATGTCTACTCTGTTGCATTGTTCTAAAGAATATCCTTATACCTAAGGCCTTGTGCACGCGCGCCCTACGCGTGCACGGCATCACGCCCGGGGGACGATTATCGATTAGCCGAAATCGGGGCGTGACAGGGACGAGCTGGCCAAACTTGCTATACTACTGCATGAGCCCATGAAAGGATGAAAATCTCGGGAAAAGATGAAGTACTTGTTGCAACAGATCTTGCGATTAAGTTTTCTACAAGAGAAGGAAAAAGTTGCTACAGAAACTCTCGTTCTAGCACCGTAAGAACAAGGTTTTCAATGTTAGTGGCAACGTCATGATGTGCTTGTGGAAGGAGTTGTCGATTGGGCACCAAATCCAAACAACAACACAAGAACTCGGGTCGAGTTCTCTACCAGAGAAGAGATCTGATGCAGACGTTTTTGGGTCCAAACCATTCAGGCCCAGTTTTGACCGATTTTGAGGATTGACAAATCTTTTATATTTAATTTCATAAGCATCTTTTAGATACTTTTCAATTTTGATTAGGATTCTAATTTGGATGGATTTTTGTATTTATTTGTATTATCTTTTGTATACTTTCCTAGTTTGATTAGATTTATTTCTTAGGACTTAAGTTAGATATTGTTCATAAGAGACAACTGTAGAGAGAAAGTTATGTTTTGATTAGTATTTTTTTAATGAATTGTTCCATGGGAGTTTATCTTGTTAATTATCATGTTTGAGAATCGAGATACAAGCCCTCGTCATCTTTGGTCGTTGGCTCTCAGCGATAGGTGTTTAATTCCGTATTGTGTCAAGGCTTTTCCGATAGTTTGGGTACTGATTTTCACGATCCCACATATAAACAAGCATCAATATACTCTTAAGGGGTCGTTTGGTACGCGAAATACTATATACTATATAGGCAAGAATTCTACATTCTCGAGAATCAAAATTCCTGGAAATAAATATTCTGAAAAATTATATTCTAATGTTCGGTGAATATATAAATATTTCCGGAGAAAAAAAATCTGAAAAAGGATATAAAAAAAAAAGAACTGAAAAATGGGAAAATAATTGAAAAAAATGAAAATTTTGGAAAAAAAACCAAAAAAAAATTCTTATAAATGAAAAAAATTAAAAGACTATTTTCAAAAAAATAAAAAGAGAGAGAAAATAGGAAAAAAAAACAAAAAAATCTTTAAAATGGTAAAAGACAAAAAACCCAAAAAAAACTCCAAAATGAAAAAAAGACAAACAAATGGAAAAAAAAACCAAAAAAAACTTTACAAAATTGAAAAAGATGAAAAAAAATTGGAAAAAAACCAAAAAAAAAGTCATTCTTAAAAAAAAGAAAAATGAAAAAACTGGAAAAAAAAATTCTAAATTTGTCCGATAAAAAAAAATACCGCTTACCGGACACACCCTAAATGTTACATATTTCCTATAAAGGTTGTATCTTTCTCTAATTCTCAAGTAAAATCGATAAAAATAGGATAAGGACAAACTTCCAATCCTGCACACTGACAAAATCACTGACTAAACCTAGAAACAAAATAACCAATTTAATAACCTATAAATTAACACCCCCCCCCCCCCCCACACCAAAAAAATAAAGGTTTATGAACAAGAACACAATCCCCATAAATCAAAAAGTTACTTCAAAAGGAGAATTCTTGCTCGACGGAAAAAAAATTATCGATTATTAAGGTTTAGAACAGTTCTAACAATAAAATTCCACTCTAAATTTGTCCGGTAATAAAAAAATACCGCTTATGAGCGGTTTTGAGGTGATTTTAGAGTACCAGTTATGAGAGGTCCGGTTTTGGGTGGTTTTAAGTAGCGACTTATAAACCAGTCCAACTTTTGCTTGGTAATTCATTAACGAGTGGTTCTGAAAGTTTTTTGTATGAACAAAATTATATATATGTCAATATATAAATAAAATAATAGAAACACATGAAATAATAAAAACAACACATGAAACAATAAAAAGACACGAAATAATATCAATATCTGGATAAAAGTATGAGAGAAAGATTTTAAGAACTTACCGAAAATATAGCCGTAGTTTGGAAGAAATAGAAGTCCACATTTGATCAAAATAATAGAAACATATGAAATAATATAAACGACTGGATGAAAGTAGGAGAGAGATTTTAAGAACTTATTAGAGAAAGTAGCCGTAGTTTGGAAGCAGTAGAAGGAAAACACGGATGAAAAAGAAAAATTATGATAGGGTATTAGTGGTTATAATTATATAATTTTGGTGAGGATATAAATGTAATATAATAATAAAACCTCTCAAAACAGGCAGATTTGGGGTGTTTATAAAGACACCCAAAATTATATTACACCAGTTTGGGAAGGATTTTGAGCCGACTAAAACCAGTGCCTCAAAAAAGTATAACAAACAGCGGTTTTTAAAACACTTTCATAAACGGTTGGTTCAAAAACACCCCAAAACCAGTGAAAACACCTTACCAAGCAGACCCTAAATGGTACATATTTTCTATAAAGGCTGTATCTTTCTCTAATTCTCATGTAAAATCGATAGAAATAGGACAAGGACAAACTTCCAATCCTGCACTCTGACAAAATCACTGACTAAACCTATAAACAAAATTGCCAATTTAATAGCCTATAAATTAACCCACCCCCCCCCCCCCCCCAAAAAAAAAGGTTTACGAACAAGAATATGCCCTTCCCTTCCTAATTAACAACCGTCAACTACGCACACAACCCCCATAAATCATAAAATTACTTCAGAATAAGAATTCTTGCTCGACAGACAACAATTCTCGATTACTACGGTTTAGAACAGGTCTGACAAGAAAATTTCACCGATCACGGAGTCCAATTACTCGAAGTAAACCAACATTTAGGAAGAGAAGAAGTACGCACCACCGAAAGAGTGGAAGCCGTGGACGTCGGCCCCCTCGAGAGAGCAAGAATTCGAAGCTAGATCCATGGCAGGAAGAAAATCGCATCAGAAACCCTAACCCTAAATTATTGAAGGAAGAAGAAAAGAGGAAATTGAGAGTTTTAATGTGGGTTCAAAGTAGTAGAAGAAAGAAAGAGAAGGAATACAGAAGTGGGCCCAGGCTGCCACCGGAGGAATCACGTGGAAGAGAAGATAAAGTGAGGTAGTAAAAGTGATCGACGAAAATTGTATACAAGGCATTAAAGTCTAAAATGACGTATTATCCACTGGAAGGACACAAATTTTACATTTCTAATTATTACTTCACTTAAGGCCACTTAAGCCTTGCGAGCTGATTAACTAAGTCTCTAATTAAGGCTGCTATTTTTACGTCATTTGGGATGGCGTAAAGTTTACATATCTCTTATATACGTCTTTCGCAAAGACATAACTTTTACAAATTTGTTTATACTACCTAACGACTACTAGAATTACAACGCCTCTATTTCCAACGTCCATATTTTTACAACAATTATGAAACAAATTATATATATACAATAATAGCCAACACTCCTCCACCCCACACACATATTACTCTTATTCTTCTATTGAACTCTTAGTACCAACAGAAATATTACTCTCATTCTTCCAGTAAAATTCTTAGCCCCAACAGAAGCTCTTCCTTATGCAGAATCTCTTAGCCATTTACTCTTTGTTCTAATAGCCCAAGTTTATAGTAATTGATCAAATGGTAACACTAATTTACTATCATGGAGGTACACTAAATGAATTATCTTACGAACGAGGTGCAACTCATCATATTTCTACTTATCATAATATCACATTATATAATTTACGAAACCTTATTGCAGAAAAATTTTCTATTAGATATGAATTCATAATAAGGTGGGGGTTTATACATATATATTTTTTAATATGCAATGCACGTGAACGTTACTATATATATATATATATATATATATATATATATATATATATATATATATATGGGTTCGGATTGGGAGCCCCGCAGGAGCCCTGCAATCCTTAGCCGTTGGATCGACGTGGGCCTCCTATCCGATGGTGCAGGAGGACGGAACTCCCGATCCGGATCATATATATATGTGTGTGTGTGTGTGTGTGTGTGTGTGTGTGTTTTCTATATACTAGTAACATGCATGTAAAAATTAAATTTAAATTTGTTATAGATACGGTTATCTTGTAGAATCGAACCACAAAGCCAAAGAGAAAGCCTCAAACTTTAACTACATGAGTTAGAGATATTTGGCTATAATTAGTTAGAATTTATTTATTTATTGTAATTTTTAATTATGTATGTATATACATATGACTTAGACGACTAAATTTTAGTCGATTTCAAGCCACATATGACTTTATAAATAGTAGAGATATGTGTAACTTTTTGTATCATTTACATTATTTGTTAATAAGTAAATATAGAAATTATTACCTAGGTTATTAATTGAGAGATACATAGTTTAACACATATATTTTAATATTTAACTTAATAATAATAAATAAACTTACATCTCTACTATTATAATACATCTTAGAAACATCTAAAAAATGAGTCGTCTAAGCCGTATATATATCATCAATTAGTAATATAAAAAATATAAAAAAAATAACTACTGTTTTCTTCTGCACGGTTGAGAAAAAAATTTAAAACCCACTTGAACATATAACAAATCATAAAAGATATTCAAAATTTAAATTATATTTAAACTAATTGCAAGATATTATCTAATTAAACACATATAGAAAATAAAAAAAGTATTAATAATAAATTATAATTAAAATATATTCCAATCATATTCTAATATAATTTAAATTTGTAGCTAATTTTTTTATAATATCATAGTTTTTTATTTATATGTACAACGCAAATTTTACGTGCAAAGCACGTGAATTTACTAGTTTATGTTAATAGTCTCGTTGGATTAACGAGGTCTGGAAGCATAATCATACCATACTCATCTCAATGCAACGGATTTGGACTATTATCCAGACAAGTATATATTGTCTTATTATAATATTTTTCATGCTTTAGTATATTATTTTATTTTATTTCTATTTTTTATATATTTGATGTTGATCCCTCTTTTAAATTCTTGTGTCCATCCTCTGTTTGTATTGTTGGTTCATGGTTCGTTGTTTATCTCACAAGCAAAATAATAAAAGTATTTTACACCTTGCTTTTGGATATCTCGTGACAGTAGAAACAAATACACATTTATCGATATTATATATATATATATATATATATATATATAGTATGAACGATCCCCACACCATGGATCAGACACCATTGTTGTAGGTAATGATGTTTGTTGGTGTTTTTGTCTTTGGACTAAAAAAAATAGTTTCACATTGGCTACACCACCAAATGGGTATCTTAATATAATACTTTGTATGAGTTGAGGTGTGCATGTAAACCTCCTGATTTTCAAGATTTTTTAAATTTGGATTTTTGACAATTTTCTGGAATTTTCTGGGAATTTTCTGAAATTAAATTCAAGTGTTTTATTTATTAAATAATTTTTAATAGATAATAAATAATATTAAAATATTATGAAAATAATATTTTATGGTGTAAAATAAAAAACCGGATATAGGGTATTTTTCCGGAAATTTATTTGACCCCGGAAGCCTTTAAAAAGTCCTAAAAACTATTTTCAAATTAATTAATTAATTAAACCTAAAATTAACCGGGTTTATTTTTTAAAATAAACCGAACCCGATCGGACCTGGTCTAGTTGAACCGGGCCCAAGCCTTAGCGGGTCGGATCCGGGTTCGATCCGACCCGCTTAGACCCGAATCCGACCCGAATCTCATCTCCCCCAACCCGCACAGCCCCGACCCCTGAACTCCCCGCCGGTAGCGATTCCCGGCCGCCGCCCTCCGCCGCTGCGTAACGTCCGCCTCCGTCTCTTCCCCTCCCCTCACCGGACGACCCCTCCGCTCCGGCTTCCCCTCACCGGACGACCCTCGACCTCCTCCCTCTCTCCTATAAAACCCTAGCCCGCCCTAGCCTTCCGCCTCTCTCCTCCGCCTCGCCGTCGTCTTCTCCGGCTGCCCCGTCCCCGCCGTCCCCGAGTCCTCGCCAACCTCCACAACCGGCCGCCCTCTCCTCTCTCCCTTCCTCCGCCACTGTCCCCATCCAGAGCCGCCCCGGCCGCCCATCTCACCATCTCCAGCAGCAACATAAAGCCGCAGCGCCGCCGACTCCGGTCGTCAGCCACCGAGCAGCCCCTCGCCTCCTCCTCCGGCCAGTGCTCCACCACGCCGCCCTCCTTCGGTGATCCGACAGTAGACAGAACCCTAACCGAGGACACAGCCGGACACAGACTCGGCCGGACACAGGAACAGTAAACCCTAACCCTATACACGGTTGGACACGAGGACACGAGGACTCGGTTTTTCAGACCACTTCAGGTACTTGTAATTTCTTGCTCGTAGCTCGGATTTCGATTCCGTGAATTGTATCGCGTAGCCTGTATGACCCTCTCGGTGTCCGGATAAACCGCTCGGGGCATCGCGTCCTGTGGTGATCGCACACCGCGATCCAAAAACAGGAAAAACTTAGCCCTGTTTCACCCCGGAACTGAGTACGCCCCGCCAAATGGGACGACTTGGTCGCGTGCGGTCTTTACCGATACGTGCGTGTCGTTGATACGGACGTGCAGAATTTCGCAGAAGCTGATTCGGATGTGCGTGCACACCGGAATCAGTGCGTATCCGCGGACAATGCCCCGTATCCGACCATTCTGTTTCTCGTTGTAACTTAGTGTACACACGTCGGATCGAGACAAAACTTGCGCCATCGGACTCGTAGCAATGCGCTGGTCCTGTGAGCCAAGTTTGGTTCGATTCTGAGAACGTTGATAAAATCACGTGTCGTGGGTCCCACAGGTTCCACCCGACGGGCGATTTTGAGAACGGCTCATCGGAATCTAATTCTGGAAGTTCCGTTGGGTTCGTATCATCGTTCCTGACATGTTGACACTAAGTTGGACTAATTTGGAGACCTTTGACCCTGACTCGATTTTCGGTGCAAAGCGGCCCACATATGGACCCGCTTTGGCCCAGAAATGACGCTTTTGCTCTTGTCTCCAAATTGGACTCAAGGACAGGCGTTTCTAGCTGATTTATATTTTCTGGAACTGATGGTGATGTTTGTTTCAGCAACCGGAGCAGTCCCTGCAAATCCAGCTGTTGCCAGAGCCACACTTGGAGCCGTAAACCCAAGCAAGTGTACCTCGCCATAAATGCAGTTTAATGATTCATTTGCTCTTGATTTAATTTCTTGTGATTGTTGTAAATTCTCAACCCTAGGGCTGTGTGACTTGCTTAGCATCCGATCATAGTCGGGTGCCAACACCGTACGCGGGGGTGTACAATGTCAATTAGAGATGGATATCGTGACATATAAATTCTCGTACTTGCCCTATCAAGTACTTTATACCCAGGACACCTGACACAAATCATGAAACAGAATCTTCCTGAAATATTCAAGGTGATTCTGTGTAGGTTCCAGGATTTATGACTTAGACATTATGTTCATAGACATAGTATGACTTACTGTATTAGATCTGGTCTTATGTGACGTGGACATGAGGCATCGTGGACATGAGACGTAAGATTACATTTGGGTGGGGAGAGACACAGGCTTCAGGCTGATTATATATATATATATATATATATATATATATATATATATATATATATATATATATATATAATTCATAGTAAACACATAGTAAAATATATAGTATAGCTGCTACCGGCTCCCAGACACAGAGCTTGTAGTGGTATCAGCCTAAGTTCTAGTGATGCTCTCAACTTGCATTTCACATAGATGGTTATATAGTTGACCCTATTGTTTCATTAATTGCTTTACTGCATTTATTTTGGCTTGTGCTTTCTTGTACCTTGCTATGTCCCCTGAGGACCTGGAATGGATTATATCCCCAGGTTTAGCAGACGAGATCTATCCTGAGGTGTACGGAACAGGGGCCTTACTCGGAGCAGTACCAGTACCTGAGGACGAGGTGATTGCTGAGGACTTCTCTTGAACAATTGCTTCGCCATGCTCAGTCATTATGGCAAATGGACTTTATTTCCTATTAACTAAACTCTCTATTTCCTGTTTAATTTAAACAATTGCAACAGACCTTATTTCGGGTTGTTCCCCGAATTACTTTGCTGTGACTGGATGTTAAATTTACTTTCTTTATTTCTGTTGATCTTATTTTATTTTCTGTGGATGAGATTGTAGATTTAGACCCTTGACTATTATTATACAGCTTAAGTATGCTCCGATGGATCCATTAAATTGGGTTTGTCCATCGGTGCGTGCTGCTGGCCATTGCCACGTGTCTAGTCCCTCGATATTTTGGGACTGGGGCGTGACATGGTTTTTGTGGTCGCCCATGCAGGTCTACGACTAAATTATTCGGTTTCAACTTAGGGACCAAACAGGCCTGCAGTAAGATAGGATAAATTTTTAGAATCTCATCACTTGCTTGAAAAACGTTCTTGATATCTGTATCGTATTCAAATTAACTTTTGACTTGCATCTTGCCTTGAATCCTGTGCGCTTCTTATAGTTTATTTTTGATGCAGAGTAATGGATTCACGAGAAAACGACGGAACTCCAGCAAGAACACCAGTAGGTACTGAATCCACCTACGGAGAAGATGAAGTGACGCTATTGAGTGGAGATCCCTCTACTCACCGAAGCAGCCAAGCAGATCAGCAAGCTTCTAGATTTCGGCGTGATGATATCCCGCCGCCTCCGCGGTTCGTCCCACCGATGCCCGTATTCCCACCAGGGCAACCTATAGACGGGCAGCAGATATTTCAAATGATCTACGCCATGATGCAAGCCCAACAGCAAATTCATCAGGAGACGCAGCGTCATGAGGCGGAGTACTTGAGGACCAGCCTAGTAACTGCATTGGAGCAAGTGAACCCACAAGCTAGGCGACCAGCGATGGGGTCTATCACCGATTTCCGTCAACTCAAGCCTCGTACCCTTTTGGGCAAAGAAGGACCAACTGAAGTGCATGAGTAGCTCACCAACATACAACACCAGTTGGAAGCAGCTGAGCTTCCAAGAGAACGTTGGATAACCGCCGTCAGAATGCAGTTGACGGACAATGCTCATCACTGGTGGGTATCTGAAGAGACCAGGCTCGGACCAGACCGAGTCACTTGGGAAGAATTCTTCAGACTCTTCCAGGAGATGTACATTCCGGCTATCGCTCGATCAGAACTTCGGGACAAGTTCAATCGTCTCACTCAGAGCGGCATGACAGTGGAGGAGTACAATGCAGAATTCATTCGACTAGGTCGCTTCGCCCCCACTTTAATCCCGACGGAAGAAGAGAAGGCTGAGAAATTCTTCGACGGACTAAACTTCGAGCTGCAGAGACTCATCGGATCTGTCGCACCTACCTCTTACTCGGACGTTCTCGCTGCAGCCCGATGCATGGAACGCGTCACCAGGAGAGAGACCAGTCTGAAACGATCTTCCACATCAGCCAGAGCACCACAAGAAGAAGCTGCAAAGAGGCCTCATATACACCAGCCATCCAGAGCCTCTCCGCAGATATTACCTACATGTCAATACTGTGGCAAGATAGGCCATTTTGAGAAGGACTGCAGACGCAAGTTGGAATTATGCTTAATTTGCGGAACCAATCAACACATAGCCAAGGATTGTCTCAGCATCGAGGAGGAGCACCAAGGACAACCCAACAAGCTCTACCAGCACCAGGAGGGTATCAGCCGAGGCCACCCTTGGCACCACAAGCAGCACTCTTCCAACAAGCCCAACAGCAGCAGCAGAGGAATCCACCTCAAGGACGCGGCCAAGTTTTCGCGATGACTGTGGGAGACGCGCAGAACCAAGGAGTAGCTAATGCGAGTAAGTTTTTATAGTTTTTCCGTTTCTAGATTTGCTATAGTTCGTGCCTGCTGGTTCGTGACCCCAGACTTAACCTGATCATTTTAACTTGATAATTGATAACCTAGTGTTAATCTAAATAATTTTGAACTTGCTAAATAACCTAGAATTGTTCATCTATTATGTTTTAAGAATAACCTAGAATGTTTTATAACTGATAACCAGATAAGTTTTAAAGGATAAAACCTGGTTTTCTAACTGTAATTTTCTAAATTTTCTACATTTGGGAAATTGCATAACTCTCATTGCTTAGGGAAATGATTTTTCCTATGTGTTTAAACACTCAACCTTGATTTGTTGATTCGAATAAATTTTGCAACCGTGTCATCTCTGTTGACCGATTATTCTTAGATTGCGAGGACGCAATCCTCTTAAGGGGGGTAGATTGTAAACCTCCTGATTTTCAAGAATTTTTAAATTTGGATTTTTGACAATTTTCTGGAATTTTCTGGGAATTTTCTGAAATTAAATTCAAGTGTTTTATTTATTAAATGATTTTTAATAGATAATAAATAATATAAAAATATTATAAAAATAATATTTTATGGTTTAAAATGAAAAACCGGACATAGAGTATTTTTTCGGGAATTTATTTGACCCCGGAAGCCTTTAAAAAGTCCTAAAAACTATTTTCAAATTAATTAATTAAACCTAAAATTAACCGGGTTTATTTTTTAAAATAAACCGAACCCGATCGGACCCGGTCTAGTTGAACCGGGCCCAAGCCTTAGCGGGTCGGATCCGGGTTCGACCCGACCCGCTTAGACCCGAACCCGACCCGAATCTCATCTCCCCCAACCCGCACAGCCCCGACCCCTGAACTCCCCGCCGGTAGCGATTCCCGGCCGCCGCCCTCCGCCGCTGCGTAACGTCCGCCTCCGTCTCTTCCCCTCCCCTCACCGGACGACCCCTTCGCTCCGGCTTCCCCTCACCGGACGACCCTCGACCTCCTCCCTCTCTCCTATAAAACCCTAGCCCGCCCTAGCCTTCCGCCTCTCTCCTCCGCCTCGCCGTCGTCTTCTCCGGCTGCCCCGTCCCCGCCGTCCTCGAGTCCTCGCCAACCTCCACAACCGGCCACCCTCTCCTCTCTCCCTTCCTCCGCCACTGTCCCCATCCAGAGCCGCCCCGGCCGCCCATCTCACCATCTCCAGCAGCAACGTAGAGCCGCAGCGCCGCCGACTCCGGTCGTCAGCCACCGAGCAGCCCCTCGCCTCCTCCTCCGGCCAGTGCTCCACCACGCCGCCCTCCTTCGGTGATCCGACAGTAGACAGAACCCTAACCGAGGACACAGCCGGACACAGACTCGGCCGGACACAGGAACAGTAAACCCTAACCCTAGACACGGTTGGACACGAGGACACGAGGACTCGATTTTTCAGACCACTTCAGGTACTTGTAATTTCTTGCTCGTAGCTCGGATTTCGATTCCGTGAATTGTATCGCGTAGCCTGTATGACCCTCTCGGTGCCCGAATAAACCGCTCGGGGCATCGCGTCCTGTGGTGATCGCACACCGCGATCCAAAAACAGGAAAAACTTAGCCCTGTTTTACCCCGGAACTGAGTACGCCCCGCCAAACGGGACGACTTGGTCGCGTGCGGTCTTTACCGATACGTGCGCGTCGTTGATACGGACGTGCGGGATTTCGCAGAAGCTGATTCGGATGTGCGTGCACACCGGAATCAGTGCGTATCCGCGGACAACGTCCCGTATCTGACCATTCTGTTTCTCGTTATAACTTAGTGTACACACGTCGGATCGAGACGAAACTTGCGCCATCGGACTCGTAGCAATACGCTAGTCCTGTGAGCCAAGTTTGGTTCGATTCTGAGAACGTTGACAAAATCACGTGTCGTGGGCCCCACAGGTTCCACCCGACGGACGATTATGAGAACGGCTCATCGGAATCCAATTCTGAAAGTTCCGTTGGGTTCGTATCATCGTTCCTGACCTGTTGACACTAAGTTAGACTAATTTGGAGACCTTTGACCCTGACTCGGTTTTCGGTGCAAAGCGGCCCACATATGGACCCGCCTTGGCCCAGAAATGACGCTTTTGCCCTTGTCTCCAAATTGGACTCAAGGACAGGCGTTTCTAGCTGATTTATATTTTCTGGAACTGATGGTGATGTTTGTTTCAGCAACCGGAGCAGTCCCTGCAAATCCAGCTGTTGCCAGAGCCACACTTGGAGCCGTAAACCCAGGCAAGTGTACCTTGCCATAAATGCAGTTTAATGATTCATTTGCTCTTGATTTAATTTCTTGTGATTGTTGTAAATTCTCAACCCTAGGGCTGTGTGACTTGCTTAGCGTCCGATCATAGTCGGGTGTAAACACCCTAAATTTCAGGAATAAAATTTATACAATTTTTCCCGTATTTTTGGTGTTCTTCTGGAATTTAAAAGCTAAGGTAATTTGGGGTTGAATAATTTTAAGTGTGGCTAAATGGGGTTAAAATATTCTGGAAATAGAAATTTATTGTGTATAATGGAGAACCGGACGCAGGGCAATTTTCGGTGAATTTATGGGACACCGGAGCAGCGAATCGAGGAACTTTAGCTATTTGGAATGAACTCAAACCGCTGAACCGAACTCAAACCGCTGAACCAACCCGAAACCCATCTAGGAACCCTAGCAGCCGAAGTACTGTTCCCCTATAAATGTACCTCGGCTTTTGTGCCCTAGGCCGCAGCCACCCCGAGTTTCCCCGCAGTAGCCGCCTGGACGAGTCATCGCCGCCGCCATCGACTTAACCCCAGCCGCCCGCTCTCTTCCCTCACGCCGAGCCCGACCCCCCACCTCCGTTTGGCCGAGTTCGACGCTGCTTCGTCGACGACCAAACTCCGGCAGCAGCCACCCGTCCAGTCCCGACCCCCGGGACGCCGCCGCCCTCAGCCGACTCGGTGGCCGCCCCGCCTGCTGTCAACGCTCCGACCCATTGCCGGACCAACCGATCCCCGACCGCCTGAGAGTCCGACCCATCCCCGGCTGTGCGTCCCGATTCCGTCGACGCCGCGACCCCTCCGGTCGGCCTCAGCGAACTGTAGCCACCTCGGCGTTCGCGCCATCGACCACAGCGACCCCTAGCACTGGACCCAGCAACTTGATACGCTGGACACGGAATTGACGTGGACACTTGGAAAACAGAATCCACGGAGCCCTGTACAGGTACTGTTTTCTCCCTACTCGCGACTCCGTTTTCAATTCCGTCGATTTCTATGCGTAGACTGTTTACCCCTCTCGGTGCCCGTGCAATTCGCTCGGTGCATCGCGTCTTGTAGTGGTCGTACACCGCGATCCAAAACAGGAAAAAAACAACGCCCTGTTTCACCCCGGAACTGAGTCCGCCCCGCCAAACGGGACGACTTGGTCGCACGTGGTCTTTACCAAACTGTGCGCGACGTTGAAACGATCGTGTGGGATTTCGCAGAAGTCGATTCGGAGGTGCGTGCACCCCGGAATCAACGCGTATCCGCCGACAACACCCCGTATCTGTCGATTCTGAAACATGCTGTAACTTCGTGTACACACGTCAGATCGAGACGAAACTTGCGCCATCGGATCCGTAGTAATACGCTGGTCCTGTGAGCCAAGTTTGGTTCGATTCTGAGAACGTTGACAAAATCACGTATCGTGGGCCCCACAGGCTCCACTTGACGGGTGATTTTGTGATCGGCTCATCGGAATCCAATTCTGGAAGTTCCGTTGGGTTCGTATCATCGTTCCTGACTTGTAGACACTGAGTTTGCGGAATTTGGAGACCTTTGACCCAGACGCGCTTTTCGGTGCAAAGTGGGCCCACATGTGGAACCCGCTTTGGCCCGAAAATGACCTTTTTGCCCCTGTGTCCAAATTGGACGTAAGGACTTCTAGCTATTTGACACCTTCTGAGACTGTTGGTGATATTTATTACAGCTTTTGGAGTAGTTTCCACCGGATCCACAGATACCAGGACAGTTGTTGATACTCGGACATCAGGCAAGTGTACCTTGCCAAACTCTGCAGTTTAGTTATCTATTTTCCTTGCTTTATATACATTGCTGTGCATGCTCAACCTAGGACCGTGTGACGTACTTAGCGTCCGATTATCAGTCGGGTGCCGACACTGTACGCAGCGTTGGGTACGGTCATCTAGAGATGGATATCCGTGACATTTTATATTCTCGTACTTGTCTTATCAAGTACCATATGACCCAGGACACTTGACACTATTCATAAGACAGGATTTTCCCGAGATATTCGTGGTAATTCTGTATAGGATACAGGACATGGACATTATACTATTAGATACTTTATGACTGGTTGCATTTAGCTATGATCGCGCTTGACATGGGCATGAGACGTTGTGGTCATGATATGCGTGGTTACATTGGGTGGGGAGAGACACACAGGCTACAGGCTGTATTTATGTATATCTTCTATTATTGAGAGGTCGTAGACTCTCGTAGCAGAGCTAGACCCACTACCGGTTATTACCACTACCGGCTCCCCGACACAGAGCTTGTAGTGGCTCAGCCTGAGACTAGTGATGCTCTCACTTGCATTTACACTTAGATGGTTACATATTTACCCCTTTGTTTCATTTAGTTATATATTGCTGCACTGCTTATCTGTATTTATTGGCATGAGCTTTCTTGTACCTTGCTATGTCCTCTGAGGACCTGGATCCGGATTTTTGTCCCCAGATTTTGCAGACGAGGTTTATCCCGAGGTTTACGGGACCGGAGCAGGAGCTGATCCAGGAGTTGTACCACCATCCGAGGACGAGGTCTTAGCTGAAGACTTCTCTTGAGCATCCTTGTTTATGCTCAGCTTTTATTATTTATTTCAGTCTTTGATATTCTGGACAGATGAACCATTGTACTAGATATTTATCGGGTTGTTCCCCGAAGTACTATGTGAGACTGGATGATGATTTACATTCCTTATTTATTCTGTGGATCATGTTTATGTCTTGTGTGGATGAGATTAGTTGTACCATGATTGTCGTAGACTTGTTTTACAGCTTAAGTATGCCCTGATGGATCCTTTATAGTGAGTTGGTCCATCGGTGCGTACTGCTGGCCGTTGACACGCGTCTGGTCCCACGGTATTTTGGGACTGGGGCGTGACATGGTTTTTGTGGTGGCCCATGCAGGTCTACGACTAAATAGTTCGGTTTCAACTTAGGGACCGGGCCAGCCTGCCCTAAGGATAGTATGAACTATAGGATCTCATCCATTATTTAACCAGTTGTTGAACTCTATATCGATCTCGAATTTTTTTACTTGAACTGCATCCTGTATTGATTCCTCTGAGCGTTCTCATAGTTTATCTTTTGATTTCAGAGCAATGGATTCCGGGAACAGAGATGATATTCCTTTGGATACGCCACACGACGCTGTGGTTACTTACGGAGACGGAGTGACACCAGGGGATGGTGGACAAGCATCGCAGAGTGATCAAACCGGACAGCCTAATCCAAGGTTCCGGAGAAATGACATCCCACCTCCGCCACAGTTCACTCCCCAGATGCCAGTATTCCCGCCAGGACAAGCCATGGACGGGCAACAAATGTTCCAGATGATGTATGCTATGATGCAAGCACAGCAACAGATTCAGCAGGAGGCCCATCGGCAGGAGGCCGAGTATCTGAGGACCAGCCTGGTATCCGCATTGGAGCAGGCAAATCCCCCAACGAGGCGAACAGCGACGGGATCCATCATTGATTTCCGTCACCTCAAACCTCGCACATTTTCTGGTAAGGAAGGGCCAACGGAAGTTCATGAGTGGCTCACCAATATTCAGCATCAGTTGGAAGCCGCTGAACTTCCGAGAGAGAAGTGGATGACTGCAGTTAGAATGCAGTTAACTGATAATGCGCATCACTGGTGGTTAGCAGAAGAAAGGAGGCTCGGACAGGACAGAGTCACATGGGAAGAGTTCTCTAGACTCTTCCAAGAGATGTACATCCCGGCAGTCGCACGGTCAGAGCTCAGAGACAGGTTCAACCGCCTTATCCAAGGCAGCATGTCAGTGGAGGAATATAATGCGGAATTTATTCGCCTGAGCCGCTTTGCCCCGACATTGATTTCGACGGAGGAAGAAAAAGCAGAGAAGTTCTTTGACGGCTTGAAGTTCGAGCTTCAGAGAGTGATTGGATCGGTAGCACCTACCTCTTATACCGATGTTCTTGCAGCAGCCCGACGCTTGGAGCGCGTCGCTAGAAGGGAGACTAACCTGAAGAGGCCTATCACATCAGCACCATCCAGGCCAGCACATGGGGATTCAGCAAAGCGAGCCCAAAGGGGTATGCCAGATAGAGCAGCACAGAGAGACAGACCTCTTCCTACTTGTCACCACTGCGGCAAGGTAGGACACATTGAGAAGGAATGCAGGCGTAAGTTGGGACTATGTTTGAGCTGCGGATCCAGCCAGCACTTTTCCAGGGACTGTTCCGAACGCCGAGACGGAGCACCAAGACTAGCATTGCCTGCACCACGACCAGCTTATCCAGCAGCAGGAGCCCAACAGACAGGAGTTGGTGGGGTCAGACCACCAGCCCCCGGAGGGAACCAGCAGAGACCACCCCTGGCACCACAGGCAGCCCTATTTCATCAGCAGCAGCAGCAGCAGAGAGGTCCAGCTCAGGGACGGGGACAGGCATTCCCTTTAGCTGTTGAGGAGGAGGCCACAGCAGGCGAGGTCATCGCAGGTACTATTTTAGAAGCTTCATTACCTGCAGTAGCTTTATTTGATTCTGGAGCATCGCATTCATTTATAGCAGCTAGCTTTGTAGCCACCCATAGAGTAGCTACCGCACCCCTTCCGAAGATGAAGAGGATTCTTACGGGAGGCGGTATTATTCCGGTTAGTGACGTCTGTAGATCATGTTCTGTAGTCGTATGTGGCCGAGAGATGCGAGCGCAGTTTCTGATATTTTCTATGCCGGATTATGATGTCGTACTTGGTATGGACTGGTTAAGTCAGTACCATGCGACTCTTGATTGTCGGCTTGGGAAGGTTATATTTAGACCGCCTGGCCACCCAGAATTCGAGTTTCTCCGCGGAGCAGTAGAGCAAGGAGTTCAGCCTACTCTTAGGGTATTATCTGTAGAAGAGGAGACAGGTTACCCAAGAGTCATATCAGAATTTGTGGACGTATTTTCGGATGATCTTCCAGGTTTACCGCCTGATCGGGAAATAGAATTCACAATAGACTTAACTCCAGGAGCAGAGCCAATCACTTCATCGGTTTATCGGCTAGCACCTAAGGAGTTAGTGGAGTTGAAGGAACAGGTAGATGATCTTTTGGAGAAGGGTTTCATTCGCCCCAGTGTTTCACCTTGGGGAGCACCCATCTTATTTGTGCCGAAGAAGGATGGAACAGTACGGTTGTGCATTGATTACAGGGCACTGAATGCCGTGACCATCAAGAACAGGTATCCCTTACCACGCATTGATGATCTATTCGATCAATTGAGTGGTGCAAGGGTATTCTCGAAGATTGACCTTAGATCCGGCTATCATCAGATCAAGGTGAGGAAGGAAGACATCCCGAAGACAGCTTTCAGGACGAAGTATGGGCATTATGAGTTCTTGGTGATGCCGTTTGGTTTAACCAACGCACCAGCAGTATTTATGAGCTTAATGAACAGAGTCTTTCATCAGTTCTTGGATAAATTTGTAGTGGTGTTCATTGATGACATTCTCATATATTCCAAGAGCCCTGAAGAGCACGAGGAGCATCTCAGAATTGTGCTAGAGACCTTGAGACAGGATAAGTTATATGCCAAGCTCAGTAAGTGTGAGTTCTGTATGGACAAAGTACCTTTCTTGGGGCACATCATCTCAGGAGAAGGACTTTCAGTGGATCCAGAGAAAGTTGCGGCAATAGAGACTTGGCCTACACCCACATCAGTTGCAGAGGTGAGAAGTTTTCTCGGACTTGCGGGATATTACCGAAGGTTTGTAGAGAATTTCTCGAGGATTGCAGAACCGATGACAAAGCTAACACGTAAGGATCAGGAGTTTATATGGACAGAAGACTGCCAGAAGGCTTTTGAAGAACTGAGGAGAAGATTAACAACAGCACCTGTCTTGACTCTTCCTTCAGGGTCAGGAGGTTTTGTTGTTTACAGTGATGCATCAGGCAGCGGACTAGGATGTGTTTTGATGCAACATGGCAAAGTCATTGCTTATGCGTCAAGACAGTTGAAGGACCACGAGAAGAACTACCCCACGCATGATCTGGAGCTAGCAGCAGTGATATTTGCATTGAAGATATGGAGGCACTACCTTTATGGAGAGAGGGTAGAAATCTTTACTGATCACAAGAGTCTGAAGTATGTGTATACACAGAAGGAGCTTAACATGAGACAGAGACGCTGGCTAGAACTAATGGTGGATTTTGACATAGATCTGCAGTATCATCCGGGAAAGGCGAATGTGGTTGCAGATGCACTCAGCAGGAAGCCTACAGCGTATTTCTTGACGATGCAGCCCGAGTTATTGAGAGATTTACAGGAGCTACAGATAGAGATTATCGTACCGGGACAGAATGGATTGATGGCTAACCTTGAGATTCAGTCATCACTCGTAGAGAAGATCAAGGAGGCATTGCCCACCGATGCTAGATTCCGAAGACTCAAGGAAAGGACAGAAGCTGGCCTGCAGACAGGACTTCGCATCCATGAAGACGGAACATTGAGGTTTGAAAACCGCCTGTATGTTCCAAATGGAGAATTGAGACAGGAGCTAATGACTGAAGCACATAGCTCTACGTACTCTGTTCACCCAGGAGGAACTAAGATGTACAGAGACTTGAGACAGTACTACTGGTGGCATGGAATGAAGAGAGAGATCGCAAGATTTGTGGCTAGATGCTTAGTCTGCCAGCAAGTAAAGGCCGAGCATCAGAGGACCGCAGGGATGTTACAGCCGCTTCCGATACCGGAATGGAAGTGGGAGCATATCACGATGGATTTTGTTACAGGATTCCCGAGGAGCCCCAGCGGAAGAGACGCAGTATGGGTGATTGTGGATCGACTCACTAAATCGGCACACTTCTTGCCATTTAGAGTTGGGCAGTCCACAGAGGTACTAGCCGACATGTATATGCGATAAATTGTCAAATTACATGGAGTGCCCGTTAGTATTGTATCGGATCGAGATTCGAGATTTACATCTCATTTCTGGAGAAGCATGCAAGAGAGTCTGGGCACCAGACTCAAGTTCAGCACGGCATACCACCCGCAGACAGATGGCCAATCGGAGCGCACCATTCAGATCTTAGAGGACATGTTGAGATCATGTATGCTAGACTTTGGAGGTTCTTGGGAAGATCATTTGCACTTAGTAGAGTTCTCCTACAATAACAGTTATCAGGCCAGCATCCAGATGGCGCCATTTGAAGCTTTATACGGAAGGAAGTGCAGATCACCTGTGTGTTGGAGTGACGTTGGTGAACGTCAGATACTGGGACCAGAATTGGTAACGCAGACAGTGGAGAAGGTGAAGCAGATACAGAATCATCTACGAGCAGCTCAGGACAGACAGAAGCATTGGGCAGATACACACAGGCGTCCCCTAGAGTTCAAGGAAGGAGATCACGTATTCTTGAGGATTTCGCCTACTCGTGGTACTATCAGATTCGGGAGCAGAGGCAAGCTGAGCCCAAGGTATATTGGGCCATTTGACATCCTCGAGCGTGTTGGTGAGGTGGCTTATCGGCTTGCATTACCTCCATCCTTAGAGGGAGTGCATGACGTATTCCACGTCTCACAGCTGCGCAGGTACGTGACCGACCCAAGTCACGTAGTCGATCATTCAGAGATCGCAGTGGGCCCAAGTTTGAGATATGAAGAACAATCGGTTGGCATTCTCGACGTCAGTGAGAAGACATTGCGAGGACAGACAATCAGACTGGTCCGAGTAGCATGGAAAAATCATTCCCCTGGAGAATCGACTTGGGAACGAGAAGATAGTATGCGCCAACGTTACCCCCACCTGTTTGAGGAGACAGTTGTAAACTAGGCCACCTTGTATTTCCATAACCCTTCTTTAGTAGCTTATTCTTTGATTGCGAGGACGCAATCCTTTTAAGGAGGGAAGATTGTAAACACCCTAAATTTCAGGAATAAAATTTATACAATTTTTCCCGTATTTTTGGTGTTCTTCTGGAATTTAAAAGCTAAGGTAATTTGGGGTTGAATAATTTTAAGTGTGGCTAAATGGGGTTAAAATATTCTGGAAATAGAAATTTATTGTGTATAATGGAGAACCGGACGTAGGGCAATTTTCGGTGAATTTATGGGACACCGGAGCAGCGAATCGAGGAACTTTAGCTATTTGGAATGAACTCAAACCGCTGAACCGAACTCAAACCGCTGAACCAACCCGAAACCCATCTAGGAACCCTAGCAGCCGAAGTACTGTTCCCCTATAAATGTACCTCGGCTTTTGTGCCCTAGGCCGCAGCCACCCCGAGTTTCCCCGCAGTAGCCGCCTGGACGAGTCATCGCCGCCGCCATCGACTTAACCCCAGCCGCCCGCTCTCTTCCCTCACGCCGAGCCCGACCCCCCACCTCCGTTTGGCCGAGTTCGACGCTGCTTCGTCGACGACCAAACTCCGGCAGCAGCCACCCGTCCAGTCCCGACCCCCGGGACGCCGCCGCCCTCAGCCGACTCGGTGGCCGCCCCGCCTGCTGTCAACGCTCCGACCCATTGCCGGACCAACCGATCCCCGACCGCCTGAGAGTCCGACCCATCCCCGGCTGTGCGTCCCGATTCCGTCGACGCCGCGACCCCTCCGGTCGGCCTCAGCGAACTGTAGCCACCTCGGCGTTCGCGCCATCGACCACAGCGACCCCTAGCACTGGACCCAGCAACTTGATACGCTGGACACGGAATTGACGTGGACACTTGGAAAACAGAATCCACGGAGCCCTGTACAGGTACTGTTTTCTCCCTACTCGCGACTCCGTTTTCAATTCCGTCAATTTCTATGCGTAGACTGTTTACCCCTCTCGGTGCCCGTGCAATTCGCTCGGTGCATCGCGTCTTGTAGTGGTCGTACACCGCGATCCAAAACAGGAAAAAAACAACGCCCTGTTTTACCCCGGAACTGAGTCCGCCCCGCCAAACGGGACGACTTGGTCGCACGTGGTCTTTACCAAACTGTGCGCGACGTTGAAACGATCGTGTGGGATTTCGCAGAAGTCGATTCGGAGGTGCGTGCACCCCGGAATCAACGCGTATCCGCCGACAACACCCCGTATCTGTCGATTCTGAAACATGCTGTAACTTCGTGTACACACGTCAGATCGAGACGAAACTTGCGCCATCGGATCCGTAGTAATACGCTGGTCCTGTGAGCCAAGTTTGGTTCGATTCTGAGAACGTTGACAAAATTACGTATCGTGGGCCCCACAAGCTCCACTTGACGGGTGATTTTGTGATCGGCTCATCGGAATCCAATTCTGGAAGTTCCGTTGGGTTCGTATCATCGTTCTTGACTTGTAGACACTGAGTTTGCGGAATTTGGAGACCTTTGACCCAGACGCACTTTTCGGTGCAAAGTGGGCCCACATGTGGAACCCGCTTTGGCCCGAAAATGACCTTTTTGCCCCTGTGTCCAAATTGGACGTAAGGACCGACGTTTCTAGCTATTTGACACCTTCTGAGACTGTTGGTGATATTTATTACAGCTTTTGGAGTAGTTTCCACCGGATCCACAGATACCAGGACAGTTGTTGATACTCGGACATCAGGCAAGTGTACCTTGCCAAACTCTGCAGTTTAGTTATCTATTTTTCTTGCTTTATATACATTGCTGTGCATGCTCAACCTAGGACCGTGTGACATACTTAGCGTCCGATTATCAGTCGGGTGCCGACACTGTACGCAGCGTTGGGTACGGTCATCTAGAGATGGATATCCGTGACATTTTATATTCTCGTACTTGTCTTATCAAGTACCATATGACCCAGGACACTTGACACTATTCATGAGACAGGATTTTCCCGAGATATTCGTGGTGATTCTGTATAGGATACAGGACATGGACATTATACTATTAGATACTTTATGACTGGTTGCATTTAGCTATGATCGCGCTTGACATGGGCATGAGACGTTGTGGTCATGATATGCGTGGTTACATTGGGTGGGGAGAGACACACAGGCTACAGGCTGTATTTATGTATATCTTCTATTATTGAGAGGTCGTAGACTCTCGTAGCAGAGCTAGACCCACTACCGGTTATTACCACTACCGGCTCCCCGACACAGAGCTTGTAGTGGCTCAGCCTGAGACTAGTGATGCTCTCACTTGCATTTACACTTAGATGGTTACATATTTACCCCTTTGTTTCATTTAGTTATATATTGCTGCACTGCTTATCTGTATTTATTGGCATGAGCTTTCTTGTACCTTGCTATGTCCCCTGAGGACCTGGATCCGGATTTTGTCCCCAGATTTTGCAGACGAGGTTTATCCCGAGGTTTACGGGACCGGAGCAGGAGCTGATCCAGGAGTTGTACCACCATCCGAGGACGAGGTCTTAGCTGAAGACTTCTCTTGAGCATCCTTGTTTATGCTCAGCTTTTATTATTTATTTCAGTCTTTGATATTCTGGACAGATGAACCATTGTACTAGATATTTATCGGGTTGTTCCCCGAAGTACTATGTGAGACTGGATGATGATTTACATTTCTTATTTATTCTGTGGATCATGTTTATGTCTTGTGTGGATGAGATTAGTTGTACCATGATTGTCGTAGACTTGTTTTACAGCTTAAGTATGCCCTGATGGATCCTTTATAGTGAGTTGGTCCATCGGTGCGTACTGCTGGCCGTTGACACGCGTCTGGTCCCACGGTATTTTGGGACTGGGGCGTGACATCGGGTGCCAACACCGTACGCGGGGTTGTGCAATGTCAATTAGAGATGGATATCGTGACATATAAATTCTCGTACTTGCCCTATCAAGTACTTTATACCCAGGACACCTGACACAAATCATGAAACAGAATCTTCCTGAAATATTCAAGGTGATTCTGTGTAGGTTCCAGGATTTATGACTTAGACATTATGTTCATAGACATAGTATGACTTACTGCATTAGATCTGGTCTTATGTGACGTGGACATGAGGCATACTGCATTAGATCTGGTCTTATGTGACGTGGACATGAGGCATCGTGGACATGAGACGTAAGATTACATTTGGGTGGGGAGAGACACAAGCTTCAGGCTGATTATATATATATATATATATATATATATATATATATATATATATATATATATATATATATATATATATATATATATATATATATATATAATTCATAGTAAACACATAGTAAAATACATAGTATAGCTGCTACCGGCTCCCAGACACAGAGCTTGTAGTGGTATCAGCCTAAGTTCTAGTGATGCTCTCAACTTGCATTTCACATAGATGGTTATATAGTTGACCCTATTGTTTCATTAATTGCTTTACTGCATTTATTTTGGCTTGTGCTTTCTTGTACCTTGCTATGTCCCCTGAGGACCTGGAATGGATTATATCCCCAGGTTTAGCAGACGAGATCTATCCTGAGGTGTACGGAACAGGGGCCTTACTCGGAGCAGTACCAGTACCTGAGGACGAGGTGATTGCTGAGGACTTCTCTTGAACAATTGCTTCGCCATGCTCAGTCATTATGGCAAATAGACTTTATTTCCTGTTAACTAAACTCTCTATTTCCTGTTTAATTTAAACAATTGTAACAGACCTTATTTCGGGTTGTTCCCCGAATTACTTCGCTGTGACTGGATGTTAAATTTACTTTCTTTATTTCTGTTGATCTTATTTTATTTTCTGTGGATGAGATTGTAGATTTAGACCCTTGACTATTATTATACAGCTTAAGTATGCTCCGATGGATCCATTAAATTGGGTTTGTCCATCGGTGCGTGCTGCTGGCCATTGCCACGTGTCTAGTCCCTCGATATTTTGGGACTGGGGCGTGACAGTGCACTTGGAGTGTAGTGGGGCACATGGTACCATGTGGGGGTATTTTCATATGCGAAAAAAGGATTAACTCCTCATGAAAGCATTTATGCTTTTTGTCATGCTCTTAGAATTATTCACTAGCAGAAAAAGTCAAATTAGCGACGTCAAAAAACGTCGCTAAATAACCAAAAATCGTCGCTAATTTGGTTTAGCGACGTAATTAGCGACGTTTTAAAGCAGTCGAAAAAAACCAAGTCGCTAAAACAAAAAATGTCGCTAAACGTCGCTATGCCGACGTTTTTAGCGACTTTAATGTGTCGCTAAATTTAGCGATGTTTTGCGACGCCGCGTCACTAAATAGCGACGTTTATTAAAGTCGCTAAACGTCGCTGATTAGCGACTTATATAGCGACGTTACAACGACGTCATTAATGACCTGACAATACTGTCATGTCAGCAATTTCCGACGTACAGCGACATTTTTAACGACGTCATTAGCGACGTATTTAGCGATTGTTTACAGCATCACTAATTAGCGACGTATTTAACGACGTAAGTGAACGTCGCTAAACGTCGCTAAAAACGTCGCTAATGTTCAAAAAAAATAAAAAAATATGCATTTCTGGATTTACCAACCCCCTTGGGTTCATTATCAGGTATATGATGGTAGTAGAAATAATTGAATAAAGAACACAGTAGTAGCACCAAGGGAAAAAAATTTAGTGCACTGGGTAATACTGGCCAAGTATCAGTCATGAGTCGTAAACCAAAATATGAATAATATAATAAAATTTGAAGAAAAGAAAGCATCCAGCAAATCTCATCGTAAACGTAAAGAATATGGCAAATTTATATCCATACAATCGCATCCTAAATAATAATAAAAATATAAATATTCAGTAACTAACTATACTACTGCGGATCTGCAGGAGGCTGACCACCGGCGCGCTTGAAGGATAAGAACTCCTCATACTCGTCCCGTGGAATCGACACCGATGTCGATAGAGAAGGCAGTGACGTCGGTGGAGTCTGTGTCGATGTAGGCGCACCAGGAGGCCGTGCCCGCTCTAAGTCTGCGAGTCACTGGTTGTAAGAATCCATGGTAGATAACAGCCTCGTACTGCTATGAACCATTGAATCCTGCATCATCGTCAGCCTCTCGCCAATTGATACCTGTGACGCCTGCAGCTCCATGATGTTGCGGTCATTAGAGGCTCTAATATCATTTGTCAAATCCCGGAGCTCCGTCATGCTGCGATCGAGCATATCCAATCGTGCGATGAGCATCGGATCGTCCGCCTGCGGCTGGGACCGGGGCTGCTCCTCCATACTTCGCAGCAACTCGTCATGGAAAGACGCAATCCGACGGTCAACGGCCTCCTGGACTCTGGGCGACGACTGCGAGGGTTGCGACTGCGAGGGTTGTGTGGAATGCGCAGCTGTCGGGGAGGCCCTAGATGATTGTGTCGCAACCAGGGCGCCATATTAGCCCATACCATAGTACGTACCCCTCTGGAGACCACCAGCTGCGGTCACCCACAGGTCGTCCGCCGACGGAGCTGGAGCGGGCTGCGACGAAGTACCAGCCTCTCCAGGTGTAGGTGCACTAGCAGTCGCCCGCTCACGCAGCCTAAGATACTCGGCCTAGAAAGGTTTGGAAACTCGATAATTGCCTATGTTATATTAAAATTAACACAAAGTAAAGTAATACTTACATAGTTGATCCAAGGGCCACCGTAGTTGTTCCTCAGAAATTGGCCCAGGCGTCTCTGAACCGACGATGGACGATATCTATACAGAGATAATAATTAAGAATACTGAAAAAGTCAATATACGATGAATAAAGAGAAACACAAATATATACTAAACCATCTAATTGACTTCGGCAAAAATTGTCGATGACAATCGAAGAAGCACGGTTTGCCTCTGTGTTTCAAACGGAAAGCCTGAGTACGGTCCATGCAATACGGACATGAGAGACGACCATGGGTGCTCCATCCCGATAATATTACATAGGCCGAAAAGTCGTTGATGGTCCACATAAGTGCTGCCCTCATCTGAAAATTCTGCTTTCTAGAAACATCGTATGTGTTGGCACCTACTTCCCACAGCTGATTCAACTCATCTATCAAAGGCTGTAAATACACATCGATATTCCTCTTCGGATTGCTCGGACCCAGGATAATAACGGTTAGGAACATATACGGAGTCTTCATGCACATCCAAGGCGGTAGATTGTACGGAGTGACGATCACAGGCCAACACGAATACTGGGAGCCCGAAAGTCCGAATGGGGTAAAACCGTCAGAGGAGAGCCCCAATCTGACATTACGCGCTTCCTCGGCAAAATGTGGATACTCTCGATCAAAGTGCTTCCATGCTTCTCCATCGGATGGATGATCCAATACTCCTTCGATCTGTTCTCGCCTGTGCCAACTCATGTTTTCTGCAGTCTCCTTAACCATAAACAACCGCTGCAACCGCGGCGTCAAAGGCAAGTAGTGCATCAAATCAGTAGGCTTCCTTGCACCAACAGACTTTCCTCTAACAGTGGCCTTGTAGCGATCAGCACCACAGAATCTGCACGCATCTTCATCCTTGTCGTCTTTGTAGTACAACATGCACCCGTTGCAACATGCATCAATTTTTTCGTATCCCATCCAAAGCGATCTCACCATCCTCTTAGATCGATAGAAGTCTTTAGGCAACTTTGCACCCTCGGGTAAGATCTCTATAATCAAATCGAGCAGTCGATTATAGCATTCTTGCGACATGTTAAAATTGGACTTGATGCTCAATAATCTTGTAACCACCTCCAACGGTGAATGATCCTCACAACCAGGATATAGTGGAGTCCTTGCATTCTCCAGCAACTCCATAAACTTTGCAGCATCGGCATTCGGTGCCTCCTCAGCTGCATCATAATTGTCCGGATTGAAACTAGGTCCCGTCGCATCATAATTGTCCGGATTGAAACTAGGCCTTTCCGCATCATAAACCATGTTCACCAATCCGTCGTCGTAAGCATCGTGGTCGTGGATATCCATATACGGCTCCACATAGGGCTCCGACTCCGATGCTAGAGATACAAGTTCTCCGTGCACAAGACTCCGATGCTAGAGATACAAGTTCTCTGTGCGCAGTCCACTGATAGTAATTCGGCGTGAAGCCCTTCGAGTATAAATGATATGTAACTTCCACTTCTTGATGATATTTCTTGTTGCGGCATCTCACACACGGACACTTAATTTTGGTACCGTCTATGTACTGAGGGAAAGTCTTGGCGAACTGCAGGAACTGCTGTACACCCTCAATAAATTCATCATGCACACCGCACATGTCATCAGGATGACGGTTGTACATCCACGAACGATGACGCAGATAGTAATTCATATCTATTTCTAGATACTTCTGCAAAAATGACAGTATGTATCATATAAATTATTACATACAATGGTTTATCACCTAACTTCATAACTTAACCGTACTATAAAAATAATAACTGATATAATACATACTTTCATTTATCAAAGTCTAAAATAAGCAATATTCAAAACAACTGACCATTTATCAAAGTCTAAAATAAGCAATATTTTTATTTCATAACTGATATAATACATACTTTCATTTATCAAAGTCCAAGAGCCCTTGAAATGATAAACATGGTTAACTAGTTCATGGTGATGTTTCTAAGCCACTTCTAGATCCATACTAGTTTATACTAGTCAATACTAGGTTAATACCTTGCTACACTATGTCTTCTAGGTCGTACTAGGATATTCTGCTTTGAAATTAAGTACTCTACTATCCACACTGAGAGCCTCTTACCCTTGGCCTGGCACCTTACACTTCATCCTTATACTTGCTCACTGGACTACAACTCAGTTAAGGGTTGTATTGGCATGCAACAAGTGACCGGTGAACACCTACCCGATACTTGTCTATACCTTAACCCAAACACATGCCTGCAGACCCTAACTAAGTCTGCAACCTCTGATACTTTGCACTTATTCTCAGTGGCTAAATCTTCCCTTCACTTAGTTGTTTCCAACTACCCTTAGCTACTGCCATGGCTCGCAGCAGTGCTTGTTGCTGCCTTGCCATTGCTCAAGCATGCATGTGTTTGATGCTGCTCAATTGTGCACCAATACTCTCCCACTGCAGAAGATGACATGAACCAATCCCCTCCTCACAGTGCTAACCCGACACCACTGCAACACATTGCCAGCTTGCCTAATGCACTAGGCCAAACTGAATTGAGTTCTGTTCCTGAAGCCTCATAGTTCAGTAGTGACACCCACACACAACTCGACTCTTCTACCCTCTCCCACATCAAGCACAGCTAGAAGACACTATGAACACCAACACAGATAACAGTAGCTATATATATATATATATATATATATATATATATATATATATATATATATATATATATATATATCGAGATACACCTATATATGCATACAATCTCATATGCAAATAGATAATACACCAATTTACATATACATATCATATGATACTCTAAGGCATAAATAGACACACACACACACAACCACTAGTCCAATTCACAAATATTTGGTGTGCAACACCAAGATACTCCAGGATACATCCTCCATACACCACACCGCCATGATACCAACCCTCAATTCACATGGACACATCCAATAGATCAAATATTGTGTGTGTGTCAGTGTGTGTGTGTGTTCGTGCCTGTGGCAGTGTCAGTGTCAGTGTCTGTGTGAGTGTGTGTGTCTGTGTATGTGTGTGTGTGTCGTGTGTGTCTGTCAGTGTCTGTGTGCGTGTGTCGTGTCTGTCAAGTGTGTCTTGTGTCAGTGTCACATAAGAGAGAGAGAGAGAGAGAGAGAGAGAGAGAGATTACCTAGAGCTCGAGGAGGAGGAGGGGGATGCCGGAGTAGCCGCAGCCGTGGAGAGCCGGTCGCCGGAGAGGGGGGACGGGGGAAATCGAAAAGTTTCGAATTTTTCGATAGATGAGGAAAGAAAACTGAGACCTAATTAACCAAAATTTAGCGACGTTTAGCGACGTCAAATAAAAACGTCGCTAAAATAAAAATTAGCGACGTCAAAGACGTCGCTAAATACGTTGCTAAATATTTTTCATAGATACGTCGCTAATTACGACGCTAAACGTCGCTAAATCTGATAGATTTATAGAGGGAGGGGGGTGTCAAGCTCGGACGGACCGCCGCTACGCTCGCCCCCGCCATCCGGAACTGAAGCACATATACAAGACATAATGTTGGAACATAGTATGTATAATCATTCCATAATTGTAGCCACTTTGCACGCTTTTACTGTTTCATGGAGAGAGATATGAGCGAATTGTAATCTCGGTCAAGCGCCGCCTGTAACACTTGTTTATATCAATAAAGAGCTTATTTTATTTGAACTTGTGTTATTCAATGCTTCCGCTATTGTCGACTCAGTGAACTTGTTACCGATCGCCTATGCGTTCATGACTCCGCTGCACTCGGACAATCTGTGTGACTCTGTACTTAGAACTCTTACCGCCAGCCAATGAACCACGGCCTTGCACGGACGTGGCTCACACTCGTGCGACATCACGTCCGGATGGGTCAAAGCGATCGTTCCGCGGGAGATCGGGGCGTGACAGGGGGGTTGGGGGGTGTCTTTGAGGGAGGAGGGTCTTCAAGGGGGGGAGGGGGGTCTTCGAGGTGGAAGGGTTGGTCTTCGAGGGGACAGAGGAGGGGAGTTCTTGGATCAACAGTATCGATTTCTCCCTCCCCGCCAACTGAGTTGGCGAGCGCTGCCCCCAAAGCCTAGTCCGCCAACTGAGTTGGCGAGCCCTTTGACCCCGCCAACTAAGTTGGCGAGATATTTTCTCGTTTGTAATTTCTCCAAACATTTTTCCTTAGCCGCGATTTATCAAAATTTCGTCTCTTTAAACGAAAAAATCCGAAAAAAATATAAACTATCAAACATTACACATTTATGAAAATTTTAAGATAAAAATAAATTGTTTTATGGAAAAAAGGATTAACTAAAAACACACGGAGGCAGTTGACATGAATTCTAGTAAAGCAGCAGAGCAAACCATTAATGGCAAGAAAAGTCGAAAGGAACATGGGATGAAAATAGAGAAGATTTCAACTTCCTAACAGTGAGGACCACCGCAACTGAGGAAGTAGCACACCTACTACTTTTCTTTCTTTATTTCCTGGAATAGCTTGCTAGGAATGTGATGGATTGTAGAGACTTTTACATCCTCCTCAGTTAAACATTATACTATTAGAAATGAGAATTTTTATTTTTATTTTACCATCGATAATCTCCAATTAAACATAAGAAAATTACAAAAAATGATCATGTGATTGTCAAGTAACATAAAAGTTAATGATAACTTACAAACCGGTAAACTATGCTTAGTTTTAAATTTCTAAAAAAAAAAATAATATCAAACAAATTTGATATTCTGCAACAAAATAGTTTAGCATACTTCGTCATATATAAAACTGATGCTTATTTGAATAGTTTAAAACTATGCTAAATTGTTTCTTTGTTTGTTACTCCGTAAATATGAAACTAGAGATGTTCAAGGCCATGTACTTTTGAATAAGACACGCGCACATCATTAATCAAATTCTGCATAAATCTGTCTAATTTGAAAAATAAATATAAATTTTTTTTTTTTGTTGGATTGAATCAATCGAGTCAAGAAAATAACCTTCCATTTTTAACGATATAAGTCAGATGTTCAAGACAATGTCCACTCACCATTTACTAAGACGTTAGCATATTTGTATTGTTTAATTGCAATTTGATACTCTCAATTATTCAAAATGTGCAACTTGATACTATCAATTTTGATAGATAAGAACTCAATGTCCTCATTTTATTTTATTTCCTAACAGTGTTAATATAGGACTGAAAATGACACCAATACCCCTTCTATTCCCCCCCCCTCCCCCTCCTCTTTCTCCAGCGATGGTAGTGTCGTAGCAGTGGCGCAGCAGCCACGCACGATAGTCTGAGCTGCAGTTGAGGGAGGGGGGGAGGGGTGAGGGAGGGGGGGGGGTGTTCGCGGACGCTGAGCCAGGGGGTTGGCGGGGTTGAGCTACGGAAGAGAAGAGGGGTGGTGGAGTGAGGCTGAGGGGAAGGAGGGAGGTGACGGGGTGGGACTGTTGGGGAGGAGGGGGTTGCGGTGTGGGCTGCATGGGTGGAGGGGATGGGGCTGGAAGGGTGTGGAGAAAGTAGATGGGAACATTTTATCCATTCATTTTTAATAGTTGATAGTATTAAGTTAGTACCTATCAAAATTTAGGACATTAAGTTAAAAAATTTATGTGATTTTAGTTGTAATTTAGCCTTTTTGTATTATCTAAACATATTCCATATCCCTGTAGGTTAAATGTATGTGTTGTAGTGTAGCATCTAAAAAAAAAGAAGTGTTGTAGTGTAGAACTGGACTCACACACCTTTATTTAAAATGTGTACGATTTGATACCACTTTACTAAAATTCTACAGTTTTAGCACAGTCCCGTGTTTATATTGTTTAGGCACGCATTTTAAACAAAGTTTATTACAAAATTACACCATTACCTAAAACTTCAGTTCTTATTTTATAATGCAACTTGAAAATAATTCAAAAATAAGCCATTCAAATCGTATATATATCATCCAATTAAATAAATTAAATAATAATAATAATAATAATAATAAACAACTACCTAAATTTTCTATTAATTATTTCAAAAAAATTAACTAAATATTTAACTATCTAATATAAATTATTTATAACTAAACAATTCCAATTCAAGTGGTTATGGTGAGAGGTATTTTTCTTGGTTGCTTGAATTCAATTTCTATGAATGACAATTTTATAATAAATTCATATTTATTAAAAAAAATCAACAAATTTTTTACGCATGTGCATTCACGTGCACATTACTAGTATACTAGTAACGTGCACGTGCATTGCACGCGCGTAAGTAAAAATTTGTTTGAAAAAAATTACAAATAAATACTGTCATTCCTAGGAATCGAACTAGACCTCCCATTTTAACCACTTTAGTTAGAATTGTTTATATACAAATAAGTAATATTAGGTAGTTAAATAATTAGTTATTTAAAAAAATAGTCGGTAAAATATTCAGATACGATTTAGACGATTCAATTTTGAGTCATTTTCAGGTCTCATTATAAGAGTAGAGATATAATACAGCTTAGAAATTGTAGCGCCCCGTTCTCCCGGTGCGGAGAGCGCGGCTAAGAAACACAAACGGTATCGTTCGATCGGGATACATTGAAACAAGAACTCGTCCTCGTTATGGATTTGTTTCTTCGGAATCGATTTCCACATTCAGTGGACCGTGCCCCCGGGATCGACTTAGCGGCAGAGTCAGGAGGGACCTCTCCGCTGCTATCTTTTATTGCCTCGGTTTTCGATGTCGCTTGTTGCTTTCGTGCTTTGAGTTGGTTTTGGGATTTGCTTGTTTTTCTTGAACTGTTTCGATGGTTTTTATTGTTTTCGTTCATTGACTTGCACTTATATTTCGAGATTGGAAAGAGAGGAAGAAGTATTAATCGAGCTGTTCGTGTGCAGGTGAACGAGCAGTAGGCGGCTTGCGAGCGGAGTCGTGAAGCGCCTCTTTCCTTCTCCCTTCCAACAATCCAAGTGAGTGGCTACCAACCCGATTAGCTAGCCCTGCTTCCAAGTCTTCACACCAAAACTCTTGCATTCTTGTTGCCCCGATCAAACGATACCAAGTAATAATAAAAGATACCAAGATAAAAGAGAATAGACTTGGTAATACTGCTTGTCAATCAAACTTGTGAACGATTACTTGAATGCATGCTTGTTCGTTTGGAATGTTCACTATATCCTTCAAGTTTAGTTAGAATGCATATCTTCTATGAATATTGTTATGCATATGGAATACACTTTTCTTTGCCATAGATGGATCTTATAGACTATGCAAAGACTGTTGTGTATGGAACTTGTATCGTGCTAGAATTTAAATTGAAACGTGCATGGATTCATGGAAAAGTTAACGAACGCTTCGATCACGGACAACTTGTGCACAAGGTTTTGGAGGTTTCGCGGACGGTCGCCAGGGCGCTGGGACCGATCCGATCCGGACGGAACATATGGATTAGTCAATTGGAATTGAGGAAGTAAACGGCATATGGCGGGGCTCGCAACCTGCGTCGCATATCGTTTTCTATCCCGTGACTATAACTCGTCCTTTTGTGGCATCAAGCCAGTGATCTAAATTGTATATTTAAACATGTTGCATACTAACTTGTGTCTTCGTTTTAGGGAAGGCATGGTAAGTATTGTGCAGGTAATTCAGACGGGCAGGTAAAATCCACCGAACGGTGGCACGTTCATTTTCAGTAAATTCTATATGCTGCTTACTTGTAAATGAACTAAGGCAAGATAGAAACCCACAAATATGCATGCTTTATTAAAACAACGTGTTGATTGGTATAGTTCGGCTAGCTCGCCTTCACCAGCATGTTTCTATATGCTGACCCTCGTTGAAACAGGTTCTCCGCACTAAGGCGAACCGAGCGAGAAGCCGAAGTCGTTTTCCCGATCCAGTCCAACTGTTGGCGCATCTTCACCGCGCCCCTTGAAGCATTTTGGAGCCAGAAGCTTGCAACTCTTCATACACAAATGCAACTTCGTGGCAAAGCCGTCCTCCAGCCTGGAGGTCTTTATCATTTTGAGTTTATAAAGGGATGTAATGTACAGGACTGCTATCTCATTTTGAGTCAACACTTTTGTAAGCCGTTCGGCATATTAGTTGACTCGTTCAGGAGTTTGTAATAGATGTTCATTATCAATAAAGAGAACTTTTCCATGTTTCAAAATCTGTGTTTCAATTTATCTGCGTACTCTGAATATGTGCTTGCTATGCAAATCATTAAAGCCTTGTGCGGTCGCAACCCCAGGCTCGCACGGCGGTCACGATTCGGGGGACGCCTCAAGTGATTCTACGGAATTGGGTCGTGACATAGTGGTATCAGAGCACAGATTCAAAGTTCCTTAGACTTCGTGCTGGAAAAGTTCCTTTAACGATCAAATTTCTGTGCGAACTCTTGAACTCGCTAGGCCAAAATGAGATACATTCATGCAATAAGTCCATAATATATTATGATTCTAATATAATTTACCTTCTTTTGAAGGAATGGTACCAGCGCAATCTGCAGCGCAACCACCGAATGAAACACAGGAAAGTAGTTCGGGCACTTCAGGAAGCCCTCAGAGCCAGCGCGGCATATCTCAAGTCGATCCGCTTGAGCGGGTAATGCAAATGTTAGAATCGCAACGACAAAGAGATGATGCTCGCCAAGCCAAGTTCGAAAGCAATTTAGAGACCCGATTCTCAGTCCAACAGAAGCAGGTAGATACCCTGCAACAGATCGTTCAGACTTTGGCTGTCAACCATTCTGCCGCAACAGCAACGACTCCGGTGGAACAGCCCGTGCTTGAAGTGGAGACGCCTCAAATCCCAAGGCCGAGGGACGTGACTGCCTTCAACTTGGGCCATTTCAAGAAAGTCTGCAACACTCCATTCAACAGGAATGAGGACCCAGTGGTAGCTCTAGATTGGCTAGCCGAGCTTGAAGATCACTTCGCTCTGTTAGAGGTCCCCGAAGAGAAGCGCGTCGCCTGCGCGCAACTTCAGCTCCGCCTCAACGCACACGATTGGTGGAACGTGCATCGATGATCTCTTCAATTTGATCACGGAGAGGATGCGATCTCGTGGACGACCTTTCGTGCCGCGTTCGAAGAGGAGTTTATACCCCCTCCAGTACAACGTCAAATGGAAAATGATTTCGTGCAACTGAGGCATGACAGTATGACTGTGAAGCAGTACTCCGCCGAATTCAACCGACTCTCCAAATTCGCTAGGGCCTATTTACCTGATGCAGCGAGTCGAGCCAGAAGGTTTGAAGGTGGACTACGCCCTGCCATCCATTCGCACGTGGTCAATAATCAGTACGGGATAATGCGTGAAGTCATGAATCACGCCCTATCTCTCGAACCATAATATTCTCATGTTGCTGTCGGCGCTGTGCATACATCCAGTCACAAACGCCAAAGCAACGACGGAGGGAACAATGCTGCAAAGCGTCGAAACGACGGTGGTCAGCATAAAAGGAACCAGGAAAAAGGACTATGCTTCTATTGTAAGAAGCCGGGGCACACCGCAAATAACTGCCATATTAGAAAGGGTCTGTGCTTCAACTGTGGCGGTCCAGGCCACATATTTCGAGATTGTCCCCACCCTTCTAAAATCCTTCCTTAACGTAATGTTCCTTAGAGGTAGGCTCTATTCCTAAGTTTCGGGATGAAACTTCCAATTGGTTGGGTAGGATGTAGCGCCCCGTTCTCCCGGTGCGGAGAGCGCGGCTAAGAAACACAAACGGTATCGTTCGATCGGGATAGATTGAAACAAAAACTCGTCCTCGTTATGGATTTGTTTCTTCGGAATCGATTCCCACATTCAGTGGACCGTGCCCCCGGGATCGACTTAGCGGCAGAGTCAGGAGGGACCTCTCCGCTGCTATCTTTTATTGCCTCGGTTTTCGATTTCGCTTGTTGCTTTCGTGCTTTGAGTTGGTTTTGGGATTTGCTTGTTTTCCTTGAACGGTTTCGACGGTTTTTATTGTTTTCGTTCATTGACTTGCATTTATATTTCGAGATTGGAAAGAGAGGAAGAAGTATTAATCGAGCTGTTCGTGTGCAGGTGAACGAGCAGTAGGCGGCTTACGAGCGGAGTCATGAAGCGCCTATTTCCTTCTCCCTTCCAACAATCCAAGTGAGTGGATACCAACCCGATTAGCTAGCCCTGCTTCCAAGTCTTCACACCAAAACTCTTGCATTCTTGTTGCCCCGATCAAACGATACCAAGTAATAATAAAAGATACCAAGATAAAAGAGAATAGACTTGGTAATACTGCTTGTCAATCAAACTTGTGAACGATTACTTGAATGCATGCTTGTTCGTTTGGAATGTTCACCATATCCTTCAATTTTAGTTAGAATGCATATCTTCTATGAATATTGTTATGCATATGGAATACACTTTTCTTTGCCATAGATGGATCTTATAGACTATGCAAAGACTGTTGTGTATGGAACTTGTATCGTGCTAGAATTTAACTTGAAACGTGCATGAATTGATGGAAAACTTAACGAACGCTTCGATCACGGACAACTTGTGCACAAGGTTTTGGAGGTTTCGCGGACGGTCGCCAGGGCGCTGGGACCGATCCGATCCGGACGGAACATATGGATTAGTCAATTGGAATTGAGGAAGTAAACGACATGTGGCGGGGCTCGCAACCTGCGTCGCATATCATTTTCTATCCCGTGACTATAACTCGTCCCTTTGTGGCATCAAGCCAGTGATCTAAATTGTATATTTAAACCTGTTGCATACTAACTTGTGTCTTCGTTTCAGGGAAGGCATGGTAAGTATTGTGCAGGTAATTCAGACGGGCAGGTAAAATCCACTAAACGGTGGCACGTTCATTTTCAGTAAATTCTATATGCTGCTTACTTGTAAATGAACTAAGGCAAGATAGAAACCCACAAATATGCATGCTTCATTAAAACAACATGTTGATTGGTATAGTTCGGCTAGCTCGCCTTCACCAGCATGTTTCGATATGCTGACCCTCGTTGAAACAGGTTCTCCGCACTAAGGCGAACCGAGCGAGGAGCCGAAGTCGTTTTCCCGATCCAGTCCAACTGTTGGCGCATCTTCACCGCGCCCCTTGAAGCATTTTGGAGCCAGAAGCTTGCAACTCTTCATACACAAATACAACTTCGTGGCAAAGCCGTCCTCCAGCCTGGAGGTCTTTATCATTTTGAGTTTATAAAGGGATGTAATGTACAGGACTGCTATCTCATTTTGAGTCAACACTTTTGTAAGCCGTTTGGCATATTAGCTGACTCGTTCAGGAGTTTGTAATAGATGTTCATTATCAATAAAGAGAACTTTTCCATATTTCAAAATTTGTGTTTCAATTTATCTGCGTACTCTGAATATGTGCTTGCTATGCAAATCATTAAAGCCTTGTGCGGGCGCAACCCCAGGCCCGCACGGCGGTCACGATTCGGGGGACGCCTCAAGTGATTCTACGGAATTGGGTCGTGACAGAAATTGCTAAAAAATGAGACATCTAAGTCATATGTATATTATCAATTAAAATTTTAAAAATAAATTACATACCCCGTGGGTTTTCATCTAGGGTAATTGGGAAAAAAAAATTAAAAATCACCGAAACATATAACAAATCATAAAATATATTCAAATTTTAAATTATATTTAAACTAACTACATGGTATTATCAAATTAAACACATATTCGAAATTCAAAAATATATTTATAATAAATTATAATTAAAATATATTAAATTTATATTTAAAATATTCAAATATAATATAAAATTTTATTAAATTTTTAATAATATTAATTTTATACGTATAACGTACGTGAACGAGACTAGTACTCTTATAATGATGTTTGAAAACAGCTCAAAATTAAGCTATTTGTAAATTTTTCACCATTTATTAAAAGCAAATTATGGCATAAAACTAACTCTTTCTCTTCTCTTCCGCAAAAATATAAATTTAAAAACTAAATTTTGAGTGTGCCATTGCACCCAGTAGGGTTCCTAGTAGTGTATCAGTGAGAGTTTAATAGGTAATAGTTATACATGATACTAGAGTATCAAGTGGTGATGTGAAATGTAAGACTAATTAGTATTAGTGTGTGTTCTTTGTTGTAACTTATAACAGTGTACCAATATGAGTTAAGCAGTGAGGACTTGAGGGAAATTTAAATTGTTTAATAAATCTTAATTTAAATATATTTAAATATTTGAACTATTTTCAATAATATTATAAAATATTTATTTTACGTATAATGTACATTAATTTACTAGTACACACACAAACACACACACACACACACACACACACATATATATATATATATATATATATATATATATATATATATATTAATTTTTGAATTTAGTTAATTCAGATGCACTCCATGTCAAAGTCGGCTTTTATAACCATATTGATGATGATGATTAAAAAGGTCCAAAATTTGAAACTAAACTCAAGTAAAGAGACAATGACAGGTATGAGACTGTGAAAGGAACTTTGAGTTCAACCAAACAATATCATTACTAAACAGAGAAATTTGGACAGAAATTTGATGCATAACTGTCGGATTTATATCATGGTGAGCAGAAAATTGACAATTTTTTAAAAATATTAATATTAATATTAATATTGATTTTAATTTTAAAATTTTTTATGTCTGTTTCAATAACTGCTACGTTATATGAGAAATGGTTTAGAAAAACACTGCGTAAGGAAGAATAATATTAAGACTTTTTGATATTACCTCTCTTTTAGATGAATGATACTGTAAATACCTCATGTTGTTTCATAAGTCAAAAATATTTCCATAAAGATGTCACTTTTGTGTTTGACTAAGAATAAAATAAATTCAATATGAAAGTATCTCAATATCCTTCATCTAACATAGAATAATATAAAAAAAAGCCCGTAATATTATTCTAATTACGCTAATCTTCGCAACCAATACACGTCCCACATGCAAATGTCTACTGACCCCTACGTTGTTCCAATTCACTTGGGGATACCAAACACTATAATAGAATAGGAGAACAAGCGCAAAATCCAGAAACTTAAAAATGTTACAAGTGGTTTGTGTCCCTACAGTCACAGCTAGGTACCTAGCTAGTTGCTCTGACTATGTTGAGATTGCTTCAAGAAATGCTGTGGGCTAGTAGTCTCTCCACACCTGGCCAGTAGATTCATTGAACATAACAATCACGTGTTCTGAAGTTCCATAATAAATCATGACCAACTGACTGAAGCAAGTAGTCCACTAGTTCTGATATTGCATACATATAGTTTAGTTCTTTCTGAGACGACCATAAACAGCACCGAACAAAAATAACCGAGCGGAAGCCGGAGGCGGAGCCGGAGCCGGAGCTGGAAAAGAAAAAGAAGTCTGGATTTTTTTTCCTCTGTCTTTTTTGTCTCCTCTCTTGTTTAATTTTTCTTTACTGAGGATTGTTTTGTTTCTCTCAAATAGTTTTTAAAATCTAATCCAAATAATGGGATTCACAGAATAGGTGAGTCTATATATATATATATATATATATATATATATATATATATATATATATATATATATATATCACTCACACACACCAATGAGATCATAGTCTAAAAGTTAAGACGGAGGCACCCGTCTTCGGAGGTTGCTAGTTCGGAGTTCGGACAATGGGAACGTTGTTTAATTCTCTTTAGGAAAAATTAAGTGGGGTTGTGGTGGGTGCAGCGCATGTGTGGTTCGTAGAAGGCGAGAGAGGTACGATGTGACCCGGGTGGTGCGCATATGCGATGCGGATGCATATGCGGTCCGTAGGAGACGAGAACGGTACGATATGACCCGGTGGTGTGTATATGCGATACGGGTGCATGTGCGGCACTAGTGAGGAGCTGTCGGAGGGATTTGAATAAAATTTACCTTATATTTAAGTCATATCCCCCCAAGAAGTTGTAGGTTCGAGCAAACGAGGAAAACACATTTTATTCTTTATGGCAAAATTAACGTGAGGGCAGCCGGAGCGCATGTCGGGTGTGGTTGCGGTGCAGGTGCATGCTGGGAGTGCGGTCTTTCGGACCGAGTTTGTAGACCTTCGGACCAGAAGTCTGTAAAACAATTACCTTCTTCAATATATATATATATATATATATATATATATATATATATATATATTCGAAAAAAGTAAATAGTATTTGGCACTCAAAGGCCTACAACTCAGTCCGATCCGAAGGCCTCACATACAAATCGCACATGAACACCGAAAACTGCACATGTGCACCCGGACCGAACCACACCCGCGCACCGCACCTGCACCACACCCACCTCCTCCACACTATTAATTCTTCCTAAAGAAAATTAAAGTGCGCCTCTCATTGCTTGAACTAGCATGCAACCTCCGGGGGAGGGAGGTGCCTCCCTCCTAACTACTAGGCCAAGAGAGCTCTCTCTCTCTCTCTCTCTCTCTCTCTCTCTCTCTCTCTGGTAAATATATTATATTTTGATATTTCTATTGATTTTTCATGCGTATATCAAGTCAAAACGATATAAAATAGATTTTTGGGTAATATTCTAAGTAATAGTTAATATAGCCGATTGTTTGATTTGCATCTGGTGAAACTAGTTGCAGCATCTTGATCCTTCTAATATGCCTACAGAGAAGATGGTGCCTCTGCCAATATTTATCAGGTGAATTAATTAGCTACAAGTTTCAGGAGGGAATAAGTACCATTTTCTTCCTCAGTCTTCTATGCCTAGTGGCTGCTGCATTCTAAATCAACAACACTGGAGTTAGTTCACTAAACAAAAAATTACACAATTAGGCAGTTAGTTCACTACCCAAAAAAAAAGAAGACAAATTAGCATTATAAATCAACAACTAGTAGCTAACTACGGTAAGTAGTATATTAGTGAAATGTTTGTAAAAAATTGTATAGTTAATAATTTATCTTTAAGAGTTGTGCTTCTCTAGGTGACCATCAATATCGTTTCCATGACCCCCTTGCTTGTAAAGATGCCATTGTGATTCTGATAATGTTTGACCTTACTAACAGAGAATATGATCTTCTTTCAAAAAGCCTTCTCATGAATTTAGTTCATTTTGCAAGAAAGCATTTTCTTTGATTCTATATCATTCAAGAAATAATCTGTATCAATAGGAAGACATTGGGTGAATAAATTTCTTAAAAAAAATTGTAAGGTTTTTACATTATTCCATGTGCAGTGCTGGTTAGGATGCCATGTTCATGTCCAAAATGTAGATATATTTAAACAATAGTTTAATTTACAAAAGCTAGGAAGCACATAAAGCCGAACTGTAAAAGCTAGGAAGCACAAAAGCTAGAAGAATGCCGTGTTCATGTCCAAAATGAGTGTTATAGTTGCCCAAGTATTACCACTTTGTGGGGCCAACTGCACTCTGTTAATAGTTCTGTTGTCAAAACTTTTGGATTTGTAAAGAGTCTTCATTGGCGAAATAGTTGACAATTTGCTTTCTTATTCTTCTTGCTGTTGAAGGCTATCCTTCTAGCTTTTGGATTATAGCCCCAAATTACTGGCAAAACATATACTGATCTTGGCAACCTCGAGGAATATCCCAGTCATTTTTGCTAAGCAATTGATGAAGTCTTATTAGGCCACTAATCACTTATGGAATCCGGGTTAATTATGTTTCTTGATTCCCTGCTAAGCTGAATTCTGCTTAGCGAATATTGAGAATGTTACTCTCATAATGTACATCCATTTGAATTTTTGTTGTATAGACATTTCTGAAGCTTTCTTCAAAGATTATAAGTGAACACAAGAAAATTACAATAACAAGTTGGTTTGACATTCTCCTTTGATTTAAAATTATTTTTTAATTAATTATTCTTCTACAGGCTTTTGTGGACAAGATAAGAAGCTAGTTCAAAGGAAAATATTCCCATCAGCAAATTGGCTTATTTCATATTCCAAATACTCAAAGGTTTGTTTCTATACAATATCAATATTTTAGTATTTTGATTATTGATAGTTGGTCCCTTTCTTCTTATTAGGGAGGGTATTATAGTCTCATGAGAGCAATTACCCTTGGTGATACATCAAGCTTGGAGTTCATGAGAGGAGGAAGAATATTAAAAGTTAGTCCAGTCACCCTATCATTACGGATTTGAATGTAAGATTGTTAAACACTAGAGCAGTTGATGTTGTTTATGTTTCTAGATATCACACTATAAATTTTGGAGTCTACTACTTACTCTTCGTCTTCAACTGAAGTCTTTGAAATAACCGTATGTTTATTTGTAGGCTGCATGCAAGAACGACCCAAGCAGTGCTGAAGCCACTAGGGCATTTTCTAGAATGGTTGAGATTTTCTTGTATAATCTATGATATGTCGACCTTCACATGTTAATATATGCTGCACGGACACAAGTATATATGTACAACACAACACAAAATGGGATTGGTGAGGGATGCATTACCAGTTTTTGGCGTGTCCGTCCGTGGACACAACTGCCATTTTGGAGCAGCTGTGCTTCCAGATTTTTATAATTGTTAATTAGTTGATCCTTTTGTTAATATAAGCTTCTGCTTCAAATATATTTATTAGATGGTCTGCCTGTTTGATCCCCCCAGACTGAGTTTATGTAAAGAGTACTCGTACTCGTGTAGTAGCAAGTAACAAGCTTATTAATGAATCTGGTTAACATAGGTTGTCGACATCAGTTTTTATGTTTCATTTCCAGTTATGTGACCAACTTCGATCTCAGGAGCCTATTTCAGCTATGTATGTATAATATTTTATGCGTCTTTTTGAAGAGTTATTAAAAATCAAGGTTCTACACTATTTTTTTTAATAAATGTTGCAAGTAGTTCAGGTGTGAGAATTGCTCCTCAAAGTATTCATCCTTTTTTTTTTTTTTTAACAGATGTTGCAAGCAGTGGGCACATCACGTAAACTAAAGGGGGGCTTTGTACTAGGCTTTTGGCTAAACCAAGTGGAGATGGTCAGTCAAAATAAGTGTTGTTGCCATTTCCTATAAGATGGTCATACGTGGAGTGATCTACATTTTCTAAATTATGACTTCTATGTTGTGATTGATTGGTATGTGCATGCATGCATTGTTGTTCTTAATGATACTCAATGAATTTATTTATTTTAACATTATATATGTAATGATTAGTGATTATCAATGTATATTATATGATTGAGTTCAGATATACAATATTGCATTTTTTTAAATTTGGAAAATTTGTGAATCAATGGTCATCAATATATATATTTAAATTTATTTATTTATTTTAACATAATATGGTCATCTGTATGTGAAAAAAAATAAAATATTTAAATTTAAATGGAATTTTTTTTCTTTCATATTTTTAATATACTAACGATCAAATCATGTTACTATTCAATTCTACAGATTTTTATGTCTGTTAGAAAAAATAGTTACCAACGGCTACAACCGTTAGAGTTATTATAATACCAACGGGCATAAGTTGTTAGAAAGGCAGTTAGTAATATTATCCATGCCTACATACTCACGGGATCTACCGGTTAGAATTAATTTTAGTAATGCGTATTGACCGTTAGAATACAGTTGTTTTGGTGTAGTGGACTTTTGATTTTAGTCTTATCTAGTATTATACATTTACCATCCCACTTTTCCTCTCTACTGATGGTTCTCAGTTGGTTATCACTCAATCTAGTTCCATTATTTCTAATACTTTGAAACTTTCTTTTGTTTTATATGTTTCTCATCTTATTTTACACCTTATATCAGTTAATAGCCTTTGTGAGAGTGGATTTATTGTTGTTTTTGATTTTCTCTTATGTTATGTGAAGAATCCTCGTAAGAGCCAGACGATTGGTCGTGCTCATAGGAAGTGGTGGTTGTACCACTTAGATTTTTTTCATCTTCCACCAACTCGACCTTTGAGTTCTAGTCATGTCTGCTGTAGACTTGTGGCACAGACGGTTGGATCATATTTCAGAGTCCTGTCTAAAGACTTTATTCCATAACGGAGTTCTTTGACGTGGTTCTTTCTCTTCTCTATCCATATGTACGGACTGTAATTTGGCAAAACACATTGTCGTACCTTTTCCTAAGAGTTTATCTAAATCTAGTAGTAATTTTGAATTAGTTATTCTGACATATGGGGACCTGTTCATATACCATCTATGAGTGATTTTCTCTAGTACGTGAGTTTTATTGATGATTACACTTGTTATACTTTGGTCTATTTTATGTGTTACCCTTCTGAACTCACTACCATTTATAGGACATTTACTACTATGATTTACACTCAATTCAATGCTAGGATTAAAAAATTTCGTTCTGATTGTGCTCATGACTATCTCTCCACTACGATGAGATTTATCTTGCAATTTTATGACACATTTATTCAGTAATCATGCTCTTACACTCATGAATAGAATGGGGGTAGCCGAGTGCAAATATCGTCATATTCTTGATCCTCGTGCTCTTTTGTTATCCTCTTTAATTGTTCCTCAAAAGTTCTAGGCAGAGGTCATTCTTATCTCTGTTAATTTTATCAATATCACCCATTCCTCTGTTTTGTCTGGTCAGACGTTTCATGAGAACCTTTTCCATGTTCTCCTGATTACAATATGCTTCGCACTTTTGGGTGCATTTGTTTTGTTCTTTTTTCTGAGACTGAACGCACGAAGTTGACACCCCGATCAACCAAGTGTGTCTTACTCGGTTCTATTTTCGAGCACAAGGGATACCATTGTTATGATCCCTTGACCCATCGTCTTCGTATATCTCACCATGTCACCTTTCTAAAGGACTATCCTTATTTTACTGTCCTACATCCGGATGTCCATTTCTTGTTCCCCCCCAGCCCCGTCGTCTAGTGTTTCTATTGATCCTACTCCTTTGCACCCCTCTCCTGGTACAACTCCTCCTACGATGCCTTCGTCACTGTCTCACGAAGATCCTCCACATATTCTACCAGCCTCCGCTACACCATCATCTCCACCATTTACGCATTTACCACAACCTCTCCGCTAGTCCTAACGTACTCATCGACCTCCTGCTAGTTTTACTTCCATTGTTCCGGTCCACCGGACAAGTTTGGTTTTGCTACATTAATTTCATATTCTCCACAATTTTATTCTTTTATTACTGTTATTCATACTATACGAGAGCCCAGTTCTTCTCAAGAGGTTGTTTAGTACCCTGAGTGGCAGGAGGCAATGTCAGAGGATTTTACAGTATTTCAGCAGACAAATACTTGGGATGTCGTTTCACTCCCAAATGGGGTCAATTCTATTAGCTGCAAGTGAGTCTTAAAGGTCAAATATAGTCCTGATGGGTCCATTGAGCGACGTAAGGCTTATTTTGTTGCTCGAGGTTTTACACATGAGCATGGCATTGACTATGATGAAATCTTTGTCTCAGTTGTCCAGATGACCACAGTTTGTACATTACTAGCTATAGTTGCCGCTCGTAAGTGGCCACGCTATCAAATGGATCTGAAGAATGTCTTTCTTCACGGTTCTTTATCCAAGGTTATCTATATGGATCTTCCTCCAGATTTTTCTACTTCGTCAGGACATGTTTGTAGCCGGGGCGGCGCGCAGGTGCTGCTACTCGTGGGGGAGTGGTCTCAGACCGCGGGGTGGGGCGCAGGCACACAATGGTTTCAGGCTGCAGGAGCGCCGCTTGTACGGTGCCCAGAGGCCGTGCCGAGGTTCAGAGAGGCCGGACGCGGGTTCCGGTGGTGCTCGGCCTGCAAGGCGTCACGGAGGCTGTTGGGGAAACCATCGGTCCGGGGCAGTGGGAAAACAGAGGTTTGGGGAGGGTGGTTCTGTAGTGTGCGCCTGGAATAGAAACCCAGAGGTCGTAGGAAAGGAGTCGATGTGTTGGTGGTTTGGTAATATGGAGATGGAAGCAAGTATTCCGTGGAGAAACTGAGGGAAAAGTAAAGTAATGCTATTCGTACCTCCAAAATATTTTTTAAAATTATTTTTTCTTAAGTAGCAGATGATGTGGCATACTAAATAGTATTATGTGACAGCTGATATGACAAATTTTAACAAAAAATTTTTATCATTCGAATTTTTTATAATATTAAAATTAAAATTAATTTTAATATTAATATTAGTATAATATTAAAATTAAAATTAAAATTAATGTTAATGTTAATTTTAATTTTTATAATTTGTCATTTCAGCTGTCACATTAACCGTTACGTCATCTGCCACATAAGGATGAATGATTTGGAGGGATACTTTGGAGGTGCAAATAACATTATTCGGAAAAGTATGAGGTGAAAAGAAGAGGAAAAAGTTAGGAGTGTTTGCAAGTGGCTGTTGGGTTTCCTTATGATAGCTAGAGTTTTTAGGTGGCGTTTGGTTCAAGTTTTTAGGCTTGAGAATGAGATTTAAATTCCTTACATTTGTTTGATATGTTTAGGGTTGAGAATTAGGAGGAAATAAGAAGGACTTCATATTTTTATGGTTGTGGGAAAGTAATTTTTAATGTCCCCTTGTGAATAGTTTTGCTTTCCTAGAAATGTTGTTTGAATATTTTGTTTGGACAATAACACGCTCACTTTACTTTCAAATTTTTTTACTTCTATTCCAAATATGTAAATTTAGCTAACAGAAGCATGAAATAATATTTATAAAAAACTAAATTAATTAAGATTCATTTTTCATATTTTAACGTAATATAACCAAACATATAAGAATGTTGAATTACTTTTCCGTGAAAATAGAATGAAAAATAAATTACTAAAAATATAAAACTTTCATCCAAACACCATCCTAGGGTTTAATTTGAAGGAATGGTCGAGATTCATTCAAATGAAATGAGTGGACATCATTGGTTCTAGAAAGGTTTAGGAATTCAAGAATATAGGTTTCCTTTTCAGGAATGAAAATTCATTTCATTGCAATGGTTGAATGAATGAGTTAAAGGGATTTACAATTTAAATTTCATGAATAAAACTTACTATGTAAGTCTACTAATACTAATACTAATACTAATACTAGCATACATACCATTTACACATAAATAAATAGAAATTATTAACTATTATCTCTATTCCATTATGTAGACTAGTAAATTCACATACGTTGCACATAAATAATTTTACTTCTTCTGATATTAATATAAAATTATTTAAATATATTTAATTTATATATATATATATATATATATATATATATATATATATATATATATATATATATATATATATATATATTATAAATTGATATATATTTAATTATAATTAGTTATGGATATATTTTTATCTTTTAACTCATGTGGTTAAGGTGGGAGGTATTCTTCCTGATTGGTTGAGTTCGAATCTATGTAGTGTTACTTATAACATATTTAAAAAAAAATCAATAAATTTTTATGTAATTTTATTTTTTTAAAATAATTAATTGATGATATATATACATACGACTTAGATGCTCACTTTTGAGTCATTTTGAAACCTCATTATATTATGGAAGATGTTAATATATTTAGATATATACACTAATAAACTATATATATACATTTGCACATAATTTTTTTATATAAAAATATATATATATAATAGGGGAGGGTTTACATGGGCAAACTCATATTCTTTGACACATCATGAGTTTGAAGGAGGTGTTAAGATTAACTAGGTTTAGGATTAAATTTTTTCTCCTATTCGGATTTAGTAGATTATATTACTTCTTCTTATATGGATCCGTTCTCGCTATATATATATATATATATATATATATATATATATATATATATATATATATATATATTTGTATGTCTTTTAATATTATCCATTAATAAAATTAATATTGTTAATTCATTTAAATAATAATAATAATATGAGCTCAAACATTAGTTATTTGTATTTATTCTCCAAATCCAAATGCTAATACTATTATATATACTAATTTTGTTTTTGGTTGGTTGGGTGGGGGTGGGAGTGGGAGTGGGAGTGGGAGTGTGGAGGGTTGGGAGTGGGAGTAGTGATACAAATACTCTAAAAAAAATTAGTTGTTCGAGCCTAAAATATGAGCTCAAACTTTGACCTTATAATATTCACGTGCTCGAGTCCGCCTAAGAGTTGCTATTGTAAATTAGATTTTTTTTTATGAGCTTCAATTAGACATGTTTACCTATGAATTGAGTTTATTTACGAGATCACGAGCTTTGTTCCTAACCGGAAGTGTTAGCTCAATAAGTTAGGTAGGTGTACTATTTCAAGTTGGACATAAATTAGAGAGTAATATTATTCGTATCTCCAAAATATTTTTTCAAATTATTTTTTTTATATGACAGCTGATGTGATATGTTATATAGCATTATGTGACATATAATATGATAACTTATATGACAAAATTTGAACTAAAAAAAATAATGATCCAATTTTTTTTAATATTAATATTAATATTAATTTTAATGATTATTTTAATATTAATATTAATATTAGGTGTACTGTTAATTTTAATTTTAAAATTTGTTATATCATCTGTTACATTAAATAACACGTCAGGTGTCACGTAAATAAGAATAGTTTGAAAAAATATTTTAGAGATATTGATAGCATTATTCTAAATTAGGTATTAGGTAGAACATAAGCAAACGATGATCTAAACGTGTCCTTTGAAGAATTCTCAGCATCATCATCTGTGGATATACGCCTAAAACTGAAATTGAGTGGAGATATTATGTGAATACTAATAATCTCCTGTCTTTAACTTAAAGCAAAGAAGAAAACAACATACTTTAGTTAAATTTCTTCTATTCTCGTGCCTCGAATTCCATCAAAAACCAAAATAGTAAAGAAACAGACAATTTTCATTTGAAGATGGCAACATTATGTTTGTGCCCGTAGAGAAAATCGAACAACTTACTAAGAAAATAAAGATTACAACTTTGACAATACAAAACTTTGGTTTAATTACAACTCGATCCTCTAAACTGTCCAAAATGTTCAACTTGAACCCCTCAACTTTGATATGTGCTAATTTAATATCCTATTTCGACTAATATTTTTAACTTGATACTAATTTTTTTATTTTTTCCTAAACTATCCTCCCCACCCCTACGGTAACCATCCCTACACCTCCTCTCCCCCCACCCCCCTGCGCGCCCTCCTGTGCGCCTGCCTCCGGCCTGTCGTTGCTGTTCCTGCTGCCGCGGTCGTCCCGTCGTTGTGCACCCCCCCTCCGATCGCCGGCGCCGGAGAGGGAGATGAGGGAGGGGGGTGGGGAGGTTCGCCGGAGTGTGAGAGAGAGAGAGAGAGAGAGAGAGAGAGAGAGTTGTAAAGAGAGGTATTTTGGATAATTTTTTTTTAGGATACTAAGTTAGCACATATCAAAGTTGAGGGGGTCAAATTGAACATTTTGAATAGTTGAGGGGGTCAAGTTGTAATTAAGCCTAAAACTTTTAGAATAACACAGATTGCAAAAACAAATTGGTGGAAAAAGAACACTATAAAACTTTGCAACAAAGTTGATAAAAGAAGAATATTTTTTCTTGCTAGGAGTGATGAAAATCACCTTTTCTCAAAACAATATTCGACCATTTTTCGTCGATCTGATCCAATGAACCAACAAGTTCACTGTGTTGAACTTGTGGAACAATTACTTGTCACCTCGAAAAAATGGACAACACTTGGACACGACACAATAAAGATATAACGGCACGAACACGATACATATTTTGACGTGTCATAGTATATTTCAAACAAGGACGGACAATTTTTTTTAAAAGAGGGGGATATCAACTTCAAATGTAAATAAACTCTGAAACTTTGTTAAATAAAGTTCGATACACAAATTTTTTTTTAAAATAAAAATTATGAAAGAAAAAGTAAAACCTGATGTATATATATATTTCGGAGAGGGCAAAACATAAAATTGATAATTTTTTATAAAGAATATGAATATTTAACTAGAAAACAAAAATTCAATGGAGACATTGTCACCACTCGTCCCCATGTAGGTCCGGTCCTGATTTTAGAGTGTTCGTAATGTATCTGATACATTATGGTATGCTTTCTAACTAACTATTTAACTTTAAAGAAATTAAAATCTAGCTAATTGATAATTAAATACTGTTATTTACTATTTATATACTTAATATTAATAAAATTGATAATCTTAATTTAGAAAAAAGACAAAAAAAAAAATCAAAGACAAAAACAATTTGATCACTACCATCTACAATCCAAACAAAACTTAAATGAACAACCAAACCACCCCCACCTCGTACCAACCCCCCCCCCCCCCCCCCCCCCTCCCCCCCCCCCCAACACACACACACAGCCCAACCCAATTACTTTTGGCGGCATTTAAAGCCCAATCCTCGGCCCATTCTAAAATCCATAAGATGAGCCAGAAGTTCCCAATCACCTCTTGTGAGAAACTTCTCCCCACTCTCAAACTCGGTCCTCTTCACTCTGTTAGGAAAAAGAGAAAAAAAAATGGCGGAGAGAGATATCGACGATCTCCCCAAGAACCCGGCCAACTACATGGCCCTCACCCCGCTCTGGTTCCTCGACCGGGCCGCCACGGTCCACCCGGACCGCCTCTCCGTCGTCCACGGCTCCCTCAGCTACACGTGGGCCGAAACCTACCGTCGCTGCCGCCGGCTCGCCTCCGCCCTCTCCGCCCGGTCCATCGGCCCAGGGAGCACGGTCCGCACTTCTTCTCAACCTTCCAGTCCTTTTTTTAATTATTTTATTATTATTATTATTATTTGCTGATCATGCGTCTGTATTTTTTAGTTTATTACTATTTTTGAGTGGTTCTGTTGTTACTTATTAATAATTATTTCTGTTTTTATATTTTTTATTTTGGGAAAATTTTGCAGTGGAAGTTATAATACGTGTGTAACGCTTTGCAGAAGAAGAACAATTTGGATTTGAATCAGTACTTTTGTTTCTTCTTCTGTTGGTTCGCATCACGTGCTGTCACAAATTTTCGGATCTCATCTGCTCTTTTGTTCATTATTTGTTAAGACTTTTTTACCCTTTGTTTAATTTTGGGGGTGTTTGATTGTAACGAGGAAAATAAAGGCCTGTGATAAAGGCACTACAAAGTACACTAAGGGCTAGTCCAATAGTGGGGCTTACAAATTTTTTTTCCAAATTTTACTAGGCTGTCCACCCTCTTCACCTCTCCCCCTCCCCCTCCTCCACCGCTCGTCGCCGCCACCGCTCGCAGCCGTCCCGCGCGCAGCAGCGGCCCCTTCCTCCACCACTCGCCGTCGCCCCCACCGCTCACCACCTCCCCCGCGCGCAGCAGCGGCCCCGTCCTTCACACCGCACGCCCCTCCGCCTCCTCCCCCGTCCTCCACCGCCTCATCCCCCGCCTCCTTCTCCTTCCGCTCCTCCGTCTCGTCCCCCCTTCCGGCCTCCACGCAGTCCAGCCCTCGTGGTCACCTCGCGTAGCCCTCCCTTCCGGACTGTTAAAATTTTGACAGTCCTACCAATTGGAAGGATTTGACAGTCCTAAAAAATCAACATATATTTTTAGGACTATAAAAATTTTGACAGTCCTTTCAATTGGTAGGACTGTAAAAATTTTGACAGTCCTGATTATAAAAAAAATCAATTGGAAGTGGGCAGCCCGGTGAGTAATTTTTGGGAGTGGCAAACTTGTAATTATCAATGGTGAAAATTTGGGCTGTCCAGAGTGAATTTTGTAGTGCCTTTATCAAGAGCCAAAATAAATTAAGAGAAATTTTGAGTTACCAATTAAGAAATTTTTTGAGTTATCTCCCACTTTATTTACCATATTTAAGAGTGCATTTCAAAATTTTTATATAATGTATAACTTTTTTCACTTTTGACAGAATCGGTTCAAAACTGACAATCTGACCTAAAATTTTGGACGAAAATATCCTCTCCATGTATTGTCTTCTCTCCTCATATCCACTCCTGCTGCCCTCCACCGCTCGCCCCCGCCGCACGTGGCGTGTACAAGGTTTGCGGGGAGTGCGGGGAGGGTGGCAGTGGCGGGGAGGGGGGTCGACGACGGGGGAGGGAAGGGGGGGGGGGGCGAGTGTGGGGAGGTGGGGGCGAGCTCGGGTTGAGCACGGGGAGGGGGGGGGGGCGGTGGTGGGGAGGGGGGGTCGACGGCGGGGGAGGGAGGTGCGGTGGCAGGGAGGGGGGGGTCGAGCGAGGTGAGGTGGCGGGGGGGGGGGGGAGGGGGGAGGGTTGGCCGGAGGGGGGAGCGGTAGTTATCAATTTCCAAGCCGATCTTATATTAGTAGAGATATTTATATTTTAATTAAGATATGTTATTAATATGTTTATATTTTAAATAGAAATTGTTATAGATATCCGTATAGGTAGTTATCATGTAGTTATGATATAACACTATTAGTTAGGATTTGTTTTTTAATTTTTAATTGTAATGGTTTATTTAGACTAATTTTTAATTACTATTAAAAGTTAGTTAAAATTTTTTTTTTTTCGAATTTTTTTCCTTATTTAATCGAGAATATACATGTGGCTTAGACGATTCAAGTTTTGAAGCCGCTTTATAATAATACTAGTAACTTGCACATGCATTGAACGAGTGTAAAAAAATGTTGATAAATAAATAAATATAAGTTTATTATAGATACCGTTGTCCCTAAGAATTGAATTCAGACAATCAAGAAAAATGTCTCCCACCTTAACCATTTGAGTTAGAGGTACTTAGTTATAATTAAATCATATTATGTAGTTAAATCATATTATGTAGTTAAACAATTAGTTATTTAAAAGAAAATTAATGGTTGATTTACAAATGGCTTAAACGGCTCAATTTTGAGCCGTTTTCTAGCCACTTTATATTAGTAGAGAGAGATGATGTTATCTTTATGCACGTATCCAATCTTATAATGTGGTTTCGAATCGGTTCAATTTTGAGCCGTCCAAGCCGTAATTAAATACTAAATCAATATAATTTATTTTTAAAAACTTACGGAAGATAAATAAAAACTTAAACAAACTTTTCTCTTATTTGTCCCAGTCGTAAGTAAATATTCAACCAATTTAATTTTTTAAAAAATATACGGTACATTAAAAAATCTAAAACCGTAAGTAAATAATGAACCAATTAAATTTTTTTAAAAAAAACTTACGGGAGATGAATAAAACTTAAACCAACTTTCCTCTTATCCGTCCAAGCCATAAGTAAATACTCAACTAATTTAATTTAAAAAAATTACGTTAGATTAAAAAAAAATCTAAAACCGTAAGTAAATACTCAATCAATTTAATTTAAAAAAAAACTTTTAATTACGAAATAAGAAAGTCCATGATAAATTATTCTTGACAAACAATTCTTAGCATTAAATATACGTGCAACACACGTGCACGTTACTAGCATATATAACAAATCTTAATTAAAAAATAAACATATTTACGACATGCTAATCAAAATATAAACATATCTATAACAAATCATAATTAAAATATATTCTAATCAACAAAATCGCTTATAAAATAAGCCGTATAAGCCGTATGTATATTCTCAATTAATTAAGAAAAAATATGGAAGAAAATAATTTCAAATCTCACTTTTAATCGTAATTAAAAATTAGTCTAAATGAATCGTCACAATAAAAAATTAAGAAAAAATATATCCTAACTAATAGGTTAACTGTATGATATTATCTAACTACCTACATATATCTATAACAAATTCTAATTAAAATATAAACATATTTTTAGCAAATCCTATTTAAAAATATAAACATATATATAACAAATCTTAATTCAAATATATTCAAATATTTAAACTGTTTTTCAACAATATCAGGAAACAAAATTTTGCGCACTTGAATTTACTAGTATCTATAACAAATCCTAATTTAAATTATTTTTCAACGACGATTTTTTTTACACGCAACCCACGTGCACGTGACTACAGACTAAATAATAATAATAATAATATGTTCAAATGATATTGTTGGTAGGCTGGTCAATGGTAACCGATAATTAACCCGATCTGGTTTTCTATTAAAGGAGTTGAATTTGGATTTGAAAAAAGAGAATCCAAATAAATTTGGGGTCGAGTTCGGTTACAAAATAGGAAATATATCAACTTTTAATTCTATGATTGGTCATGTCTGTTCAGTAGCAGCAAGTTGAATAGATCCATGAAGTTGTACATGTAAGTAACCAATGATGCAGACATCGTACACACTTATCCCGATTCCCAATGATAAAAGATGCATAACAACTTTTTGGGAGTATGGTTTTGTTGTTGGAAGACTTGGATTCTTACAAAATCTACTCAACGAGACTTTGTCCATTTCTCTAACTTCTCTATACATAATTGAATTTCTTATCATTTAGGATTTAGGCCGTGCCGTGCCCGTGTGCTGACCACGACAATCTAAAATACACTAGGACACACCAACATAGGTGCCGTGTCTGTATTGCCTATTCTCAGGGGCAGAGCTATAAAGGGTCCAAGGGGGGCATGAGTTTTTTTGTACTATCTATATGTATACTAGTTTGGCTTTCCAATGTACAAATATTAACCTTGCTCAAGTGGTAGTGCTATGGCTTTCAAATGAGAGAGCATCAGTTCAAATCCCATCTTTGTCAAATGTTTTGTATATTTTGAATACCTTTTATGTAATATTTTTCTTCCTCTTTTCAAACACTTTGAAAATATTAACTTGGCTTTTTTGCTCATTTTTTGTTTGATTTTTAATATATTTTTTGCTACTGAAATTTAATTAAGAATTTCTATATATATGTAGTAGCATGGCTTCCCCAGAATTTAAATCCTGGCACTCCGTCCCTGCCTATTCTTACTGTGTTGTGACATATCTGTGTCATTGCAACATAGTTTAGGGTACTTTGCAGCATAATTTGCATTAATAGGTTTTGGGCCAATTTGTACAAAATTTAGGAAGCAGATACGCACGGAAAATTGGTGCCTTTTTGTGCCGTGTTTAGTCAGGCACGACCTGACGATCCGGACGCTCCAAAGGACACTAGGACTGCCAAATCAAAGTCGTGTTTGCATTGTGATGTTCGGATCGTCATATTCGTGCTCGTGCAGCATAGTACCAAATCCTTCTGGTGGGATTGATTCAAATCTTGTATTACACCATCGGAATGTATTAGTGATTTAGATCATCCCAATAGTATGTAAGATGAAAATAGGCTGGAGGCCCGGATTCATCATATCTCCTAACCTGAGTATACCCGTCAACATTCTGCCGCACTTGACCTTGTTAAAATGGACAGGAGACTAAAATAGTATAATCATGTTTTTGATATCTAAGATGCAAAACATGGTCTAAGTAACAATCCTTATTCAGTTAAAAGATACACCTGTGCCAGTTGATGGTGTGAGCTGCCATGAAACGTACTTCCTCCACTGTGATAAGAGGCTATGTACTGTGTTGCACTGGCACCCACGGTCCTAATAGAAACTGCTAGTCTATCATATGAAACATTTTTATTTTTATCTTTCATTTTTGTACTGTCTCCTGATTGTTTTTAGATAGAGCTACGAAGTTCATAACTTTTGGTTCTTAAGTACCATTCATAATCCATACCTATGGATATGCTTATGTGCTAACTAATGGTATGATGTTGAAGATGGTGGCAAACTGATGGAAATCAAGGTGCAATGTGGTGTTCGTCTTTCAAAAGTTTATTTAATACTAATTGTCATAACATCACAGTGATACTTCTGGTGGAGTATGCTAATATTTCAAGATGAATCAGTTTGTTTGTGCAAGTTTCGTACTGATATCCTTACTTCAATCAAGTCTCTCCTTGAGATCTACAATAAAAGGAGAGATCCTTTTGTACTTGGTTCTCTAATAGCACATAGAATGACAAACGTTGTCCTTAAAGAATCTCTGGTTATAATTTGGTGTGAAGCGTAATCTGGGGATGTACAAATATTATCAGAGACTATGTTACAATCTCTTATCGTAATCTCTTCTGTCTGCTCTCAAGTTGTTGACAATCTATGTGACTATGTTACTGAGGATTATCTCTGTAGACCGAGTTTAGGACTGTTAATCTGTAAGTTTAAAAACATTCTCTGCGTGTAATTGTGTCATAAACCATACAATCAAATATGGCAATGAGGATGGAACAGGATGTATATTAGTAACTATTATTCACTTAGATATTGCTATATTTTATCTGCTATATGATGATTCTTGAATTCATATTTATTGTGAATCACTTGTGACCCAACTTGTTTGAATTGTGAAAGGTAGCTGAACAAACTTTTTTTTGTCAGGTAGCTGTGATTGCACCAAATGTCCCAGCAATCTATGAAGCTCATTTTGGAGTACCAATGGCTGGGGCTGTTTTGAACACTGTGAACGTTCGGCTGAATGCTTCAACCATAGCTTTCCTCTTGGAGCATTCGTCAGCAAAGGTTGTTATGGTAGATCAAGAGTTTTTCCCCCTCGCAAATGAAGCTTTGAAGATCATAGCTGACAAGAACAAGGAAAAATTCAAGTTTCCACTTCTAATTGTCATAGGAGACGAAAGTTGTGACCCTGCATCCCTTAAAGACGCTCTAAGGAGAGGCGCCATAGAATATGAGAAATTTTTGGAAAGTGGTGATCCTGAGTTTGCTTGGAAACCACCGAAGGATGAATGGCAAAGCATTGCTTTAGCTTATACCTCAGGGACCACGTCAAGCCCAAAAGGGGTGGTGCTGCACCATAGGGGTGCATATCTCATGGCTCTAAGCGGTGCACTTATATGGGGTCTAAATGAAGGGGCCATCTACTTGTGGACACTGCCCATGTTTCATTGTAATGGTTGGGGCTATACGTGGTCACTAGCGGCACTCTGCGGAACGAGCATATGTCTTCGCCAGGTATGCCTTCAAAATCTTCTGGTTGATCCTTTCAATGCATCTGTTATTTGGGTGTAAAGCTTTGATTTTGCTCCTTATGGTTTATAAACCTTGTTCATCATTGAAGATATGCTCAGGTAGGATAGTTTAAAACCTCTGGGTATCTTCTACCTAAGTGGAGTTTAAATGTCATGTTGTTTGGATCCTTTTTCATGATGTCATATCATGAGTAATTATGAAGATATTCTTAGACAAGTGCCTGTTTCTTCCTTTTGGGTTTTGTCAGCTAGTTTTGGAACACCATTCTCTGTTTGGCTTACTGTGTTATGAGATAAGTGCAACTCTTTGTAGAAAGTTGTGTCATCTTATATCTTCTAGTCTCTTGTCTCGAGGAATTTGGTGGGTGCTTCTTGGTTGGATGACTTTTAACTACATAACCTATTAGGTAGGTACGCCTACCTCCCGACGGGCCTTTTAGGGTGTACGGCATTTGCTCATAATAATCAATTTTTATAAGCTTCTTATTTTTTATTTGAGAATCAAGCAACGAGTCTAGAATTAGGAGCTGACTAATACCAACTAGAATTTCAGAATACAACCTAGCTTTGGTTTCAGAATCCAAATTCCAGTTCCCCATGAATTTTAAAATTCTGCTAGATGAAACCGTACTTCAGGCTTTGAAATGCAAACCAGGATGAATTCTCTACTTAACTAACCACTCTTAAGGATTTTGTTTGCTACTTTTTTTTGTTAAAGAACAGTAATCTTATATGAGCATCATTGGAAGGTCAGTCATATATTACCAACGAGTATAGAACTCAAGAGGAATTGGAATTGATGGCTTGGACCCGCAACTCCATCCTCTACTTCCGGCTTCAGGAACCATACATGCCCTTACCCAATTTTGTGATATTAGTTTGATCCCTGTCATGTCAATTCTTTAGGGTCAGCTTGGATTGAGGGTGAAGAGAGTTAAGTGTTGGGGGGGGGGGGGGGGGATCATGCTTGGTTTGATTGTGGGGGTTTAGGAGGGGGAGTCATAGAGGGTTAAGTGAGGGGACATTTAACCTTGTTTTGTCTTTTTTTTTTTCACCCCCAAAATTGGGGGATAACAAGGGGAAGCGAGGGCTACATGTATACCCCTTGTTTTGAAAAGTTTTAATTTAAAATCCTAAATAGCCCTTGTTTTGACAAGTTTTAATTAAAAATCCAATCCAATCCAATCTAATTTTATGCTACATGTAATAGGGGTATTTTGATATTATATTTTTATTAATCCTCCTCCCACCCAAAATTTCCAATCCAAGCAAGAGTTATTAAATACACCCCATTTAACTCTCCCTCCAATCCAAGCAAGGTTATAAGTAATGACTCCCTCCCCATCAACTTTTCTTCACTTAATCCCACTTAACTCTTGCTTATTTTTTTTTCATGAATCCAAGCAGACCCTTGGTGTCAAGTAGGATCTCTTCAAATTTCTAATCATGAACTCGTACAGTTTTTTGATAGAATGAACTCACACAGTTGCATTACTGTTTTTTTTACCTTTTTTTTTCTGAGGATAAGTTACATTGATTTTCGAAACTAAAGGACCAAACATCTTTGCTTTTGCTTGACACTGCCATTTCTTTTACAGGTGACTCCCAAGGCCATCTACTCAGCCATTGCCAACCTTGGTGTGACCCACTTCTGCGCTGCTCCAATCGTGCTCAACTCCCTTGTCAATGCCCCACAAAATGAAGCCATCCTCCCCCTACCCCGCACTGTGAATGTGAATACTGCTGGCGCTGCCCCACCTGCATCTCTCCTTGCTGCCATGTCCCGCCTTGGCTTCCGTGTCACTCACACATATGGCCTATCCGAGACCTATGGTCCATCTACTGTCTGCGCCTGGAAGCCTGAGTGGGATAAGCTTCCACCCGAGGACCGGGCTCGTCTCCATGCCCGTCAAGGTGTCCGGTATATTGGTTTAGAAGGCCTAGACGTTGTGGACCTGAAGACAATGGTCCCTGTCCCCTCTGATGGTAAGACAATTGGGGAAATAGTATTGAGAGGAAATATGGTCATGAAGGGCTATTTCAAAAATCCCAAGGCAAACCAAGAGGCATTTCAGAATGGCTGGTATCATTCTGGGGATTTGGGGGTGAAGCACCCTGACAATTATATCGAGGTGAAGGACCGAGCAAAGGATATCATAATATCTGGTGGCGAGAACATTAGTAGTTTGGAGGTAGAGAGCATTATCTATCAGCATCCGGCAGTGATGGAGGCATCTGTTGTAGCTCGCGAGGATGAGCGATGGGGGGAGTCACCGTGTGCCTTTGTGACGCTGAAGGAAAATGTGGACAAGTCGAAGGAGGGTGATTTGGCCAAGGACATCATGAAATTCTGTCGGGCAAAGATGCCGACTTACTGGGTTCCGAAATCTGTGGTGTTTGGGCCCTTGCCAAAGACAGCTACCGGGAAGATACAGAAGCATGTGCTGCGGGCGAAGGCGAAGGAAATGGGGCCAGTGAAGAAGAGCAGGTTGTAACTGTTAAGTTGGTCCTCAGAAATCTCCTACTATGTTAATCTGCATGGCTCTTTGGTGAAGTTTCGTCAATAATCTTGTTGGGTAGTTACATATATTAGCCAATAAAGAACTTACATTGTTGTGTGATTTGAGTGAGCTGATGAGAACCTGATTACATGTTTGACAATTAAAACCTCATCTATTATTCATAACTGAGACCAGTCCATCAGATGTAGCTTGCACAAATATAGTAATTTACTAGTTCTTAAGCATTTTGGCTTTATTTGGAAAGTAGCAGTACAAAGATTGTTATATGATAGCAGGTTGGACTTGAGTTTGTATTGCTGCCAAATTCTTAAGCATTCCGTTTGTTGAGTCTCTTTCGTGGTCATGGTGCTATATATATATGTTGGTGACACAATCATGCTGTGTCATCGGTTATCCGTTCTATATTTAGCTCAGTTCAAAATTTGCACACGTGCTTTGATATTCATTTTGTTGGGAGAGATGCAGACAGGTTTTGTAGGAATTTTATTCTTCCTGGCTTTATGAACTGTAAATCCCTTTGCAGAAGTTTCCTATTGAACTTGTGAATATGATGCATGGAATATCTTTGCTTGTTTGGTATTCGGAAATTAAGAACTTCAAATGCTCTCTCAAATGGTTTGTGTTTGGTGGGAGGAACCTAGCGACGATGTCGTCGCCGGCGATGGGTCACGAAAAGAGAAGTGAGAAGAAGACTTTCTCACTGAGTTCTTGTACCAGGAGATGGAATTCTATTGATCTCAGTATCAACAATTGTTTGGAATGTGTCGTTATAACCATGTTTTGCCATTTCTCCTTTTACGCCTTGTTATTGGTGTGAGGTTGTTAAATCTTGTATCTTCCTCGTACAGATACAGGCAGGTGAGGGGGGAGGTTTTGTCCCCACCCAATCCATTGCTACCTGAGTTCTTTTAAAGGTTATTCCTATATCTATATAACTATATAATAAGTAAAGTTGAGAGTTTACTATGAAAGTTTTTTTTCCTTTTAAAAAATATTCGTATTTATGTTTATTTTCATTAAATTTAATATGGCTAGTTAGATAATTGGATATATAAAAAAAGAGTGGCTGATATTTACCTTTTTTCAAGTATTAAAAAAATTAAAAGATTTTGATCTTTTTAAGTAGCAGAAAATAAAAAAAAATTTATTTGCTCTTTTCAAATAATATAAAATATGTGCATATGCAATATATACTAGTTTTCTTTGGAAAGAATAGTTTCTTGTCAAAAGTGCCCTACAATATTTGCTTTAGATAAAAAAAAATAAAGAGGGATTTGTAATTCTTTTTGGAATTACAACTCTAATTTATCATTTATGTAGTTTAATCGACTAGAAAAGATACATAAAAGTTTTTGTGTTAAAAAAAAAAGAAAAATTTCATTCAGAGCAAACAAATTTAAACAAATCTCATTAAGAGCACAAAATTTTTAAAATTTTCAAACCAAGCATCATCACGCCCATCGGAAGGACGTTTTACGCTTTTTCGTCTGTCCGCCGTCTCTGCCGTTTAGAGAAAATAATAATAATATAGCCCGTTTAAAAAAAATAAAAATATAAGGAAAACGTTCTTTGGAAGGACATTTTTTCTAGGAAAAACGCCATTCTAAAGGACGTTTTCCTTATATTATTATTATTATTTTAAACGAACTCTCTCTCTCTCTCTCTCTCTCTCTCTCACACCCGCTAACTCTCTTTCTCACCCGCTAACTCTTGTTCTTATATTTTTTTTTTTAAAGAGAAGAGAGTGAGTGAGAGAGTGAAGAGACAGAGAGAGTGAGAGTGAGTGAGTGAGAGAGAGAGAGAGAGAGAGAGAGAGAGAGTTGGCGGGTGAGTGAGAGAGTGAGCAGAGAGAGAAGAGAGAGAGTGAGTGAGTGAGAGAGAGAGTTAGCGGGTGAGTGAGAGAGAGAGAGTGAGAGAGAGAAGAGTGATTGAGTGAGAGAGAGAGTCCGTTTAAAAAAAAAAAAAATAATAATATAAGAAAAATTTCTTATATTATATTATCATTTTTTTCCTCTAAACGACAAACAATGGCGGACAGACGAAAAAACGTAAAATGTCCTTCCGATGGACATGATGATGCTTTGTTTGAAAATTTTAAAATTTTAAAATTTTTATTCTCTAGTAAAATTTGTTTAAATTTGTTTGCAATGAATGAAATTTTTCGAAAAAAAAAAAACTTTTAGGTCCAGCTTGAATCTCGATCTTCCCGTTACTCCTTACCAATGACTGGGTCACCACCCCTGGCGACAAGATTAATAAAAGTTCGATTTTAACATTCAATTCAGAAAAATTGGGATACCGAATTCCCACTTGACATTTTTTCTTGTGAAAAAATGACTCTTAAATTGCGTCAGTAAAAGGATCAAAGGAACATTAAAAAATGTTAAATGTTTCGGACCGGAATGTATTATATTTTGAACGCAACGTAGGGTTGTGTACAAGTGCAAATCCATGCTTACTATACTGGAGCTACTTTGTCTTTCCAGTCTTATGGCTCAGAAAAGTGTCGCTAATCCACCACATATCTTCAGTACCAGATCTTACTACATTGAGTTCATTTTTCTTGATCAACTAAAACTATAGTGTATGTTTACCCTCCATTTAAATGTTAGCACGTGTCAAAACAGAAGTCAAAATTATTTTAGTTGTTCACAAAACCACTTCTAAAGTAATTTTAGGTTACATAAAATTGATATGTGATAATATTTGAATGGTGGATAAACATATACTATAATTTTGATTAGTGAACAAAAACGTACTCTTACTACATTTGTAACATTACAAATGCAGTGCCGTCAAATCTTTGGCCCACCTCTTATCCACCGTAGACTGCTTTGTCAATGAATGGTCGGTCGCGACAAACCCTTGACCTGCGTGTATTGATTAGTCAACCAATCAAGGGATCCTATACTTGCAGTGTATCCAGTTTTGACACAGGGGTCTTAAAGGGAGGGAAAGAGAGTGTCATATAAGAATGCCTGCCAATTTATACCTTTCTTTCGCCTAGGTCATTTCTAGCTTGGTTGCCTCAATGTGTGTCTGATTTGGTCTGATTTGGTCCGATCAAATCCATATTGGATCATCCCAAACTTAGACCCGGTCAATGGACCATCCCGGTCCGGCCCATCTTGTCCTAAGGGTTGGGTTGGATTTCTCTTTTTCGAATTGGGGCTCGGCTGGATTCCAACTGATCTAAGCCAGGTCGATCCGACCCAGCTGTTTGCCATTTAATATCAAAACGAGATATGAGAGAACTAGATTTGATTAACAAACTAAGAGAGTAAAAAGAAGAGTTCTAGGAGACAATCTAAGTACAAATTTATTTTCTGGGGGTGGCGGCGATAGAGGGTCAGGAGTGTAGCAACTCTCTTTACTTCGTGGACGATCCGATGCAAAAGCTCTTCTCTCTCCCTTGAGTGTTGATTCGCAGATAGCCAGCCAGCCTTTTGCATGGGGGTAGTACCCTGTTATTTATAGTTCCGTGGCCGCATGGATGACGGGATTGGCCACGTGTCTCTTCTCAACGGAAGGGTGCTACAGCTATGCACAGGAATTCGGGCTCCGCTGTCACGTGAACATTGTTGGGATTTTATTGTTTGCTGAGTCTCTGGACGGTTCTCAACTGTGTAGGCACGACTTGGTCAAATGGACACGTGACCGCAATTTGGTTGGAGAGGGCCACTCAGTTGTAACAACAAGACTTGGTCGTCGTAGAATATGGGACACATGTGGCCAAAGACGCACGTAGTCTGGAACGCACGGGGCCAGAGACTCATGGACCGCATGGAGTCTGGGACGCATGGGCCAGAGCCGCATAAGATTTTTTTGTCGTGTTGTCTACGTGGTTCTGTACCATCCTTGGGACTTCTGCCTCTTAGTGCGTTCTCGTCCTTCGAGGCGACCAGGAAAATCTTTTTTGTCAGGATTCTGTGTCAGGCGCCATCTTTGTTGTTAGGACGTCATGTCAGGTAGACATGCGGTCAGTTATAAGGACACTTGTTTGGACCGCGTGGGTGTCCCTTTTCTGGGCCGCATGGTGTCCATGCAGTCCATCATCTGTTGAGTTTTATTTGGGGCGCATGTACGTTGGGCGCATGGATGCGTCTTTTTTATGCTTCTACAAGAACCCTTTCAAAGTTTTTAAACTGATAAGTTTGGAATACTTTGAATAAGAAGCATGGATGTGGTACGTCCAGGCCGCATGGACATTGAGCCGCATGGGCGAACATTGCCCGGCTGTCCCTTATTCATTAACTGCCAGATTTTGCCTTGACCTTGGGTGAATTTAGTTCGAATTCTGCACCATCCCCTGACGCAGGGCTCTAGGCGGCAGTTCGCAAGGAGATAAAAGTGGCACTCAAAAATTGAGTGTAAACCCCCTCGACCAGATTCCAGCATTTTAGGATTATTTTAACAATTTAGGATTTATGGCAATATTTTAATTTATTTTGCTTACATATCCTATTGACTTGTGCACCTGTCCATCACCGAATTATTTGGAGCTTTATCTTGACTATTATCCCCGAACGAAGTTCCCATACCTCTCCTAGACATGCTAGTCTATTTTTCTGTACTTTGTGCAACTCCCAGATACTTTACTTTGAGCCTCGTTTGAGACGCACAAATATCGTCACAAACGTACAATAGATATTTGAGGCCCAACATGCACCTGTTTTGCCCAGACAAAAATACGTTAATTTTCTACACTGAGTATACTATATTTAGTATATTGACACCGTACAAAAATTATGGTCCTACCTGCCTCTAAATAATTAGAGAACACCGTGTGCAGTATTTATTAATTAATAAATACGATGGCCCGTATCACCCAAGAAAACCAGGCCCAGTCCCTGCCCAGACTCACCCCCATTCCCCCAGGATCCTCACACAGCAATTTCCCTCAGTTCTGTGCATTTTAGCATTTTCAGGAATCAGGTGTTTTTCCAGACAATTTCGTAAATTGCGCAATTTTCCAAAATAGGACCATTATGCAATTTATGAAATTGCAGGGACTTTTCTGTAAAATTTCGTATGAGGTGTCAGCCTCCTATTGGCCGGTGAACCTGCACCGTCCATTTGGAGGCGGGACCCACCCGAAAATATCCCAAAAATATCCTGTAAATATCTATAGATATTTTACTTAAAATATCTAATTAATTTTCTATAAAAGAAAATAAAAGAAAAATAAAAACCAAATCCCTAACCCAACCCAGCCCGTAGCCGACCCCCCCCGCCGGAGCAGCTCTGTTTCCCCCCCCGCCGGCCTCGACCTCCACCCCCCTCTTCTCCTTCCCCGACTTCGTCTTCCTCGACTCCGGCCGTCCCACTCAGGCCACCGTCCGACCGCCTGTGCGTCCGCCGACCGCCTGTGCGTCCCCCGCCGGAGATCTCTCCTCCGCCCATCATCTCCTTCCCGACCCCCCTGTGCACAGCCACCACGACCCCGACCCCCGCCGCCCTCTTTCCCCCTCGCTGGCCTCGACAGCAGCCACCTGACCCCCCCTGAGCTCGCCACTCGCCACCCTCGACTTCTCGACGAACTCCCCCCCCCCGGCCTCGACCTCCTCCTCTCTCTTCCTCCTCCACTTCCCCCCCGAGCCCCCTTCCCGACCTCCTTCTCCCACAGCAGATCCCCACCACCACGACGGATCTTATCTCCAGCCCACTCGTCCCCGGTTTCCTCCCTCGACGCGAGCTCGCCGGACCCCCACGGCGCTCAGTCGCCTGAGCTCCTCCCTGCTGGACCACATCACCACAGACTCCACATCTTCCCTCCTCCACCTGGACGACATAGAGCCCCTCTAGTCTCGCCATCCTCCTCTGGATCTACGTGGTCTCTTCCATCCTCCTCATCGTCGAGCTCACCTTCGCCGCCTCGAACGACAACAGCGTAGAGGAGATCAGCTTCACCTCCCTCGACCATCGACCAACCGCCTCCCCACGAGCAGCGCCGCGCCACCGTACCCCCGATCCACTGCGCTCCCCGACTTCAGCGAGCTGCAGCGACCGCCCAGCTGTACCCATCTCTCCCGCCCGACCGTGCAACCTCGTCCGACCGACTGAAGGCTCCGGCGTGCAACACCCCTGACCCGTCCGGTCCGGCACAGCAGCTCCGGACCACCCCGCAATGACCCCGACTCGAGCAGTACCGGACACGACAGCAGCCGGACACAACAACCAGGACACAGCACAGTGACCGGACACAGGAAAATTCATTCCACGGAGCCCTGTTCAGGTAACCCGTTCTATCTCCTCGTAGTTCCGTTTTTAATTCTGTCAGTTGTGACACGTAGGCTATGTAACCCTCTCGATGCCCGTGCAACCCGCTCGGTGCATCGCGTCCTGTGGCGATCGCGAACCGCGATCCAAAAATAGGAAAAATAACGACCCGATTCACACCGGAACTGAGTATGCCCCGCCAAACGGGACGACTTGGTCGCACGCGGTCTTCACCGAAACGTGCGCGCCGTTGATACGAATGTGCGGGATTTCACAGAAGTTGATTCGGATGTGCGTGCACACCGGAATCAACGCGTATCCGTCGACAACGTCCCGTATCCCCCTGTTCTGGAATACGTTGTAACTTTGTGTACGCACGTCGGATCGAAACGAAACTTGCGCCATCAGACTCGTAGCAATACGCTGGTCCTGTGATCCAAGTTTGGTTCGATTCTGAGAACATTGACAAAATTCCGTATCGTGGGCCCCACAGGCTCCACTTGACGGGCGATTTTGTGATCGGCTCATCGGAATCCAATTCTGAAAGTTTCTTGGGTTTGTATCATCGTTCTGGACTTGTTGACACTAAGTTTGGCGAATTTGGAAACCTTTGACCCTGACACATTTTTCGGTGCAAAGTGGCCCACATGTGGACCCCGCTTTGACCAGAAACTGTCATTTTTGCCCCTGTGTCCAAATTGGACTTAAGGACAGGCGTTTCTAGCTATTTGATATTTTCTGAGACTGTTAGTGATATTTATTTCAGCATCCGGAGATGTCCATTCTGAGGCCATAGTTTCTGACTTTTTTTGGCATTTGACATCTGGACGTTATATTTTGCAGCTCTCTTGCCAGGCAAGTATACCTTGCCTTGTTGTACTATTTAAATTCAGTTATTGTTAGTTACATATTTATCTATTTTAATATTATATAAATGTGCGCGTCCGAGAAAACTCGGGTGCAGTCAACGAAGGCGTTGACGTTAGGATTTGTATCTGACCTAGTGTCTAGTAGACCCATCTAAAGTTGTGGAGTTATTGGTATAACTTTCCAGGCCTTGACACGTATCATTATACATCACAGAGTGAGTTCATGTAGGGACGCGTGCCTCATACTCGACTGGCCATCGGTATGAGCAACACGTGTAATGGTATTTAGCTTAGTTGATTATTTTATTGAGACTTGCATCATTGTAGGAGGTGTCCACGTCGTTTTCACGACTTGTACATCTATATTGGGCGGGGAAGACATCTAGTAGGCGTATGGGACACCCCCTCCTTGAGTTTTATCCTTCGTACCATGCTCCTCGGAGATGGTCGATTGCAGAGTGCCCATGCGTCTGGGGGCATATGACACATATACTAGCCAGTTATGACGATTGGTGAATTACGTCAGCATATGTCTAGCCTACACTTTCCTATGCGTACTACAAGGTCTTTAAATTGCATTCACTTAGATGGTTAGCACACCCCCTTTATTTATTCAGTATTTACATACATGGCATATTATTTTTCTGTATCTTGTTACGTCCCTCTGAGGACCTGGTCCCTTTCCAGGTGTAGATGCTTATGAGTATACGCGGGAGCGCAGATCCGGACAGGCTACTTATATTCCGAGGAGGTCTTCTCTTCGAGCCTCGTGATTGTCAGACGTTGTTCTTATATGGTGTGTATCTGGTTCCTTTTTATATTCTATTTCGGCAGTAGATTTGTTTCCATCCGACTGTCATTCTTTAGATACTTATTATTGAGATCTAGTTACATGGTTATTTGGTTATTCATATTTGATTTTTGTGGATGAGATTTAGATTATACCCTGTGACTTGTGATAGTTTTATCACTTGTAAATTATTGTTCATTATACAGTGTACGCTTGTATTATGGTTTCCATATATTGGAGTTGCCATATATACAGGCGGCTGGCATGCTTACGTGTCCTAGTCCTACGTATTTTGGGACTGGGACATGACATTGAGGCATCAGGTTCATCGTCATAACTGCCCCGTTCGTCATCTTGATCTCTTTACACGTATCTTGGAGCCTATAAGTAGGCGACTTGGGGATGAGAGAGAATTTTGTCTTCCGTTCCTCCTCCTTCGTGAAGATGCTGGATGTTGCTGTCTCTCTCGCTGAGGATTCGGTCGAGAGAAGGATTGATCCATGGCCCCCTAATGCAGGGCTTCTACTTCTAGGTAAGGGGGTACCCTGTCTTTCGTGTTGGGCTGCAAAGGTCACAGAGCCACCGGTGTACAATTTTGCTGTGTGGATAGGAAGTCCTCCCCAATGTAAGCCGACCCTTAGCAAAGTTCTACCGTATAGATGAAGGCTCCCCTTGGACATGTGTAGACCTCTTCACGGAGCTCTATCGTGTGGGTGAGCATTTCTTCATGGCATGCGTGCAGGACCTGTCTGAGATGTGCGTCGAGCTTTGGCGAGGTTGCATGGATGAGGAATCATTTGTTTTATGCGTGTAGAGCCTATATTTGGCTTGAAAACATGGGAGAGGTCTCATATTGCTCGTCCGTACAGAATTAACTGTACGTGGATGCGGCCTGGCAGCGGTATGCGACGGTTATACCTTTTTATAGTCTTCGCTGAGACTGATGCATCTTCTTTATGCATATTTTGTCTTCGCTCGTGTGGCCTATGATGGGACATGAAAGGATATCATAACACCCATTGTTCGGGATAAAAACTAACCTTATGCGGCAATTCTCAGAGACGCGGTCAGTTTGACAAGAACTAATCCAGGAGACGAGGATGAGCCTCCCGCGTCATACACTGAGCTGCCATTGTTTATGCTGCACGTCAGCTATTTTTCTCCCTTTTATGTAGTTCGCTATCGGCCGGGAGACTACGGGGTCGATGACAGGATTTAGATTAATTGCCATTCCTGTCGTCGGTCTTCCTGCATGGTTGTAGAGCGTCTACTCCTGCTCTTTCCTTGCTATCCATTAGTGTGGATTTTTCATTTACTAAAGTTTGCACTGTGGAGTAGTGAGCCAAAAAGCATTGAGTTTTACTGCGGGCTCGACTTGTGTCAGTAGCGACGACAGCACGGAGGGCGCTTCTAATGAACAAGTTTTGTATCAGCGAGACTTCATAGAAAATCCTTTAAAACATGTTTCCATCATATGTACTCATGACCTTGAATACCAATGAGAACCCTTAAATGTAATAGATTTTTATCATATGTGCTCATGATCTTGAATATTAATTAATGAAGTCTCTCCTTTTTCAGAATTTTTGTATGTTTTGGACTTTTGGGTATTGTACTGGAGATAATATGAATATAGTACCATACCGTAGCTTTTTTTAAGGATATCCCACTGGAGGATTTTGGTGGACCTATTACCCTTTTGCGTACTTTGGGGTACGGATAATAGATTCGGAACAAACCCTATCAGAGGTAATATGGACGTGATAGATTTTGTGGATTTTAAGGACATCTCGCTAGAGGATTTTGGTAGATCTATTACCCTTTTGCGCACTTTGGGGTGCGAGTAATAAATTTAAAACAAACCCTATCAGAGGTAATATGGATGTGATAGGTTTTGTGGTCTCATTACTTTTTGTGTACGTTAATGCAAGTAATAGGTTTGAGATAAGCCCTCCCAGAGGTAATATAGACGTGGCAGTTTTTGTGGACTTAACACCGCGGGCATACTCCGGATTAGGTACGGGTGCTAAGTTGGAAGACAATCGATATCAGAGGTAATATGGACGCGATGATCGATGGTCAAGGCCGAAAAATTTGCTCAGAGGTAATATGGACATGGCGGACTCCGCCGGAGTCGTGTATTAGAGCGACAATCTAGAGGTAAGATGAACATGAACTAGCGTCCAGGAAGATACGATGTAGTTTGGTAATAGAGGAGTATCAATCCAATTTAGATGTAGTACTTTTTGGCGAACTTGCCGTTGATAGGGATCAGGAGCAAGTCGTCGTTGGGCTTTGCTAGCCGGTACGCGCCGTTGGAAAATATGGTTTCTACAACAAATGGGCCCTCCCATTTAGATTGAAATTTTTTGGCCGTCTTGTGAGTCATAACCATTGGTCTTTTTACTGTTAGGACGAGGTCATCCACTTAAAACGTTCTCTATTTTACCCGTTTGTTGAAGGCTCTAGAGAGACGCGCTTGATACAACTCTATGTGTTGTTGAGCTACAAGTCGTTTCTCGTCGAGTGCTTCTAACTTCTGTAACCGTCTTCGGTAGTTGTCGTCCGTGGTTAGTTGGTTGGAGAGAGGTACTCGTATTGAAGGGATTTGGATCTCTAGCGGGAGTACCGCCTCACTTTCGTACACAAAAGAGAATGACGTGTTCCTAGTAGCTGTTCGGACCGTTGTACGATAGGCCTAGAGATATTCACCCAGCTTCTCGTTCCAGTCGCATTTGTTGGAAGACGCGAATTTCTTGAGGAGCTTGATGATGATTTTGTTGAACGTTTCCGCCAGACCGTTTGCTACGGGGTTGTATGTCGTGGAGGCTATATTTTGGATTTGGTTTTTGTCACAAAACTGATAGAAGGCATGACTTGCGAACTGTGGGCCGTTGTCGTAGACGATCCTACGCGGCAAGCCAAAGCAATATATGACGTGATGCTTGACGAAGTTAATCATATTTTTTATTTTGACTTCAGCGAGCGGAACAACTTTCGAACATTTGGAGAAGTAGTCGGTGATCTCCAGGATGAACCAATATCCTTTTTTTAAAGACGGACTGATTGGCCCGATGATGGCCATTCCCCATGCCTCAAATGACCAAGATGCTACCGTTGGGTGTAGGAACTCGGACGGCTGGTTGATGAAGTCCACGTAGATTTGGCATCTTTTTGCGTAATCGACAACATCTGCTACCATCGTCGACAAATAGTAGCCCATTCTCTAAAGACGGTCCTGTAGCTTTGGACCGGGTTGATGTGCCCCGCAGACGCCATCGTGAGCTTCACGGAGGGCTTATTTTGCCTCTGTGTTCAACAGACAACGGAGCAGAAGGCCGTCGTAGGACCAATGGTACAATATTTTGGTCTTCATGTTGTAATAGAAATGAAGGGAGCGTCTTCTGATTGAGGTAGCTTCCTTTGGATTTTCAGGAAGAATTCCATAGACTGCGTAGTCGATGAATGGAAGCCTCCAATCTTGAGTATCGGTGTCGATCTCCGCTGCATAGCTGAGGCATAAGCATAGGTTACTTTTAGGACAGACCAGCTCTTGATCGATCACCATGATTAACTGATGGATGTTGTCTGGGACTGCCAAGGAAGCAGCGAGGCTGGCTAAAGCATCCGCCTCAATGTTTTACAATCGAGGAACATGCTCAATAAATAACATCTTGAAAGTTGCGATGATGTTGTGCGCAACTTGGTGGTGGGGGATCAAGTCTTCGTTTCAGACTTCATATACTTCCCGGACTTGATTGACGATAAGATAAGAATTGCCGTACGCTTCCAAGTACCCTACTCCAACTTGTTTGGCGAGCTGGAGTCCGATGATTAGGATGTTGTAATCTGCCACATTATTGGAGCATGGCTCTATGAGAGAGTATGCGCGATTGCTGATGAGTCCATATGGGGAGATCAACACTATCCTGACCCCAGCGATGATGTTGCCCTTGGGCTCTGCTCTTGAAGCACCATCAAAGAAAATTCACCAAACCGCTTCGTGTGAGATGACGTTGGCGTCTGCCACTTCATCTGGAATCTCTTCATAGAGCTTTGAGATTTTTGACCCCGGATGGGCTGCCAGAAAGTCGTCCAATGCCTGACCCTTGACGGCCTTCTGTGGGATGAATACCATATCATATGGAGATAATAGTATTTCCCAGGTAGCCAAGCGGGAGCTGAGTATCCCATGTTTGGTCATGAGGACCCTGGGGGGCTTGAATCGCAAGATTACATGAATGGTCTATCCAGTCACGTAGTGTCGAGTTTTCTGGATGGCGAATACCAGCGCAAGGCACTCTTTCTCGATGGTGGTATATTTGTGCTCTGGGTCGACCATCATCCAGCTGAGGTAGTATATGGCCTGCTCGTGACCTGAATCAATATTCTGCACTAACATGGCACCGAGAGAGTGATCCATTATGCGTACATAGAGCAGAAATGACTTTCCCATGACCAGGGCCACCAGCACATGAGGGTTTGATAGGTATTGTAACGCCCCAGTCCCAAAATATATAGTACTAGGAATACGTAACAAGCCAGCTACGCATTCGACCAAACTCTGGTCTGACTCGAATACGTATAAGATGTATAATAAGGGTAACTATCTAAGAATGCTAAAAATATCTATGTCATAATCCACATAAAGAACAAAATATCAAGAATAAACTACATGTGCTAAAGTCGGCCGCCCAATAACACATAAGCTCGAATAGACTCGATAAAGGAATATGAGTTTATAAAACTAGGCTACAATAGCAGATGAATAAACAATATGAATAACCATAACTCCGGTAGAGATGATATAAGTACCTGGCACCAATGCCCGCATAACAAAGCAACACACATCAGCAACTTCAGACAGGCTCCACATCGGTCTACGCTGCAAAATTGGCAAGGGACCAGGTCCTCAGAGGGGTGTAACAAGGTACAAGAAACAATATGCCAAAGTAAAACAGTATAATGCCACATACTCAAGGGTAAACTACTGTAACCATCTAAATGATATGCACGTGAGAACATCACTCGTACTCAGGCTGAAACCACTACAGGCTCTGTGTCAGGGAGCCCATAGCAGCAAGTAATATCTTGTAGGGCCAGTATATGTGCCAAAGATCTGAGACAGAGTCTAAGGCACCTCCAGTAATATAGTATATATATATAAACATAATCAGCCTGTAGTATGGCATGTCTCTCCCCACCCAATGTAATCTCACGTCTCATGTCCATGACATATCGTGTCCATAACACGCAAGATCATGAACTCTAGCTAGTACAACGAGTCCTAATGATATCTATATAATATGCAAGTCTCATATCACGAATCTTGTAAGCCTATACAGAATTATCATGAATAACTCAAAAAAGATTTTGTCACATGAAATAGTGTCAAATGTCCTACGGTATGACGTACTTGGTAAAGCAAGCACGTAAAAATAGGATCGTGGAATCAACTCTTTAAGTGACGTTACTCGACTCCGCGTACGGTGTCGACACCCGAATCTTGTTCGGACGCTAAGCAACGTCTCACGGTCCTAGGTTGAACAGGTACATCATAAGAGTATATATATATGGAAGAAACATAAGCGAATAATATAACATGATTTACTGCAAGTTTGACAAGGTACACTTGCCTGAATTCTGGATATAGCGAGGTCCAAGTAGCGAGCTCAATGCGTCAACTGCTCCCAAAATTGTGTAATCCACACGAACGTCTCCGGATGCTGCAATATACATCACCAACATTTCTAAAACATAAACAATAGCTAGGATTGACTACCCATAAGTCCAATTTGGACACATGAACAAAAACGACAGTTTCAGATCAAAACGGTATCCAATTGTGGACCACTTTGCACCGTAAAATGTGCCAGAGATAAAGTTCTCCAAATTCGTCAAACTTAGTGTCTACGAGTCCAGAACGATGATACAAACCCAACAGAATGTTCAAAACTAAATTTCGATGAGCCGATCATGAAGTCGCCCGTCATGTGGAACCGTGGGGCCCACAAAATGGTATTTAGTCAATGTTCTCAGAATTGAACCAAACTTGGGTCACAGGACCAGCTTAATGCTATGAATCCGATGGCATACGTTTCATTGTGAAACGACAAGCACACACAAAGTTATGGCTTGGTGTCAAAATAGGTCGATACGGTATTTTTTACGGATATGCTTTGATTCCGGTGTGCATGCACATCCAAATAAAGTTCCGTAAAATCTCATATGTCTGTGTTGATGATACGCGTCTTTTGGTAAAATCTTCATACGACAAAGTTGTCTCATTTGGCGGAACATATCCTGTTTCGAGATATTTTGGGTTTTTGAAACCAAGTTTTTGGTCAATTTCAACGCTGAATAAGCAGCAATACAAAATCGAATAAATTAAACTAATTAAAGAGATTAAATCTTGGTTATGTTGTCTAAAATATCGTTAATGTAGATTTTTAAATCATTGATAATTTGGAAGAAAATGGAACGCAAACATGGATATTTGGACCGTTCTTAAGTACTATTTTTTTACCAGTTTTCATTCAACTTTCGATCTGGTTTATGCACGATTTACAACAGAAAAAAAATATTCTATTTGAAGAGATTTATAATTGATTATGTTGTGAATCAAAAGGAATAGACATATTGCAAATCGGATGAACGGAGGAGGAGAGAACAGACCTGAAACATGGGGTTCCAGCCGCTTGCTGCTGCTTGTTCGCGCACGCGACGGTTGTGTCGGCGCTTCGGCGGTGCTGCGACCAAGGCCAGGGTGGTCGCCGGACAAGGGGCGGTCGGCGACGTGGTCAAGGTGAAGGTGGCGATGGCAGTCGGATGGTGATGGTGGCGGTATATATTAGAGAGAAGGGGTTACAGGATGTGAACATAGGGGTCGCGGGGGGGGGGGGGGGGGGGGGAGGGGGGAGTTTCTGGTTTGGATTTGGGTTTCGGGTTCGGGTTTTGGTTTATTTATATTTATTTCTTTTTCTTTTACCACATATATATATGTATATATATATATATATATATATATATATATATATATATATATATATATATATATATATATATATATATATATATATATATATATATATATATAACCATCTATAATTAGGTTTGTACCTAAAATAATTTTTAGAAAAATCTATAATACTTTAATAATAGTTGTACACCCAACAATATTTTTTTTTGTGAAATATTTATAATTAATAAATATACATAAATATCTATCCATGAATTTATATTTTCTAATTAGCTAAAAATAATAATTTTTTTCTTAATATCAAATAATTAAATAATTCCCATAATAAAAATAATAAAATTTAAAATTTAAAAATCAGGGGTTTACAGGTATTCTTTGATGTTTTCGAACGATCGTTGGCACTCTTCATTCCAAACAAAGGAGACACCTTTCTTCATGAGCTATGTGGACGACCGACAACGTCCAGAGATGTTTGATATGAACCTCCTGATGTATGCCAACCTCCCTTCGAGGCCGCAAAATTCCCGAAAGTTCCTTGGCGGATGCATCTCCAGGATGGCGTTGGTCTTGTCGAGGTCTATGTGAATACCCCGGAAAGTAATAAAGAAATTCAGAAATTTGTCGCTGGAGACTCCCAGGAAGGACTTGGTAGGGTTCATCTTGAGGCGGTGTGCGCGTATTAAGTCAAACACGGTCCTCAGATCTTGGAGGTGGTCATCCTTGGAGCGACTCTTGACGGCGATGTCGTCGACGTAGCATTTCACTGTCTTGCATAGATGTTCATAAAAAATGGTGCTCATAGCTCGCTGATATGTAGCACCTGCGTTCTTCAGGCCGAAAGGCATGACAATATAGTAGTATATGTCTATCGGGGTCCAAAATAACGTATATTTCTCATCGTCAGGAAATATCTTGATTTTGTTGTAGTCTAAGAAGCTATCCATGAAGGACATGCACTCAAACCCACAAGTGCTGTCGATCTTTACGTCGGTGATTGGAAGAGAAAATTTGTCTTTGTGACATGTCGTGTTTAGATCACGAAAGTTGATGCAGATTCGAATCTTACCATTCTTCTTAACGACATGCACGATGTTGGCTACCCAGTCGGGGTATTATTCCTCGTAGATAAAGTCACTAGCTATCAGCTTGTTTACTTCAGCTTCGATGGAATCCATCACGTCTGGCCAAAATTGTTGTTGCTGTTGCTTGACTGGTTTGGCGTTTGTCGTTTGGCCGAATATTGAGTTTGTGGGCCATGATTTGGGAATTCAGTCCTGGCATATGTTTTGGATAATATAAACGAGAAAAGATTTGATGAATGCGGAAAACGAGGTCTTGTACGAAGATTCGCCCTTCTTTTATGTTTACAAACAAGATTGTACAAATTTGATCCTACGCGAGGATGTCTAAGTACAATTTATTTAATCTGGGTGAATATTGCTATAGGTGTCTGATCTGCAGTCGATCACTTTAGCCCTTGGACCACACGATATTGAAGAAGTGCCGTGGAAGACAGGTAGCAGCTTCGAGGGTTGCTAAAGAGGGTGGATGTCCGATGCCAAAGTCGTCGATCCCTTCTCTTTGCCTGAGCTCCGGATTCTCCTCTTTCTCTCTCTCTCGACCGTCTGACTTGCGATCGTTGGATCTGATACTGGATTTCTTGATCAATTTTCAGACCTAATTTCTTCGACCTTGTCCTCTGTTGATAGAGGTCTCTATTTATAGAGTTTTACTGACAGTGACCACTCAATCGGTGTAAAAACTGAGTAGTGGAAAGTACAACACCCTTTTACACAACGGTTAAAATAATCAATGCCTGCGTATAGATGATCCTTTGAATGAGCATGTGACACGGGTCCAACTAAGGGACAAAATGCGTATAATCGCTACGAAGATCACGGCGTAGAAGCCACGTAGGTAGGTATCCATCGTGTAGAAGAGGTTGGCATAGAAGTCAATGTCTGTCACCATGGCATAGAAGCCAAATAGTTATCAAACCGGCATAGAAGCCGAATAGGCGTAGAAGCCGAGTGGTCATAAAGGCCGAGTAGGCGTAGAAGCCGAGTGGTCATAAAGGGCGAGCAGACACAGAAGGCCGAATGGGCGTAGAAGCCGAGCAGGCACAGAAGCTGAATAGGCGTAGAAGCCGAGCAGGCACCGAAGCTGAATAGGCGTAGAAGCCGTTGTGTAACGTGCCAGAGTGATAATGTGGACGTTTTAGCCAGAATTATGGCTCTTGGAGATAATCAGATCTCTTGCATTAAATGCAGAGATCTGCCCCCACCCTGTGTATTAAATGCAGATGCTTGTCTTTAAGATTTGCCATCATTCTGTGCATTAAATGCAGATACGCACCTTGAACCCTGTGCGAAGAATAACCGCTGTCGTGGTAGTCTTTTCGTCTTCTGCGGAGCGTAAGGAGCTCATGTTTGCCTGTGTAAAACTAGGCAGCGTATTCCCTTGTATGCGTAGGAGCAGCTCTCGCAAAGGGGATGTCACTAAACGACGGTTCGGTGATATTTAATCACCTTCTGCATTAAATGTGGAGATCCGCCATCATCCTGCGCATTAAATACAGAGGCATGTTTTGAAGGTCTGCCACCCTTCTGTGCATCAAACGCAGAGACGTGCCTCAGGCATCTGTCAGTATTCGGCACATTAATTGCAAAGATGTGCCTTGAGGGCCTGTCACCACCCTGCGCATTAAATGCAGAGACGCGCCTCGAGTCCCGTACGGAGTGCAGCTTTTGACGTGGCAGGCGGTTTGTCTTCCGCGGAGCATAAGGAGCTCTCATCTGCCCGTGTAAAACTAGGCAGCGTATTCCTCTGTGTACGTAAAAGCGGTTTTACGTAAGAGAAATGGCAGTAAATGACAGCCTGAGTTGCAGTGCCGTGCCATCATTATGGCCGTCGTCTGGGTAGTCGAGCAGTATCCCTTTGTTAGAAGTCGAGACGTCAGGTTCATTGCAGGATCTGACAAGTTCATTGCAGGGAATACGAAGTGTCCCTCGTACACTTCAATGCTGCATTGAAAGCGGATGAGTTTTACGCCATAAAGGCGATGACGCACCCTGTTTACGCCGAAGCAGCCTGGACATACTGCCCTACGCGGATGGTCCTCGAGCCTATATTTCACGCTGTGCTTGGCAGAGAAGCTCTGATTGCACGTTGAAGGCTCTAAAGTCCTCTGTTTATGCTGCTTTGTATCAATATGCTGCGTAGAGCTATCCAACGTATTTTTTATGCTTCTACAAGACCCCCTTCAAAGCTTTTAAATTTCTCGTAATTTGAAACGCTTTGAATGAAGCATGACCCTCTCCTCCTAACTCAAAACGTTTCTGAATGGAGTTTTGAAACGGTCGAGGCTGACTTTATGGCGGATTTATTGGGGATCGGTGCTCTCTCTCGCTATAAAAAGGCTGAGGAGTTCTCCTGTTCTTCCCACACTTCCTTCATCATACAGGGATGATGGCCGGAGTTCGTCGGGTCGACTTGAGGAAGAAGGAGATCATGCTCTTCCAGCATGTAAGGAGCCAAAAAAGACGGCATCTTCGAGCAAATGTCCTCAGCAACGATGGATCATGGAAGGATATCATAGCCTCCTTTGCTCGGGATAATCAGCAACTTTGTATAGTGGTTCTTCGGGAGAGAAGAAGAATCGTATTTTGCCATGCCGCTTGCAAGAATGAATTCTCGGAAATCCCTTGGAACAGGGCGAGAAATGGCTGTCAAACTGATTTGCCATCTTGGTAGATGAAATATTCAGACTGGAGTATGGATGAACTTCGAATCGACCCATGAAGAAGAGTATTTTTTTAATGTTTGAACTCTGTATGCTTCGGGTACTTGAGATATCTTGAGGTCAAGAAGGAGTATCTTCTGTGTGAACTCCTGTAATTGACCGCCTTGAGGATCGTTCAGATGTACGCGTACTCTGGCCTGCATATCTTTCAGATGTACGGGAAGTCATGGAGCGCGAAATCATAAGTTGACAGCCTCTGAGCATAAACTAAACACCATCGAGCATGAAATCATAGACTTGTAGTTCCTGAGCGTGAAATCGTAGGTTTGTAGCCTCTCAAGCATAAAAGCTACCGAGCACAAAGGCATCCGGGCGTAAAACTCGACTTGTAGCTGTCGAACGTAAAGTCGTAGATTCATAGCTGTCGAGCGTAGAAAGCTCCTTAGCGTAGAACTGTAGATTTGTTGCTTCTGAAAAAAAAAATTTTTGAGCGTGAAGTCGTGGATCCGTCGCCTCCGAGCGTAAACTAAGCGCCACCGAGCGTGAGATCATCGATTTGGTATCTGCTGAGCGTGAAGTCGTAGGTCTGTAGCCTCTCAAGCATAAAAGCTACCGAGCACAAAGGCATCCGGGCGTAAAACCATAGACTTATAGCTTGCGAGCGTAAAACCGTAGATCTGTAGCTGTCGAGCGTAGAAGGCTCTTTAGCGTAGAAACCACGAACCTGCTTTGCGCGAAAAACTTTTCGAATTCGCCGACTGTCCGCCTTCTCTGAATAAATAGGCTGACGTGGGACCCAATCATAATCGAATATTAATTAGGAGATTTGGTTCGGGGTCCGAGGAGTCCATCCGAACTCTATATATATCCCAAGTTTCTGAGGAAAAAAACTTTCCATCCGTCTTCTGCGAGAGAAAGCTTTCGACTGTTCGAGTTCTTCTTCGTTTCTTCTTCAAAGTTTCCAGTAATGGCTTCGAAACAAACTTCCTTCGCTAAGGGAAAGAAGGTTGATTCTTCTTCTCGTTCTTCGGCCCAAGCGAGAGCGTCTCTGGTTGGACAAGGCGAACTTCATTCTAAGCGGAGCATCCCGCCGACGAGTAGTGCACCCGGCCTGGAAGGTAGAGCTCTTGGAAAAAAGAGAGAATGACTAAAAATCCTTCGCACACGTTGAACGTGACCGTGCTAGGTCATCTTCTGTGCTGATAGCCTCTTTGAGGAAGATGATGCACGGAGACGTTTCATCTTTTTACGCCCACATTCCTAATGTGTCAGTGTAAAAACTCCATTTTTTTGAGCATAAAAGCTTTGACCGCCGAAAACTTGGTGTATACTATTAAAATTTGAGTTTTATGCTTGTGGATGAAAATCCTGGCGTAATAACTCAATTTAATCAATCTGGCGTAAAGCACAGACCGTATACTGCCAATCTTTACGTTTTAAGGAAATGGATTCCAGCGTAAAGGCTCAAGTTTCACAGTCTCGGCGTAGAGCACGGACTGTTGATTTTCCTTTTTGCGGACGCTGCAAGTCCCGAAATGTCTAGTTAGGAACTGACATGTTTCTTTTGTGCTTTTGCAGTTAACTTGCATGAGTCTCCGCTGGCTCAAGTGATGGGCTCTGCCGCCGGGATGCTGCACTCCAACTATTTGGAGGATCTGTCACACGTGACATTTTCTATCTCCGGGCCCCAGTATCCCGAAGGAAGGGCAATTCTGATATCGGCTCAGGGCGAGCGAATATTACTGAGCATGATCAACGGGGAGCCCCTAACGTATGTAGACATGGAGCAATACCTGAAGCCGGCTTTCCTCTTTGGGGGCATGATTGACAAGCAGTCCCAGACAAAGCCCAAGCGAGAACTCTGGGTTTTCGCTGCCGAGGGTTTGGTCTTGTATTTGCCCAATATGCCGAGAGACTACCCCATCTCGGCCTTCTTTCATGCTACGCATCCCAGGAAGATGTCGTGGACGCTGACCCCCGATATTCACGGGAAGCCAGGGAAGATCTTTCATCTGAGAGGAGCTGACCAGGGGTCGTTTGTCAGCCGCCCTTCTGGCTCTGTGACGCTGTTCAGGGGGCTGTACCCGGGCAGTATCCCTAGTAAAGACAGTTTGGTGATCCAGCCAGTCCAGTTACCGACTTTCTGTAATGATTTTATGGGGCGTGGGGGAGTATACCCTAAGGTGAACCCTCGGTGTGGCGGATGGATCACCCATTCAAACCTTCGATGGGCTCGCTTGGTTGATTGGGCCCTGAAGCATTTTCAGACCGAGTTAGAGAACATCGGTCTGTTTGCAGCTGTGAGTGCTACCAGTGTTGGGTTACCTCCTAACCCTAACCTGTTTCTGGCACTGAGGGAGCGATATGTTTCGCTTACCGGGACCTTCGCCACTCCACTGGGGGAGTTAGGATTGGCCCTGCATGAGATGGCAGAGATCTCAAGACTGCCGATGGGGGATACTCCATATGAAGAGTATGTTTCCACTAACCGGGAGCTGGGGGGTTCAGACCCTCGAGTAGTGGAGGTCTATCAGGAGCTGATGTGCCACTACCTTGCTTGCACCACTTTTTATGACGAGCCCTCAGATTTGGCTCACATCAACAAATGGACGTCCTACCTCTTCTTTCACCGGTCCAGGACTGCTAAGCCGGAGAAGGTATTGGAGGGCAAGGATCTGCCTGTGAATCCTCTGAGTGCACTTAATGCTCAGGTAGTTGACGATCTCATTGTGGATGCTGGGGCTCCGGACCGGTTCCTCGACGAAGGGACAGGAAAGTATCCTGAAGGCACTAAGGCCTATAGTTATTTGAGGCGCTGTCTCAGGCCTCTATCCAGGGAGGCTCAACTGGCTGGCTTCCTTTCCATATGGCTGCACCGAGTAGTAGTGCCTGTGGTCGCATCTGCGGACCGCATTCACCGCAATACGCTATGGCCTGCAGTGCGTCTGGTGTTCGGGGCAAGACTGGGCTTGCTCCCTGCCATGGTGTGCCGTATACAAGATGGCCTGAGGGCCATGATTGACGGTCTGCTTGTCGATGAAATTCGACGTGATAGCTTTCCCAGGATAGAATTACATACCTGTATTTGATGGGGTGGTTAATTCTCCATAATCCCCGGGTGATGTCTCCCGGTTCGGGCAGTAGTTCGGGGGGTAGTTTCTTGTTGAACTACCGAAAGTCTTCCTGAAATGTGAACATGGTTATAGACTGTCGGCGGGCGCTAGGCTTCAGTCATAGTTGGAAGCTTTTCTGCACCGTCCCTCCCGTGTATCGCAATCAATCGGGGATTAGGCTCAAGGATTCGGGTAGAGAGAAGACCATTCTTTCTCCCGAAGCTTTTAATTGGTTGGTCTGCATTATACCATCCCATCTGCTGTATAGAAGCGAAGATCATTACTTCTTGGAGCCCTACTTGCCCAGTCGGTTTGTCCGGCAGTTTGGGTATAATCAGTTGCACGTGGGCAATGCTATCACCAGCTTCAGGTCCAGAGGTGGACTCATTGATGGAGCACGGGGATGGCGATATTTTATCATGGGCTGTACTGGGGCAATTTTTATTATGCCCGTCATTACACTCTCCACGGAGCTGCGCATCCTGCATTCGTATGCCCAGTTCTATGTGGCAATGAACACCTTCCATCACAATTTTGATATGCATGGAAGCTTTAGGGTGCCCTCTTCCAAGCCTGGGGGAAGAGTTGAAGTCCCCTCGGTTTCTTTCGACGAGGGTGAGGAGTCCGTTACCCCGGATGAGCCTCTGGTGTCGGTCCTTAGGGGTGAAGTACCTCCGCCTGCAGGGGCTTTGGTAGTTTGTGGGAAGCGAAGGGCTCCTGCTCCCAAGGAAGCTTCTCCTCGTAAGAGGAAGAAGAAGACGGTAAATCGTTCTCTCCGGATTCCTGGGATTGATGCTCCTGGAGGTGAGCTTGCATCTCCCCGTGCTGGGGACGATTCTTTGATTGGAGGTTCCTCGCCTTTTAGAGAGGGATCTTCCAAAGTTCCGGCTGGTGGTGCCGGAGAATCTCAGCTGGATGCCGCCGTCGCTGCTACTGCTTTAGGTAGTGGAACGAGGTCGCCTTCGGGGCTGAGTATAATAAAGTTCCGTATACCTCTAGTCGGATCGGCATCGGGAGGGACTTCTGCCGCGCCTGCGAGCGCACCTAGCACGATTCCAGCCGATGAGCCTCGGTTGGATTTTGAGGAGGACCTGGAAGACTACTTGCCAGTGTCAGTTCGCAGACCCCTATCTCCAGGTATGACAGATCGCCTAGCATTATTAAGAAATGATTTAGCTGTACAGGCTGCAGATGCGACGTATATGCCGTCGGCCAGGGGTAAATGTCGTCTTTTATGCCTCTTCTTTGGGAAAATTAATATTGTGTTGATATTAACTTCCTTTTATCTTCTTTTCAGGGGAAGACCTCTTCGGAGAGGGTGATGTAGACGCGCCCGTTGGCTCTGTGTCAGGTCCTAGCGGTGATACGGAGGTACCTGATTTTGAAGAGGAGACCTCTTCGGGTGCTGGCTTGCCTGTCGAGGAGACTCTTGAGACATCTCAAGAGGAGGACGAGCCTGTCATTGCGACAGTGCCTATTTTGAGCACGCCGGTCACTTCGTTCGGTGTTGGCGATTCTTCCTTCATCATACCTCCTGTTGAGGCGACGGCCGTGGCGACATCGTCTGTGGTGATTCCTGGGGGGGAAGTCGCCACCATCGCGGATAATCCCCGCGTTCATGCGGACCTAATTGCGCTGACCGAGCAGTACACCGGGATCTTCTACACCACTTTGAGAATGCTAATGTCAATGGTGTTGGCGAAGAAGCAGGACTTTGCGTCGCTGAAGAGGTCCTCTCGGTTCTCGATAGAGGCGGTCAGGGAATTCAGTGATGCCGGGGTAGCTGACGCGCTGGAGGCGATGGTTAATGGCTTGGAGCAACCCATTAATGAATACCTGCAGCTAGCTCTAGGCAATATTAAAGCTCTGGTCCAGGCCAGATACGACTCCTTGACTGCGCATCTTGTTGAAAAGAAGGAAGGTCTGAATAAATTTATCGAGACCAATCAGCAGGAGATGGATAAAGGGAAAGTCGTCTTGGAGGAGATTCTCGCCCTTCAAACGAAGTGCCAGGCCGAGCATGACGACAATGTATCGAGGGTCTGCAAACTGGAGACAAAGCTTGCTCAGGCAAAGGAGTGGTCTTCTCAGTCGTCGGAAGGTCTAGATGTGGTGAATGGCCGACTGGTCGCAGCACAACAGAACTTGGCGAGTGCAGGAGTCGCCCGTGCCGGTCTTCTTCGGGCTAGAGCCGAACTGTCCCTCCTGATAGATGACGAGGCACAGTTGGAGCGGGTCCGCGCTGATGTCTTGGATTCTGGGGCTGAGAGGATGGCCGTACTGGCGCAGCAGCTTCGCGACCTGACCGCTCCCCCTTCATGATATACTTTTGCTTTTGCTTTTCAATGTACTCTTGCTCTTTTCTGGAAATAATAAAGAGGATTTTTATCTGACTTTGTGGACCCATCATTTCGGAATGTAAATGACAGGTTTGGGTGAAAGTGATATCAGAGGTAGTATGGACATGATATACTTTCGGTAAGTTTTAGCAGAGCAAATCTATTCAGAGGTCATATGGACATGACAGAATATGATCCAACTAGTTTCGTTTTGGAAGTAGTTTTGTCATAATGAGATCACCTTATTCCACTTGAGCAGAGAAGGTTTAAGCATAGTACCTTTTCAGGAATTTGCCATTGATAGGAGACATTAGCAGGTCTCCATTAGGCTGGGCTAACATGTAAGCGCCGTTTGAGAACATTGTCTCGATCACGTAAGGGCCTTCCCATTTGGACTGGAATTTGCCTTTACTCCAGTGAGTAAGAATTATCGACCTTCTTACAGCCAAAACTAGCTCACCGGCTTTGAACACTCTTTCCTTTACTTTTTGATTAAAAGTTCTGAAAATGCGTGCTTGGTAGAGTGCGATGTGCTGCTAAGCTTGGAGGCATTTCTCGTCTAATCCTTCTAGCTCTTGAAGCCTTAACAAGTCGTTCTTTTCTTGAGTTAACTCGTTAGCCATGGCTATCCTGAGTGACGGAATTTGAATTTCGATAGGAAGAACTGCTTCACTCCCGTAGACCAATGAGAATGGCGTGCAACCTGTCGGTGCTCGGACCGTTGTGCGGTATGCCCAGAGATATTCTCCCAGCTTCTTATTCCAATCTCTCTTGTTTGAAGAGACAAACTTCTTCAAGAGTTTGATAATGGTTTTGTTGAAGGCTTCCGCCAACCCATTAGCAGCTGGATAATATGCCGTGGAGGCCATATTTTGTATCCGATTTTTATCGCAGAATCGGTGAAACGCATGGCTGATGAACTGAGGCCCGTTGTCATGGATTATCCTTCGGGGAACCCCGAAGCGGTAAATGACGTGATGCTTGATGAAGCTGGTCACGTTAGATGTCTTTACCTCAGCAAGAGGGATCACCTCTGCCCATTTGGAGAAGTAATCCGTGATGGCCAGTATGAACCGGTGACCTCTGGAAGAAGACGGGTGAATAGGACCAATGATATCCATACCCCATGCTTCGAAAGGCCAGGATGCAACCAAAGGATGTAGATGTTCGGACGGTTGATGTATGAAGTCTGCATGGACCTGACAGGCTCTGCATCGTCTGGCATACTGGATTGCGTCTGCGATCATAATGGGCCAGTAATAGCCTATTCTCCTGATACGATCCTGTAGCTTAGGACCGGGTTGATGCACCCCGCACACGCCGTCGTGAGCTTCACAGAGAATCCGTTGTGCTTCATCACCAGAGAGACATCGTAATAATAGCCCGTCATAAGACCGGCGATATAGGCATTGTGACGATGCGTCAAAATAGAAGCGTAATGATCGTCTTTTGACAGATATTGCTTCTTTAGGATCTTCTGGCAAGGTTCCGTATGCTATAAAATCTATAAAGGGACTTCTTCAGTCTCTCCTGCGAGGATCTGTGTCCACCGTGTAGCTTTATTCGATGTGAAAGTTGTTTTTCATACAGAATAGGTCTCTGTTAAGAAGGATTGCCGAATTCTGCCTTCTTATAGGGGTAGCTAAATCTGCAGCTAGACTGGCTAGGGCATCAGCTTCCAGATTCCGAGACCGAAGTACATGCTCAAGGAAGAATCCTTTGAATGTCATGGCTATCTCGACCGTTGCTCGGTGATAGGGGATGAGGTCGGGATTCCGGACTTCATATATTCCTCTGACTTGATTGACGATCAGCAGAGAATCACCGAAGGCTTCCAGAGATTCGACCCCCAGCTCTTTAGCGACTTGGAGCCCGATTAGTAGAGCGTTGTATTCCGCTACATTGTTAGAACAGGGCTTGCTAAGAGAATATGCTCGGTAGATAATGATTTTATCAGGAGTGACTAGGACGATCCCTACTCCTGAAACCATATTTTCCCTGGGACCAGTCCTGGAGGCGCCATCGAAGAACAGTTGCCATGCATTACCTTCCATTACGGAATTACACTCTACAACTTCGTCAAGAATGTCCTCGTATAGTTTGGAGGCCTCCGGGATGGGATGAGCAGCTAGAAAGTCGGCCAATGCTTGGCCTTTGACGGACTTCTGAGGGACGTACACCATGTCATATGGCGTTAATAATATCGCCCAAGTCACAAGTCGAGAATTAAGAACACTTGGCTTGCTCATCAGTACCCGAAGAGGATTGATCCTGGAGATGATATGAATGGTTTGGACCGTGACATAGTATCGCATTTTCTGAATAGCGAACATCAGAGCCAGGCATTCTTTCTCCACAGGGTTGTACCGGTGTTCGGCTCCGACCATCATCCTGCTAAGGTAGTAAATAGCCTGCTCGTGGCCCAAATCGTTCTTTTGTGCGAGAAGAGCTCCCAAAGAATGATCCATTGCTCGAACATATAGCACGAATGGTCTTCCTATGACGGGAGGTACCAGAACTGGCGGGCTAGTGAGGTAGCGCTTGATATCTCCGAACGCTTGCTGACAGGCTTCGTCCCATAAGAAGGATACACCTTTCTTCATGAGACGAGAAAAGGGCTGACATCTCCCGGAGAGGTTGGATATGAATCTTCGGATATAAGCCAGGCGATCTTGAAATCCCCTGAGTTTCCTCAGATTGCGGGACGGTCGTATTTCTAAGATGGCCTTGACTTTATCAGGGTCCACTTGAATGCCTTTGGCGGTGATGACAAATCCTAGAAATTTGCCGCTAGATACCCCCAGAAAGAACTTTGTAGGGTTTATTTTGAGTTGATGTTGGCGCATCAATTCAAATACCGTCTTCAAGTCTCGGATGTGATTATCCCTGAGGCGGCTTTTGACCGCTACATCGTCCACGTAACACTCCACAGTCTTGCATAAATGCTTATGGAATATGTCACTCATAGCTCGTTGATACGTAGCCCCGGTATTTTTTAATCCGAAGGGCATGACCGTATAGCAATGTACCCCCAGTGGTTTCCGGAAGGCGGTATGCTTCTCGTCTTCAGGATGCATCTTGATCTGATTGTATCCCGAGAATTCGTCCATAAAAGATATGCGTTCAAAACCGCATGTATTGTCGATCATGACGTCTGTGATGGGAAGAGGGAACTCATCCTTGGGGCAGGGTACGTTCAGATCTCGGTAATCGATGCAGATTCGTACTTTCCCATTCTTCTTCATGACCGGGACAACATTGGCGACCCAGTCGGGATGTTGCAGGCTATTAACTTCTTGATTTCAGCTTCAATGGCATCCATCATGTCCGGGCAAAACCGGCGTTGGTGCTGCTTCACAGGCTTTGCATCGGGCAGTATGTTGAGTTTATGAGTAGCCACCTTTGGATCAAGACCTGGCATATCCTCATAATTCCACGCAAAGACGTCGATATATTCTTTTATCAGCTGGGTAATTTCTTCCCTTTCTTCTTCGGAAAGGTCGTTACTGATAAATATCGGCTTTGGTGAAAGTTCATCCCCTACGTCAATCTGGATAACTTCATCTTTAGTGGGAGGTTCTCTCTGCTCGAAGCAGAACTCCCATTGTGTATCCATCTGCTGAGCCCAAGCGTTATTCTCGAATGGTTTAGATTCTTGTTCGTCTGATTCGAAGGAATCCGTCGCTACCATATTTGCTGATAATGTTTGCTCGAGGGCATGAGATGAGCCGGAGGGCGATGAGCCGTCTTGAAAAGAGGAAAAGATATCCTCGTTCGACTTGGAAGTCGTAAGGGAGGTGGCGTACCCTAACCCGGAACGGGTTTGTTGATAGTGGGGATTGTCGAGCAGCGGTGTTCGTCTGCCTTTCCCGTGGTTGAGACCCGGTTCCATTTTCAAGTTGTAACCCATATTTTGTATGATCTTCAAGGCTTGCGGGCTGTACCTGTGAACTTACATTTCACTAAAGTCGTCATCGAAGGAATCTTCTTGTATAGTCTGTTCGTTGCGCATACGGCTGAAGACTATTGAACGCTGACCGTTGCGGGCAGGTGGAATAATGAAGATAGAATCCTCATGTGGTCCATACGTCGTGGTGACATTGGATGATGACGCCACTTCCCATATGTACGGATGATAGGAATCTATAGCTGCCAAGAATTTTCGTGCTATAGGCCCTATATCGTCCTGGGGAGAGGATTCCTGGTTTGGAATTCGAGCGTCGATATACTGGAAAAGAGGTCCTGTATTATTATCAGAAATCGTATTCCTGGTTGCATTTACATCACTCGGCTGCTTGTTGCACCGAAGGTTGATGATTAAGGGCGGAGGCTGTTGTCTCAGAGTGATCACTAGAGGATCACCCCCTTTCCCTGACCTGGTCTTGTTCAGGTGGATAGCCATAGGCTCTGTGGCTTTTGGACGGGTAGTCCGTCCTTTCACCTTAATTGACAGAGGTTGTTTGGCAGAAGTCTCTCCAGGCTCCCGATGGGATTCCTTCTCTGCTTGGGCCGACACCTCTTCCGTGTAGTCTTGAGAGTATAACACGACGTCGGAGTAGTAGGATTCTACTCCTTTAAACGGGTTTAGGTCGGCAACCTCCGTTTGTACTGTCCCTTGGACGTCTATATATTTGAAGCATTGATATAGAGTCGAAGGAACGATGTTGTGGTCGTGGATCCATGGTCTTCCCAGCAGGATGTTGTAGGATACTTCTGAATCGATGACGTAGCATGTAGCCACCGATTTGAGGTTGCCAATCTGGATCCTCAGGCGAATTTTTCCCAACGGCTTACTTTTTCCGGCGTTGAAACCCACGATATTAGTGGTGGTGTAAGCCAGTTCGCTGGTAGGAATCCTCAGCGGTCTGAGCAGACTATGAGGAATTATGCTGATTGAGGATCCCAGATCTATGTGAATCCGGTCGACCTCCATGGAACCGACGTACTCGGTGTGGTAGAGGGGTCAGTCATGCCTGTTATGTTTTAACAGCATGTCGTCTTGAGTGAAAGTGATGTTTGGGACCACCTCCATCACACTGTGGCATCGGGGACACGCCGCGGGTTCTTCATCGGGGGACTTGAGTTGGGTCAAGTATGTATCTGCCTGCATCAATGCTTCACTCAGGGCTAGACGAGTGTCTTGGGAGAGCCTGAGTAGCTCGAAGATGGACAACCTGGCTGGTGTATTAGCCAGTTGGGACCGGATGTCGAAGTTGTACGGCTTCTCTAAACCTTTATTTTGAATGTTTTTCACAGGTTTATCGAAGCGCACTTTTTTTTGCTTCCCCTTGTCCGCCGAAGTTGGTCTCGAAGGACCGGCCTCTGGTACGGCGGGCTCTGGTCCTGAAGGCTTGGCAGCTGAAGCGTATGCAGGTGCATCTTCCTGACTTGCTCTATAGTCCTTGAGGTAAGCCTTCCCTGAACGGGTTGCTGTGGCCAAAACCTCGTCTTCGTCTGATGTCGAAGAAGTTGTAACCATATGGCATAGCTTGCATTTGGAGTTCTTCCTGGACTTAGCTTTAGTAGCATTAGTTTCTTTTTCGAGCTCCGACACCAAGTCTGGATGAACCCACATAATCTCGCCTCTCTGGGTAGTTAGGGGTAACAGGTCGTGATTTTGACCCCTAGCCGGAGGAAGATTAACGATGTTCATCGTTGTCCGAGAAATAGGTGTAACACCGTCCGGTACTTCTTGGGGAGGCAGATTGCTAAATTGCAGAGAGATCATGTTGGCCGTGACCGTCTTCTCGCTATTGTGCAGGGTGATGGCTTTAGCATCGATCAGCTCTTGGATCTTCCTTTTCAGTATGTAACACGCCTTTGTTGGGTGGTGTACGTATCTGTGGAAGATACAGTACTTGGGGTTGTTGGCACTGCCGACTTCACTGGGCCGTCTCTCCTCCGGAAGGGTAATCTTGCCACTTTTGACGAGACACTCGAATATACTCGGAATATCGTCATCGTCGAAAGAGTATACCTCGACGGGCCTAGAAGTCCCAGGTTTTGTCTGCGTGGTTGCCGCAGTCTTCTGTCTGGACGTATTAATCGCCAGAGCTTCTTTTCCTTTGGAACTGCGAGGATCGTCGCCGTTGGGGGATGACCTCTTGCCTCTGTCAGATGTAGAGATCATGATGCCATTGTCACGCGCCTTGTGACTGTTGTCCTCGGCGGCTACCGCTGAGATGATGAACGAGGGCCAATCATGGAACTGATATGGTCCTGTGAACACTGAGATCACGGGAAGAAGGTTCTTCCTACAAATATCCACCAACGCTGAGTCTGGAACTCCTGGAGGCATCTGTAAAGTGGCTTGGCGAAAACGTTCGACGAAGGTGCGAACGTCCTCCTTTTCCCTCTGCTTGACTTCGATGAGAGAGGACATAGACATGTCCATTCCTCCCTCGTAGAATCGTATAAAAAATAGAGCCTTGAAGTCTTCGAAGGAAGTAATGCAGTTGTCTGCCAGGCTGCGGTACCACTGGTAAGCTACTCCTGAGAGACAACCCTTGAACACCCGGGTGAGGAGGGTGTCATTCCCTTGTAGCAACACCGTCATCATACTGAAATAGTTCATGTACTGACTTGGTGATGTTTTTCCCTCGAACAGGGCCATAGTCTGAGGTTTGTACCTCGGAGGAAAAGGGACCTCTTCCCAGATAGCTGGATATGGCTGGTTGATTCCCAATTTCTTGAGCTGATCTTTGTGCTTCAATGCGTCGAATTAGGCTTTCAACTCCCATACTGCTTGTATCGGATTTTCAGCTGGTAGCGAGACCACAGAATAGTGTGGAGTTGGTTGTATCGTGACTCCTGCAGGAGGTAGTACATTCTCCAGGTGAGGAAGTGAAGGACCAGCTGACTCTTGATCTAGAGCAGGCTCTCGGATCGTGTTGGATGGTGGTAGGTCCACCCCCACACGTATCTGAGTAGGCGGGACCGACGTTTGAGCCATAGCAGTCGCCTGTTGAGTTAGCATCATTTGGTGCATGTTCTCCATCATGGATTGCATTTGCTTCAGAGATGTCTCTAGTGTAGTAATGCGTTGCTCAGCGTTCCTTGATGGCGAGGCTTCCTCGTGTTCATCTCCAATGGCATAAACTCCCATCTTCCTGGGCATCATTGAAGGATGAGTATAGGTCGCTGCAGAAGTTGACTCTATACTCTCAGTATCCGATTCGGGAGACTGGCGACCCCCAGCATCGAAATCATAAGAGCACGAAGTCAGTTGTCGTGGCCTTGAACGAGTGTTCTGGAATACCCCAGCTTCGGTGTCCCTAAGGAGCATGTTGAATTTTCTTCGGCTCGGAGTTCTAGGGGACGGACGTCTTGAGTCTGAGCTTCCTCCAGGTATATGTGAAGCCATGTTCACAGATGCATGCGATGGAGGTTCTTCTAGGAAAGATGGAGAGTAGCTCAGTCGGTCGAAAACCGGCCGTTTTGGCTTTAGAACAGCAACAATTAATTACAATCTTGTGACTATTACAGCAGTGCTCGCTAGGAGGCGTAATAGCCACGCTGGAAGATCCCCTCTCCTTGCGTTTTTGAATTAGATATTTGCGTAGGTCAGAAGGAGTTGCAGAAGAGAAAGATGATGGCTTGTTCCTTCTGTTCCCATTGGTGGGCATGCGGATGATGGGAACCATAGTCTTTCCTGTGCCACCCGTATACAACAGGTTGGCCATCTGGGTGGCGGATAATCCCCGAGGAGGGTGTCTTTTCGCAATTGGAGCCTTCTTTACGCCTAGGGACTTCGCCTGGCGTAATTTGGAGCTTCGCTCTGGTTGGCGTAAAGCTGAGGATGTCCTCAGTCGGCCATCAGCGTCTCGCGTAATTCGGAGGGCGTGTAGATTGTTCCCTTGCTGGCGTAAATGTCGAGAAGTTGAGTAGTCCGCCGCTCGCTTTCCCTTGCGGAGATCACAGGGATCATCTGGTTCTCCGTAGAGGTCAGATGTTGTTTTACGCGCAGAGCGTGTCTTGTACTTCTGATTTGGCTCTGAGGCTTTATCAGAAGTTTTATCTATTCTGCCAGGGATGGGAGACTGAATTTCACGCGCAGAGTGCGGAGTATACTTCTGGGTTAGCGCTGAGGCATTGCCAGAAGTTTTGTCGGTTCTGTCAGAGACAGGCGACTGAATTTTATGCACAGGGTGCGGAGGAAGCAATGCTACAACCTCATTGGTCGAAGAGATCGGAGAGATCGAAGAGTCCACAAGAATGGTAGAGGATGTCTTGGGCATCCAGACCTTACGCAGCTTCTTGTTGTTTTGGACAGAGAGAGAGAGAGAGAGAGTGAGAGCTGCCCTTTGTTCGGAGCATATCTTCATAGGCAGACTGGTCGAACTGGACGACCAGTGTCTTCTTCACGGATTCCACGGATACCATATCGTGTTGAGCAATAGCTTCCTCAGCAGAAGAGAAAGACGTCCCCAGCAGAGTCGCCATCTTGTTTTGGATAATATAAACGAGAAAAGATTTGATGAATACGGAAAATGAGGTCTTGTACGAAGACCCGCCCTTCTTTTATGTTTACAAACAAGATTGTACAAATTTGATCCTACGCGAGGATGTCTAAGTACAATTTATTTAATCTGGGTGAATATTGCTATAGGTGTCTGATCTGCAGTCGATCACTTTAGCCCTTGGACCACATGATGTTGAAGAAGTACCGTGGAAGACAGGTAGCAGCTTCGAGGGTTGCTAAAGAGGGTGGATGCCCGATGCCAAAGTCGTCGATTCCTTCTCTTTGCCTGAGCTCCGGATTCTCCTCTCTCTCTCTCTCTCTCGACCGTCTGACCTTCGATCTTTGCGACCGTTGGATCTGATATTGAATTTCTTGATCAGTTTTCAGACCGAATTTCTTTGACCTTGTCCTCTGTTGATAGAGGTATCTATTTATACAGTTTTAGTGACAGTGACCACTCAATCGGTGTAAAAACTGAGTAGTGGAAAGTACAGCACCCTTTTACACAACGGTTAAAATAACCAATGCCTGCGTATAGATGATCCTTTGAATGAGCGTGTGATGCGGGTCCAACTAAGGGACAAAATACGTATAATCGCTACGAAGATCATGGCGTAGAAGCCACGTAGGTAGGTATCCATCGTGTAGAAGAGGTTGGCATAGAAGCCAATATCTGTCACCATGGCATAGAAGCCAAATAGTTATCAAACCGACATAGAAGCCGAATAGGTGTAGAAGCCGAGTGGTCATAAAGGCCGAGTAGGCGTAGAAGCTGAGTGGTCATAAAGGCCGACCAGGCACAGAAGGCCGAATGGGCGTAGAAGCCGAGCAGGCACCGAAGCTGAATAGGCGTAGAAGCCGAGCAGGCACTGAAGCTGAATAGGCGTAGAAGCCGCTGCGTAACGTGCCAGAGTGATGATGTGGAAGTTTTAGCCAGAATTATGACTCTTGGAGATAATCAGATCTCTTGCATTAAATGCAGAGATCTGCCCCCACCCTGTGCATTAAATGCAGATGCTTGTCTTTAAGATTTGCCATCATTCTGCGCATTAAATGCAGATACGTACCTTGAACCCTGTGCAAAGAGTAACCGCTGTCGTGGCAGTCTGCTCGTCTTCTATGGAGCGTAAGGAGCTCATGTTTGCCTGTGTAAAACTAGGCAGCGTATTCCCTTGTATGCGTAGGAGCAGCTCTCGCAAAGGGGATGTCACTAAACGACGGTTCGGTGACATTTAATCAAATCTCCTGCATTAAATGTGGAGATCCGCCATCATCCTGCGCATTAAATGTAGAGGCGTGTTTTGATGGTCTGCCACCCTTCTGTGCATCAAACGCAGAGACGTGCCTCAGGCATCTGTCAGTATTCGGCACATTAATTGCAGAGACGTGCCTTGAGGGCCTGTCACCATCCTGTGCATTAAATGCAGAGACGCACCTCGAGTCCCGTACGGAGTGCAGCTTTTGACATGGCAGACGATTTGTCTTCCGCGGAGCGTTGGAGCTCTCATCTGCCTGTGTAAAACTAGGCAGCGTATTCCTCTGTGTACGTAAAAGCGATTTTACGCAAGGAAAATAACAGTAAATGACAGCCTGGATTGCAATGCCGCACCATCATTATGGCCGTCGCCTGGGTAGTCGAGCAGTATCCCTTTGTCAGAAGTCGAGACGTCAGGTTCATTGCAGGATCTGACAGGTTCATTGCAGGGAATACGAAGCGTCCCTCGTATACTTCAATGCTGCATTGAAAGCGGATGAGTTTTACGCCATAAAGGCGATAACGCACCCTGTTTACGCCGAAGAAGCCTGGACATACTGCCCTACGCGGATGGTCCTCGAGCCTATATTTTATGCTGCGCTTAGCGGAGAAGCTTTGATTGCACGTTGAAGGCTCTGAAGTCCTCTGTTTATGCTGCTTTGCATCAATATGATGCGTAGAGCTATCCAGCGTATTTTTCATGCTTCTACAGCATATCTTCGTAACTCCTGGCAAAGACATCGATGTATTCCCTGATGAGTTGTAATAGAAATTCTCGATCTTCGTCGAACAGACTTTTGATGACGAAGATAGACTTTAGGGAGGTTTCGTCACCTAAATCGACTTGTACAACTTCATCCTCGGTGGGAGGTTCTTGCTACTCAAATCGTATCTCTCATTGTGAACCAAGGTGCTGGGCCTAAGGTTCCATCTCAAAGAGCTCAGATGGATCCTCGTTGTCTTCCTTAAGGTCGGTAGACACCATATTGGAGGACAGTGTTTGTCTGAGCATGTTCCCGATGCTAACGTCGGGGTCACATGCTGACGACTCTAAAGAGTGCGAGCGCTCATCGTCTTCTTTATCTGAGCCCTTGGGTGTTGTAGGAGGTGTTACATATCCTAAGTCATGCTTAGTCTTATGATAGTAATCCTCGGACTTGCCCGCGTGGGAGAAAAGTCGTAAAGGTGACCTTCGACCTTTGTCGTAGTTCAATCCTTCAGTGACCTTCAGGTTGTATCCTATTTTTTTGATAAGATGTAGGGCTTATGAACTGTACTGGTAGAGTGGCATTCTGCCTACCTCGGATTCTGATTCTACTTCCTTTGGGATGAAGGACCGGGGGCATTCCACTCTGCTGAAGATGATGATCTTATATTCCTTTTTCCTGGGTGGGACTAAAAAATAAGAATCTTGACTAGAACGAACTGGTGCATGGTGCAGGCAGTGGTCACTTGTGTGTGCAGATGAAGGCCCAGACCGTGCTCCAGGGAGTAGAGTGTACTTATATGCATACACTACGAATAGTTCAAAGATAGCCCTTTATTGAGGAAATAAGGTATCTTTTTCGGTGGTATTACATCGTCAGGGAAAGGGATATTGACATTAGCGGATATTTATATTCCTCCAGCCCATCCTTCTCCTTGGCTACCCCCATCTTAAGAGACGGCTTGGTTTTCTGCATAATTTTACCACCAGAGGTCTGGAAGTCGCAGCCGCGGTCGGGTCTTCCTTTGGTGGTTGACTCGGCCTGTGAAGGCGAATAACCATTGGTTCTGAGGGCGTGGATAGGAAAGAATCTCCTTTTGGTGGTCGATTCGGCCTATGAAGGCGGACGACCATTGGTTCTGGTGATGCTGAAGGTACCGAAGATTCATGCGCCTTCTCGCGCAATTTTATAATGAGGGGTACGGCCGCATCAGGAGTGCAAGCCTTGAGGCCCATTCTCATAGGCTCCTCAAGTGCTATTGTGGCCTCGATTTCATCGTCGACCTTATTGCCACCGTCATCTTGGTGGACTTTCTTGTTGAGGATCGAGTCGGAGTAGTAAATCTCGATACCCTTAAACGGATCGATATCAGTAAACTCTGTTTTGACGAAACTATGTTCGTCTACATATTTTAGGCGCTGGTGGAGGATGGATGGCACGATCCTGTGTTTATGTATCCATGAACGCCCCAATAAGATGTTGTAGGACGTATCTACGTCTATGACGTACCAGGTGACTTCTGTTTTTAAGTCGTCGATATGACATTTTAGGCAGATTTTGCCCAGAGAGTAGCTCCTCCCCTTGTTGAAGCCACTAATAGCGGTATTGGTGGCCGCTAGCCGATGCATCGATGATCCCCAGGGTCTAAAGAAAATTCTCGGGATGATGCTGATCGACGATCCTGGGTCAATATGTATTCCGTCCACCTTGATATCGCCAATATATCTTATGTAGTACAGGGGCCGATCGTGCCTATTGTTCTTGAGCAACATGTCCTATTGCGAGAAAGTGATATTGGGTATCGCATCCATGGCATTGATGCAATATGGACAAGCAGCAGGATCTTCGGTCGGCGGCTTAACTTGTGCCAGGTAGATATCGGCATTATGCAGTACCTCACTTAGGGCAGCCCGAGTGTCTTTAGAGATCCGCAAAATCTTAAATAGTGACAATTTTGCTGGAGTGTGGACTAATTGTGCTAAGATATCAAAATTATAGGGCCTTTCCAGCCCTTGTGGTGCATCCTTGCACAACGGCTTGTCTAAGCGCGTCTTTTTCTGTTTGGACTTGTCCACTTGTGGGAGCTGAGATGGCCCGGGACCAGTGGTGGTAGGCGCGACAATTGGGGGCGTATCATCGTTCATCGGTTGGTATATTACGCCTGACCTTGTTGCACCTACTGCCAGCTTTTCAACGGAGGAGAAAACTGTGTAACAGGTCTTAGACTTCCTACTTTTGGACTTGGTGGTGGAGGATGCCGTCGGCTGCGTCAAGTCTGGCACGATGTCGGGATGGACTCACATGACCTCCCCATGTGGTGTGACAAGAGGTATTAGTCCGACCGTCTGGTCTCGAGCTGGTGGAAGGTTGACAACTTCCATAGTCGCCTTAGGGACAAGGACTACTCCGTCTTGGGCTTTCGTCGGTGGAAAGTTACCAAATTGGAGGGACACCATGTTGGCGGCGACCGTGACGTCATCGAAGTCCAAAGAAAGAGCCTTGGTGTCTTTCAAACGTTGGATGTACCGCTTCAGGGTATATCACTCCTATGTCGGGTGATGGACGTAGCGGTGAAAGTGATAATACTTTGGGTTGGCAATCGTTGCCACCTCAGGATGACGTCTGACGTCGGGGGGCCAAAATTTTCCTCCATGCATCAGCATGTCGAAGATGGGTTTGACATCAACATCTTTGAAAGAGTAAGTCTCCTTCGATTTTGGAGGCTCCGTCGGCTTTTGCTCAGGCTTTTTGGTCAAGGTAGTGACTATAGCCTGTTTTCCTTTTTCGTCGCGGCTGCTATTGCCGCTATTGTTGTTGTTGTTGTTGCTGTTGTTGCTGGGACGCTTGCCCTTTTCCTCAGCAGTAGAGATATGGATCCCCAAGTGCTGAGCGTCCTTGAGCTTCTTCTCAGCGTTGACAATACTGACAATGAACGTTGTCCAGTCTTTGAACTGGCTCTCGCCCATCCAGAGGCTGACTGCTGGAAGCATGTTCTTCTGGCACATATCCATTAGTGTGGCCTCAGGATTGCGAGGAGACAACCTCAGCGCGGCCTTTCAGAATTGCTCGATGTAGTTTCGTGTCAGTTCCTTTTCACCCTGGGCGACGTCCATCAGATAATACATCGTCATATCATTTCCTGCCTCATAGAATCTGTTAAGGAACGGGCGCTTGAGGTCATCGAATGATGAGATAGAGTTATCTTCGAGATTGCAGAATCAATCGAAAGCTACCCCCGCCAATGGTCCGGCGAAGAGCCTGGTAAGGATAGCGTCGCTGTGGGGTAAGTGCCCCATGGTGATCTCGGAGTAGCTCATGAAGCAGCGAGGGGAGGACTTTCTGTCAAATATATTAATGTTGAAGGGCTTGTACTTGGGCGGATACGGTACATCCCTCCACTCTATGGGGTATGGTTGTTGCGCCCCGAGATCACGGAGTGAGTCCCGATTGCTCATGGAGTCTAGGCGACCCCAAAGTTCTCAGACCTCCCTCCTTGCTTCCTTAGCTTCATCTCCTGCTGAAGGCGCCGACGATCCAGGTAGGAGAGGATCATCGTCCGGAGGCCCTTGCTGGCTGGAGGTGCCATGTTTGCCTTGATCTCCAACATTTCCTGGGTCAAGGCTTATATTGATACTCATTGTATACATCATGGCTTCGATCATCTCGAGGCGCTGTCGGTCACTGGGGCCTTCATGGTCGTCTTCGGCCATGTACACCATCCTCACAAGGGAAGAAATAAAGGGAGCAGTGGATGCCGTGCTCCCCGTCTCGTACCCTTGTAGTGAGTAGTCTTCAAGGAGGGCGGGAGGTATTGTGTCTTCCTCAAATTCGGAGGGGATACTACCCCAGCGTAGAAGATTGTGTCCTCTTGGTGGGAGTAGCAACCCTCCGGGATCTCGGAGTTCGTTCCTTGAGAATCGTTGTCTCATCAGAATGTCGAGTTTTTGCGTACATCCCCGGGGATGCTACCTCCAGCTTGGGCCACCCCTAGAGGTTCTGAGAAAGAAATACCTCCAGAGGCTGACGACTTCTTCCTTGAGTGGATGCCTTGGAAGACGCCTTCCGCAGGTGCCATTGTCAGCCCTCCGGGTAATCGCCTTCGTGATGCAGTGATAGAGAGCGCCGGACTGGAGGTGTTTGACTGCTTTCTTTCCTTGGTGGCAGAAAGCTTTCCTGTTGAGTAGCATGAGGCGAAGGACAACTCCTCCTCCTCTGATACTTGCAACTGATCTTTGGGTTGATGCCGAGTAGGTGCTTTCCGGTGCAGTCACTGGAAGGTCGACTGCCTATCTGTGAGTATTACTGCTTTATTGCAACAATAATTGGTAATGATGTTGGCGCAGCTGTGCCTCGGAGAGGGCACGTAGCACACCGCAGTTATTTTTCTTGCTTTGCGTTTGTGAGTAATCACGTCACACAAATCATGTGAATGGTGTTTTACCTTTCCATCCTCTTTGTGAGTCCGGGTATCCCGGACACACGGATGCGCAGGTGCTGTGTTTGCCCCCTGGCCTTGGGTTCGTACACGAACTTGCCCCGAGGTACTGGTGGAAGACTTTTGGGACTGACCCTGTCCATTGGTCCCTGTGGGCTGGATGCATGGGTCAGTCCTGTACAACTTTCCATCATAGGCTCGCGTAATAACCAGCGATACCTGTTGGCAGTCGGTCGTATTAGCAGTTGCTTGAGCTTGACGTGCTTGCACTGTCTTGGACTTCTCCAGCTTAGCTACCGCAGGCGTGCAGTATGAAGAGTCTAGTTTTAGGTTTTCACCATTCTCAGTGGGTCGCATAGGATCTACGCCGCATGAGATACGATCAAAAATAAAGGTTCTGTTGCTATTGGGGCCGGATGCGGCCTGCCGTCTGCGGTTGTGAGTTGATGTCGCATGGAAAGTCTTATGCGGCCTTCCCCTTGGCAGCATAGAAGCTGCCTCAGCACCAGGGCATCTGGCATTATAGTATTTTCTTCTACCAGAGTCTGAGTGCTGAACAGTCTCTGTATCGGCCCGGGATACCGCATATATGTGGACGTTATGAGTGTTCGTCCGACGACCGTCATGGGCAACCGAGTGAGAGACTGAATGCGTCTGCTTTGCAGCTGGATGGGGGTGCAGTGGCCTTGGCCACCCACGTTCTGCAGGTCTTCGAGTGGGGGGCACCCTTTTGGTTGGAAGAGGCTATCGCATAAACAGTGGCCGCATGATGTGCGGTCCCTGCGGCTAGGAGAGAGACGGGGAGTGCATTCTCAGCAGTTGGGTGAGGCGCAAAGGCCTTTGCTACCCACATCATACGGGTCTTCTTAGGCTTTGCTTGTCTCAGAGAAGGATTCGCGCTGTCCCTGGAGAGTATGTCCTCGAACACTTGCTGGTCGAAGTGGACCACCAGCATATTTTGTGTCAAGCCGAGCTTGGCCGCATCGGATTGCGTCACCGACTTCTCAACAGAGGAGAAGGAAGTTTCCAGCAGAGTCACCACCATGTTTGCCTTTTAATATCAAAACGAGAACTGGGAGAACTAGATTTGATTAATAAACTAAGATAGTACAAAGAAGAGTCCTATGAGACAATCTAAGTACATATTTATTTTCTGGGGGGTGACGATGGAGGGTCAGGAGTGTAACAACTCTCTTTACTCTATAGATAATCCGATGTAGAAGCTCTTCTCTCTCCCTTGAGTGTTGATTCGCAGATAGCCAGTCAGCCTTTTGCATGGGAGCTGTACCCTGTTATTTATAGTTGTTCTATGGCCGCATGGATTTCGGGCCGCATGGTTGGCGGGGTTGGCCACGTGTCTCTTCTCAACGGAAGGGTGCTACAACTATGCACAGGAATTCAGGCTCCGCTGCCACGTGAATATTTGTTGGAATTTTGTTTTTTACTGAGTATCTGGACGATTCTCAATTGTGTAGGCGCGACTGGGTCAAATGGACAAATGGCCGGCATTTGGTTGGAGAGGGCCACTCAGTTGTAACAGCAAGACTTGGTCATCGTAAAATTTAGGACACATGTGGCCAAAGATGCACAGGACGCACGGAGTCTGGAACACACGGGGCCAAAGACGCATGGACCGTATGGAGTCTGGAACGCATGGGCAGAGTCGTATGGGACGCATGGAGTCTAGGACGCATGGACCAGAGACGTATGGACTGCATGGAGTCTGGGATGCATGGGCCAGAGCCGCATTGGATCTTTTTGTCATATTTTTCACGTGGCTCTGCACCATCCTTGGAACTTATGCCTCTTAGTATGTTCTCGTCCTTCGAGGCAATCATAATTTTTTTTTGTCAGGATTCTGTGTCAGCTGCATCTTTGTTGTCAGGACGTCATGTCAGGTCGACCTGCGGCCAGTTGTCAGGACGCTTGTTTGGATCGCATGTGTGTCCCTTTTCTGGGCCGTATGGTGTCATTACGGTCCATCATCTGTTGAGTTTTATTTGGGGCGCATGGACGTTGGGCGCATTGATGCATCTTTTCGAAGCTTCTACACCAGCCTGGTCGGTGATCCCATCAAACCCGATCAAATGTCTAGGTCTACCCGGTTCCCTCCCCCACTCCCACCCTATCTTGCATGCCCCACCCCTTTAAACATAATTGTTAGGGGAGTTATTTAACTATTTTATCCCCATTTTAAATCCTTAATAAAATGATGGGTATTTTGGTAAAATAAAAATTAAAATAAAAACTAGATTCTAAGAGCATTGGTGGTTGTAGAAGCATGAAAAATACGCTGGGAGGAGCTACGCAGCATACTGATGCAGAGCAGCGTAAACAGAGGCCTTCAGAGCCATCAAGCGTACAAGCAGAGCTTTCTCAGTTAAATACAACGTGAAGTACAAGCTCAAAGGACCATCCGCGTAAGTGCAGTACGTCCAGGCCGCTCCAGCGTAAACAGGGTTCTTCATCGCCTCCATGGCGTAAAACTCAGCCGATCTCAAAGCAGCGTTAAAGCGTACGAGGAACGCTTCGTCTTCCCCGAAATGAACCTGTCAAGTCACACAGTGAACCTGACCTCTGACTCCTGACAAAAAGTGCTGCACGGCTACCCAGACGACGGCTGGAAACGAGGACAGACTCCTCGGGACGCGCACCATAGTATGATGGCGGATCTCTGCATTTAATGCAGAGGATTTGGTTAAAATATCACCGAACCATCGTTTACTGACGTCCCCTCAGCATAAACTGCTCTTTCGCGTACAAAGGGATACACTGCCTTGTTTTACACAGGCAAACATGAGCTGTTTTACGCTCCGCAGTAGACAAACCGCCTGCCACGTCAAAAGCTGTACTTCGTACGGGGCTCGAGGCACGTCTCTACGTCTAATTGCACAGAGCGGTGACAGTTTCTCTCAAGGCACGTCTCTGCGACGGATGCACAGAAGGGCTGCAGACCTTCAAAATACGCCTCCGCATTTAATGCACAAGATGGTGGCAAATCTCTGCAAGAGATTTGATTATATCTTCAAAAGCCGTAATTCTGGCTAAGAAGTCCACATCAGCACTCTGGCACGGTACGCAGCGGCTTCTACGCCCATTCAAGATCTGTGCTCATTCAGCTTCTACGCCCATTCGGCTTCAAACACCCACTCAGTCTCTACGACCATTCGGCTTCAAACGTCCACTCAGTCTCTACGACCATTTGGCTTCTACGCCTACTCGGCTTCTATGCCCATTCGGCTTCTACGCCTACTCGGCTTCTATGCCTATTTGGCTTCTACGCCAGGGTGACAGTCATTTGGCTTCTACGCCAACCTCTTCTACACAAGGGATACCTACCTACGTGGCTTCTACGCCATGATCTTCGCAGCAGATATACGCGTTTTGTCCCCTTAGTTGGACACACGTCACATGCTCACTCAAAAGGTTATCTATACGCAGGCATTGGTTATTTTAACCGTTGTGTAAAAGGGTGCTGTACTTTCCACTCCTCGATTTTTACACCGACAGAGTAGTCACTGTCACCAAAACTCTATAAATAGAGACCCCTATCAATGGGGAACAAGGTCAAAAAACTTCAAACTTGAAGATCGAACAAGGTCGAAACTTTGAAAGAAGGATCGAACAAGGTCGAACTTCCTAGAAAGATCGAACCGGAGGTCAAGAAAGAGAGAGAGAGAGAGTCCGGAGCTCAGGCAAAGAGTAGGGATCGACGACTTTGGCATCGTGCATCCACCCTCCTTTGCAACCTTCGAAGCTGCTACCTGTCTTCCACGGTACTTCTTCAACATCGTGTGGTCCAAGGGCTAAAGTGATCGACTGCAGATCAGACACCTATAGCAATTTATACCCATATTAAATAAATTGTACTCCCACATCCTCGTATAAGATTAAATTGTACAAGTTTGTTTGTAAACCAAAGGGCACGGGTTTCGTATAAATCCCGTCATTGAAATACACTTTCATTCTTTCGTTTAATACCACAAATAAGATGGCGACTCTGCTGGGGACATCTTTCTCTTCTGATGAGAAAGCAATTGCTCAACACGATACGGTACCTATAGGAACCGTGAAGAAGACACTGGTCGTCCAATTCGACCAGTCTGCCTACGAAGACATGCTTCAAACCGGGGGTAGCTCTTACCCTCTCTCCGTCCAAGACAACAAGAAGTTGCACAAGGTGTGGATGCCCAAGTCATCCTCCGCCATTCCTGTGGACTCTCCGATCTCTCCTATCTCTCCGACCAATGAGGTTGTAGCATCGCTCCCTCCGTGCCCCGCACGTAAAATTCAGTCTCCCGCTATGCACGGTACAGACGAAACTTTGGGCAAAGCCTCAGCGCTAACCCAGAAGAATCTACTGCGCTTTACGCGTAGAAATCAGTCTCCCGCTACGCGCGGTACAGACGAAACTTCGGGCAAAGCCTCAGCGCTAACCCAGAAGCATCCACTACGCTCCACGCATAGAAATCAGTCTCCCGCTCCGTGCGGTACAGACAAAACTTCTGATGGTGTCTCAACGCCAAATCGGAGGTACAGATCACGTTCCACGCGCAAGATAATATCTGACCTCTACGGTGAACCAGATGAGCGCTGTGATCTCCGCAAGGGAAAGCAAGCGGCAGAGTACTCAACTTCTCGGCCTTTACGCCAGCAAGGGAACAATCTGCCTACCCTCCGGATTACGCGAGAAGCCGATGGCCGACTGAGGGCCTCTCCAGTTTTACGTCAGTCTGAGCGAATCTCCGAGTTACGCCAGGCAAGGTCCCTCAGCGTAAAACAAGCTCAGGTTGCGGAAAGACACCCTCCTAGGGGATTATCTGCCACCCAGATGGCCAATCTGTTGTACACAGGTGGCACAGGGAAAACCGGGGTGCCCAACCTCCGTATGCCCGCTGATGGGAACAGAAGAAACAAGCCTTCGTCTTCTTCTTCGGAAACTCCTCCTGACCTGCACAAATATCTAATCCAGAAGCGTAAAGAGAGGGGACCTTCCAACATGTCTATTACGCCTCCTAGCAAGCACTATTGTAATAGTCATAAGGTTGTGATTGACTGCTGCTGTTCTAAAGCAAAACGGTCGGTTTTCGACCGATTAAGCTACTTTCAGTCTTTCCAGGAAGAAGAGCCCGCGCATGCATTCATGAACATGGCTTCACACATACCTAGAGAAGGGTCAAGCTCAAGACGTCATCCCTCTAGGCCTCCGAGCCGAAGGAGATTCGAAGACCTCCTCAGGAACACTGAAGCAGGGGTATTCCAAAACACCCGTGCAAGGTCACAGCAACCAGCTTCGTACTCGTCTGATTCCGATGCTGGGGGTCGTCAATCTCCCAGATCAGACGCTGAGAGTATAGATCGACTTCTGCAGCGACCTATACTAATCCTTCGATGACGCCCAGGGAAAGGGGAGTTTACGCCATTGAAGATGAACGCGAGGAAGCTTCGCCGTCAGGAAACGCGGAACAACGCATCACTGTGCTGGAGACATCTCTGAAACAAATACAATCCTTGATGGAGAACATGCACCAAATGATGCTAACTCAGCACGCAGCTGCCATGGCTCAAGCGTCGGTCCCGCCAACTCAGATACGTGTGGGGGTGGACTTACCACCATCCAACCCGAGCCAAGAGCCTGCTCTAGATCAAGAGTCAGCAGTTCCTCCGCTTCATCACTCGGAGAATATATTACCTCCCGTTGGAGTCACGGTGCAACCAACTCCGCGCTACACCGTAGTCCCGCTTCCAACTGAAAATCTGATGCAGGCAGTACGGAATTTGAAAGCCCAGTTCGACGCCTTGAAGCACAAAGATCAACTCAAGAAACTGAGAATTAATCAGCCTTACCCAGCTATCTGGGAAGAAGTCCCTTTCCCTCCGAGGTACAAATCTCAGACTATGGCTCTGTTCGAGGGAAAAATATCACCAAGTCAGTACATGAACTATTTCAGTATGATGACGGTGTTGCTACAAGGGAACGACGCCCTCCTCACTCGGGTGTTCAAAGGCTGTCTCTCAGGAGTAGCCTATCAGTGGTACCGTAGCTTGGCGGACAACTGCATTACTTCCTTCGAAGATTTCAAAGCTTTATTCTTCACGCGATTCTACGAGGGCAGAATGGACATGTCTATGTCCTCTCTCATCGAAGTCAAGCAGAGGGAAAAGGAAGACGTTCGCACCTTCGTCGAACGTTTTCGTCAGGCCACCTTACAGATGCCTCCAGGAGTTCCAGACTCTGCGTTAGTAGACATTTGCAGGAAGAACCTCCTTCCCGTGGTCTCGGTGTTTACAGGACCATATCAGTTCCATGATTGCCCCTCGTTCATCATCTCGACAGTGGCCACCGAAGACAACAGTCGCAAGGCGCGCGACAATGGCATTATGATCTCCGCCTCCGATAGAGGCAAGAGGTCATCTCCCAACAGCGACACTCCTCGCAGCTCCAAGGGAAAAGAAGCTCTGACGGTCAATACGTCCAGACAAAAGACTGCGACGACCACACAGACGAGACCCGGGACCTCCAGGCCCGTCGAAGTCTACTCTTTCGATGACGATATCCCTAGTATATTCGAGTGTCTCGTCAAAAGTGGCAAAATCACCCTTCCGGAGCTGAGGCGGCCCCAAGAAGTCGGTAGTACCGACGATCCCAAATACTGCATCTTCCACAGATACGTACATCACCCAACAAAGGCATGTTACATACTGAAAAGGAAGATCCAGGGGTTAATCGATGCTAAGGCCATCACTTTGCACAACACCGAAAAGACGGTCACGGCCAACATGATCTCTCTGCGGTTTGGCGATCTGCCCTCCCAAGAAGTCATGGACGGTGTCACGCCCATCTCCCGGACCACGATGGACATCGTCAATCTCCCTCCAGCTAGGGGTCAAAATCATGACCTGGTACCCCTAACCACCCGGCAGGGCAAGATTATGTGGGTTCATCCGGATTTGGTGTCAGAACTCGAGGAGAAGACTAAAGCTACTAAAGCTACGTCTAGAAAAAGCTCCAAATGTAAACCATGCCATATGGTCGCAACTCCTTTGCCATCAGACGAAGACGAGGTATTTGCTGTGACCCATTCAGGGAAAGCCTACCTCAACGACTACGGAGCAAGTCAGGAAGATGCGCCGGCAGACGCTTCGGCTGCTAAACCTTCAGGACCAGGCCCCGTCATACCAGATGCCAGCCCTTCAAAACCGACTTCGGCGGACAAGGGAAAGCAAAGAGAAGTGCGCTTCGATAAACCTGTAAAAAATATTCCAAACAAAGGTTTTGAGAAATCCTACAACTTCGACATCCTGGCCCAACTGACTAATACACCAGCCAGGCTGTCCATCTTCGAGCTACTCAGGATCTCCCAAGACACTCGTCTAGCCCTGAGTGAAGCACTGATGCAGGCGGAGGCATGCTTGATCCAGCTCAAGTCCCCCAACGAAGAACCAATGGCATGTCCTCAATGCCACAGTATGATGGAAGTGGTCCCAAATATCACTTTCATCCAAGACGACATGCTGTTAAAACATAACAAGCATGACAGGCCCCTCTATTACACCGGGTACGTCGATTCCATGGAGGTCGATCGGATTCACATAGATCCGGGATCGTCAATCAGCATCATCCCTTACAGTCTGCTCAGACCATTGAGGATTCCTACCAGCGAACTGGCTTACACCTCCACTACAATCGTGGGTTTCAACGCCGGAAGAAGTAAGCCGTTGGGGAAGATTCGCCTGAGGATCCAGATTGGCAACCTCAGATTGCCTTTCGAAGCATGGGGTATGGATATCATTGGTCCTATTCACCCGTCTTCTTCCAGAGGTCACCGGTTCATACTGGCCATCACAGATTACTTCTCCAAATGGGCAGAGGCGATCCCTCTTGCTGAGGTAAAGGCGTCTGACGTAATCAGCTTCATCAAGCACCACGTCATCTATCGTTTTGGGATTCCTCGAAGGATAATTTACGACAATGGGCCTCAGTTCATCAGCCAAGCGTTTCATCGATTTTGCGATAAAAATCGAATACACAATATTGCCTCTACGGCATATTATCCAGCTGCTACTGGTTTGGCAGAAGCTTTCAACAAAACCATTATCAAACTCTTGAAGAAATTTGTCTCTTCAAACAAGAGAGATTGGAATAAAAAGCTGGACGAATGTCTCTGGGCATACCGCACAACGGTACGGACACCGACAGGTTGTACCCTATTTTCACTGGTCTACGGGAGCGAGGCAGTTCTCCCCATTGAAATCCAGATCCCGTCGCTCAGGATAGCCGTGACTAATGAGCTGACCAAGAAAAGAACGACCTGCTAAGGCTTCAAGAGCTAGAAGGGTTAGACGAGAAATGCCTCCAAACTCAACAGCACATCGCGCTCTACCAAGCACGCATTTCCAGAGCTTTCAAATCATAAAGTAAAGGAAAGAGTGTTCAAAGTCGGCGAGCTAGTTTTAGCCGTAAGAAGGCCGATGATTCTTACTCACAGGAGTAAAGGCAAATTCCAGCCCAAGTGGAAAGGCCCTTATGTGATCGAGACAACGTTCTCGAACGGCGCTTACAGGTTAGCCCAGCCTAATGGAGACCTGTTAATGGCTCCTATCAACGGTAAATTCCTGAAGAGGTACTATGCTTAACCTCCTCTGCTCAAGTGGAATATGGCGAGAATCTCAAATTCTGACCAAACTACTTCCAGAACGAAACTAGTTAAGTCATATTCTATCGTGTCCGTATGACCTCTGAATAGATATGTCCTGCTAAAAGTTTATCGAGAGTCTATCATGTCCATACTACCTCTGATATCACTCTCGCCCAAACCTATCATTTACATTCCGAAATGATGGGTCCACAAAGTCAGAAAAGATTCGCTTTATTTATTCCCGGAAAGAGCAGAATTACATTGGGGAAGCAAAAAGAAGGAAGGGCACATCATTGTGGGGGGAGCGGTCAGATCGCGAATCAGCTTCGCCAGTGCAGCCACCCTCTCGTCCCTGGAAACCAAGACATCAGCGCGGGCCTGTTCCAGCCGTGCCTCAGGATTGTTCGTAAAGGACAGTTCGGCCCTTGCCCGAAGAGAGCCAGCTCGGGCAGCTTCTGCACGCTCCAGGTCCTGTCGTGCTGTGCTCAGTCGACTAGTCGCTACGTCTAGACCTGCCAACGACTGAGAAGCCCACTCCTCTGCCTGAGCGAGTTTCTCCTTCAACTTACGAGCCCTCGCTGCATTCCCTTTACGCTCGGATTGGCACTTCATCTGAAGAGCAAGAGCCTCCTCCACGACAGCTTTTCTTTTATCCATCTCCAGCTTATGTGCTTTGATGGAGTTATCTAGGCTCTCCAGCTGTTTGGTAAGCCGCGCAGTCATGGAGTCGTATCTGGTCTGGACCTCAGCCTCAAAACTGCCCCGAGTCAGCTGCAAGTATTCGTTAATAGGTTGCTCCAACCCATTAACCATCGCCTCCAGGGCGTCGGCTACCCCAGAATCGCCAAACTCCCTGACCGCCCCAATCAAAAACTGGGAAGCCTTCTTCAGACGATCAAAATCCACATTCTTCGCCAATACCATTGATATCAGCGTATTCAAGCTGGTGTAAAAAAGGCTGGTATACAGCTCGGTCAGCGCAACCATATCTGGTTGGACGCTAGGAGTGGCCGCGATATTGGCGAGTTCCCCTCCAGGAATGATTGCAGACGAGGTGGCCACAGCCGCCGCCTCGACGGGTGGTGCGACCGAAGAGGGTGCGACAACGACAGTCAAAGTCATCGGCATACTCACAAGAGGCGAGGTCACGATGATGGGTTCGTCCTCCTCTGGAGGTGACAAAACTACTCCAGGCGAGCTGGCCCCCGAAGGTATTTTCTTCTCGAAGTCAAACGCCTTCGTATCATCGTCAGGAGCCCGAGCAGAGCCAGAAGACGCTTCAACGCCATACTTCCCGTGGACGCCATCCCCTGAGAAGAGGACAAGAAAGTTGATATCAATATGATAGTAATCTTTCTAAGAGGAGACATAAAGATGACCTTAACCCGTAGCCAACGGTATATATGCCGCGTCTGTAGCCGATGTAGCTATATCACGCCTTAATGACGCAATATGAACTGTCATACCTGGAGAAGGAGGTGGGCCAACCGACATCGCCAGGAGCTCCACCAAGCCTTCACCAAGACGCGGTCGAGGTTCGTCAGCTGGAACCTCGCTGGTCATGCTCACGGACGCGGCAGGAGTATCATCTGTTGCCGGTCCAGGAAAAGATTCTCCCATTTGCCTCGGCCACGTAGGCGATTTCATTCCACTACTGGAGGCAGTGGTAACGACGACAGCCTCAAGCAAGAGTTCTCAGGCACCGCCAGCCGAAACTGAGGGTCCCTCTCCGCCAATCAAAGGGATATCCCCAACAGGAGAGGCAGCAGGTTCCTCTCTAGGAGCCTCAATGCCAGGAATCCGGAGAGGGCGATCAACCGTCTTCTTCTTCCTCTTGCGAGGGGAAGTCTGCTTCGAAACAGGAGCCCTTCGCTTCCCAGAGACCGCCAAAGCCCCCGCAGGCGGAGGCACTTCACACCTCGGCACCGATACCAGAGGCTCATCCGGAGTGCCAGACTCCTCACCCTCGTCTGAAGAAACCGAGAGGACTTCAACTCTTTCCCCAGGCTTGGGAGAAGGCACCCTGAAGCTTCTACGCATGTCAAAATCGCGATGGAAGGTGTTAATCGCCACATAGAACTGGGCGTAAGAATGGAGAATGCGGAGCTCCATGGAGGTTGTAACGACCGGCACAATGAAGATTTCTCCCGTACAACCCATGATAAAATATCGTCATCCTCTGGCTCCATCAATGAGTCCGCCCCTGGACTTAAAGCTGGTGACGGCATTGTCCACGTGCAACTGATCGTACCCAAACTGCCTGGCGAACCGACTAGGCAAGTAGGGCTCGAAGAAGCAATGGTCTTCGCTCCTGTACAGCAGATGGGAGGGTCTAATACAGACCAACCAATTGAAAGCTTCCGAAGAAAGATCGGTCTTCTCTCCACCTGAATCCTCAAGTCTCATCCCTAATTGATTGTGATGTACATGAGGGGGAGTACAGAGGAGCTTCCAGCCGTGACTGAGGTTCAACACCAGCCGACAATCCAAAGTTGTGTTCACATTCCAGGGAGAGTCCTTGTAGTTCGGCAAGAAGTTACCCCCCGAGCTGCTACCAGAGCCGGGAGACATCACCCGGGGATTATGGAGAATTAACCATCCCATCAAGTACAGGTATGGTAACTCCACCCGGGGAAAACTCTCATGCCGAGCTTCATCGACGAGCAACCCATTAGTCATGGCTCTCAGGCCAGCCTGTATACGGCACACCATGGCAGGAAGCAAGCCCAGTCTTGCCCCGAACACCAGACGCACTGTCGGCCACAGGATGTTTCGGTGAATGCGGTCCGCGGACGCAGTACCGGGCACTACTACTCGACGCAGCCATATCGAGAGGAAACCGGCCAGCTGGGCTTCCTTAGACAGAGGCCTACGGCAGCGCCTCAAGTAACTGTAGGCCTTAGTGCCTTCAGGGTACATTCCTACCCCCTCAACGAGAATCTGATCTGGAGCTTTAGCCTCCTCCATAAGATCCTTAATGACCTGGGCACTAAGCAGGCCCAAACAGTTTACGGGCTCATTCTTGCCCCCCGAGACTTTCTCCGACTTGGCGGCCCTGGCTCGGTGGAAGAAGAGGTAGGACATCCACTTGGTGGTGTGAGCCAAATCAGAAGGCTCGTTATAAAAAGCGGTGCACGCGAAGTATTGACACATCAGCTCCTGATACACTTCCGCCACCCGAGGGTCCAAGTCCCCCAACTCCCGGTTGGTGGGAACATACTCTTCGTATGGGGTATCCCCCATCAGCAGGCTCGAGACCATTGCCATCTCATGGAGGGCCAATCCCAACTCCCCCAGTGGAGTGGCGAAAGTCCCGGTGAGCGAAATGTATCGCTCCATCAGTGCCAAGAACAAGTTAGGGTTGGGAGGCAACCCAACACTAGTCGCACTCACAGCGGCATACAGTCCAATGCCCTTCAGTTCTCTCCGAAAGTGCTTCAAAGCCCAGTCAACTAGGCAAGTCCATCGGAGGTTTGTTGGGGTGATCCACCCGTTGCACCGAGGATTCTCCTTGGGATATACCCCACATCGTCCCATAAAGTCGTTGCAGAAGGTCGGCAATTGGACCGGCTGGATCACTGAGCTGTCTTCACTCGGGACACTGCCCGGGCACAGTCCCCTGAACAACGTCACAACGCCGGAAGGGCGGCTGACAAACGACCCCTGGTCAGCCCCTTTCAGATGAAAGATCTTCCCCGGCTTGCCGTGAAGATCGGGAGTCAACGTCCACGATATCCTCCTGGGATGCATCGCATGGAAGAAAGCCGAGATGGGATAATCCCTCGGCATTATTGGCAGATATAAAACCAAATCCCCGGCAAGGAAAACCCAGGGTTCCCTCTTGGGCTTCGTCTGGGACTGTTAATCAATCATGTCCCCAAAGAGGAAAGCCGACTTTATGTACTGCTCCCCGTCTACGTATGTCAGGGGCTCCCCGTTGATCATGTTCAGCAGCGTCCGCTCGCCCTGAGCCGATATCAAAAACTCCCTTCCCTCAGGATACTGGGGTCCGGAGATGGGAAATGCCACGTGGGACAGATCCTCCAGATAGTTCGAGTGCAGCATCCCGGCAGCGGAACCCATCACCTCGGCCAGTGGAGACTCACCCAAATCAACTGCAAAAGTGCAAGGAAAATATGTTATTACAAATCTTGCACAAATATACAGACCAAAGAAATGACAGTCTGTGCTCTACGCCAAGATTGCACAAATTTGGTCATTTTACGCCGAAAGTCCCCTTCACAAGCGTAAAACTCAAATTTTACGATATATGCCAATTTTTGTTAGCCAGAGCTTTTACGCTCGGAACTACGAAAATATGGAGTTTTTACGCTGGCACATTAGAAATGTGGACGTAAAAGATGAAAACGCCTCCGTGCATCATCTTCCTCAAAGAGGCTATCAACACAGAAGACGACCTAGCGCGGTCACGTTCAACGTGTGCGAAGGATTTTTTTTGTCATTTTTGTCATCCCAAAAGGCTCTACCTCTAAGACCGGGTGCGCTGCTCGTCGGCGGGATACTTTGCTCAGAGTGAAGTTTACCTTGCCCGACCAAAGACTCCCTCGCTGGGGCAGAAGAATGAGAAGAAGAACCTATGCTCTTTCCCTTAGTGGAGGGGGTTTGTTTCGGTGCCATTTCTGAAGACTCGAAGTGCTCGGAGAAGGAACGAAGAAAAACTCGAACAGTCGAAAGCTCTCTTTCGCAGAAGACGGATAAAAAGTTTTTCTCTCAAAGGCTTGGGATATATATAGAGTTCGAGTCGACTCCTCGAATCCTCGGACGGACTCCTCGAGACCCTAACCAAATCTCGCAATTAATAGGTGGTTATGATTGGATGCTACGTCAGCCCACTACTCTCAAAAGACGGACAGTCAGCGAATTCAAAAAATTCTTCGCGCAAAGCAGTTCGGCGGTTTCTACGCTAAAGGAGCTTTCTACGCTCGACAACAACAGATCTACGGTTTTACGCTCGCAAGCTATAAGTCTATAGTTTTTTGTCCGGATGCCTTTGTGCTCGGTAGCTTTTATGCTCGAGAGGCAACAAACCTACGACTTTACGCTCAGCAGATACCAAATCGATGATCTCACGCTCGGTGGCGCTCAGTTTACGCTCAGAAGCAACAGATCCGCAAACTTCACGCTCGGAGAAATTTTCTTTTCAGGAGCTACAGATCTACAGTTCTACGCTAAAGGAGCTTTCTACGCTAGACAGCTACGAATCTACGGCTTTACGTTCGACAGCTATAAGTCTATGATTTTATGCCCGGATGCCTTTGTGCTCGGTAGCTTTTATGCTCGAGAGGCTACGAACCTATGACTTCACGCTCAGGAACCACAAGTCTACGATTTCACGCTCGATGGTGTTCTACGCTCACAGGCTACAGATCTCCAGTCCTATGCTAAAGGAGCTTTCTACGCTCGATAGCTACGAATCTACGGCTTTACGTTCGACAGCTATAAGTCTATGGTTTTATGCCTGGATGCCTTTGTGCTCGGTAGCTTTTATGCTCGAGAGGCAACAAACCTACGACTTCACGCTCAGGAACCACAAGTCTACGATTTCACGCTCGATGGTGTTTTACGCCCAGAGGCTACAGGCTGATGATTTCATGCTCCACGACTTTTTGCATATCCGAACAGTCTCCTAAGCGGTCAATTGCAAAGAGTTCACACAGAAGATACTCGTTCTTGACCCCAAAGTACCCGAAATATACATAGTTCAAACATTAAGAAATTACTCTTCTCGGGTCCAAAATTGGAGGTTCATCCAGACTCCAGTCTGAACATCTCGTCTATCAAGATGGCAAACTCAGTTTGACAGACAAATCCTCGACCCTGTTCCAAGGGAGTTTCGAGAGGTCATTTTTGAAGACGAAGTCTGAACAAAATTTTTGCTCATCAGAAGCAGCAGTTCAAAGCTCTACGCGGTCCCTCAGTCCTAGCAACAGGACAGTTCTAAATGTTCAAAAATGCTTAACAGCGTTCTATTGACTGTTCGCTACGCGTAAAGGACCGGGCCTAATACTCTTCTTATCAGAGTTGGCGTAAAGAATTAGATGTGTCGAAGCTACACATATTCAGACTTCACAGCAACGTATGGCAAGATGATCATATGAAGAAGAAGACGATTTTATTAAAATCAAAATAATGATTACATATGAGGGAAATCCAATCTACAAGGGTTTTTCTCTAATTTTCATGATTACATCTGAGGGAAACTCCGTCTACAAAGGAGATACCCCCTCGTCGTCTGAAGGCCGCCCTCGAAATCTGTTCTGACAGGTTCTCGCATTGGTGATCTTCCTCTTCTTCCAAGAAGATGATCAGTGGCAGGAGGATACAAAACTGGGCATATGACCCATCCTCCAACAGAAGAAAAGCAGGGTAATTCTGCTTTCCTACAGACCACCGCCACTCTAGCCGGTCTGTCTGCCTCTCGTCACCAGAGGTAACTGGAGAAGGCGCCACTTGCAAGCAGCGTGGTGAAATACGATTCTTCGTCTCTTCCGAAGAACCACCATGCAAAGTTGCTGATTATCCCGAGCAAGGGAGGCTAAGATATCCTTTCATGATCCATCGTTGCAGTGGACACTTGCTCGAAGACGCCGTCTTTTTCGGCTCCCTACATGCTGGAAGAACATGATCTTCTTCTTCCTCAGGTCGACCCGACGAACTCCGGCGATTATCTCTGCATGGTGATGGAAATGTGGGGAAAACATGTTAACCCCCCAACCTTTTTATAGGCGAAAGAGATCACAGCGGTCCCCAATAAATCTGCCATAAAGTTCGCATCGACCGTTTTAACGCTCCATTCAGAAACGTTTCGAGTTACGAGGGGCCGTTCATGCTTCATTCAAAGCGTTTCAAATTCTGAGGAATTTAAAAGCTTTGAAGGGGGTCTTGTAGAAGCATAAAAAATACGTCGGGAGGAGCTACGCAGCATACTGATGCAGAGCAGCGTAAACAGAGGCCTTCAGAGCCATCAAACGTACAAGCAGAGCTTTCTCCGCTAAACACAACGTGAAGTACAATCTCAAAGGACCATCCGCGTAAGTACAGTACGTCCAGGCCGCTCCAGCGTAAACATGGTTCTTCATCGCCCCCATGGCGTAAAACTCAGCCGATCTCAAAGCAGCGTTAAAGTGTACGAGGAACGCTTCGTCTTCCCCGAAATAAACCTGTCAAGTCACGCAGTGAACCTGACCTCTGACTCCTGACAAAAAGTGCTGTATGGCTACCCAGACGACGGCTGGAAACGAGGACAGACCCCTCGGGACGCGCACCACAGTATGATAGCGGATCTCTGCATTTAATGCAGAGGATTTGGTTAAAATATTACCGAACCGTCATTTACTGACGTCCCCTCAGCATAAACTGCTCTTTCGCGTACAAAGGGATACGCTGCCTTATTTTACACAGGCAAACATGAGCTGTTTTACGCTCCGCAGTAGACAAATCGCCTGCCACGTCAAAAGCTGCACTTCGTACGGGGCTCGAGGCACGTCTCTACGTCTAATTGCATAGAGCGGTGACAGTTTCTCTCAAGGCATATCTCTGCGACGGATGCACAGAAGGGCTGCAGACCTTCAAAACACGCCTCCACATTTAATGCACAAGATGGTGGCAAATCTCTACAAGAGATTTGATTATATCTTCGAAAGCCGTAATTCCGGCTAAGACGTCCACATCAGCACTCTGGCACGGTACGCAGCGGCTTCTACGCCCATTCAAGATCTGTGCTCATTCGGCTTCTACGCCCATTCGGCTTCAAACTCCCACTCAGTCTCTACGACCATTTGGCTTCAAACGCCCACTCAGTCTCTACGACCATTCGGCTTCTACGCCTACTCGGCTTCTATGCCCATTCGGCTTCTACGCCTACTCGGCTTCTATGCCTATTTGGCTTCTACGCCAACCTCTTCTACACAAGGGATACCTACCTACGTGGCTTCTACGTCGTGATCTTCGCAGCAGATATACACATTTTGTTCCCTTAGTTGGACACGCGTCACATGCTCACTCAAAAGGTCATCTATACGCAGGCATTGGTTATTTTAACCGTTGTGTAAAAGGGTGCTGTACTTTCCACTCCTCGATTTTTACACCGACGGAGTGGTCACTGTCACCAAAACTCTATAAATAGAGACCCCTATCAATGGGGAACAAGGTCAAAAAACTTCAAACTTGAAGATCGAACAAGGTCGAAACTTTGAAAGAAGGATCGAACAAGGTCGAACTTCCCAGAAAGATCGAACCGGAGGTCAAGAGAGAGAGAGAGAGAGAGAGAGAGAGAGAGAGAGAGAGAGAGAGAGAGAGTCCGGAGCTCAGGCAAAGAGTAGGGATCGACGTCTTTGGCATCGTGCATCCACCCTCCTTTGCAACCTTCGAAGCTGCTACCTGTCTTCCACGATACTTCTTCAACATCGTGTGATCCAAGGGCTAAAGTGATCGACTGCAGATCAGACACCTATAGCAATTTATACCCAGATTAAGTAAATTGTACTCCCACTTCCTCGTATAGGATTAAATTGTACAAGTTTGTTTGTAAACCAAAGGGCACGGGTTTCGTATAAACCCCGTCATTGAAATACACTTTCATTCTTTCGTTTAATACCACAAACAGTGGTCATTTGACACCTAATTTTTTTTTTGTAAATAGGACTTAATTCATCTGAATTTACCACAATTTTTTTGTTATATCTCTTTTAATACTTGCAAGCAATCTCGTGTTCTGTTTGGTGAAGTATCTATTTTCTGGAGACTGAAGTGAAAAAATAAAATAAATAAAAATACAAGAGTCCACAAATTTGGAAGCTTCAACTTGATCGACCACCACCAAACTGTAACAATTATGCATCTCGGTTTGGAGGAAATCAAGTTACGGTTGAAGTAAAAAGAATTCATATTATAAAAGTAGTTAAATTTGATATTGAAAATTGATAATATTTTTAATTATATTAAAGAAAATATAGTATGGATCATGGTGATACTGCTGGTTCTAACCATCCTTTCAAAATCATTCAAAATAGCATTATAATGTTATTTATTGATAATTATTATGCCAATATACGAGTAGGCGATGAACAATCGGTACCGACACAAATGTCATCTCCAGAAATAGAAGTAATAACAATAATATTTCAACTAGAAAAAAAAATGATTTTATGGGAGTATTTTACTAAACAATTTGTCACAGATCATGAGTGAAAGAAAGTCTTAGATCCCAACAACCAAAATACAATACCTAAAGTTGCATAATGCAAGAAATGCAAAAAAAAAAAAAAAAATTAAATAGAAAATATGACGGCACAAAACCTTTGAAGAGACGCTATGAAAGTTGTTAGGGTAAGGATACAATTAATGCTAGACAAACACAGTTAAGCACCGATCCTCAAGGATATTCAATATGAACCTTTATTTATTCTATTGCTCGCAATAATACCAACTTAACGAAATATATATTTGTGATAAACAACATTTTATATTTTTTGAGAGTGACTCATATTATGACTATACAAGTAGTATACTAAATCTTTGTTTTACTTAAGTTTCTATATCTACTACTAAATCAGTAGTTGTTAAGATATTTGAAAAGGAAAAAAATAGTTTTAAAAATATTACTAATGTTTTTTTAAAATGGACTAAAAAATAATATTATCCTTTTGTTTGTATCATGACACATTATTTAGATTCAAAATAAATTTTACAAAAATAAATTCTTTGTCTAAGATTGTTAATTTTTTTGCATACTGGAACTATATTCAAGTTTTTACATGAATATAAAATTCATAATAACTTTTTTTATTTTTTTGATAATTCTAGTAATAATACTTTTTATATGAATATTTTAATATCTTTAATTATGTCTATATTAGAAAAATAATTTCTTCAAAATTTTAAGCGAATTTAGAAAAACAAATGTCTAATTAGTTTGAACACTTTATCAAGTATAAAAAATAGTTTAAAATGTTGTGTACACAATAATGTTTGACATTTATGAGATTTGTCAAGAATGAACCATATAGATGTAATTCTATCTATTTGATGTTGAAATCTTGTATTTGTAATGTTCCGCTCCGCAAAGAGGCATTACGCTGGAATTCGATATGGATCCGACAGATATGATACAAGTTGTGCGGAGAATCGAGATACTTGGTGTGATGGTGCAGCCATGCTCTACTTAGTTGGAGGGAATATTTTATAGAACATGGTTCGAGGGTATGATTAATTATGCCAAGTTAGAAGATTGTGCATCGCATCCGATCATTATTGGGGGAATCATATGCGAATGTGAGATCGTGGTATGGAAACAATATTTGTATAAGTGAGTGGATCTGTCCCTTCTCCTCTACTCCTTCATGTCCTAATAAAATGAATGAATGTTAGTGATGCTTATTGAATTGCATTTCTAAATGTTTCTCTAGTCCATATTATAATAATGATGCCTTTTATCCAATGCCGTCGTAACAAATGGAACATATGAATGATGACCGCTAATACTATTGACACAAGAATGCGGTAAATGTATGCCTTATATGAGAAGTATTGCCTTGCAAATTACTTTACATGCTTGTAACATTAAAATTGGAACATCGAATATCTGTCTAACAACATGTTCATCAGTGCACAATAACTATAAAGAAAACGCTTCATATGCGAGTATAATTGTGGTTTGGTACCACCGAGCCACGAGAAGGTCTGTAAGTTGGGACCTGCGAGTCACCAACCGGAATAAGAAATGAGGATAGCTATAAGAACAAAACATATGTGTATGCCTTACTTATAATTCTTTACCATGCAATTTGTGCTTAAGATTTTATTTGCATAGTCGTTGCATGGTCATGGATAACTTTTGCATAAGGTTTGGCAAGTTTTCTCGAACGAGATGCACCGGGGCACCGAGATCGTTCGGCCTGGGAGAAAACACATTACTTTGGTAGCACCGGGTATAAACGAGACATTCATTGGGGATCACAACCTCATGAATGACTCTTCGTACGCCCTTCGAAGTCCTATATGGCATGTCCCTCGCGGTGCAAAATCATATCACCAATGACCCTCATATTGTTAGGCTGCATACTAACGAGAATAATTATGCAGGCTTAACATTATCTCTGTAAGAATGATTCATATTAATTATGCTGTGGATAATCCTTGTTTTACAGTGATAAGAATAGCGGGCTGTTGGTAAGAGTCGCTATTGAGCGATACGTACAAATTATATATATATTCAATGTATACTGTTGTTTCCAAAATATGTTTCATTATGCTGCTGAATACTTTGATCATTGAAATGAACCTAGTTTCTAATAGAAAGATCACTAAGTTAATATGCATGCTTTTCACATGAATACTTAGTGTTGGTTTAGGCGAGTGAGCTAGTTTCTGCTCACCAGTACTCGATATGTACTGACCCACGTTTGTGGACATCCCCAGATACTCAATATTAGGGAGTGGCTGGAACAATTTCGAGGTATCGAAGCATTATTGGGGCACACATAAGCTCTTCTTCCAAATGATGTGTCTTCTGTTATAAAGTGCATGATGTATAGAACATTGTAATTCAGTTGTACCAGTGAGATTGTAAGCCAAGACAAAAAATATGAATGTAAGCCAATTGGCCAAGTATCAGTTGTATTTGAGAGCTTTGTAAATCTTTTGTTAGCCATGTACTCAATTATCATAATAAATAAAGAGAAGTTTTTCATTATATTCATTGTGACTTTAATTTGTCTGCTTAATTCCGCTGCGATGTCGTTGTTTCCGAGATATATCATGCTTTGTCTATCTTCTCGCCTTGTACAAGTGCAATCTAGGCTTGTACGGCATCACGCCCATGGCTAATTTCGATCGGTTCTTCGGAATCGGGACGCGACAATATTAAATATATATGTTATTACACACTATATTAATGTAATTTCAAATATTGATCACCAAATAACTGAGATTGATTGGTTAGTAGCTACTTCAAAATTTGAATTTTAAGAATTATTTTATAATCTTACATGTATTTTATTTGGAGTTTATTATCCAACTTTTTATTTTTATTTTGATAGAGATCATTAATATTTCTCATTTATTTGCAAAATCTAGAAATGTTCTAGTTTTAATTATGTCGTTACTAAAATTAAAATAATTTTTTTTAAAATATTGGAGTAAAATATCTCTTTTATATTATTTGGTTGCAGTTTTAGATCATAAAATCAAACTAGATGGTGTATTTATATTATTCAAAAAATTACGAATAAAGCATAAAAGTTTAAGTTTATTTTAAATAAAATATATACTTTAAGCAAATTATAAGTACATCACAATATTGTCCAAATATAGGACGTAAGTAGTGTTTACGTTCTAGAGCGTGAGTCCTCCTCCCATTTAATTAACACCCTAACTATATATTAACTATATATTAATATCCTAATACTGTCGTAACTATACATTAATATTAGATATTAAGCTAACTATTGTTAGCTTAATATAACAGTATATTAATATATAAATATCATAATATACAATATATATTAACCTTCTCCCCGTTGGCTTCCGCATGCGTCCCTCACCACCGGGCCCACCGCGGCGGTGAGCAGCGAGTGCGAGCCGTCCTCCGGCTCCTCGACGAATGTCGGATGGCCCGTGATGAGCTCGAGCAGTAGCACGCCGAAGCTGTAGATGTCCGTCTTCTTGGAGACGACACCGGTGCGGAGGAGGAGGCAGCGGGAGGGGCCGACGGCGGCAGAGAAGCCGACCAGTGCGGAGCCGAGGTGTCACGACCCGCACCCGGAAATTCGGGCACGAGTGCGTGGGTACGTCCAGCCTACGCCGCAGTGTCGGCGGTAGTACGCTGTCTAGGGCATGATCACAGGTGATAAATCTAGCTCATTCACAATAATTAAATAGGCAAGGAAAATAGCAGGAAAAGAATGCTAAGATTTTATAACCAGAATATGATAATCAGATCCAGAGTTTATTACAGAACCATAGATTATATCGGGGACAAACCCGATTACTAAGATGAAAGGAAATAAATAACTAAGGCTAACTACTCTGCAGGGGTAGTCTCCTGGGTGGGAACCGGCTCTGCAACTGTATCACCTGCTGTCTCAGAGGGTCCATAATAAGTGGGGGCAAGGTTCTCGTCATCGCCTAAACAACGGATCCAGTCAGAAAAGGAGCAAAGTACACAATGCACAACAAGATTTAAACTAAATATTTATGACAGGTAGAAAATAGCTGACTAAGCATTATGTTGAGAAATGCGTAAGTAAGTAGTGAAATTAACTGAGAAATAATGTTATAAAATAAGACTAGAAGTAAAATATGATTGATTGCTATAAACCAGAAATCCGAGTAAACAGGAATAAAATGTGACAAGAAATATAACTGTAACAAGACAGGAACTTATGTGCGTGAACTTGTATATTTAGAATACCTAGTTGGCATGTAGGGGTTTATAAGGCTAATAGGGCCGTCATAGACGACTAGTACACAATGATTACGGGAATAATCAAGTATAAGGTTGATGGTACAATCGCGTACCAACAGCTGGCACACAGTGATTACAGGGGGAAAGGGTAAACTACATGCCTCCTAGTATTCTCCCGCCCGACACGAAAATCAAGACACGAAATACATTATTCAAGACATGAAATCTAGTGTTCTAACTCTACATAGAATCATCAATGGTACTAATAAAGCAGGGAATTTATTTATCACAATATAAAGGTTAAACTTGAAGTGCAGGTACTTGCCTGTTGTTTGGATCCGATTAAATTGGTTCTTGGGGAAAAAGTCCAGAGATGAGTCCAAAAGCTAAAATAGACATTACCATCATGCTCATAAGATGTCAAATAGCTAGAAACGCCTGTCCTTGGGTCCAATTTGGAGACAAGGGCAAAAACGGCAGTTTTGGGTCAAAACGGGGTCCGCCGGTGGGCCCGCTTTGCACCGAAAAATGTGTCCGGGTCAAAGGTCTCCAAATTCACCAAACTTAGTGTCAACAGGTCAGGAACGCTGATACGAACCCAACGGAACTTCCAGATTTGGATTCCGATGAGCCGAACACAAAATCGCCCGTCGAGCGGGGCCTGTGGGGCCCACGACACGTGATTTCGTCAACGTTCTCAGAATCGAACCAAACTTGACCCACAGGACCAGCGTATCGCTACGAGTCTGATGGCACAAGTTTCGTCTCGATCCGACGTGTATACACGAAGTTAGGGTAAATTGCAGAAAAGGCGAATACGGGACGATGTCCGCGGATACGCGTTGATTTCGGTGTGCACGCACACCCGAATAAGCTTCCACGAAAACTCACACGTCCGTATCGACGATGCGTACGTATCTGTGAAGACCGTACGCGACCAAGTCGTCCCGTTTGTCGGGGCGTACTCAGTTCCGGGGTGAAACAGGGTCTGGTTTTTCCTGTTTTTGGATCGCGGTGTGCGATCACCACAGGACGCGATGCCCCGAACAGTTTGTCCGGACACCGAGAGGGTCATACAGGCTTCACAACGCAATTTACGGAATTAAAAACGGAGCTACGAGGCGAAAGTTACACGTACTTGAACAGGGCTCGAGAAACAGGGAAACTTTGTGTCCGTGTCGTGTCCGACACGACACGACGAATTTGGGAATTAGGGTTAGGGCTTGCTTCTGCCGTGTCCTGGCTGGCCGGACTCGGGCGGCTGGACTCGGGGACACGCGGCGGCCGGCTCTGGCACCGAGGGCGAGGGGTCAGGGCGGTCCCGGCCGTGGGGGAACGCCGGTCGAAGGCGGGCGGAGCTGCGGTGAGTTGGGGGCCCGACGTCGGCTGAAGGGGGAGGACGAAGGAGGAGACGAGGGAGGAGGATGGGGCGAAGTCGTCCGGCGGCGAGGCGGCCCACGAAGACGGCTGCGGTGGCGGTGGGTGTTTAGGGTTCCGGTAGGGGGGGTTCGAGTTGGCCGGGGGGGGGGGGGGTTCTCGGGGGCTTTTTAAAGGGGAGGAAGGGCGGGGCTGACGCGGAGAAGGCGGAGGAGAGGGGACGACGTGGGGGGGGGGGGTGCTGGCCGGGCGGAGCGGGGATTCCGGCGACGTGGCCGAAGGGGAAGGCGGCGGAGGAAACGGTCAGCAGTCGTGGGCTCGCGCGGGTCTGGGGGAGAAACGTGTCTGCGGGCGGGTCGGGTTCGGTCGGGCGGACCCGACCCGACCCGATAGGGTGGGCTGGGCCGGAGGCTAACGGGCCGGTCCACTGGGCCGGGCCGGCCCAAGGAAAAGAATAAAAATAAAATAAAAATAATAATAATAAATATAAATAGTTTAATTAATTAATTAATTAATAAAAATAGTTTTGAGGTATTTAAAAATAGGTTTGAGGCCCAGAAAAATCCAGAAAAATTACCCTGAGTCCAGTTTTTAATTTTACACCCAAAAATATTATTTTCATAATATTTTAATGTTGTTTATTATCAATTAAAAATCATGTAATAATTCAAAACCCTGATTTTAATTTCAGAAAATTCCCAGAAAATTCCAGAAAATTGTGAAAAATCCTAATTTTAATATTTTGAAAAAAATCAGGGGCTTACAATCTACCCAACTTATAAAATTTCGTCCTCAAAATTTAAATTATGGCAGGGTTCTCTTTGTCCAAACTCACTTAATTACAGTCTAACGGGTTTCTCTCAGGTGAACATTGCGGTCGCTACCCAACTTAGAATTTTACCCATATCCTCTAAGACTGTACAACTAGTAAAGCTAGGTCCCAACTTAAAAAATCATGGTATTGAATCTTAAGTCTGCAACACAAAACACCGCACATAGGGTCTTGTCTTAGTCATAAAGGGTTATCATCAATTCGTCCGGTCTGAGGGGTATGTCTAGCACTACAAATTAACTTATACCAACCACAGGTCTTTGTCTTTCCGAAATGAGGAAAGACGAGAATCAATAATAAAGAGTTTAAGGGCGAGGTGGTAGAACAGAGGTATAGGGATCAAGGCATTTTTTTTCAGGAATTCTAATGGGAATTGTCAGGCGGTTAAGGATCGAGGTTCTATTCTGGTAATGCTGAAACGATATGCTCGGACGTATTTAGGGGGCAAGTAGACTAGTCGACTATACCTCAATCCACACAAGTAGTCATGCGAAGTGCGAATCAAAATGCACTAAGGTTGATCAGACCGTAGTACACTGATTCTGAGTAGACACTTGTATTAGTGGGGTTGATCAGGCCTCAATAATACATGTGTCATGAACAAGCCCGATAAAGGGTAAGCTTGCAAAACTAGGCTATAAAATAGCAGCATAAGTCAAGTTCAGCAAAATTAAGTGTGCCAGATGATGATGAAAAGGAGGTACAAATTTATTAAAGTTCACAAGACACATATAATAAGCACAATAGCAAAAACCTCAAAATCTCTACAGTTATCAAATATAAAAGCATTCCAGGTTATTTAGCAAGTTTAAAATTACTAGGTTGGGGCTGAGGTCACGAACCAACAGGCACGAAAACAATACTAGGAAAAGGTATCTACGAATCACTTACGCGCATTGGCTGCTCCCAAGGTCTGCGCGTTCTCCACGGTCATCACGTAAGCTTGTCCGCGTCCTGGAGCAGCGGCACAGTCCCTCACTCGATGTGCTGTTGATCCACAATACAGACAGGCACCTAGTCTCTTCCTACAAACTTGCCAGGTGTGACCTTGTTTTTTATAAAAGCCACAAGTGGGAACTCGTTGATTCTGTCCTTGAGCTTGGTGTTGGGGTGCTGTAGCTCGAGGGAGAGGACGCTGGGTTTGCTGCGGGGACCTCTGCTGTTGTTGTTGTTGAAAAGGGCGTTTGTTGGGTCCCGCATTTCCGGTATCTCTCTCTCGCTTTAGTTTATGCCCCATGTCTCTCTCAACGCCTTGTGCCACGTTCAAGATTTCCTCATAGGTGCGGGCTCGGCTGGTGGTGACAGCAAGGCGAATATCCGGAGACAGCCCCTTCTTGAATCTACGGGCTCTGTCCTCCGGGGTACGAACCATGCACTCCGCAAAGTGGCTTAACCTGCTAAATTCAGCAGTATACTCATCAACAGATAGGTTACCTTGTTCCAGTCTCTCGAATTGGCTTTCGAGAGCTTTCCGAGCCACTTCGGGGTAGAATTTCTCCTTAAATAGCCTCTTGAAGTCCTCCCAGGTGAGGTCAGGAGCAGATAGTTGGGGTTCATCTCTGAACCAGGTTCGAGCAATGTCGAACAGTTGCAGGCTTGCGGACTCCACTTTGAGATCATCAGGAACCCGAGCAGTCTTCAGGAGTCTCTCTACGTTCTCTATCCATTCATCGGCATAGAGAATGCCTTCAGTTCCGTAAAATTCTAGGGGTCTGAGGTTTTTGAAGTCTTTGGCACTCCCTGGCCTCTTGAGTGGCGACTCCTGGGACTTAATAGCTTCTGAGAGGCTGGTCCGCAGAAGTGCAGTCTGTTCTTTCTGGGATTCCACTAGTCCCTGGAACACTCCAAGTAGTTGTGCCCCATCTAAAGTAACTGCCGGAGTAGATGGAGGTGGAGGGAGTGCAAGAGTTTCGGGCACAGTCTGCTGAACTGGTTCTGATGTGCCTCCTACTGTGTTCCTTGTCTGAACCATTCTGAAAGATGAAGGGATAGGGAGATCAGAGTAGATTACTTAGAAATCAAGGGCGATAGAAAAATTAATCAGAAGTGATATCAAGAATTAAAATAAGGACCCTATACTGTGAATGAGCTTTTCCTAGAATCCTCAATCTTATTGCAGGCCTGTTCGGTCCCTAAGTTGAAACCGAACAATTTAGTCGTTTGACCTGCATGGGCCACCACAAAAACGTGTCACGACCCGCACCCGGAAATTCGGGCACGAGTGCGTGGGTACGTCCAGCCTACGCCGCAGTGTCGGCGGTAGTACGCTGTCTAGGGCATGATCACAGGTGATAAATCTAGCTCATTCACAATAATTAAATAGGCAAGGAAAATAGCAGGAAAAGAATGCTAAGATTTTATAACCAGAATATGATAATCAGATCCAGAGTTTATTACAGAACCATAGATTATATCGGGGACAAACCCGATTACTAAGATGAAAGGAAATAAATAACTAAGGGTAACTACTCTGCAGGGGTAGTCTCCTGGGTGGGAACCGGCTCTGCAACTGTATCACCTGCTGTCTCAGAGGGTCCATAATAAGTGGGGGCAAGGTTCTCGTCATCGCCTAAACAACGGATCCAGTCAGGAAAGGAGCAAAGTACACAATGCACAACAAGATTTAAACTAAATATTTGTGACAGGTAGAAAATAGCTGACTAAGCATTATGTTGAGAAATGCGTAAGTAAGTAGTGAAATTAACTGAGAAATAATGTTATAAAACAAGACTAGAAGTAAAATATGATTGATTGCTATAAACCAGAAATCCGAGTAAACAGGAATAAAATGTGACAAGAAATATAACTGTAACAAGACAGGAACTTATGTGCGTGAACTTGTATATTTAGAATACCTAGTTGGCATGTAGGGGTTTATAAGGCTAATAGGGCCGTCATAGACGACTAGTACACAATGATTACGGGAATAATCAAGTATAAGGCTGATGGTACAATCGCGTACCAACAGCTGGCACACAGTGATTACAGGGGGAAAGGGTAAACTACATGCCTCCTAGTATTCTCCCGCCCGACACGAAAATCAAGACACGAAATACATTATTCAAGACATGAAATCCAGTGTTCTAACTCTACATATAATCATCAATGGTACTAATAAAGCAGGGAATTTATTTATCACAATATAAAGGTTAAACTTGAAGTGCAGGTACTTGCCTGTTGTTTGGATCCGATTAAATTGGTTCTTGGGGAAAAAGTCCAGAGATGAGTCCAAAAGCTGAAATAGACATTACCATCATGCTCAGAAGATGTCAAATAGCTAGAAATACCTGTCCTTGGGTCCAATTTGGAGACAAGGACAAAAACGGCAGTTTTGGGTCAAAACGGGGTCCGCCGGTGGGCCCGCTTTGCACCGAAAAACGTGTCCGGGTCAAAGGTCTCCAAATTCACCAAACTTAGTGTTAACAGGTCAGGAACGCTGATACGAACCTAACGGAACTTTCAGATTTGGATTCCGATGAGCCGAACACAAAATCGCCCGTCGAGCGGGGCCTGTGGGGCCTACGACACGCGATTTCGTCAACGTTCTCAGAATCGAACCAAACTTGACCCACAGGACCAGCGTATCGCTACGAGTCCGATGGCGCAAGTTTCATCTAGATCCGACGTGTATGCACGAAGTTAGGGTAAATTACAGAAAAGGCGGATACGGGGCGATGTCCGCGGATACGCGTTGATTCCGGTGTGCACGCACACCCGAATCAGCTTCCACGAAAACTCACACGTCCGTATCGACGATGCGTACGTATCTGTGAAGACCGTACGCGACCAAGTCGTCCCGTTTGGCGGGGCGTACTCAGTTCCGGGGTAAAACAGGGTCTGGTTTTTCCTGTTTTTGGATCGCGGTGTGCGATCACCACAGGACGCGATGCCCCGAACAGTTTGTCCGGACACCGAGAGGGTCATACAGGCTTCACAACGCAATTTACGGAATTAAAAACGGAGCTACGAGGCGAAAGTTACACGTACCTGAACAGGGCTCGAGAAACAGGGAAACTTCGTGTCCGTGTCGTGTCCGACACGACACGACGAATTTGGGAATTAGGGTTAGGGCTTGCTTCTGCCGTGTCCTGGCTGGCCGGACTCGGGCGGCTGGACTCGGGGACACGCGGCTGCCGGCTCTGGCACCGAGGGCGAGGGGTCAGGGCGGTCCCGGCCGTGGGGGAACGCCGGTCGAAGGCGGGCGAGCTGCGGTGAGTTGGGGGCCCGACGTCGGCTGAAGGGGGAGGAGGAAGGAGGAGACAAGGGAGGAGGCTGGGGCGAAGTCGTCCGGCGGCGAGGCGGCCCACGGAGACGGCTGCGGTGGCGGTGGGTGTTTAGGGTTCCGGTAGGGGGGTTCGAGTTGGCCGGGGGGGGGGGGGGGGTTCTCGGGAGCTTTTTAAAGGGGAGGAAGGGCGGGGCTGACGCGGAGAAGGCGGAGGAGAGGGGACGACGTGGGGGGGGGGGTGCTGGCCGGGCGGAGCGGGGATTCCGGCGACGTGGCCGGAGGGGAAGGCGGCGGAGGAAACGGTCAGCAGTCGTGGGCTCGCGCGGGTCTGGGGGAGAAACGGGTCTGCGGGCGAGTCGGGTTCGGTCGGGCGGACCCGACCCGACCCGATAGGGTGGGCTGGGCCGGAGGCTAACGGGCCGGTCCACTGGGCCGGGCCGACCCAAGGAAAAGAATAAAAATAAAATAAAAAAATAATAATAAATATAAATAGTTTAATTAATTAATTAATTAATAAAAATAGTTTTGAGGTATTTAAAAATAGGTCTGAGGCCCAGAAAAATTACCCTAAGTCCAGTTTTTTATTTTACACCCAAAAATATTATTTTCATAATATTTTAATGTTGTTTATTATCAATTAAAAATCATGTAATAATTCAAAACCCTGATTTTAATTTCAGAAAATTTCCAGAAAATTCCAGAAAATTGTGAAAAATCCTAATTTTAATATTTTGAAAAAAAATCAGGGGCTTACACGAGGTCGCAGAGGTACGGCTTCAGGGTTCCGTCGAGGAGGTCAGGTCGCCGTGGACGATCTGCGGGGCCGCCCCGATGGCGATCCGCATCCGCTTCTCCCACGTCAGCAGCCTCTTCGTCTCCCGCCGCAGATTGTCCAGCAGCTTTGGTTGGATTGCAAGAACATGAATTTGCCTGTTTGATAGCAATTTTTTTTAAAAAATGTTTTACGCCTATTTTTAAGGCGTGAATTCTAAAATAATTAAATTAAAATTAATTAGGTAATTAAAAATTTACGTATCAAACTAGGACGTAAGTTATATATATATATATATATATATATATATATATATATATATATATATATATTAATTATTTTTTGATTTAACGTTCTATTTTGTGCGATAATATGCTGTATATACAAATTTACAAAAACATTATACCTTTTATATAATATATCTAAACTTCTTTGCTTTTGATGTAATTTTCTGTATATTATTAGATAATTTTTATGACAAATGAACGTTGAGGTAAGTAGCTTAAAATTAGAAAGTGATTTTTTTTTTGTTGATATTTAATTATTTTATATTAGAGATAAAAAGTCGTATCGAATCGGTCCAGTACAACCGTTCAAGGTCGTAGTAGCTCTGGTTTAATTTTTAAGTTATCTCATACTAAGAATAGATTACAGCAGCAACAGAAGAAGAAGGATTTTTTTTTTTTTTCAACTCACGGATTATTCTTGTATTTAAACTTCTATAATAAATATGACAATAATTTTGGATTATATTTTTAATTTTAATAAGGTGAAAAAGATACACAGAAAACTTTCATATAATCTTTTCTTTGATACGATCTTCTAATTGTCTCAGTCCACATAAAAAATTGGAACTTGGATGTACAAGATGTAAACTACCTCAGGATTTTCAAGATTTTTTTTTTAGAATTTTATTGCCCACTAATGATTTTCAAGCTGTCTAGATTACAAGAAATATGATTTTGTTGTTGTTGACCACTACTGATTTTCAAGCTGTCTAGAGGTGTCTAGATTGGGCATTTGACTTGGTTTAGGCTCGGTATTATGTTTTAAGACGGATTTGGGCTCGGTTTGGTTTTTGAGCATGATTCGATGAACATGTCGCGTTAGAACAACGTGTGTAAAAAAGGATATACATTGACTCGTTTATATAGTCGGATCAAGTCAGATTGGTTGTCCGCTATATTGTTTCCTAGTATATATATGCATGTACGTTATATATATTTTATAAGAATAAACAATATTTTTTTTTTGTTACTTAAAAATAATATATATATATTTAATTTTGTACTATTTTAGAAGACAATAAATTTTTTTTTTTCTGTGCATAATTATCTAGCTATTCATATTAAATTTAATGAAAGTATATATAGATAAAAATATTTTTAGAATAAAAAATTTTACGGTAAAATCTCAACTTTTCATATAGTAGTTTAGATAAAGCTAACTAAAAAAAAAAAAAAAAAAATTTGAGTTGTACCATACTTTATTTACCATAATTTAATGTGCACCCCATTACTTTACCATAATGTACAATTCTTTCACTTCCGTCAAAAATTACGTTAATTATTGACCGAAATGCCATTTTCCTCTTTCCAGGCTAAGGAGGATGACTGATAATAATGGTAATTTACTAGGGTTTTTTCGGTCAAAAATTAACTGTTAGCGGAGTTGACTGTTAGTTTTTGACGAAAATGAAAGATATTGTACATTATGGTAAAGAAGTAGAGTACAACTTGAATTATAGTAAATAAAGTGGGACACAACTTAAATAAAGAAAAATGAAGAACAAAAAGAAAAAGAAGTGAACATCTCCATCAACATTCTCTTGCTAGTACCTATTTAAAGATGATATGATTATAGGCTTGTTACTTGTTAGTGGTTGACAGTGGTGTGAAAGATTTAGTTAATTTGTAGTTTCAAAAAAGATTTTTAGTTAATATTAGGTTTGTTTTTATTATGGCAGCTGAATTAATTAACTAAAACACGCCTAAATAATTTTTTTTTTTGAAATATCTGACGATATGTACGAAATTTTGTGCACACGGTGTTATATGTTATTTGGACCCACTGTACCACATCTCTTCCGCGGTTTGATTTCGAGACCGTCCGCCTAAACAAGGAGGTCGTTTCTTACTTGGGAGCTCGTTTTTCCGATGACGGGAGCTTCGCTTCTCCGGGGACGGAAGCTCGTTTCTCCAACGATATGATCGCTTACCATAATATGACCATAATTTTAGAAGATGACATAAATTTTGTGAGAGAAATTAAAATATTTTCAACATATTTATCAAAGTATCAAGAAACTAAAGATTTCTTACTTTGACGTCATAAAAAATTAACATGCGAAAGATCTCTCTGTAACTTTGAACTTAACTTTATAAATTCTAATAAATTTTATGATATTTATAAGTTTTGATAACAATAATTAATAAACATTAAAAATTTATTAGCGCACGCTCCCATCACGCTCCCAAATTTAGAATCTTCTAAGTAGTCGTGCTTTTCCGCCCCCGCTCCCGTCCCTGCTTCCGTCTCCGCTCCTGCTTCTGGTTTCTCAGGGTTATACCTCTTCTCACTGATCACAACAACCACTTGAGTTCGGTGCCTAAACAAATTTGAATTGGGATAAATAACTACAGTGGTAGGTCGGACCGGACCATGTCTAGTACGGCCCAAAAAATTCAGGTTGCATCTGCCCTCATGAAGAGTCCAACACAGCTAGGGTACAAATAAGTGTCTGAATCTGCTGTCCCAAAACTTTTGTCTCCAAATTCGTCTCTCCTCTATTAGCTTACGGGTTCTATAATTTTGGTTTAGTGGAACCCACAAGTTAATAGAGGATGAACAAATTTGGAGACAAGAATTTGTGGACAACAGATTCACATTGATATGGATGAGTGTCGGGATAGAACGAAAAAGAATATGAGAAGCACGACACAACGCACGACCTGTTCTCGTGTATTGATGCCTAATTGTCCCGCCTACCTTCGGGGTGACGGAGGTCGGATCTGTGCCCGCCGCCACATTCCAGACCACAATCATTTAGAGATTATTTTTACAAAAAATTGTACATAGAGCATAGAAGTTTTATTTTATTGCATCAAGAGCAATGGATTTTCATAATTTTCGAGGAGAGCAATAAAACGTCCTTAAAAATGACATTTTTGAACAGTTGTCCAAAAATGTCTTTTAAAGGACATTTCGATGCAAATATTATTATTAATTACTTTTCCATTCTAACAGACGGATTAAAAGACAGATTTTATAATACATAATTTGCTCCAAAACGTCCTTAAAACGGACATATTTTGACTTTTGTTTAAAAACGTCACTTTTAAGAGCGTTTTATGCTATGTACACAATTTTAAAACTTCTTTGTTCTAGACACATTTTTTTATTATTTTTATCAAAAATAACCGAAATACTCCATTCATAATAATATAATTAATTAATTTTCTATCAAGTATAATAATAATGGGAGTATTTAGGTCAGAGAAAAAAAAAATTTCTCATATGCATCCATTTCCGTGTCAAACTGTGTCGCGTAGACTGTCACGGTTACATGTATGGACATGTCCTGTCGGGCCGGCCGGGCCAGGCCGGGCAGGCAGAATTTGGATTTGAGGCGACCAACTCGGTTCCTGTGTGACTATATTTTCATCTGTGTCGAACCTGGTGGCAAGTATCCCATTCTGTGTCGAACAGTGGTCCAGATTTTGCCGTGTCGTTAATTGGCTGGCGGGTGAAAGACAGAGCCAACCAGACCTGCACCTCTACAAATAATGGAACCAAAAAATTTGGATCAATGATTAGCTTTTTTTTTCTTTTTTTTTTCTTCCTTAGTTGTTGTTGGCACTACTAGCATAGATGGCACTCCAATTACTACAGTTGGAATTACTGTTTACTACATAAAAGTAAGATTTATTTAATTTTAGGATTTTATATAATATTAAAATTTTGCACTTAAGTCTCCATATTGTTCAGAATAGAATTTGAGCCACGTCCTATTGGTTGACTTCGGTTGATCGTCCAAAATGGAAACATAAACGCAAAATTTGAATATTATACGAGAGTGTAAAACTAAATGAAAATATGTGAGGATTGTGTGACTTGGGTTTTTTAATTTTGCATGGGGGGGGGGGGGAGGGGGGGGGGGGGGGGGGGAGGTGTGGTTGTGTGACTTGAGTTATTTAATTTGTGACTAATCGAGAAGGTGACGCTGTTGTTTGCTTCTATCCTGATCTCAGCAGCAGCAACACAACCCTCGTGGTGGTAGTTTCCATAGTAACGACTTCATGACCATCGAGTATCGTCATATGTCTCTCGTTCCGGTCGCATTGTTAAATGCTTCCAACTCAAAAGTCCCGGAGGGTTATGTAGCTGCTGTGATCAGGATATAAACAAATAGTATAATAGCAAGTCTCATTCTGAATCAGTCATAACAAAACTAAATAATCGATCCAAGTCACACAACCCCCACCATGCAAAACTAAGGGTCCATTTGGATGTCTTTTGAAATTTGTTCTGAAAACAACTTTCAAAGAAGATGTTATAAAGTTATTTTCTAGATGTATAAATTCTGACTTGCGTTGGTTACTTTCATCTGGAAATAGTTTTAAGAAACATAAGTTTAAAATTCTGTTTGGTAATTTTTTTTAGGAAAACAGTTTCGAGTGCATTCGAATGTCGGTGCAGTGCCACCAATGCCGACGGCTTGAGCAACTCCCTGTTGATCGTGCTAAGAATCCTCACATAGTAGTTCGATCTTGCGTGGGTAGGAGCTTGTGCTTGAGGTTATTGAGCTCCTCCTGGACGCCGATGAACTGGATCAGGCGCTCGAGGGACATGAGATGTCCGTAGAGGTCGTCATCCTCGTCGGAGGTCAGGGTTAGGGTTTGGGCCGAGAAGGACGGGGGAATGTGTCATGCCCCGATCTCCCACAGGTAATCGACCGTCCCCGCTGGATGCGAATCACCGCGCCAGCGCTCCCGCGGGACGATCTTTTTCCATCTGGACGTGATGCCGCACGAGCACAAGCTGCGTTCGTGCAAGGCCATGATCCGAACAAGCGGTAAGATGACTAAGCCACAGAGTTGTACAGATAGTCTGAATGCAGCGAAATAAGAAACGAACAGACAATTGGTAACAAGTTCACAGAGTCGTCATAACGGAAGCATTGAATAACACAAGTATGAAAGTAAAACAAGCACTTTATTGATATTGAACAAGTATTACAAGCGGCGCTAGGCCGAGATTACAAGTCGCTCAAGCCCTCTCTCTCAAAACAATAAAAGCGTGCCAAGTGGCTACACTTATGGAATGATACGTAGGCGATGTTCCAACATTATGTCTTGTATATGTTCTTCAGTTCCGGACGTAACATTCCAAGGCTCCAGAGCGAACTCCACTCTTTAGCACGCATGAAGGGGGTTTCCGTACCGAACTAGGTTCTCCCGCACCCTGCAAGAAATCTGGTGGGTTATCAGTACATGAATGCACTGGTGGAGAGGCTTATCGCCCGCTCGACAAATCCAAACACGTTATATAGGTTCCTTGTGCCATCTATTAAGTTATTTTTTCTAGTCTTGCCTTAGGATCAGTTTCATGACATAATGTACAAGCATACTTGTGTGGTAGTGCGCCGTACGATATAAGAGTAGCACGACGAGACTTACCAACTTACCATCCATCCTTCCCTGTCCAATGATAAAACCAAGTTAAACCAAGCACGAGTATATATATATGAAACCCAAGTTAAATTGCATAAGCAAACACGAGTGTCATGAGCGGAGTTCTGTTTCAGATGCACGAGTTACATGAATTTTCCAGAAGTGTTGCAGAAGAGTTCAAGTGTTCAATTATGTATAAGTGTGTTATACTCATATCCGTTCAGGTGTTTTAGATTACTAGGCACGATGCAATGAGTCGCACGCGAATTGCCGCTAAGCGAGGATGACTTATCTATATGAACATTAGTCACTGGCATAGCCATGAAGGACGAGTTATAGTCTTTGACGAGGATGGAATGTAACGAAAGTACATGGTGCGCTACAAGCCATCCCTTCCAGCATATGAGACTATCATCCTTTGAGCAAGAATGGCGCGACATGAGCGAAGACGCCATCCTACTCGCATATGAAAGGCTGCTGCGTGAGTTCCATCCGGATCAGATCGGCCCCGGTGCCTCGAAGATCGTCCGTGGAACGAGATTTCAAGAATCTCCTTTGTTACCAAGTTGTCTATGACATGCAAGTCTTGGGTCTTCCAGATTCACAACATGACATGATAATCCTTGATTCTTGTTCTGAACGAGTATTGACCCACGAGCTGTGATTCTTGCTTTACTTGACATGATTCTCGTTCAGAGTTAAACTTGACTTGATGCATTCTCTGGTTCGGAAACTGCCTTGGCGACCTAACGGTCCCTTATACTTGTAGGTTCATATTTGTCACGACCCGCACCCAGATGAATCGGGCACCGGTTCGCGAGTACGTCCAGCCTACGTCGCAGTGTCGGCGGTAGTACGCTGTCTAGATCATATTCACAGGTAATTTAAATCTAGCTCATTCACAGTGAATAAATAGGCAAGGATAATAACAGGAAATAGGAATGCTAAGATTTCATAAGACAAATTTGTGACATCCAAATCCACATTTTAATACAGAACCAGAAGATAAATCGGGGACAAACCCGAGTACTATGCTGAAAGAAAATACTAGCTAACTGGCTAACTACTCCTCAAAAGTAGTCTCCTGAGTAGGAACCGGCTCCTCAAATGTATCATATGCTATGCCATATGGGCCATAATAGGTGGGGGCATAGTCCTCATCATCGCCTAATATCAACGGATCCAGTCAGAAAAGGAGCAAAGTACCAATACACAACAAAGCTTAAACTAAATAATTATGACAAGTAGTAAAAACTGAGTAAGCATCACGATAAGAATATGCATAATAAGTAGTAAAATTAACTAAGAGTTAAATGCTATAAGTTAGAGACATGAGTAAAACAGGATTATAATGAGACAAGAAAATGGAACTGCAACAAGATAAAGAAACTATGTGTGTGTGATTTTGTATTTAGAATACATAGTTGGCATGTAGGGGGTTATAAGGCTAATCCGGCACGTCATAGACGACTATCAGTCAGGAATAATCGAGTATCCGACTGATGGTACAGTCGCGTACCAACAACTATCAGTCAGGACAGGGGGAAGGGTAAACTATATGCCTCCTAGTATTCTCCCTCCCGACACGAAAAGCAAGACATGAACTCCAAATCCTAACACTAAGTGTAATCATCCAATGGTGCTAGTAGAGCAAGGATCTAATTATCATAATATAAAGAATAAACTTGAAGTGCAGGTACTTGCTTGATGTTTGGATTCCAACTACGGTTCTGTTCTCAGAAAATTTCCAGAAATGTCTCCGGATGCTGAAATAAACATCACCATCATGCTCAGAAGATATCAAATAGCTAGAAATGCCTGTCCTTGAGTCCAATTTGGAGACAAGGGCAAAAACGGCAATTTCGGGTCAAAACAGGGTCCACATGTGGGCCCGCTTTGCACCAAAAAACCTGTCAGGGTCAAAGGTCTCCAAATTCACCAAATTTAGTATCAACAGGTCAGGAACGATAATACGAACCCAACGAAACTTCCAGAATTGGATTCCGATGAGCCGATCACAAAATCGCCCATCGAGTGGGGCCTATGGGGCCCACGACACGCAATTTCGTCAACGTTCTCAGAATCAAACCAAACTTGGGTCACAGGACCAGCGTATCGCTATGAGTCCGATGGCGCAAGTTTCGTTTCAATCCGACGTGTGTACACAAAGTTAGGGCACGATTCAGAAAAGTCGGATACGGGGCATTGTCCGCGGATACGCGTTGATCCCGGTGTGCACGCACATCCGAATCAGCTTCTGCGAAATCTCGCACGTTCGTATCAACGACGCGCACGTATCTGCGAAGACCGCACGTGACCAAGTCGTCCCGTTTGGCGGGGCGTACCCAGTTCCGGGGTGAATCGGGTCGTTATTTTTTCTATTTTTGGATCACGGTTCGCGATCGCCACAGGACGCGATGCCCCGAACGGGTTGCACGGGCACCGAGGGGGTCACGCAGGCTTCATAATGCAAAAGACGGAATCAGAAACGGGAAAACAAGCAGGGAGATACACGTACCTGAACAGGGTCCGAAAACCCGAAGTTTCTCGTGTCCGACACGACTCGGCGTGTCCGGATCCGAATCCTAGGGTTAGGGTTTGGGAAGCTGGGCGGCGGCCAGAGCTGGGCGGCGCTCCGGCCAGAGGCGGGGTCGCCGGAGGTGGCCGAGAGCGGTGCGACGTCGCTGGGAGGCGGCGCGGCGGCGCTGGGAGGCGGCGCTGGAGGCGCAGGGCTCGGGCTAGGGAGGCTCGGGGTCGGCTGCGGGTGGAGGTTCTGGCGGCGAGGAGGAGGAAGGGGGAGGAGATGGCGGCGCTGGCGAGGGCTCGGCGAGGGGAGGCCGGGCGGCTGCGCTGCGGTGGTCGGGGGCGGTGGCAGCGTCGGGGCGGAGAGGGTTGGCCGGAGGGGAAGATCGAGGGGGTTTTATAGGTTCAGGGGGGAGAGGGAGAGGCCGGAAGAGGCGAAGGAGGAGGTGGCGTCGTGGCCGTGGGGTGCGGGCGAGGTGGCCGGGCGGAGCGTCACGTGGTCGGAGGCGGCGGCTCCGGCGGGGAACGCGGGGAACGGGTCAGGCTGGGGGGAGAAAGGGGAACGAGTCACGGGCGCGGGTTCGGGTGCGGGTGGACCCGACCCGACCCGGTAGCCCAATGGGCTGGGCCGAGGGTTTGGGCCGATTTGGTGGGCTGGGTTAGGTTAAATTAAATAAATAATTAAATAAATAAATAACAAAATAAATAATTAATAGTTTTTAGGTGATTAAAAATAGGTCCAGGGCCCAATAAATTCTAAAAAAATTACCCTAAGTCCAGTTTTCATTTTACACCCAAAAATATTATTTTCATAATATTTTAATATGATTTATCATCATTTAAAAATTAAAATCCTGAATTTAATTACAAAAAATTCCCAGAAAATTCCAGAATATTATGAAAAGTCCAAATTAATAATTCCTGAAAATCAGGGGGCTTACAATATTGCACAGAAGGACTATTTGATAGTCTTCTGGCTAACTAGATGCATGCACGATACAGATAGTGTTACTTGATCTGTGGCATAAATTCATGTAACAAGCATTGAAACGAGGCAACGAGTATAAGCTATAATGTAAGCAGGCATGTATGCATTTGTGGAAACATAATCATAAGGAAACATATTGTATAGTCTACCTTAGAACATAAGCCTTTTCGTTTAGCACGGGTCTTGTCACGACCCGCACCCGAAATTGGGGCACGAGTACGTGGGTACGTCCAGCCTACGCCGCAGTATCGGCGGTAGAACGCTGTCAAGATACTATCTAAGCAATCTCACACGAGCATCTAATCTCCATAAGGAGGCACGGATGACACAACATAAATGAACAACATACTCAATCACATAACTATAGCACGATAAGATATCGAACAAAAATAAAATACAACACAAGTCTAAATGGAAATAATCTAACACAACAAATATCCAAGTCTCAACAAGTATGCCGAAGACAAATCCGGTACCAAATGATCTACTAAAAGAACTAACTAGATAACTAGTGATTCAGGCTAGACCTCCCGGAATTACAACTGAACTACCAAGTCCAAGTCTGCAGCTACTCACCCTGTGGTCCATAAAATGTCGGACACCAGTCCTCTAAGGCATAGTCTGAAAAAATATTTTCAATCAGAAATGAGCAAAGTACATCTCAAATAATAGTACCATTTAATTGATAAGGACTATATAACAATAAACAGATAATGCTAGATACTGAGAGAAGACAGTGAATAAATGCAATGGCAAAATAGAGAGACATACAATGTAAAGAGACAGGCAATATAGGCAATATGATACAGTCAGTGCATATATGAAATGAAGAGAATAAGTTACAATATCATACATGAGTGATGTAGTATATGATCTAAAATAGAGAACTGTAACTATTCTAAGTGTTTGAAATAGTAGCTTCGATATGTGATCGGCTTGGGAACATGTACGAGATCTATATGGCCTGGCTAATCATACGTGAGGAGTATGATTATCACTAACATGATACTATACTTGTACAAGAGGGTTATGATCATATTTCTCACTAACTACTTCCCCGCCCCCAACTAGTACAGTGGATCCAACCATGACACGTCACGATACACGAGCAATATCCAATCTATCATGTACAAGGTCTAAATATCAATATCGTGTACAATATCAATACGATAATCAATGTAACATCTCATGACTGCAGATCCAATCTATATACTAGTCCGTGTAGCACACTGTCAAGGATCAGATGTAATATTTCTAGATACTAAACTTATAAAAATTATCAAATAATTGGAAATTATCAGAGAATGTACTCGCCTTGGGTCCTTAGCTGGTAATACCAATGTCCTGTTCCAGAGTATCGCCTGGATGATCCAACAGTCCTATAGACATATCATAAATATAACATTTGCATCAGATGCTACACTAACACACAATCATAATATACTGGCCTCAGGGCTATGCTAGGTATGATACTGGTCAACTAGGGTTAGTGTGCGTCACGTTGCACGGGCGTCGCGTCTGTGATTGCTGTGCAAGACAGACGATCAAAATGATACGGGGCTCACCAGTACGTCAGTGTACATGTGGCAGTCAACTAACATTTACAGGGTTACAGGTCAATTTAAAGACGGGGTATCCGTAAGTACACTTGGGTCTCCCAGAACCTATATATACATATTACTACTAACATATACATTAATGTTCATTTGGTACGAAAAATAGATATGGGTATATATGTATACTTTAAATAAAAATTATACTTTGTACACATATACCAAAATACATTTACCATATACAAACATACTAATGTATACCATGCTACAAATATGTATGTATTTATGTATGTATGTATGTATGTATGTATGTATATATATGTATATATATATATATATATATATATATATATATATATATACACCAAAATATGTATTTACTAACATATACCGTATTCCTGTATATATATGTGTATATATATATAAATACATACACATACTAACATATTTTATTTAATACGTATATACTAATTGAAAATATACCTATATTATATTTAATACATATACCATATACGTATACAAGTACATATATATATATATACCAATACAAATATATATATGCTACATATATACATACCAAAATACATACATACATATATATATATATATATATATATATATATATATATATATATATATATATATATATATATATATATATATATATATATATATATATATATATATATATATATATATATATATATATATATATATACATATACCAAAATACGTATTTATATATATACCAATACAATATACTATCACATACATAAATGCATATATTCATACATACGTACGTACACGCGTACGTGTACGCGAGGGAAGGAGGCCGTACCTGAGCGTGTGTACGGGGTTGGCGAAGACGACGATGACGAGGAGGATGACGAAGACGACGACGATGGCGAGGTGGTAGTGATAGCTCGGGTTGGTGGCCGGGGGAAGAGATGGCCGGTGGAGGAGCTAGGAGGAGGTCGGATGGATGGCTCGACCGGGGTCGGGAAGAGGGGAGGATGGTCGCACTGGTGGAGGGTGGTGGTTCTGATGTAGCAGCCGGGGTCGGGGAGCTTCAGGCGGAGCGGGGTGGTGGTACTCGTGTAGGGGGACTCGGCTGAGGGAGGGTGGAGGAGCTTCGCCGGGGTCGGGGTTTGGCCGGACTGAACGGGAGAAGCCGGGTCGTCGTGTGGTGGTGCCGGTGGTGGGAGTTAGCCGGGGAAGAAGAGTGGGAGGTCGGAGGAGGATGTCGACGATGGTGGTGGCTGTGTGAGGTGTTCAGGCGGGGGTCGAGAGGGAGAATGGGAGGCTGCAGTGGTGGTGGACGGGGGAGCGGGGGTCGGTGCCAGAGTAGCAGCGCCAGAGAAGATGGAGGAGGAGTTGGCGGGAAGAAGGTCGGCTCGGCATGGAGGGACGGCTCGAACGGTCGGCCGGAGTAGGGGGCCGCCGGGCTGGAGGAGTTAACAGTGGTGGTTCAGGGGAACAGTGGTCGGACTGTGGTATTTCCCCCCCCCTTTTCTAATTTAAATTAAAAAAAGGAGAAGAAGAAGAAAGGAAGAAGAAGAAAGGAAAAATTTTGGGAAAATTTTTACCTACGGTTAGGGCTTGTGAGGAGGGAGGAGAGAGAAGATGGGGGCTTTCCTAGGTTTGGAGATTAGGTCATGGTTGGGAAGAGTGTGTGAAGTGACATTAAATAGGAAATGGTGTGTGGGAATGAATGGTGTTGATGCACCCATTTTGAATGGGTGGTCAGGATTTGACATGGAGAATTCATTCATGTAAGGATGAGGGTTGTTGACTAGTCAAATATTTGACATGGAGAATTCATTAAATTGGAACGCACAACGATACAAAGTTAGAATTTATTTAGAAATTAAATAAACGTCCGCGACGAATATTGTGCGGCTAAAATGAAGCACAAGAGAGCATAATTACGAGTTACAAAATGTCAGAATGGAAGGCGGACACGTCTAGGGCAATGTTGTAAAATTTGTTGGAAGACAAAAGCTAGGGTAGCGCTCCAAATATCGAAGCAACGGTAAGGCGCAACAATTAAATAAAATTACGGTAATTAATTACAATCCCAATAATTAAATCCTAAATAACACAAATTAAATTCATAACCCTACATTTCGGTCAGGTGTTCATCTAGTGGACCTCTAGGTCAAGTCTACTAGCTCAACATTAATGAACACTGTATATAATAAAATATATTTAAATACACATATCATACAATTACTTAAATTAAATACACATATCATGAAATTATTTAATATAACTACCACAATATTAATAATATATAAAAAGTCGAAAATACCTCTATTTTTAGAATGTGGTAGTGACAAGTCTACCCTCCTTAAAAGAATTTCGTCCTCGAAATTTAAATCCTCAATAGTAGTGTTTATTCATTATATATTATTTTCCATCAAATTTAAATTCATCAAACTATTTAATCATAAAGTAAATCCATATTGTCATTTTAAAATTTTTAAAATTCTGTAATTATCGTATTCCTGAAAATCCTCGAAATAAAAATCAAATTCCATTTTTATCACAATTTCCCCCAAAATTTTAAGTTAATAATTAAATACTCAAAATTTAATATCCACTCCTCTAATTTAATTTCAATCAATGCATATATATATAATTGGAATCTCGTCCCAAAAAGTTTGAATTCAAACACTAATCCACTAATCTTCTTACTCCGCAAATTTTAAGTCCAATCGGTGCGTCTAAAAATTCTAAGTCCTTATCCCAAAATTGAATCCAACACTAATCGAATTCAAACACTAATCCATCAATGATCTTATTCCTTGGTTTCTTTTTCCACAAAACTCAAACAATGCAATACTTATGAAATCTTCAATACAACATTTATAATATAAATTTTAAATTCATATCTTGCATTCAAATAGATATAATGATAATCTCCCTAATTTTCTTCAATTTTAATAACCAATTTAATCATATCATAATCTTCCTAAAATTAATAAATCATCAATTCTGCCATGTTAAATTTTTAACCCTTTATTTAAATCAATGTTTATCCTCGAATTTTAATCATCTTGTCTCTCTCGTCAAGTCATAACCCCTTCATAAATCTTCACTATGGTCAAAACCCAAATAATCACAGTCTAAGGAAATTCTACCTACAGTCATGCAATCTAAGAAAAATATGTACGGTCATGTGTCTTTTGTCATGGTATTGCAGTCTCTGTCAGGGTGTACTACTAACTACATTCTAACAAGAAAATCATGAATACAAGCTACGGTACTAGGAAATCAGTCAACCAATCAAATAGAAAGGAACAGAAGGAAGGAAAGAACAGAACCTGCTAACATATTACCTACAGTATCGGTCTCCTCGACCGTCATCGCTGTCACGCCCCGATCCCGAAAGGGTCAATCGTCCTCGCTGGATCCTTCACGAAACCGATTCGTCCTCGCTGGGGCATGATGCCGTACAAGCCTGGAGTTGCGCTCGTACAAGGCAAGAACTTGCAGTTATAGGAACCCACTTTGAAACATAATTTAGAAAATACATTCACAGATAATTGAACACAAGTGCAGGAAGAAACATGCTTTTGAAGAAACATGCTTTTTCATTGATAATTCAGAGTAATTTACATAGAGTCTACATTGATGCGCCTTCTCGGCTACTTGAATTGCATTACAAAAGATAACTCAAAATGCAGGACGCGCTCCATCAGATAGTCCCCGTCGTCCATACATTACGCCCTTGTATAGGTTGAAAGTCCAAGCCTCCAAAATAAACTGACTCCAACTATACTTCAAAATAGAGGTGCCCCTAACGCCTCTTCGTCTATCCACTAGCGTTGCACCGTCTGAGTGCCTGAAATAGTTGCCCACAACGTGGGTCAGTGTCACGCCCCAGTCCTAAAATGACGAGGGACTGAGCACGTGAGCAATGGCCAGCAGCACGCACCGATGGACGACCCAATTTAATGGATCCATCAGGGCATGCTTAAGCTGTAGTCTATCAGTAATATGTTACAAGTCTCAGGTATTTCTAATCTCATCCACCAAATAAACACAGATTAATTGCCAGAAATAATGCAATGGAATTAAATATGCAATATCAAATAAGGTTATCTCGGGAAACAATCCGAGAATTATTCTGTTACAATTAAAGAAACATAGACTGAAAATAAAATACTGAAAAGGAAATACTGTGTAGCTGAAGCCGGTGCTCAGGTGAAGTCTTCGGCCACTATCTCGTCCTCAGTTCCGGGTTCTGCTCCAAGGAGTGCTCCTGTACCGTACACCTCGGGGTAGTTCTCTGCGGCTATACCTGGGGACATAGTCCATTCCAGGTCCTCAGGGGACATAACAAGGTACAAAAAATACAAGCCAAAACATATGCAGTGCAGCAATAAAATAAACAGCAGGGTAAATATGTAAACCAGCTAGTGATATGCAAGTGAGAGTTTTAGTCATACTCAGGCTGAGACTACTACAGGATCAGTGTCGAAGAAACCATAGCAGTATTTTCTCGAAGAGCCAGTAAGGAACCAAAGCTCTGTATCAGAGTCTAAGGCACCGCCAGATAAAATTATTTATATTATATTATATTCAGCCTTTATATGATAATACTCTCTCCACCCCATGAAATCTCACGTCACAGTTCCAGAAAATATCAGGTACAAGTCACGCAAGTTTGAACTAATGCAATGAGTCAGGTTAGAATCTAAGCATGTAAACTGTATATGTCATGAAAAATGTAACCTATACGGAATCACCAGGTATATCTCAGGCAATTCCGTCACATGAGGAGTGTCAGGTGTCCTGGGTTGAGCAGTTAAGCAAGTTACTTATGAAACTACAAGCAATCAAGTAAAATACTTTAACCAGAATTATCTGAGCATTTGGAAAGCTTTACTTGCCCACTGATATATAACTAAGTCCAGGAAATAGGTAGCAAAGCTGCAAGTTTTGGCAAGGTACACTTGCCTGAGGTTCTTGTTCGGTTTGCAGTTCTGACTTCGGCGGGAATTGCAGGCGGGACTCCGGTTGCGGAAACAAACATCACCATCAGATCCAGAAAATATCAATCAGCTAGAAACTCTGTCCTTGGGTCCAATTTGGAGGCAAGGACAAAAACGGCAGTTTCGGGCCAAAACGGGGTCCACCGGTGGGCCCGCTTTGCACCGAAAAACGCGTCCGGATCAACGGTCTCCAAATTCACCAAACTTGGTGTCAACAGGTCAGAAACGCTGATACGAACCCAACGGAACTTTCAGAATTGAATTCCGATGAGCCGTTCACAAAATCGCCCGTCGAGCGGGGCCTGTGGGGCCCACGACACGCGATTTCGTCAACGTTCTCAGAATCGAACCAAACTTGACCCACAGGACCCGCGTATCGCTACGAGTCCGATGGCGCAAGTTTCGTCTCGATCCGACGTGTGTACACCAAGTTAGGTCGAATTGCAGAAAGTACGGATATGGGGCGATGTCCGCGGATACGCGTCGATTCCGGTGTGCACGCACACCCGAATCAGCTTCCGCGAAATCCCACACGTCCGTATCGACGAGGCGCACGTATCTGTGAAGACCGCGCGCGACCAAGTCGTCCCGTTTGGCGGGGCGTACTCAGTTTCGGGGTGAAACAGGGTCTGGTTTTTCCTGTTTTTGGATCGCGGTGTGCGATCACCACAGGACGCGATATCCCGAACAGTTTGTCCGGACACCGAGAGGGTCATACAGGCTTCGCAACGCAATTCACAGAATCGAAATCGGAGGTACAGGGTGCAAGATACGAGTACCTGAACGAGGCCCTTCGAAACTAGGGTTTTCCGTGTCCGACTCGTGTCCTGGACACGTGTCCACTGCTAGGGCTAGGGTTTGGGGACTGTCGGAATTGTGGCCGGCCGGTGGCGGGTTGGGCGGCGTGGCCGGAGGGAGCCGTCGATCGAGCGGGGATGCGGGCGGAGCTAGGGGCGCTGGAGGGGAGATCCGGCACCGGCGGTTGGGAGAAGAGAGAGGGACAGCGGGGTCGTCGGGCTCGAGCTCGGCGGCCGGGCAGGGGGTGGAGCTGGGAAGGAGGAGGTCGCGGAGTGGGCTGCTCGAGGCGGAGGGGTGCTGGGCAGGGCTGACGTCGCGCTGGAGCTCGGGGGTCGTCGGACTCGGGGGTGGCCGGAGCGGCTAGGTTAGGGTGAGGGGAGGTTGAAGGAGGCGGGGAAGGGAGAGGGGTATTTATAGGGTGGCCATGGCGGGGGCTGGCCGGGGAAGTGGCGGGGAAGGTGGAGAAGACGTGGGGGTGAGGCCGGGTGCGGGCGGCGACGTGGCCGGAGCCACCGCCGGGATTCTCGGCACGCAGCGCGTGGGGGAAAGGGATGGGGGTCCGGGTCGGGTTCGGGTTCGCGGGTTGGGCGGACCCGCCCGACCCGCTAGGGAGCTGGGCTGGGCTTCGGCCCACTGGGCCGGGCCGGAGAAAAGAAAAGAAAAATAAATAATAATAATAATAGTAATAGTAATTAATTAATTAATAAATATTTAAATAAATAAATTTAGGTGTTTTAAAAATAGGTCCGGGGCCCAATAAATTCCAGAAAAATTGTCCTAAGTCCAGTTTTTCATTTTACACCAAAAAATATTATTTCCATAATATTTTAATATTGTTTACTATCAATTAAAAATCATTTAAAAATAAAAACCCTGTTTTTAAATTGCAGAAAAAATCCCAGAAAATTCCAGTAAATTGTGAAAAATCCAGTTTTTAAAATTTTAAAAAATCAGGGGATTTACAGTCAGTACTCAACTTGTACTGGTGAGCGGGATGAACCCACTCGACTAAATCGACACTAGCTTATTAGGGGCGAGCATGCATTAGATGATCTTCTATAAAGAAGCAAGTGAATTCAATTCATATCAGTTGCATGTTTTGATAGGAATAAAAATAACATCGAATCCAACCAGTACATCGGTTGCTTACTCAACCGATGCACGCCTTCCCTGCAACGAAACACAAGTATACTTACCATCTACACAAGACAATAAATTAGCATGTGTTCTATTCTATGCGGTCATTGGTGTAATCGATACCTTAGGGACTTATTCCAAGCATTAACGGCGCGCCCTATCAGCCCGGGTAGCAAGCCCTGCTGGAGGTCCCGCAATGCATCGTGACTAGCACGAATCAATATTTCCCTCCGGATCGATACGGTTCCAGTTCCCCGGAAAGCCATTTCGAGGAAATGATAAACCTTGTGCACAAGTTGTCCCAGACCATGCAAATGCATGAACATTTCATATCTCATACAATGCATCAAATTAAACAGAAGAAGTAAAGCAGCAATATATATCTTATGCAACAGTTCATATTTTCTCAATGCGGTGTTTCGATTTTGATATCCCATGGGTCCAAACTCTATCCGAGGCACCAGGCCGCAACCAACAACCAATTCCTTTTCCAACCGACTCAAGTTATAAGGCGTGCAAGCATATAGTAAAATTAGTCTACAATTCCCATGTTCCTTTCTTAGTGGCTGGCATGCATTGTGGCTAAGCATTTCCTAGGTGTCCAACCGGGCATCATCGAGTGAACGTTTGAAACATTAGAGATGTTGGCATGAAGAAGTAGGAAAGAAGGGACCAAATCACTCACTGGTTAAGGGAAAAGTTGCTGAAACAAGGAATCCCGCCGAACGACGATTAAACGTCAGTTACGCGGACCTGCAACAGCACGAGCACCGAGTTAGAATTCTTGCCTATCCTTCCTTGCTGAACTCCCCAAAATTCAAGCTCCAATCGATAAAACCAGCAGCGAAAACCAAGCAAATCGAAAGCAACACCAAATTAAAATCCCAAAGCGGCAATCAAGAAAACCAAGCAACCAAACACGAAAACTATTGGACTCGTTTCAATAGAGGCCTTTCCATGAGTTGGAAAAGATCATCGCATTTCGTCTGTGGCAAGAAGATGTCGAAGATCTAAGCATATTCAGACGGACTAGCCACAAGCCCAATTATATAGTGCACATCCCGGTCGTCCCGAAACTTAGGAACAAGGCCTTACCTCCGACTGAATGAACAACGAAGGATATTTCTCCTTCATCTCCGATTCCATCTCCTAAGTTGATTCCCCAACTGAATGGTTCTGCCACAGCACGCGAACCAAGGACATCGTACGGTTGCGAAGTACTTTTTTCTTACGATCCAGAATCTGTACCGGCTCCTCTGAGTATGATAAATCCGTGCGCAGTTCCAATTGTTCGAAGCTAACCACATGACTCGGGTCATGCACATACTTCCGAAGTTGAAAAACATGGAATACGTCATGCACTTCAGCCAAGGCGGAAGGTAGTGTAATCCGGTATGCCACAGCTGCCACTCGTTCTAGTATCTCGAAGGGGCCGACAAACCTGGGACTCAGTTTGCCCTTCACGCCGAAACGCATCACGCCATGCATCGACGTCACTTTCAAGAAGACATGATCCCCGACCATGAACTCCAAAGGTCTACGATGAGCATCGGCATAGCTTTTTTGTCGGCTCTGCGTTGTGCGGAGTCTTTCCCGAATCAAGCGAACTTTCTCAACTGCCTGCTCTACCAGCTCTGGCCCGAGTACTTGCCGCTCGTCGACTTTGTCCCAACAGATTGGAGATCGACACTTGCGCCCATAAAGTTCTTCGTACGGTGTCATCTGGATGCTCGATTGGTAGCTGTTGTTGTACGCGAACTCCGCCAACGAGAGATGCGTGTCCCAACTAGTCTTCAAATCGATTGCACACAGCCGTAACATATCTTCAAGTATCTGATTTGTCCTTTTTGTCTGGCCATCAGTCTGGGGGTGGTATGCAGTACTGAACTGTAGCTTGGTTCCCAAAGCAGACTGTAGGCTTGTACAAAAATGAGATAAGAAGCGTCCATCACGGTCAGAGACGATTGAGGCAGGTACTCCGTGTAATCGAACAATCTCGTCTATGTAAATCTGTGCTAACCGATCGACGCTCCAAGTAACTTTTATAGGAAGAAAGTGGGCTGATTTGGTCAAACGATCAACTATGACCCAAATCGCATCATGCCCCCACGGCGTCTTCGTAAATCCCACAATGAAATCCATAGTGATGTTGTCCCATTTCCACTCAGGAATAGCGAGGTTCTGCAGCTCCCCGTCAGGCCTCTGATGTTCAGCTTTCACCTGTTGACAGGCCATGCACTGTGACATAAAGGTTGCCACATCCCGCTTCATACCTTGCCACCAGAAGATTTTGCGTAAGTCCATGTACATCTTAGTGCTCCCCGAATGCATGGAATACTTCGCATAGTGTGCTTCCGCCATAATTTCCCTTCGGAGTTCTGGGTCGCTAGGAACACATAGCCTTCCTTTCATTTGTAAGGCCCCATCTTCGCCTGCCATAAAGTCAGACGTCTTCCCCGCCAAAATTAGTCCGCGTGCCTTCGCTAGGAACTGATCGCCCTCCTGAGCTGATTTGATTCTATCACGCAAACCTGGTTCAAGATGGAGTGATGCCAGCTGCACTCCTTGATGCTGAACCCGAAACTCGATGCCCATCGCCTCAAGATCTCGAAGTAAATGGTTGTTTATGGATAACGAGCCCACATGCTTCCGACTCAGAGCATCAGCAACGACGTTTCCCTTGCCCGGTGTATAAGCGATCGTCAGATCGTAGTCCTTAATCAGTTCTAGCCAACGCCGCCGTCGGAGGTTCAGTTCCCGTTGGGTGAATAGATACTTGAGGCTCTTGTGATCTGTGAAGATTTTGCAGGCAACACCATAAAGATAATGCCTCCACAACTTCAGTGCAAATACAATTGCCGCCAATTCCAAGTCGTGCGTCGGGTAGTTTTTCTCGTGCGGCTTCAGTTGCCTGGAGGCGTACGATATTAATTTATCCCTTTGCATGAGCACACATCCCAAACCGAGTCCTGATGCATCATTGTATATCTGAAACTTCTCTATCCCATCTGGAAGAGCAAGAATCGGGGCTGAAATAAGACGCTGCTTAAGTTCCCGAAAGCTGGCTTCGCAGTCATCACCCTATTTGTATACAATCCCTTTCTGAGTAAGGCGTGTCAAAGGTGAGGCCAGTTTAGAAAAATCCTTCACGAACCTACGGTAGTATCCCGCTAGGCCCAGAAAGCTTCGAACTTCGCTGGCTGATGTAGGTTGCTTCCAATCCACCACCGCCTCTATTTTCTTCGGGTCTACGGTGATGCCTTCTGCCTAGACGACATGACCAAGGAATGCTACGCTGTTCAACTAGAACTCACACTTGCTGAGCTTAGCGAACAACTGATGCTCTCGTAATATCTGCAGCACGATCTTTAGGTGTTCCTTGTGTTCCGCCTCGTTCTTGGAATATATTAGAATATCGTCGATGAACACAACCACAAACTTGTCTACGTACGGCCGAAACACGCGGTTCATCAGATCCCTGAAAGCTGCAGGGGCGTTCGTCAAGCCGAACGACATCACAAAAAATTCATAGTGTCCGTATCGGGTCCTGAATGCAGATTTTTGAACATCATCTGATTTGATTTTTAACTGATGATATCCTGACCTGAGATCAACTTTAGAGAAAACTGTTGCACCTTGCAGCTGATCAAACAAGTCATCTATCATTGGCAATGAGTACTGGTTCCGCACGGTCGCCTTATTTAGTTCTCGGTAGTCAATACACAGCCGCATGGATCCATCCTTTTTCTTCACGAACAACACCGGAGCGCCCCACGGAGAAACGCTTGGACGAATGTATCCTCGGTCCAACAGATCTTGTAACTGAATCTTAAGTTCCTTCAGCTCTGCTGGGGCCATTCGATAAGGTGCCTTCGATATCGGTCGCGAATCCAAAAAAGTGTCAATGCTGAATTCGATCTCACGATCAGGAGGCATTCCAGGCAGCTCGTCCGGGAAAACGTCGAGGAAATCTGCTATGATTTCACCCTGAGCTGCATCTGCACTTTCCTGTCGGGTGTCTCGAACAGAAGCTAAGTACCCTTCACAATCCGAATGCAACATACGCCTAGCCAGAATATGCTGATATCATCATTGCCGTCTTCGGTGCAGCGCTGCACGAATAGTAAAAGTCTGCCTCGCCGGGTAGACGGAATATGACTCGCTTCTTCGCGCACTTGATTATTGCATGGCAAGCACCCAACCAGTCCATCCCGAGAATAATATCGTAATCCTTAATGTCTAATACAATGACATCTAAGGAAAGCTTTCTTCCTCCGATGCAAATATAACCATCCCTACAGATCGCATGGGCGGACATGTCGACTCCCGAAGGTGTACTCACGCAAATGTTCATATTTAAAGGAGTAGAAGCTAATTTATGCTCAATAGTAAAATTAGCAGATACAAAATTATGCGTAGCACCTGAATCGAATAAGACTCTAGCGGGCAATTTGCTGAAAAGTAAAGTACCTATCACGACAAATTCAGAGACGGATGCCTCATCCCGAGTCAGTACATAGACTCGTCCTTGAGCACCCTGGCATCGTGGGTTCAACGCCATAGCATTGGCATCACTTGCTGGAGGCCCCCTGTTATGATTTCCGTGGTTCTGATTCCCGTGGTGCTGATTCCCATTGTTATGATTCCTGTTGTTCTGATTCGGTTTTGGCTCACGGCAGTTGAAATGTTTGTGGTCCAGACGACCATATTTAAATAATCCAGTAACTCGGTATTCCTCCACTCGATGCCCTAACCTGCCGCACCTATTGCAGTATGGTGCACGGGACAGACCCCTATGTTCAGATGTGTGCGGACGCTTTTGTGCTCCAGACCCTCCCGTTTTCTGAGGTCGCTTATTGTTGTTGGTACGGGAGGTTTGCACGCCGACCTTTGGTGGATAGCGCCCAAAGATCCGCTCGCTGTTTAGGGCAGCTTCATAACATTCCCTGTAGGTTTGACATTTCTGGTTGATGACGTCCCTACGCAAATCGTCATTCAAACCCTTCTGAAAATGATAGCACCACGCCTGCTGGTTAGGCAAGAAGTGCCCAGCAAATTTAGCCAGTTTAGCAAACACTGAATTATAATCGTCAACAGACAAACTTCCTTGCACCAGATTGCTGAAGTCGTCTTTTTTTGTTGCCGCACGGCCCGGGGAATATATTGTTCAATGAAGGCAGATTTGAACATTTCCCAGGTGATTTTTCAATTGGGATTGGCATCATAAATCCCTTGCTTAGTGGCTTCCCACCAATCATGCGCACGCAGCTCCAGTTGAACTGATGCACAGGCCACTCTTTTGGATCCTCTAATGCCAACCAGATTGAAGAGTCCCTCCAGCTTTGTAATCCATTCCATCACCACGTCCAGTTCTGCTCGTCTGTTGAACGTTGGTGGATGCATTTTAGTGAACTCTGCTGCACGGCAGGTGTTCCTTGCTGGAGGCTGTGTTTCTTCGGACTCATCCTCTACCGCCACAGCCGGCGGTGTAGTAGGTGTCACTGTATCCCCCCCCCCGTTGTTGGGTACCAAGGATGCAATCAGTTTCATCATGGTATCCATCTGCTTTTGTTGAGCAGCAAACTGTGCCTGTTGAGAAATGGCTTGTTGTTGCTGCACCTCCATGAGATGCATAAGCAGTTCAGACATATCCATTGAACCCGCTCCTCCGGATTCTCCAGAACTTGTCGGATCGTTCTGGATGGGCTGAACACTACTTGTCGTAGCGCCCTGCTCCGCATCGACGCTACGTACAAAGTGGGATCGCCTTGCTTGCTCGAACGGAAGTCTTCTCGGAGAGTTCCCGGCCGATTAATCAATGTGAGTGGGCAGAACTGCATTCTCTGATTCTTGCACGACTTAATAATGAATCTCAGTTTTTGAATGCTTGTTTGCTTAAGAAGAATGTTTTCATAAGAAAAATTGATAGAACCGACTCAGCATGCTAATAAGAGAACGCACATAGCTTGTCATTGAAACGAACCTGCTGCCTAACTAGAGAATATGTAATGCTTGTCAGAAATGAGATAGAACCATTGCCATGTTAAAAGAGATATAAGAAATGTTGCATGCTTAGAAACACCGACACAGCTCAAACGAACTCTTGCCATACTAAGAAGATAAGTAAACGAATCACCTGAAATGTGTTCTTTGATTATGCTAAGAAAGAAAGAGATAGTTTTTGCATGTTAAATAAGAATCAATCGTGCTTATCAAAAATATGTTTTGCTTGTCTGTTTTGCTATATCGAACTGCTGCCTTTGATCCGTATATGCATAGACTAATAGTGCACCCTGATGTTCCGTGCCTTCGGGTTCCAGGGGGGTGTGCTATTAGATATGTGAAAAGATGTGTTTGCTTGAATAAGAAGAAGAGTATAGTCTAATAGTCCGCCCTGATGTTCCGTGCCTTCGGGTTCCAGGGGGGTGTGGCTATTAGATTGTTAAGTGCTTGTGAATGTGAATGTGATTGTTGCATTAGTCTCGGACAACTTGTGCACAAGGTAATAGTCTCTCGGTCGATTCCTGGGGCACTGGGAATCGGTCGGTCCGGAAGGGATTGTAGAGCACCCTGATGTTCCGTTCCGAAAGGATCTAGGGGGGTGTTGTTGTCCATCAATGAGTTTCTCAGGACCGTCATATAGATAGGGCGCATGCTAGGTTTACCTTCTTGCATACCTATTGATTTATGACACCAAGTGTTTTGATATATAAGTTATGAATATGCAAATGTGGCTAACTTGTGTGTCTGCTGCAGGGATAACCGTTCGGCTATGGGGTAAGAAATATAAGTTTGTGCTTAAGTCTGCTCGTTCATTTTGTCTGCATCGTAGAGATTATATGTTAGTGCTTCATGCATTGCATCGATCGGACAATGGCTATTAGTGCAGAGCTGAACCTTGGTTACGGCTGCTTCGGCAGTAATGTGCAGCCATGAGTCACAGCTGCTAATAGCATCAGATAAATGAGTCATTGGTTAGCTGGTTTACCGCTACCGATCCTGAGTTTCTCGGGGACCGACCTCTGATTGATAGTTCTATTTGTGTGCTTGATTAAATGATAGTCCACTTGATACGTTGCCTCGATTCGATATGATCCGTATGCTAGCTAAGCTTTGCCCCTAAGAGTTAGACTTGTGTTGCACAATACATGCTGTGCACTACACGATAGAGCACTGTCCCGATTCGTATGCTTATAGTTTCGATATGCAAACTGTTTTCAAGTTATGTTTTCAAAGATGTAATCTGACTATAGTTCTGAACTGCATGAAATAAACTTAGGTAAAACTAGCAAGATCACTAGTAATGCAATATTTTCCCACATGATTACTTAGTGTGGGTTTCAGGGGGTGTAGCTTCTGTTCAGTTGTTTTATCTCACCAGTACTTGCATAAAGTGCTGACCCACCAACAGTCTGCTTGTTTTCAGGTGCCGTTCATGCGAGGAAGCGATAGCCGTGCCTCATCCCAAGAAACCGGAAATCTGAAGTCGATGCCTGGAGCCGCATCGAGTTGTGCCTGCTTTGAGTTGCTTTGTATAAAGGGACATAATGTATGGAACGGTATCATTGTAATCGAGAGAAGAGTGCTTGAGCGAATTGTAACCTCGGCCATGTGCCGCTTGTAACATTTGTGAATATCAATAAAAGAGCCTATTTTCATATGCCATTGTGTTCTTTACTTTTCTGCAATATGTGCCGCTGCCTTAGTATCGAATAGCTTACTTGCCCTTGTTCTTGTGCAAGCGCACTTTAGGCTTGCACGGCATCACGCCCGAGCGAGGACGGTCGGTTCCGTAGGGACCAAAGCGAGGACGAACGGCCCTGCGGGACCGGGGCGTGACATAATGGTATCAGAGCGACTCGATTCTTTGCCCATTCCGTTGCTTCCAACTCTGAGATTTGCCTGATGTGAGATGCAATGAACGTTCCATACAATGAGTCCGTAAATATTCTCAAAGTTGCCGGCAAAAGTTTTCTGGAATTTGTTTTCATTGCTTGAGATGGGATTTGTGATTTCTGGATTTGTTGAGTTTTGATTCGGGAAGGTGAGGGATGAGGACTATCGTTGCTCTGTGTTATCGTGAGTTTCTCCTTGAGTTTCGAGGACGAAACTCTTTGTTGGTGGGTAAGTATGTAGCGCCCTGCTCCGCATCGACGCTACGTACAAAGTGGGATCGCCTTGCTTGCTCAAACGGAAGTCTTCTCGGAGAGTTCCCGGCCGATTAATCAATGTGAGTGGGCAGAACTGCATTCTCTGATTCTTGCACGACTTAATAATGAATCTCAGTTTTTGAATGCTTGTTTGCTTAAGAAGAATGTTTTCATAAGAAGAATTGATAGAACCGACTCAGCATGCTAATAAGAGAACGCACATAGCTTGTCATTGAAACGAACCTGCTGCCTAACTAGAGAATATGTAATGCTTGTCAGAAATGAGATAGAACCATTGCCATGTTAAAAGAGATATAAGAAATGTTGCATGCTTAGAAACACCGACACAGCTCAAACTAACTCTTGCCATGCTAAGAAGATAAGTAAACGAATCGCCTGAAATGTGTTCTTTGATTATGCTAAGAAAGAAAGAGATAGTTTTTGCATGTTAAATAAGAATCAATCGTGCTTATCAAAAATATGTTTTGCTTGTCTGTTTTGCTATATCGAACTGCTGCCTTTGATCCGTATATGCATAGACTAATAGTGCACCCTGATGTTCCGTGCCTTCGGGTTCCAGGGGGGTGTGCTATTAGATATGTGAAAAGATGTGTTTGCTTGAATAAGAAGAAGAGTATAGTCTAATAGTCCGCCCTGATGTTCCGTGCCTTCGGGTTCCAGGGGGGTGTGGCTATTAGATTGTTAAGTGCTTGTGAATGTGAATGTGATTGTTGCATTGGTCTCGGACAACTTGTGCACAAGGTAATAGTCTCTCGGTCGATTCCTGGGGCACTGGGAATCGGTCGGTCCGGAAGGGATTGTAGAGCACCCTGATGTTCCGTTCCGAAAGGATCTAGGGGGGTGTTGTTGTCCATCAATGAGTTTCTCAGGACCGTCATATAGATAGGGCGCATGCTAGGTTTACCTTCTTGCATACCTATTGATTTATGACACCAAGTGTTTTGATACATAAGTTATGAATATGCAAATGTGGCTAACTTGTGTGTCTGCTGCAGGGATAACCGTTCGGCTATGGGGTAAGAAATATAAGTTTGTGCTTAAGTCTGCTCGTTCATTTTGTCTGCATCGTAGAGATTATATGTTAGTGCTTCATGCATTGCATCGGTCGGACAATGGCTATTAGTGCAGAGCTGGACCTTGGTTACGGCTGCTTCGGCAGTAATGTGCAGCCATGAGTCACAGCTGCTAATAGCATCAGATAAAGGAGTCATTGGTTAGCTGGTTTACCGCTACCGATCCTGAGTTTCTCGGGGACCGACCTCTGATTGATAGTTCTATTTGTGTGCTTGATTAAATGATAGTCCACTTGATACGTTGCCTCGATTCGATATGATCCGTATGCTAGCTAAGCTTTGCCCCTAAGAGTTAGACTTGTGTTGCACAATACATGCTGCACACTACACGATAGAGCACTGTCCCGATTCGTATGCTTATAGTTTCGATATGCAAACTGTTTTCAAGTTATGTTTTCAAAGATGTAATCTGACTATAGTTCTGAACTGCATGAAATGAACTTAGGTAAAACTAGCAAGATCACTAGTAATGCAATATTTTCCCACATGATTACTTAGTGTGGGTTTCAGGGGGTGTAGCTTCTGTTCAGTTGTTTTATCTCATCAGTACTTGCATAAAGTGCTGACCCACCAACAGTCTGCTTGTTTTCAGGTGCCGTTCATGCGAGGAAGCGATAGCCGTGCCTCATCCCAAGGAACCGGAAATCTGAAGTCGATGCCTGGAGCCGCATCGAGTTGTGCCTGCTTTGAGTTGCTTTGTATAAAGGGACATAATGTATGGAACGGTATCATTGTAATCGAGAGAAGAGTGCTTGAGCGAATTGTAACCTCGGCCATGTGCCGCTTGTAACATTTGTGAATATCAATAAAAGAGCCTATTTTCATATGCCATTGTGTTCTTTACTTTTCTGCAATATGTGCCGCTGCCTTAGTATCGAATAGCTTACTTGCCCTTGTTCAAAGCTTTGGCCTTGTGCAAGCGCACTTTAGGCTTGCACGGCATCACGCTCGAGCGAGGACGGTCGGTTCCGTAGGGACCAAAGCGAGGACGAACGGCCCTGCAGGACCGGGGCGTGACACTTGTAGAGGCAATGTTTTTCTTAGCCATTGCTATAAAAGAGAGTAGCTTGTTAACACTCTAAAAACGATAGATTTTTGTATCTATGGGCTCATTGTATAGGCGACTCATCTCATGCAGCGGACGCCGAATGCAACTCAATTGAGAGGCGCATCAAACTCCTATATAATCTTTTAAAATCCCAAGGATGTAAAGCCTAGGCTCTGATACCAATATGTCACGCCCCGATCCCGAAAGGGTCAATCGTCCTCGCAGGATCCTTCATGGAACCGATTCGTCCTCGCTGGGGCGTGATGCCGTACGAGCCTGGAGTTGCTCTCGTACAAGGCAAGAACTTGCAGTTATAGGAACCCACTTTGAAACACAATTTAGAAAACACATTCACAGATAATTGAACACAAGTGTTGGAAGAAACATGCTTTTTCATTGATAATTCAGAGTAATTTACATAGAGTCTACATTGATGCGCCTTCTCGGCTACTTGAATTTCATTACAAAAGATAACTCAAAATGCAGGGCGCGCTCCAACAGATAGTCCCCGTCGTCCATACATTACGCCCTTGTATAGGTTGAAAGTCCAAGCCTCCAAAATGAACTGACTCCAACTATACTTCAAAATAGAGGTGCCCCTAACGACTCTTCGTCTATCCACTAGCGTTGCACCGTCTGAGTGCCTGAAATAGTTGCCCACAATGTGGGTCAGTACTCAACTTGTACTGGTGAGCGGGATGAACCTACTCGACTAAATTGACACTAGCTTATTAGGGGCGAGCATGCATTAGATGATCTTCTATAAAGAAGCAAGTGAATTCAATTCATATCAGTTGCATGTTTTGATAGGAATGAAAATAACATCGAATCCAACCAGTACATCGGTTGCTTACTCAACCGATGCACGCCTTCCCTGCAACAAAACACAAGTATACTTACCATCTGCACGATAATAAATTAGCATGTGTTCTATTCTATGTGATCATTGGTGTGATCGACACCTTAGGGACTTATTCCAAGCATTAATGGCACGCCCTATCAGCCCGGGTAGCAAGCCCTGCTGGAGGTCCCGTAATGCATCGTGACTAGCACAAATCAATATTTCCCTCCGGATCGATACGGTTTCAGTGCCCCGGAAAGCCGTTTCAAGGAAATGATAAACCTTGTGCACAAGTTGTAGCGCCCCGTTCTCCCGGTGCGGAGAGCGCGGCTAAGAAACACAAGACGGTATCGTTCGATCGGGATAGATTGAATTAAGAACTCGTCCTCGTTATGGATTTGTTTCTTCGGAATCGATTCCCATATTCAGTGGACTGCGCCCCAAGGATCGGCTTAGCGGCAGAGTCAGGAGGGACCTCTCCGCTGCTATCTTTTATTGCCTCGGTTTTCGATGTCGCTTGTTGCTTTCGTGCTTTGAGTTGGTTTTGGGATTTGCTTGTTTTCCTTGAACGGTTTTGATGGTTTTCATTGTTTTCGTTCATTAAACTGTACTTATATTCCGAGATTGGAAAGAGAGGAAGAAGTATTAATCGAGCTGTTCGTGTGCAGGTGAACGAGCAGTAGGCGGCTTACGAGCGGAGTCGTGAAGCGCCTCTTTCCTTCTTCTTTCCAAAATCTAAGTGAGTGGCTACCAACCCGATTAGCTAGCCCTGCTTCCAAGCTTCACATCTAATAATCTGCAATCTCCTTTGCCCCGATCAAACGATACCAAGTAATAATAATAAAAGAAACCAAGATAAAAGAGAATAGACTTGGTTCATATGCTTGTCAATAACTGCACGAACGGATACTTAATGGCATGCTTGTTCGCTTGGAAATAAATCGTGAATTATTGCTTGTCTTGTACAATTGCTTGTCTTGTACTCTTGTTGCCTCAACTGAAATAACTTGTTACTTGTATCTTGTTCGATCATGGACAACTTGTGCACAGGGTCAAGTCTCGCGGACAATGCTGGGGCACTGGCATCGATCCGGTCCGGGCGAGGCATATTATTCTAGTCTCTTGTTCGGTGGAATGGTTTGCAGCGCCTCTTGTTCTTACGTTGCATACCATTTACGTCAAAGACTACCGTCCAAAATGGCAACCAAGCCAGTGATCATATTGTATATTTAAACCTGTTGCATACTAACTTGTGTCTTCGTGGCAGGGAAGGCATGGTAAGTATTGTGCAGGTAATTCAGACGGTCAGGTAAAATCCACCGAACGGTGGCATGTTCATTACAGTATATTCTTTATGCTGCTTACTTGTAAATGAACTAAGGCAAGATAGAAACCCACAAAATATGCATGCTTCACTAAACAACGTGTTGATTGGTATAGTCAGGCTAGCTCGCCTTCACCAGCATGTTTCGATATGATGACCCTCGTTGAAACAGGTTCTTCGCACCAAGGCGAACCGAGCGAGGAGCCGAAGTCATCTTCCCGATCCAGTCCAGCTGTCGGCGCATCTTCACCGTGCCCCTTGAAGCATTCTGAAGTCCGAAGCTGCAACTCTTCATACACAAATGCAGCTCCGTGGCAAAGATATCCTCCAGCCTGGAGGTCTATAACATTTTGAGTTTATAAAGGGATGTAATGTACAGGACTGCTATCTCATTTTGAGTCATCTCTTTTGTAAGCCGTTCGGCATATTAGCTAACTCGTTCAAGAGTTTGTAATAGATGTTCATTATCAATAAAGAGAACTTTTCCATGTTTCAAATCTGTGTTTCAATTTATCTGCGTACTCTGAATATGTGCTTGCTATGCAAATAATTAAAGCCTTGTGCGGGCGCAACCCCAGGCCCGCACGGCGGTCACGATTCGGGGGACGTCTCAAGTGATTCTACGGAATTGGGTCGTGATATAGTGGTATCAGAGCACAGATTCAAAGTTCCTTAGACTTCGTGTTGGAAAAGTTCCTTTAACGATCAATTCCTGTGCGAACTCTTGAACTCGCTAGGCCAAAATGAGATACGTTCATACAATAAGTCCATAATACATTATGATCCTAATGTAATTTACCTTCTTTTGAAGGAATGGCTCCAGCGCAATCTGCAGCGCAAATACCGGACGAAATGCAAGGCCAAGAAAGTAGTTCGGATACTTCGGGAAGTTCAGAGAGCCAGCGAGCCGTGCCAAGCATCGATCCCGTCCAATGAATGTTGCAGATGTTGGAGGCAAACCAACAAAGGGACGAGGCTCGCTATGAACGGGCCGAGAAGCGGGCGGAAGAGAGTCAGCTCAAGTTTCAAGACAATATAGAAGCGCGATTCTCAGTCCAACAGAAGCAGGTAGATACCCTGCAGCAGATCGTTCAGACTTTGGCATCCAACCAGTCTGCGGCAACGCCAGCGACTCCGATGGAACAGCCCGTGCTTGAAGTAGAGACGCCGCAAATTCCAAGGGCGAGGGACGTGACTGCCTTCGACTTTGGCCACTTCAAGAAAGTCTGCAACACCCCATTCAACGGGACTGAGGACCCAGTCGTAGCTCTAGATTGGTTGGCCGAACTTGAAGATCACTTCGCTCTACTAGAGGTCCCCGAAGAGAAGCGCGTCTCCTGCGTGCAACTACAGCTCCGCCTCAACGCGCACGATTGGTGGGACGTGCATCGACGATCTCTCCAATTTGATCACGGAGAGGAGGCGATCTCCTGGACGACTTTTCGTGCTGCGTTCGAAGAGGAGTTTGTACCCCCTCCAGTACAACGTCAAATGGAGAATGATTTCGTGCAACTGAGGCAGGGCAGTGTGACGGTTAAAGAGTACTCCGCCGAATTCAACCGACTCTCCAAATTCGCTAGGGCCTATTTACCTGATGTAGCGAGTCGAGCAAGAAGGTTTGAAGGTGGACTACGCCCTGCCATCCATTCGTACGTATCCGTTCATCAGTATCGTACAATGCGTGAAGTAATGAATCACGCCCTATCGCTCGAACCACTCTATCCTCACGTTCCTGCCGGCGCTGTGCATACCTACAATCACAAACGCCAAAGCGACGAGAGAGGAAACAACGCGGCAAAGCGACGAAACGACGGTGGTTCACACAAAGGGAACACAATGCCCTACTGTAAATTCTGTAAAAAGTCAGGGCATGCAATCGACAAATGTCGTATGAAACTTGGATTATGCCTAGCCTGTGGTGAATCAAACCATTCTGTTCGTGATTGTTCCTTGAGTCATGATCGCCATCCCGTTCACAATAATCCCTAACGGTAAGTTCTACCCTAAGTTTCGGGACGAAACTTCCAATTAGTTGGGTAGGATGTAGCGCCCCGTTCTTCCGGTGCGGAGAGCGCGGCTAAGAAACACAAGACGGTATCGTTCGATCGGGATAGATTGAATTAAGAACTCGTCCTCGTTATGGATTTGTTTTTTCGGAATCGATTCCCATATTGAGTGGACTGCGCCCCAAGGATCGGCTTAGCGGCAGAGTCAGGAGGGACCTCTCCGCTGCTATCTTTTATTGCCTCGGTTTTCGATGTCGCTTGTTGCTTTCGTGCTTTGAGTTGGTTTTGGGATTTGCTTGTTTTCCTTGAACGGTTTTGATGGTTTTTATTGTTTTCGTTCATTAAACTGCACTTCTATTCCGAGATTGGAAAGAGAGGAAGAAGTATTAATCGAGCTGTTCGTGTGCAGGTGAACGAGCAGTAGGCGGCTTGCGAGCGGAGTCGTGAAGCGCCTCTTTCCTTCTTCTTTCCAAAATCTAAGTGAGTGGCTACCAACCCGATTAGCTAGCCCTGCTTCCAAGCTTCACATCTAATAATCTGCAATCTCCTTTGCCCCGATCAAACGATACCAAGTAATAATAATAAAAGAAACCAAGATAAAAGAGAATAGACTTGGTTCATATGCTTGTCAATAACTGCACGAACGGATACTTAATGGCATGCTTGTTCGCTTGGAAATAAATCATGAATTATTGCTTGTCTTGTACAATTGCTTGTCTTGTACTCTTGTTGCCTCAACTGAAATAACTTGTTACTTGTATCTTGTTCGATCATGGACAACTTGTGCACAGGGTCAAGTCTCGCGGACGATGCTGGGGCACTGGCATCGATCCGGTCCGGGCGAGGCATATTGTTCTAGTCTCTTGTTCGGTGGAATGGTTTGCAGCGCCTCTTGTTCTTACGTTGCATACCATTTACGTCAAAGACTACCGTCCAAAATGGCAACCAAGCCAGTGATCATATTGTATATTTAAACCTGTTGCATACTAACTTGTGTCTTCGTGGCAGGGAAGGCATGGTAAGTATTGTGCAGGTAATTCAGACGGTCAGGTAAAATCCACCGAATGGTGGCATGTTCATTACAGTATATTCTTTATGCTGCTTACTTGTAAATGAACTAAGGCAAGATAGAAACCCACAAAATATGCATGCTTCACTAAACAACGTGTTGATTGGTATAGTCAGGCTAGCTCGCCTTCACCAGCATGTTTCGATATGCTGACCCTCGTTGAAACAGGTTCTCCGCACCAAGGCAAACCGAGCGAGGAGCCGAAGTCATCTTCCCAATCCAGTCCAGCTGTCGGCGCATCTTCACCGCGCCCCTTGAAGCATTCTGAAGTCCGAAGCTGCAACTCTTCATACACAAATGCAGCTCCGTGGCAAAGCTATCCTCCAGCCTGGAGGTCTATAACATTTTGAGTTTATAAAAGGATGTAATGTACAGGACTGCTATCTCATTTTGAGTCATCTCTTTTGTAAGCCGTTCGGCATATTAGCTAACTCGTTCAAGAGTTTGTAATAGATGTTCATTATCAATAAAGAGAACTTTTCCATGTTTCAAATCTGTGTTTCAATTTATCTGCGTACTCTGAATATGTGCTTGCTATGCAAATCATTAAAGCCTTGTGCGGGCGCAACCCCAGGCCCGCACGGTGGTCACGATTCGGGGGACGCCTCAAGTGATTCTACGGAATTGGGTCATGACACAAGTTGTCCCAGACCATGCAAATGCATGAATATTTCATATCTCATACAATGCATCGAATTAAACAGAAGAAGTAAAGCAGCAATATATATCTTATGCAACAGTTCATATTTTCTCAATGCGGTGTTCCGATTTTGATATTCCATGGGTCCAAACTCTATCCGAGGCACCAGGCCGCAACCAACAACTAATTCCCTTTCCAAGCAACTCAAGTTATAAGGCGTGCAAGCATATAGTAAAATTAGTCTACAATTCCCATATTCCTTTCTTAGTGGCTGGCATGCATTGTGGCTAAGCATTTCCTAGGCGTCCAACCGGGCATCATCGAGTGAACGTTTGAAATATTAGAGATGTTGGCGTGAAGAAGTAGGAAAGAAGGGACCAAACCACTCACTGGTTAAGGAAAAAGTTGCTGAAACAAGGAATCCCGCCTAGCGACGATCAAACGTCAGTTACGCGGACCTGCAACAGCACGAGCACCGAGTTAGAATTCTTGCCTATCCTTTCTTGCCGAACTCCCCAAAATTCAAGTTCCAATCGATAAAACCAGCAGCGAAAACCAAGCAAATCGAAAGCAACACCAAATCAAAATCCCAAAGCGGCAATCAAGAAAACCAAGCAACCAAACACGAAAACTATTGGACTCGTTTCAATAGAGGCCTTTCCATGAGTTGGAAAAGATCATCGCATTTCGTCCGTGGCAAGAAGATGTCGAAGATCTAAGCATACTCAGACGGACTAGCCACAAGCCCAATTATATAGTGCACATCCCGATCGGATCGGGATTTGAGGCACTACAATCGCAAATGCCCCGTCCTGCTGGGGTGGTTCCCTTCGCGGGTGCTGAGCAATATACGGTTCCACAGGTAGCCTAACTGGATCTCTATAATTTGGAGCTGCACGTTGGCCGGGAAGATAAGGGGTTAGAAGACAATCCCTTACTCGATGTCCCACAACGCCGTAGTGCAAACAAAGTCCTAGCCTCGTTCTACAGCTCTCCCAAAGGTGACCTGGCTTCTTATAGAAATGACAAGTTTGCTGTGTCTCTCTCGGAGGCTGCTGTTGATCCTGCTGAACATGAACTGGTGCCTGGTACTGTTGTTGATGCTGAAATGCCCATGGCTATTGCTGAATATGAACTGGTGCCTGGTACTGCTGTTGATACTGAAACGCCCACGGCTGTTGCTGAATATGAATTGGTGCCTGGTACTGCTGTTTATACTGAAACGCCCACGGCTGTTGCTGAATATGGGGACGCTTGGCCGGTCCTGCGCTACCATTTGTATCTCCAGAAATATTGTGACTCCTCTTAGGCCTGAGATCCAGATCCTCTTCTGCAATCTGGGCATCCATCAAGATACCCTCAAAGGTAGTGGTACGATGACCAGAAGTGCATGACCTAATCTCTCTCGTCAGCCCCTTTCTAAATTTTCGGGCTCGATCTCCTGGGTCCCGAATCATAGACGATGCAAAATGGCTCAATCAACAGAATTCTGCAGCGTACTCGTCGACCGACATATTTCCTTGGACAAAGTCATGAAACTGACTTTCCAAGGTTCCCAATGCCACGTCGGGGAAGAACTTCTCCTTGAAGAGCTCCTTGAAAGTCTCCCAAGTAAGTCCTTGTGCAGTAAGTCTCGGCTCCGTGCGATACCACGTGAGGACGATATCGAACATCTGACTGTCGGCCGCCTCTATCCGTAAGCTCTCCAGAATCTGGGCCAATCGCAGGCTCCTCTCTATGTCCTCTAGCCAGTCATCATCGTAGAGTATCCCTTTGATACCCTTGAACTCTCGAGGCATCATCCTCTTGAAGTCCACTATAGTGCCTGATCTCTGTTGCTGCTGGCCAGGAAACTGCTGGTATTGTGCTACTCTCTCCACAGCTTGGAGAGCCACCTGATGAGCATTCTCCATGCTCTCTCTCATCAGCTCGGTTTGTGCCTGGTGCGTTTCTGCTTGCACCCTCTGAGCCTCAGCTTGAACTCGCTGAGCGTCTGCCGTCACTCTCTGGACATCTACCATGCCATGGATCAAGGTAAATATCTGTGCCCCGTCAATGGGCAAACCTCCAAAAAATGGAGTCGGAGGAGGAGGAAGGTTGTCCGTCACAGCTGCGACAATCCTCTGGACAGGTGGGGGAGGAGGACCCCCGAAAAGTGCAGATACTCCCACATGTACCGGAGATGTAGGAGGAACTATGGATGTCTGTCCATCAGGTGGAGAGGTGGCAGACCCCTCTAAAGCTGATGTTCCCACTCTCATAGATCTTGTCTTCGGCGACATCCTGAAGACAGATCCAAAAAAATTAATTTAAGGCAATAAATACGATATCATCAAGGAAGGACAGTAAAGTTCTAAAGAAGCAACATTCAGAAGGAACAAGGATAACAAGATAAATGGATTGGAAAATATTCCTAGTTGTGATTGCATAGGTCAATGATGCATCCAAGGTTTGATACCTCTATCCCTTTAGGTACCACAGTTCTACTACAAGCACACTCACTGCTAGCTTTCTTACCTACTGCAATTGTCGATACTAGTTGTTCTTATCACTCAAGTGTACACCAAGTGCAACACACCATACTAAGTACTGCTCCCTCTAATACAACTCTAGATGGACACCCAAGTCAGTTTGCGGTGCAATTTCAATCATGCTCAAGCCAACTGATCCTTACACATGCACTTCATCTACTCATATACTAATATATATCTCTTCCACTATAAAATTTTATCCTCAAAATAAAATCCTCAAAACTAACTCCTCGAACAATTTAAAGTAAAATGCATATACTTTCCTCAAAGTCAAATATTCAAATACTGAAACGAAAGTTTAATCACTTCCAAAAATCCTTACAGCTTTGTCTAGGTTCATTGAATTGAATCTGAATCCTCAAATTTTTTTTTTAATAACAGAATATCTCAAAATTCTTAAAAAATTGAAATTTATTTCAATCTTCAAATTATAATTTAAATCCACATCTTGAAGCCCAATAGCTCTAATGTTAATCTTTCTCACTGTCCTCATCAACATGTGTCATCAAATGATACCATAAATTAGTCCGTAAAATTTATCTTGATATGAAATCAAACTCTACAATGACACCAAGATCTTAATTTACTAACTGATCAACAAGAATCAAATTCAATATCAACAAGTGAGAACGGACGGAAACAAGGGAAAAATGATTTAAATTAGAATTTATAATAAGATTCTAAGGGGTTATCCCAGGAATCTCTCAAGTAATTGTGATTGAGTATTCTCTCTCATCCTAGTATGCTATATCCTAGATCCTATCGCAGGCACGCAGTAGTACAACTGAGATGTCACACTACCACGACATCGCACAACTTGCAAAGTCTGACCTGCATGGGCCACCACTAAAAATGTGTCACAACCCGCACCCGGAATTGGGGCACGAGTACGTGGGTACATCCAGCCTACACCGCAGCATCGGCGGTAGAACGCTGTCAAGATACTATCTAAGCAATCTCACACGAGCATCCAATCTCCATAAGGAGGCACGGATGACACAACATAAATGAACAACATACTCAATCACATAACTATAACACGATAAGATATCGAACAAAAATAAAATACAACACAAGTCTAAATGGAAATAATCTAACTCAACAAATATCCAAGTCTCAACAAGTATGTCGGAGACAAATCCGGTACCAAATGATCTACTAAAAGAACTAACTAGATAACTAGTAATTCCGGCTAGACCTCCCGGAATCACAACTGAACTACCAAGTCCAAGTCTACAGCTACTCACCCTGTGGTCCATAAAATGTCGGACACCAGTCCTCTAAGGCATAGTCTGGAAAAATATTTTCAGTCAGGAAGGAGCAAAGTACATCTCAAATAATAGTACCATTTAATTAATAAGGACTATAAAACAATAAACAGATGATGCTAGATACTGAGAGAAGACAGTGAATAAATGCAATGGCAAAATAGAGAGACAGACAATGTAAAGAGACAGACAATATAGGCAATATGATACAGTCAGTGCATATATGAAATAAAGAGAATAAGGTACAATATCATATACGGGTGATGTAGTATATAATCTAAAATAGAGAACTGTAACTATTCTAAGTGTTTGAAATAGTAGCTTCGATATGTGATCGGCTTGGGAACATGTATGAGAGCTATATGGCCTGGCTAATCATACGTGAGGAGTATGATTATCACTAACATGATACTATACTTGTACAAGAATGTTATGATCACATTTCTCACTAACTAGTTCCCCGCCCCCAACTAGTACAGTGGATCCAACCATGACACATCACGATACACGAGCAATATCTAATCTATCATGTACAAGGTCTAAATATCAATGTCATGTACAATGTCAATACGATAATCAATGTAACATCTCATGACTGCAGATCCAATCTATATACTAGTCAGTGTAGCACAGTGTCAAGGATCAGATGTAATATTTCTAGATACTGAACTTATAGAAATTATCAAATAATTGAAAATTATCAGAGAATGTACTCGTCTTGGGTCCTTAGCTGGTAATACCAATGTCCTGTTCCAGAGTATCACCTGGATGATCCAACAGTCCTATAGACATATCATAAATATAATATTTGCATCAGATGCTACACTAACACACAATCATAATACACTGGCCTCAGGGCTATGCTAGGTATGATACTGGTCAACTAGGGTCAGTGTGCGTCACGTTGCACGGGCGCCGCGTTTGTGATTGCTGTGCAAGACAGACGGTCAAAATGATACGGGGCTCACCAGTACGTCAGTGTACATGTGGCAGTCAACTAACATTTACACGGTTACAGGTCAATGTAAAGACGAGGTATCCGTAATTACACTTGGGTCGCCCAGAACCTATATATACATATTATACATATTACTACTAACATATACATTAATGTTCATTTGGTACGAAAAATAGATATGTGTATATATGTATACTTTAAATAAAAATTATACTTTGTAAACATATACCAAAATACATTTACCATATACAAACATACTAACGTATACCATGCTATATATATATATATATATATATATATATATATATATATATATACCAAAATATGTATTTACTAACATATACCGTATTCCTGTATATATATATGTGTATATATATATAAATACATACACATACTAACATATTTTATTTAATACGTATATACTAATTGAAAATATACCTATACTATATTTAATACATATACCATATACGTATACAAGTACATATATATATATACCAATACAAATATATATATGCTACATATATACATACCAAAATACATAAATATATATATATACATATACCAAAATATGTATTTATATATATACCAATACAACATAGTATCACATACATAAATGCATACATTCATACATACATACGTACGTACACACGTACGTGTACGCGAAGGAAGGAGGCCGTACCTGAGCGCGCGCACGGGGTTGGTGAAGACAACGATGACGAAGACAACGACGATGGCGAGGTGGTGGTGATAGCTCGGGTTGGTGGCCGGGGGAAGAGCTGGCCGGTGGAGGAGCTAGGAAGAGGTCGGATGGATGGCTCGACCGGGGTCGGGAAGAGGGGAGGATGGTCGTACTGGTGGAGGGTGGTGGTTCTGATGTAGCAGCCGGGGTCGGGGAGCTTCAGGCGGAGCTGGGTGGTGGTACTCGTGTAGGAGGACTCGGCTGAGGGAGGGTGGAGGAGCTTCGTCGGGGTCGGGGTTTGGCCGGACTGAACGGAAGAAGCGGGGTCGTCGTGTGGTGGTGCCGGTGGTGGGAGTTGGCCGGGGAAGAAGAGTGGGAAGTCGGAGGAGGTTGTCGACGATGGTGGTGGCTGTGTGAGGTATTCAGGCGGGGGTCGAGAGGGAGAATGGGAGGCTGCAGTTGTGGTGGACGGGGGAGCGGGGTCGGTGCCGGAGTAGCAGCGCCGGAGAAGATGGAGGAGGAGTTGGCGGAAAGAAGGTCGGCTCGGCGTGGAGGGACGGCTCGAACGGTTGGCCGGAGTAGGGGGCCACCGGGCTGGAGGAGTTAACAGTGGTGGTTCAGGGGAATAGTGGCCGGACTGTGGTATTCCTCCCCCTTTTTTTCTAATTTAAATTAAAAAAAAGGAGAAGAAGAAGAAAGGAAGAAGAAGAAGAGAAGAAGAAAGGAAAAATTTTGGAAATTTTTTTACCTACGGTTAGGGCTTGTGAGGAGGGAGGAGAGAGAAGATGGGGGCTTCCCTAGGTTTGGGAATTAGGTCATGGTTGGAAAGAGTGTGTGAAGTGACATTAAATAGGAAAGGGTATGTGGGAATGAATGGTGTTGATGCACCCATTTTGAATGGGTGGTCAGGATTTGACATGGAGAATTCATTCATGTAAGGATGAGGGTTGTTGACTAGTCAAATATTTGGGCTCTCCATTTGGTTTGAACCAATGGGGTGGTGACACCTAATGCAATATTTGCAAATTAGCCCCCTTAAATTTGGGTATTTGCACAGACACATGAAATGATAAAAATTTGGTGGGCGATTTGGTGTTTGGTATTTTGTAGGGTGAGAGGATATTGTGTGTCTTGTATGGGCTTAATTAATGGGGCACTTGGATCAAATTCGGATTAAACGAGATTAGTCAAAGTTGGTATTCTCCAATTTAATTAGAAATAAATGCAAACGATATTCTAAAATTAATTAGGAGTACATGGGGCCAAAATTAGGTTGGGTCACAAATATCATTAGTGAAGAAAACTCAGAACATAATATTACCCTAATTTGGGTTGCACGAAAAATGAGTCGAGATTGCCTCCAATTTCGATTGGAACGCACAACGATACAAAGTTGGAATTTATTTAGAAATTAAATAAACGTCCACGACGAATATTGTGCGGCTAAAATGAAGCACAAGAGAGAATAATTATGAGTTACAAAATGTCAGAATAGAATGCGGGCACGTCTAGGGCAAGGTTATGAAATTTGTTGGAAGACAAAAGCTAGGATAGCGCTCCAAATATCGAAGCAACGGCAAGGCGCAACAATTAAATAAAATTACGGTAATTAATCCCAATCCCAATAATTAAATCCTAAATAACACAAATTAAATTCATAACCCTACATTTCGGTCAGGTGTTCATCTAGTGGGCCTCTAGGTTAAGTCTACTAGCTCAACATTAATGAACAATGTATATAATATAATATATTTAAATACACATCTCATACAATTACTTAAATTAAATACACATATCATGAAATCATTTAATATAACTACCACAATATTAATAATATATAAAAAGTCGAAAATATCCCTATTTTTAGAATATGGTAGTGACAGGTCTAAGGGGGTAGTGTGTAATACCCCGCTCCTAGCGGAACTTATGGATCACTTGTTACTTTGACTCGGTTGAGAATCGAGTCTCGGGAAAACCTTACCGCCAAATCAACATGGATGAAATGTAATGAACCCTTCAAATTGATGGAACGACTTCTATTGAAATGAGTCCAAGAGTTTTTGTTGGTTGTTTTGCTTCTTGGTTTTGTGTTGCTTTGTGTTTTGTTTTGCTTTCGATGACTTGGTTTTCATGATTTGCTTTTCTCGCTTGCGCGTTCTTTTTGAATCGTAAGGGAAAGATATCGAAGGATGCTAACCAAATATTATTGCAATTTTAGGACGCATAACCAAGGAGTGACCGTTGCATAAGGCTTCCCCATCCTCTCGTTCGATTCAATCGGTGAGTGGCTTAGGCCCTTCGATGAATCCTTCAGTCCAAACGCCTTAACAGAATAATCTCTAGTTCACTTGTATTGCTTGTCCCTATGGTAAATGTTAACTCATTAACAAGATATGTTAAAGTAATAGAATTTGCATGCTAAATTTATAGAACTGCTATTTTCTTGTTTCTTGTTAAAAGAACTATACTGTTTGAATCATAAAAATTTGCCTTGAACTCGATTGAAAGAACTGATGCTTGACCCCTTATCGTTTGAAATGATTGATATGACAAATTGAAGAGCCAAGACTCCATCGAAAATAGATAGTCCCTATTGATGCATTTTGTTCAACTGTTGCTATAGAAATGTTATTATTCTGATAGAATGCATCTATCTCATCGGTCTTGGACAACTTATGCACAAGGTACCGATCTCTCGAACGGTTCCTGGGGCACCGAGAATCGTTCGTCCTGGGGGAGATAATCGAAACACCCTGAGGCTTGTAGTCCTCGTGATTAGGGGGGTGTTCTGTCTAATAGTTAGCCTGGGCTTGTAGTCCCATATGCTGCTATTAATGGATTTTCCCATGGACAATCATATAGTTAGGTCGCATGCTAGGTTTACCTTCTTTCATACCTAACACTTATTGCCAATACAGATAGACACATGAGTTTTATACATATATGCAAATTTTTGCTAACTTGTGTGTCTGCTGCAGGAATAACCGCTCGGCCGTAGGTAAGATTTATCATATGCATAGTCTATCTATCGTCTATGTTTTCTTGCATGAATTGTTAAAAAGAAACTAGACAACCAGAAAGATTACCTAATAATGCTAGCTTCATATGCTTACTTAGTGTAAATTTTTAGGTAATTTTGGCCACGATTGCCTATCCGTACATGTTGTAGTACTGTCCCACGTTTGTAGGCAAATCTTCAGGTTCTGGTAGCGAGAGCTTGGCGAGCATTTTGAATCGGTGTTAGCGCATCCTTCCAGAGGGACCGTGCACGTGCTGCTTTCTTAGCTTTCCTCTCCTGTAGGCAAACTCCTCTTCTGCTAGATGTTTTGATTTTGTTCCTACTAAAAGGATATAATGTATGGACGTTGTGGCTAGTTTTGGGATTGTAAAAAGAGTTGTAAGCCTTCTAAGGCATATTTTGTAACTCAGCCAAGCAAGTACTTAGTAATCCAAATCTTTAAATATTCAATAAAGAAAGTATTTTGTGTACTATCAAATGTGTTAAACTTTGGTTCTCTGCATTTACATTACGTGCTTATATATGTATATTTTCGTCTGACTTGTGTCTTGTGCAGGTACTATGCTTGGTGCAAGCGTAACTTAGTCTTGCATGGTATCACGTCCAAGCGAGGACGATCGGCCCTTACGGAACTGGGGCCTAACATAGTGCGAGGAGTGAAGCCGTTCCGGGACGTATCGAGCGACATAATTTATAAGGCGTGCAGTATAAACAAGTGAAGCAGTGCACTACGAAGAGTATATAATGATCTACTCAAGGCATATCGGGGTCTACTTGCATGAAGCAAAGATAGCATGCGAGAGTCCAAGTTATAAGCCAAGTTTTATTTCCATATTCTAACACAAACAATACAAGATAAGATTATTCCCTTAGCTAGGTGCGTTATAATCTTTATTAGCATACAAGGGATGATTCACCTAGCGACTAGCATATATCATCCACATTTTAAGTGTGATGGCTAAGCAAAGACAAGTTCATCATAGCCACCCACCTTAGCGATGATTCACCTCGGTCGAGAGATACTCCGAGCGAGCCTTTGAAAGTCTAAGTCTGAACTCCTGAAGGACCAAGTCCAGAATTATTTGCCTTAAATGAGTCATCTTGCTGAGCAAGGCGGGTCCGGTCGTTGTACTTGCGCCGTTTGAATCGGCTGTCCGCTTGAACAGAACAGGTCATTACATTATACACCACTCAGAAAAAATTTCTTCCTCGAGACTTCCTAAGCACAAACCATTTTATCTTATACTATCGAATCTATCTCAGGCATAGCAATCGGTGATGTGTGTGTGCTGGGTCTGTCTTATTAAATGACTCTATCATTCAATCCAAGCTCTGACTCGGTCTCAACTGTGCCTTAGCGCGGAACGTATATCGCTTAACGCAGGGTACGTTATGATCCATCTTGAATGATGATATAAGGCTGAGGCAAACTTATCCAAATCGTTATACTCGTCCATGCGAATCTAACATATTCACTTGCACTAGCATTCGAGATCAGCATATCGCGAGTCTGGATCGTGAACATATTCAAAGCGTCCCTCAAACATATGCATGTCAACCAACTTAGCGATAGCGAAGTCTTTGCACTCAAGTTTAATATATTACTGAGTCTTGGATCGTGCACACATTTCAGGCATCCCTCAAATATATGCATGTCAACCAAACTTAGCGATAGTGAATTCGGACAAGCTACTAGAAAAAATATCAAGGGTTCTCGTCTTACAAATCACGATGATACCTCCAACATGGTTAATCAAAATCTAAGTCATTTCCATTCCAACTCAAACCAAGTATTGCACTACCATTAAGCATGATCTATCCGATCAACCGACTAGCGTCCATGTCCATTCGTGTCAAATATAGCACATTCTTACCGTTCCAAGTCTAACTCTAAGTCTTGCTGCCCCAGTTCTATGGCTTGCTCAAGCAATGCTCTAAGGTCGGTTACATAAGTTCTTTCACTAGGCACAAGGTCTTCTGTCCAATTACTAGGTCAGCTCACAAGGTCATAGGTACAAGTTTAAGTACATGATTCATCGTGCAAATTATCGCACGATGCTCGCCCCAATTTCTAAGGTCAAACTATTGTTCGTTTGCACGGGATATTCTACCCAAGCTCGTTTTACTTAGATTTCTAAACATCGAGCACAGATCATCCTACCCACATTAACACATTCGTTTATACAGGGTCCGAGTCCGTTCAATAAAATCTATGATATATCCAAGATACATGAAAAGCCTAGAAATTTACATGGTCGATCTCCTCAAACATGTTTTGATAGAACACATATATCCATTCTAAGTCTAGACCACCAAGCCATGATTCAATTCTAAATTTTTGATCTCAATCGTAACTCTAAGTCGTCCAACCAGATTCATGTATCCGTTCACGAAACCATCCAACATATCTTTCTCCTGGTTCTAGGCTAACTCATCCTTGAAACACTTTTGATTCACTTGTATTCTTAATTTGTCTTATCGTGTCGAACCACAAGTTAAGGTGATCCTTCAACTGTCACTCTCTGGTCTTTTGCAAGTTCGATCATCCTCGTTGGACGTGAGATCACGACGCTAACGCTCCCGCTGGATAATCGTCCTAATCCGGACGTGACACATGTAAGAGTATGGAGTTACGCTCGCACAAGACAAGAACGTCAAACATGATGGTTATCATCGAAACGATCGAGATACCTTATCATTACACTTTGCTCAATCCAAGTTATATATATATATTCCTTCAAATTATGTTCGTTCATGCCGTGATCATAATTCGTCTAGCAAAATCATCCAACTTCAATATTGCTGTTCGATAATTCCATAGTCTACTTCTAGCATTCCTTAAACAACTAAGTTCAATACTCAAGCCAAAGTCTATCCACTTTTGATATATTCCATTCATCGAGTTAGTTTGTATAATCATCGAGCATGTTCCCGTGAGTTCGATCATCGCCGCAAAACGTGAAATTACCGCGTCGGCACTCCCGCAGGATAATCGTTCTCGGCTGGGACTGATTGTCGAGAGTTTTCTTTCGAACTAGATTCAAGATCGTTCTTCCAAACTCCAGATCAAATCCGTTATTGCTTAGCTCTTTCATCGAATCACAATATTTATTCTCGGGCTAACTTCTATTCGAGCGATATCCTACTCAAGTTTAATCCGTTTGATTCAATTTGAAATCGCCCGTACAATCCACCAAATTTCTACCAAGTTTTCTTGACTAAGATATCGATCTCATTACCTTAAATCCCTATTCGATATAAGCCTTATCACTTTGTTCAAGATATTCTCAATCGTTCAAACCAACTATCGCATGAGACCTATGAATTCGTTTGAACATTTCTAAAATAATCTATACACCACTCAGGAATTGAGTTATCTAATTAAATTCTCAATCGTGTTCGCATCACTCGCTAGCATATTCATTAAGTCGTTACTTAGAATTCCTACACGATACCTAAGTATCACCTGATAAATCTTAGTCTCGTGTATATTCCTGTTGATATTTATCCAAGTAAACTATATTTGATTTTTATCTGCCGACACAAAATATCGTTCGAGCTATTTCTTAAAATTCAAGCACGAACCTCTATATTCGCCTTAGCAATAATCTGATAATATTTTTATTGGTTGTCATTCGAAGTATGACTTATCCTTATCTGAACGATATCCCAATCTCGCTTGCAAACTAGCTCGTACCAAAGGGTCTTGGCACGCGGTACTCAACACAACTTAGCCGAAAGACTGTGTGCATAGCTAACCATCCAAATGATATTCTATTCGCATACTAACCAGCTTGATAATCATGTATAGGTATTCAGGTTCGCACATAACTTGCGAATTCTAGCACGAGTCTATTCCCACAAAGTCTAACACAGATCAGAACAAGGGTCATCGCATAACTATCCAGTACAAGCAATCATATATTTCATATGCTCTTTTGAAATTATTTAGACCCATTGTATGTAATATTTCGTAGGGATATTGAGAGAGAGTGTATGTACATAACCCAAGAACGAGCTTTCGAAACTGAAAAAATTAATAAAAAGTCCAAAGGCGTAAAGCCATGCTCTGATACCAATATGTCACGCCTCGATCTCCCATAGGTAATCGGTTGATCCAGCTGGATGTGAATCACCGCGCCAGCGCTCCCGCAGGATAATCTTTTCTCATCTGGACATGATGCCGCACAAGCACAAGTTGCGTCCGTGCAAGGCCATGATTCGAACAAATAGTAAGATGACTAAGCCATAGAGTCACACAGATAGTCCGAATACAGCGAAATAAGAAATAAACAGGCGATTGGTAACAAGTTCACATAGTCGTCATAGCGGAATCATTGAATAATGCAAGTATGTAAGTAAAATAAGAATTTTATTGATATTGAACAAGTATTACAAGCAGCGCTAGGCCGAGATTACAAGTCGCTCAAGCCCTCTCTTTCGAAATAATAAAAGCGTGCCAAGTGGCTACATTTATGGAATGATACGTAGGCGATGTTCCAACATTATGTCTTGTATATGTGCTTCAGTTTTGGACGCAACATTCCAAGGCTCCAGAGCGAACTCCACGCTTTAGCACGCACGAAGGGGGTTTTCGCACCTAACGAGGTTCTTCCGTACCCTGCAAGCAATCTGGTGGGTTATCAGTACATGAATGCACTGGTTGGGAGGCTTCTCGCTAGCTCAACAAATCCAAACACGTTATATAGGTTCCGTGCGTCATCTATTAAGTTATCTTTCTAGGCTTGTCTTATGATCAATTTTATGGCATAATGTACAAGCCTACTCGTGTGGCAGTGCGTCGTGTGATATAAGAGTAACACGGCGAGACTTACCAACTTACCATCCATCCTTCCCTATCCAATGATAAAACCAAGTTAAACCAAACACGAGTATATATATATAAAACCCAAGTCAAATTTTATAAGCAAACACGAGTGTCATGAGCGGGGTTCAGTTTCAGGTGCACGAGTTACACGAATTATCCAGAAGTGTTGCAGAAGATGTTCAAGTGTTCAATTATGTATAAGTGTATTATACTCATATCCGTTCAAGTGTTTCAGATTACTAGGCACAATGCAATGACTCACACGCGGATTGCTGTTAAGCGAGGATGACTTATCTATATAAACATGAGTCATTGGCATAGCCATGAAGGATGAGTTATAGTCATCGACGAGGATTGAATGTAACGAAAGTACATGGTGCGCTACAAGAAATCCCGTCCAACACATGAGACTATCATTCTTTGAGCAAGAATGGCACGGCATGAACGGAGACGCCATCCTGCTCGCACATGAAAGGCTGCTGCGTGAGTTTCATCCGGATCGGATCGGCCCCGGTGCCCCGGAGATCGTCCGTGGAACGAGATTTCAAGAATCTCCCTTGTTACCAAGTTGTCTGCGACATGCAAGTCTTGGGTCTTCCAGATTCACAATATGACATGATAATCCTTGATTCTTGTTCTAAATGAGTATTGCTCCACGATTTGTGATTCTTGCTTTACTTGACATGATTCTCGTTCAGGGTTAAACTTGACTTAATGTATTTTTCTGGTTCAGGAACTGCCTTGGTGACCTAACGGTCCCGTATACTTGCATGTTCAAATTAAACAGAAGGACTATTTGATAGTCTTCTGGCTAACTAGATGCATGCACGATACGGATAGTGTTACTTGATTTGTGGCATAAATTCATGTTGCAAGCATTGAAACGAGACAATGAGTACAAGCTACAATGTAAGCAGGCAAGCATGCATTTGTGAAAACATGTTATATAGTCTACCTAAGAACATAAGCCTTTACGTTTAGTACGGATCTAAGGGGTAGTGCAAGGAGTGAAGCCGTACATGGACGTATCGAGCGACATAATTTATAAGGTGTGCAGTGTAAACAAATGAAGCAGTGCACTATGAAGAGTATATAATGATCTACTCGAGGCATAGCAGGATCTACTTGCACGAAGCAAAGATAGCATGCGAGAGTCCAAGTTATAAGCCAAGTTTTATTTTCGCATTTTAACTCAAGCCATACAAGATGGGATTATTCCCTTATCTAGGTGCGTTGTAATCTTTATTAGAATGCAAGGGATGATTCACCTAGCGAATAGCATGTATCGTCCATATTTTAAGTGTGTTGGCTAACCAAAGAAAAGTTCATCGTAGCCACCCACCTTAGCGATAATTCGCCTCGGTAGAACGATACTCCGAGCGAGCCTTTGAAAGTCTAAGTCTGAACTCCTGAAGGGCCAAGTCCAGAATCATTTGCCTCAAACAAGTCATCTCGCTGAACAAGGCGGGTCGGATCGTTGCACTTGTGTCATTTGAATCGGCTGTCCGCTTGAACGGAACGGATCGTTACATAATGGGTTTGGGTTCGAGGACCAAGGTGGAGGACGCCATTGGAGCTAGGGTTTCATAGCTAGGGATCGTCGTCCTCGACGACGAGCTGCACAGGACCACCGGGTCCTCGATGATGAGCTGCACGTCCTGCGCGTCCTCGACGACGAAATGTACGTCGTCCTCGACGATGAGCAACACGTCATGCAACACCCACATGACCACCTGTCATCATCAACGAGCTCGATGACTGGGGAAGGAGAGGAGGAAGAGGTAGTAGTAGTAGGAGAGAGAGAGAGAGAGAGAGAGAGAGGAGAGAGAGAGAGAAATGTTTTCTTTCTCCTGTTTTGGGAAGAGAGAGGGCTGCTGCTATTTTGGGAAAATAGATTTTAATCTCTTTTTTCAAAACAAAGTTTAAACTTTATTTTTCTGATTTTGGTTTTTGTAGAGCAGATATGGGTTGTGCCTGCCAAACGCCATTTGGTTCAAAAGTTGTGTTTAAACTCAGAAAACTAAGTTTAAAAACATGACCAAACAAATTCTAAGTAATCCAAGTCACACAACTCTCACATATTTTCGTTTTATTTTAGGGTTCTGTATTATATTCAAAATTTGACTTTATGCCTCCATTTGGACGGTCGAAATTCAAACCATGTTCTGAAAAATGTAAATATCTAAACCTAAATTTCAGGCCATAAAAACTAAATAACCCTATCAGTGAAAAAAAGGGTCAACGATTTCGCTTAAAGAGGAACGTGGGTGACAGCTTATATATGCAAAAAAAAGTGTCGACAATTCTGAAGTGTCGTTGTTGGGGACGTTGCCTAACAAAATGATATTGTTTGCCAATGATAGTCTCTAGAGTCAGCTAGGGTTTCTGCTGCAGCCATTCAGTGGTGACAGAATCTTGTTTATGCATTCACAGCAACAGTGATTGCAATAATTTAGCCAACATACGTACTAACATGATCGACTAGAGACCACCACCAGCTGGTGTGGTCCATGAGGGATATATACGTACATAACTCCAATCATTCAAATGCAACAGTTCTTTTGTGACAAAGAAGCATGAATTTCGATATATGTAGCTATAAAGCTTGGTTTCATGTGAAGAGAACAAAGAATATCGATGATTGTTGCTGTTGAAAATGAAGATAAATAGGCTAAACAAATAATGCAGAACACAGTACCTGATCTGTTTTTATATACGATTTTTTTAGCGCTCCATGATTTTAATTTTTTTCACCATTACTCGATATATGGATACAAATGGAAATAATGGGCAAATCTGGTTAAGACACTATATCAGACTTAATTGCTAAGTTCATGATCAATTATATATTTACTACTGTACCATCTACTACAAAATAGTCGGAAATCGACTTAAAGAACTATAGGATTCCCCCTAAGGGGGTAATATATATTGGTCTTAACCAATGGACTAGACGCTATATATATATATATATATATATATATATATATATATATATATATACCCGAAACACCTCCTTCCCCCCACCCTTAAACCTTACCTGCGAATGGAGCCGCTGGGGCTCGAGCCCAGGCCCCTGCTCCCTATGTCCATGACCTTAACCACTAGGCCAATCCACTCGGACACACACACACACACACACACACACACACACACACACACACATAGAGAGAGGTAAACGGGATTCCTATTGGTCCACATGTGCATGACTCATGTAGAAAAATGAGCACTATGGCTCATATCCTGTTTACACTATATATATATATATATATAAAAGGGATATGAGCCATAGGCTCATATTCCTACATGAGCCAATGCACATGTGGACCAATAGGAATGTAGTGTATTAGTGCACATGGGATGTAGGAATCCAATTCTATTGGTCCACATGTGCATGACTCATATAGGAATATGAGCCTATGACTCATATACCGTTTACCCATATATATATATGGAGGGGATATTGCACCAATGGTTATTGCAATAATTTTTGCACCATTCATTCTCAACCACACATTTAAAAAAATGTGTGGTTGAGAATGATGCTGACGTGATACTACTTTATGAGATGATTTATAACCACACGATTGAAATAAATGTGTGGTTTAGATTGTTTGGTGTAATAATTATTGTAATAATTTGATACAATATCCTGCCACATATATATATATATATATATATATATATATATATATATATATATATATATATATATATATATTAGCAAATATCATTTGGAGGGATTAATTATACTGAATTTGCATAAAAGAGTATAAATTTCAAAAAAGTACGCACAACGGGATGAGACGCTAGTGCAATTGGCGCCCAACATTAAAAAAAAGAAGAAGTTACTTTGGCACCAGTTGAACTGACGTCCAATATAAAATATTTTTGTGGCGCCAGTCACACAGGCGCCCAATTATTATTTTTTAAGTTGTACCCACCTTTGGTCCCACAAAGTTCAGCCTATTCCGCTCCACCTTCACCACCCCGCTTCTTTTTCTTGTTGCTTGCAGCCACTGGCGACGGCTCCGTGGAGCAGAGGGAGACTTCGATGGGGATGGGAAGATGGGAGTACAAGGAGGTAGAGGGATATGATGGCAGTGTGGGATTGGGTCAGGCCGACGAGCTCCGACAGAAAGGGGATGAAGAGGAGGTTGTGGAGAAGACGGAGGGGAGGGGAGAGGGGAGGGGAGGGGACGGGACCAGAGAGGGCGTCGCGGCGGAGGGTGAGGACGTGAAGGGAGCACGACCGTGGGTGGCGGGGGGATGGCCCCCACAAGTCCGACAGCGGGGAGGCAGTAGGAGATGACCGTAGTACGGGAAGGGTCACAGGTGACTCTGATCCAGGTGCAGGCGGAGGCTGAGAAATTCCAACACAGTTTTTTTAATGTTGGGCGCCAGTACAATTGGCGTCCCATTCTGTTATGCATAATTTTTAAATTTTTTTCCCTTTCATGCAAATTCAGTATAATTCATGCATCCAGATAAATTTTGCTCTCTCTTTTTCTCTCTCTCTCTCTCTCTCTCTCTCTCTCTATATATATATATATATATTATATATATATATATGGGCAGATGCACACACACTCCCCCTAGGGGGTTGGGCCCCCAGTTATTTTTTTATTCTAAAAGAAAGTTATCTCCTATTACTAATATACTTGTATGGAGCAGAAAATAATTACCTAAATTGGTTCCTATCTAGTAAATAAATGCCCGTCGCAAATATAGCTGAATGTATGCTATCCTCACTTAGTAATATACTGGTCGATCGCAGAAAAATATGCTATCACCAATTTAGGTGTCACATATTTTTTTTAGAAAGTAAACTATCACCACTTAGTAATAGTCCCATTTAATATAATATTATATTATTATACAAGAAAAAAAATTTGGAGACAATGTCCCCGAACCCCTTATGATTGTGTCCCCATTGGATTTTAATTCAGGATCCGCCCCTTTTTTTTGAAGAAGGTAAATTTTATTCAGGCCCCTTCGTGTCATAACTGCATTTTATTTTTATTTTATTAGATTCATATATATATATATTTAAGTATATTCACAAGTATGGACATATATACGTATATATACATGTATATGCAATTTTATTTGCAACTTAACTCATTTTTGTAAAAAAAATATTTTAGGATTGTAGGAGGGTTTATTTGCAATAGGGTTAATTGAGTAGGTGAATGGGAAAACACTCCAATGAGCATCAGCCTCCCCCTCCTTAATGACTCACCCACACCCACACCCACATCACATGTCTTCTTCCCTCTCTTATTTTAATTCCTAAGCTCATACATGTCTTCCTCTCCTTTCGTCTCTATTTCCAACACCAGCACATATTCTCACCCTCACCCTCTATTTATTCTTCTCCTCAACTCATCTTCTTCTCCCATCTACCACTATTACTACTAATCCTGCTACTGCTGTTGTTGCGGCTACTGCCGTTGCTTTTTACTGCTGTTGCGGCTGTTACTGCCGATGCCACCTGCGGCCGCACGCACACCCCGCCGATCGCCGCCCTCTGATCACCACCCCCTCCTCCGGCTTCTCCTCCTTCTCCTTTTCCTTCTTCAATATAGGTATATTTCTATTCCTTTCCAAATTTAAATCTAGAATAAGTTTAATATCTAAATTTTGGAATATGAGAAGAATATAGGAAGAATCAAGAAACAAATTTGAAGATTTGGACGGAACCCTAGGTTTACTCAAGACAAGGCAAGTCCTCAACCACTCTTCAAATTTCTTCAAATAATTCTATTATTATTACGAATGAATTTTTATGTCATATTTGTAATATTATTTTGATTTAGATTTTATAAAAATTTGATATAAAATTTAGGGCATAAAAATATGAATCTAGTAATTAGAACACAAATATAAATACATGAACACAATATGTTTGTTAAAATATTTTCATTTAAGAACTTTATTCTTAAAAATAATTATGATTGTTAACCTAGTTAGTGTTGAATATTATATGAAATTATAAGGTTTATGATACAAGATTTGGACACGATATAAAAATTAATGGACACAAGAAGTAGTTTATATTGATTTATTAATTCTCGTAAAAGGAAATAATTCTCTTGAAGCATGAAAATGACATGTATATCCATGTGTGTAGTTAATAAAGTACCTCCATGATGGTATCTAAATATCTGATATATATATATATATATATATATATATATATATATATATATATATATATATATATATATATATATACACACACTTTGTATATCAAATACTTGGATATATTCTTATTTTCAAGGATATAATTTATAATTTGTAAGTTAAGAATTGTTACAATATAACATAACGTATATAGTTAAGCCTCACCAAAGGACATGTCATTTTTGTATTAGTACTAGTTATATGGAATACTAAGAAACTACTAAGAAATTAGCAAGTTTTCGTAATATTTCCATATATTAAATTTTGTGCATATAGTTGAAAAATACTAAATTGAATATAAGTTACTCTTAGAAATAGCTAAAGTATAAATTATGGATATTGGCTAGATAGGTGATCATGGTATTGAGTGTTAAAGTCAATATAAGATCTCCTTGGGTTCATAAGGTTAGAATTTATGAATAGAATTTGTGACCTACACCACCAATCTAGTTGCTTTTCTAAATTTGTCTATACTTGAACCTAAGGAAATGATCAAATCATTATAAGAACTTGATGCCTAGGTTATATCCTAATGATCAACATCTTACGAAATATTTTATATAGTTAAGTCTTTTATATTTGTATTTAGAACTTGAATTTGGATATTACTATATTCTAACCTATTGTTCCTGACTTTGTAGAAGCATAAAAAATGTCCCTCCTGAAGATGGCGCAATTCTCTATAAATAAACTTAACGGAGGAAGAATGGCGCACTTTCTCTCGGTTTTAAAGAATGGCACACTCTTTCAAAGAACAGAAAATGGGCGCACTTTCAAGTGACTTTCATCTATGAAGACATGTGCATAATTTTTATGTCTGTTTTACCCCCGAGCATTAAATGCGATGAATCTGACAGCTGAACAACAGTCGAGGATGTCAGAAGCCATCATTACAGCCGAGCTACGGTACACAGACCCAGGTCGTCGTTTAACAGCCAGTACGAATCAGCTTCTTCAAAGTGCGTTGTAAGGCCAACTTCTTCAAAAGTGTGTCGTAAGACCAACCTCATCAAAGTGTGCCGTAAGGCCAACTTCTCAAAAGTGCGCCATCAGGCCATCACAGTCAAAATTCTCAAAAGTGCGTCATCACGGCCAATTTTTTCAAAAGTGCGCCATTATGGCTACTTTCTCAAAAGTGCGCCATCATGGCTACTTCCTTAAAGGGGCGCCATCATGGCTACTTCCTCAAAAGTGCGCCATCACGGCTACTTCTTGAAAAGTGCTCCCATATGAACAATTTTATCAAAAGTGCGCCAGTCTCCAGACCACTTCTAAAGTGTGCCTGCGATCCTAACTGACAAAGAGAAGTTACGATTACGTGTCCTACATGCCATGTTCCTCGAGAAACATGCAAAAATAATTGTCCCATGACCTACGCTTTTCTCGTATAGGAAGACACGTGTCAAGCAGGCAGCAAGTTGTGCACTCACTTACTAGATCGTGGGATATCGTCCCATCAAAAGTGTACGCACAGTGCGAATTGTCCAACGTGCGCACATACTGTCATAAATGCTCTAAAATTCTATAAATATATGATCATTGTGTATGTTACATGGGCCAAAATTTTAAGTCTTTGAAGTTCAAGAATAGAAGGAGAGAAATATAAGCTTGCTGTGCCGTTATTACCAAAGCTTTCTCATTGCCCAACTCTTCAAGTTGTTCACAACATCTTTGTATTTCTTTATCGTCGCGTGATCCAAGGAGTAAAGTGATCATTTGCAGATCAAATCTCTACAGCTATACTTCTACAGAATTAATTATACTTAGATTCTTGTCTAGGATCATTTGTACTCTTATTTCTTTTAAATAGTTTGTAATACAAAGTTTATTCAACCTTTGTTCATCTCAAACAAGATGACGACTCTGCTGGAGAAGAATTTCTTCAATAACGAGAAAGTGGTAGCTCAATGCGACGCTGGTCGGCTCGATACATAAGACCTTGGTCGTGAAGTTCGACCAACAAGCATACAAAAAAATACTCCATTCTGGGGGTAGTGCTCACCCCTCATCCACACTCAATTCAAGAAAGACCCGCAAAGTGTGGGTTCCCAAGCCTCGTCACACATATGCCGAAGTTGATGTCAACAAGGAAAAATGTATTCTTATTGACGAGAACTTCCTTGTCAATTTTGTCAACCAAGTTTAGATCAATGACTTGGTGGACAACTCCCTTTGCGTTAAACAAGTGATACAAATCTCACAACTCGCGCAATATCAAGCAAGAGATGATCCACACTCGAGCTTCTGAGTCCCTTATGTTAAACAAAGGATATAAATCATGTAACTTGCACAATATCAAGCAAATGATAATCCACACTCGAGTTTCTGAGTTCCTTGCGTTAAACAAAGGATATAAATCGTGTAACTCGCACAATATCAAGCAAAGGGTGATCCACAACCAAACTTCTGAGTCCCTTGCGTTAAACAGGGGATACAAATCGCGCAACTCGCACAATATCAAGCAAAGGATAATCAACACCCAAGCTTCTGAGCCATATATATTCGTTGTAATATGTAGAAAAAGTAAGTTATGGACACTATTGTCCAAGCCACTATCTCTACAGGCGCGGTCTTCAAAGAGAGACATATTTCTCCAGAATCCACGCCAACAGAAGAAAAACTACAGGCGTACTAATGAATCATTAGTCAGGGAAAAATTTTCCCCTAACATCATGATTACGCACACAGTGGAGAGAAAGATATGCGCTACTCATCAAAAGCCTACTATTAGTGTGCCATGCTAAGACCTTCGTACAAAATTAAATACACGTAGGCAAACTGAATCAACTCCGTCTGCACCACAGAAAGTACGCCAAGCAGGGTCAATCTCTTCACAACATGCTATTTGTGCATGTTTACATAAGAAGAGTGCTAGGGACAACTTCCTCCCATCCATGAAAAATAAAAGCTTGAGAGATGACGAATCACTCGTCTATCAAGCCATCACCCCACTCTATACACATGGGACCAAAAATGTGCAGAAGATTCAATGTATCTCATGTAATATGGCAGACTTTATCCTCTTCCTTCTCTTCTCTTTCCTTTCTGATTTACGTGAGCTTATTATACAAAAGCATAAGGAGAGAGATCCTTCTGACTTTGCAACAATATTTTTTAATGAACATCATTGCAATTGTTATAAGGTTGTAATCAAATATTGTTGTTCATCAGCAAAATGGCCTGTGTTTCACCGATTGACTTATACTATGTCTCCCAAACCTCGACATACAAAGCAAGCCGACAACCGGGAGTATGATGATGAGGAACTGTTCTTTGCTCCAGTATACATGACTTCACACCTTTCCCGTGGCGGGAGACAATAAAGACGAAGTTCTTCAAGAATATCCAGCCAGAGGAGGTCTGACCAACTCGTCAACTCCTTTGAAGCAGTATACCAAAATATTCGTTCTCGTAGACGGGAGCTCGTTCTTCACGAAAATCCTTCCTCGAAATCCGAGGCTTGGGGTAGCAATCCCCCTGATTCTGAAACTAACAATGTAGATTTTAACTACACGGTTCTTTTTACCAATCCCTCTGTTGTACACAGAGATGTTAGCGTCTACACCATCGATGACGAGCAAGACGCTCCTCCATCAGAAAGCACCGAACAACGCCTCAACTCATTAAAGGTCACTCTCAGGGAAATTCATACCATGATGCAACATATGCATCAAATGATGATTGTACAATATTCTGCTATACCAGCTCCTGTCTAAGTGACTCGATTCATACATGTATATCCTACTCCTGGAACAATACCCCTGTAGGGTAACAAAAATTCTGAAGCAGTCCCAAACCAAGAGTCAACATCGCCAACTCTTAATCCTCCCAATATTGGAAGCGAAACTCCGCCGGTGGTAATACATGTTCAACCAGGATCTTACCAGTCAGCTGTACTACTCCAGCCAAAAGATCCTCTCGAAGCCATCTGGGAGTTGCGTGCACAAGATGATGTTTTAAATAATAAAGACAAACTCCTCAAGCTGGGGGTGAAACAGCCTTATCCTCCTTATTGGAATAATGTTCCCTTCCCTCCTAAATACAAACCCCTACCAATAGTCATGTTTGAAGGCAAGACATCGTCGAGCCAATATATTAACTACTTTAATATGATGATGGGTCACTTGCAGAACGATGATGCTCTCTTTACCAGATTATTCGTGGGATGCTTTGCCGACATAGCCTACGATTGGTATCATAGTTTATCTGATAACTACATATCCTCGTTTGATGACATGAAGTATCTTTTTCTCTCAATATTCTACGAGGAAGGCATGGGTTTGATGATGTCTTCGCTCATCGATATCAAATAGAAGGAGAAAAAATTCTTTCCCAAATTCATAGAGCATTTCAGGCAAGGCAAGAAACTATAAAGTTGCCTCATGTTATTCTAAATTCAGAATTTATGTCTACTTGCCAAAAGAATCTACTGCCTATAGTAGGGCTCTCGACAGGTCCAACTCAATTTCAAGATTGGACGACGTTCATCATCGGGGCAGAAGGTGTAAAAGATAACACGAAGGTGGCACATAACTTGGGGATACAAATAATTAATGCGGAAGGGAAGCGCTCCTTCTCCAACAACAATAATGCGAATAATCGTAACAGCAAAGAAAATGAGGCCTTATCAATAAATTTAGCAAAGCGACCTACCTCTCTTCCAGCACAAAAGCCTCCAGAATCTTCCAGACCTAAGAAGGAATATTTCTTTGGTGAGAGCGATATCCACAGTATTTTTGACTATCTGATGAAGAGCGGCAGATTGCAGTTGCCCAATATCAAACGAACCGAGGAAGCTGATAAAACAGATGACCCAAAATACTGTTTATACCATCGATATGTACATCATCCTACCAAGGCTTGTTATGTACTGAAAATAAAAATACAACAGTTGATAGATGCAAAATCTATCACCCTTCATAATGAGGAGAAAACAATTACCGCTAATATGGTGTCTCTTCAATTTGGTATTTTTTTCGCACAAGAAGTCCCTAACGGCGTCATTCCAATACCTCAAGCTACAATCAAAGTGGTAAATCTCCCACCTCCTCGAAGTCAAATAGAGGGGTTGGTGCCTCTTACCATAGATCATGGCAAGATTATATGGATTTATCCCGACCAACTACTAGATTAGGACCAGGGAGCAACATCTTCCAATTCAAAATTCAAGAAGGACAAGAAATATAAACCATGCAATATGATTTCTTCAGAGAGCAAGATCAACCTCAAGAAGACATACCTCTCGAGATCAGATTTCAAAATATGAATATTGCCCCACCAAGCTTAACTCGCAAGCTTTGCTAGACCATGGTGCATGATTGTCAGTGTTCCGCTGAATAGGGCACAACAAATCTTTATTGCTTATGAAGGTGTTCCTACATAAATTCTCTCTCCTCCTTTTAAAATTAGAGCATCAACCTCAACTAGAGTGGCTGAGGAGAAGCATCCCAAATTTTATCAATACAGCCAATAATCTGTACGCTTGATGCAAAAAATGAGGTATTATTTTCTAAAAGCTGAAGGTTTAAACTTTGACAAGGGACAACGAATTCCTCTACAACTCCAAGGACAGTCTAACAAATCCAGTAGTAGATTGGGTTACGATCAAATTATTCCACATACTTATTCCAAAATGAGGCATCATAAAAAGAAACTCAAGTCTTGTAACATGGTGCTTCTTTCTTCGATGCCCGAAGAAGAAGTCATGACTAGTACCAGGTCCAGAAAAGATTATCATAAAACTTATGAGTTTGTCCCAAAAGATGTTCCTGATGCTCCTTCTACTTCATCAACTCTGGTTGATCCAGTCGCAGCTAAACCTGGTCCTTCGAAGCCTAATGCGGCAGAGAAAGGGAAGCAACAAGAAGTACGCTTCAACAAATTCCTGAAGAAGAATGTGTCTCGAGGACTTAAAAATCCATACAATTTCGTAATATTGGCACAATTGTCCAATACTCTAGCCCGACTTTTCATATTTGAGTTACTTCGTTTATCGAAGGAGACTCGTAAAGCTTTGAGCGAAGCTCTGATACATGCAGACTCATGCTTAGCTCAACTCAAGACTCCTGATGAAGAGCCACTAATGTGCCCTCATGTCACGCCCCAGTCCCAAAATACATAGGACTAGGAACACGTAAGCATGCCAGCCGTATGTATATGGCAACCACAATATATGGATACCATAATACATATGTACGCTGTAATATGAATATTAACTCACATGTGGTATATATATAGTCACAAGTCACAGAAATACTAATCTCATCCACACAACAAGTCATAGAAAAAAAAAACTAAACTAGAATAATGAGCCTGAATAATCCAAAACTAATAGTCAGGTGGAGACAAATCCACTACTAATGACTATATCAAAACTAGAATGAAAGAGAAGTATAAAATCTCCAATATAAATAAAATGATGATAGAAGTGTATCAGCTAAGAAGATCCATCATTGGAGATAATCAAATGATGTTCAGAAGGTAAGACCTCCTCGAAAGAGATAAGTAGTAAGTCCTGATCCGTGCTCCTGCGAATGGTCATGAACATCTACACCTGGAAAGGGACCAGGTCCTCAGAGGGACGTAACAAGATACATAGAAGCATGCCAATTGAATACAATAAATATGCAATATAGACGGAAAATATATAAGTACGTTGTACAAGACAATCTATATGAAATGCATAATGAGGATAACTTTTCGACATATGGGCATGGGTAGGCTACTCTATCTAATCTCACAACTCACACACACGTCAGGAACATCATCAGCCGTCATACCGCGGGGGTAGCGACTATCGTGACACCATCAGCCGACATATCGCGGGGGTAGCGACCATCGGACACGACTACCATAGTGCGTGCTAATTACTATGGTTTACCAGAGTAGTAATAGCCCATACACCTACTGTTGTCCTCCCCTCCCATGATACTATGTGTCAAGTGTGTGTCAATATATATATATATATATATATATATATATATATATATATATATATATATATATATATATATATATATATATATATAGCATATACTTATGACTGAAAGAAAACATACATACAATGAATATACATAAATATAATAAGCATGCAAAGTACTGTAAGCAATTTGGCAATGTATCTTGCCTGGTTAGAAAGCTGCAAAGTGTAACGTCCAAGAGTCAAGCACACAGGATCAGAAACTACGGCCTCAGAATGAATGTCTCCGGATGCTGAAATAAATATCACCAACGTTCCCAGAATAAGCGAGATAGCTAGAAAATACTACCCTTTCGTCCAATTTAGACACAGGGGTAAAACGATAATTTCGGATCAAAGCAGGGTCCACATGTGGCCCACTTTGCACCGAAAAGCATGCTAGGGGTAAAGGTCTCTAAAAGGGACAAATTATAGGTCAAACAAATTCTAAACATTAATACAAACTCAACGGTACGTCCAATTTTGGATTTCGGTGAGCCGAACACAAATTCGCCTAAAAAGTCAACCGTAGGGCCCGCAAATATGTGGTTTGGTCAACTGTCTCAGAATTGCATGAAAATGGGGTCACAGGACCAGAGCGATATCACCAGTCCAATGGCGCAAGTTTTGTCGCATTCTGACGAACGTACAATAAATGGTATTGTATTTTATAAAAGTCGCGATACAGGAACTTTTTGCGGATACAGAGTAATTTCGACGCGCACACGTGTCTGAATCAGTTTTCGTGATAGCCCACACGTCTGAATATACCATGTGTGCCTTTTGGTACAATTGGTAGGCGACGGAGCAGTCCCGTTTGATGGGGCGCGCTCCGTATCACAAATTTTTGTGTTACGAAAATAAGTTTTTATGAATTTTTAACCTAATTTATTTCTGCATATATCACAAAATAAAATAATTTAATTGAAATAAAATAAAATAATCTAGGTTAGGTGGTCTTCACATAGCAAAAGGAATTTCTAAGTTTGGATCTCTGTGGTGGGAGATACGAGTCTTTAAACAGGGGTGGTTGCAACAATTTTTCTAAAATTAAATGACGTGATTTTTCCCCAACTTGGCGTCAATTTTTACCTAGGGTTTAGCGTTGAACGAAGGAAACTAAATTACGGGATTTAGAGAGGGATATGTTGTGAACATACCGGTGAAGACATGGTCAAATTTGGTTGAGCGAGGAGGCGGGAATCTACGCAGGAAGGGAGGTTCGTGGCTGCAGTTCCCTGTGCTGCGCGCTCGGTCGCGGACGAGGTTGACTGCCTGGCGGCGGCACGCGGTGGCTGGACTGCGGCGCTCCGGCGGCGGCGGGTCGGCGCGTGGAGGCGGACGTCGAGGAGGAGATAGATTAGGGTTAGGGTTTTGGGAAATAATATATATATTGAGAGAGAGAGCGAGAGAGAGGGGGCGGTGAACAGGGATCGCGCAGGGGGGGTTAGCCGCGGGTCTGGGCGCGCGGGGGTAGGGGTTTTACTGTTTAGGTTTTCTTTTCTTTTCTTCTTTTCTTTTTCTTTTTCTTTTTCTTTTTCTTTTTCTTTTTTTTTTCTTTTTTTTTCCTTTTCTTTTTCTTTTTCTATTACTATTTTATTATTACTACCACTACTACTACTACTACTACTACTACTACTACTACTACTACTAATAATAATAATAATAATAATAATAATAATAATAATAATATTATTATTATTATTATTATTATTATTATTATTATTATTATTATTATTATTTACATATATAATTAAGGTATATATAAAAATATATTTGTACCCAAATAATTTTTAAAAAATCTATCCCTCTTCCACAAGATTCCTAAAATAAAAATAATAAATTTTGTACAACCATTCTAATTGATTAATTATCTAGGTACTTAAATCAATAATATATATTATCTAATTAACTACGAAATAATATAGATAAATTCAATAACTAATTAATTAAATAATATTTTAAAATATGAGATTTTACATTCTACCCAACTTACAAAAATTTTGTCCTTGAAATTGACACTATCCATATTCATAATAATCACTATAGCTATTACACTACATTGCTATCTAGCGGTACTTCCTAAAAGTCATGCTCTGTCATTCTAACACTTTCTCATTTATTGTCTATACACTATTCTATTTCTAACTCATCTACACTACCCAACTTACAAGAATTCTACCAGTAGTCAAAGTCTCTTGCGGCTATTGTCTAGGTTGTAAGACAAATTTATTTATTGGGTCGAGAATCTTGGGATACCTGTCTGGAATCTCACAACCATAATTTTTCTTTATAACCGTCAAGTATCGTAGTCTAATACTGCCATACCACCTGACCAGTATGTCTGCAAATACTTCGACTACTCTACTATAACGATCTAGCTGCAGCTGTCGTTACTTTGCCAGCGATTTGTCATGGTCATCAGTTCGTAACAAGTGCTTTCAACTCTTTCCTAAGCTTAGTCTAAGTTTTAGGGCAACACTTCAGGTCTTGACTAAAATTATTAGGAGTATAAATTATTTCAACAATCCAACTAGCTCCTGTTAGACTAAAGGATGCTACTCATGGTTTAAAAATAGTAAGAGAACACAGATATTTGTTATAGTGCATATACATAAGGGTTATTATTATGAACTCATCTTTTAGTTATTAATCATTTACTAAACCATTTATGTTTTAACTAACCAAATAAGGGTGAGGTTGAAGTAATTCAAACAATTCATAATGTCACGAAAGGATACAACTATGATAGGAAGAGTTAAGTACGAGATAAGGAATGGATATAGAAGAGGAGATGAGCCACCCCAAGAGGTGAGAAGGTGATAGGAAGAGAATACTACTACTGCTACGCGTGTCATCCATTAGCTTCGTGGATATGCCATATAGTTAGGATATCAACATATCCTCATAACTGCTAAACTACCTTATATATAATTCTACGGCTACTATGCACCTAAGATCTCATGTCATAATGGGATCATGAGTATGAAATGACACATATAACTAAGGTCGTACCTGTATCTACGACTTTTTGTGCCTGCACTCTCTTGTTTGTCATCACAAGTGCTTGGCCTATGGGGTATATCTAGTACTATCTGTGTATCAAACTTATACTAAGCATGAACGTTCGTCTTTCCGAAATAGGGGAAGACGAAAAACAACAATAAAGAGTTCAAGGAGGAGGTGATATAATACAAGTACGGGATTCAAAGGGATTAGAGAATTTGAAAGGGAGTTGCCAAGGCAGTTATGGATTAAAATCTTATTTTGGTAAATTCCTATTCGCATGTTCACATCAGAACAGTTATGTACCTGACATGATATGCTCTGACCAGTCTAGAGGACAAGTATATTCGTCTAACAAGTTGAGTCAACTGTATCTCAATCCACATAAAGTAGTGATACGAAGAGTGAACCAAGCGCACTAAGGTTGATCAGACCATAATCCACTGATTCTGATTTAGACAATGTATTAGTATGGGCCCCTAATAATACATATGTCATGATCAAGCTTAATAAAAGAATAAGCTTGCAAAACTAGGCTATAATAGCAGCATAAGTCGAGGTAGTACAAAAAAATTTATAAGTACACTTGATTATGATGGAGGAATGTACAGAATAATTTAAGTTCATCAAGAAGATCGGTGTTGTGCCTCTATAGTTGCCATACTAATTTCTTGTCTAAGTCTAAAGTCAACCAAATGGGTGTATGGGCCTCTAAGTTCTACAGTCCAGATAAACACTAAATTTTTATAGTCGAGATAAACACTATCTTCTTATGCATGCCTATAGTTAGTGTCATTCATTTATATTTTATTAATTGGTCAGAAGGACTATGTGATACTAGGTTATGAGACATACTACCAAACTTATAAAAATTTAACTAATAGTGTTATTGAATACTAGAGTGTATATACCTAGTACAAGTCATCTTCCTAACCCCTATCAAGCACGAGAGAAGATTGACGTTGTGAAAGGATCAAGCAAGATGCAATGCAAGCAATCAAATGAGAATGCGAAAATAAATCAAGGGAGGTGATTATTAAATGGATGAGATCCTATATTCTAATCCTATGCGCAGGCTTGCTCGGTACAGTAACGTAACCGAGATAATATGCTCTCGACCTGCATGGGCCACCACAAAAATATGTCACGCTCCAGTCCCAAAATACGTAGGACTAGAAACACGTAAGCATGCCAGCCGTATGTATATGGCAACCCCAATATATGGATACCATAATACATACGTACGCTGTAATATGAATATTAACTCACATGTGATATATATATAGTCACAAGTCACAGAAATACTAATCTCATCCACACAACAAGTCATAGAAAAGAAATAACTAAACTAGAATAATGAGTCTGAATAATCCAAATCTAATAGTCAGGTGGAGACAAATCCACTACCAATGACTATATCAAAACTAGTAGTAAGTCCTGATCCATACTCCTGCGAATGGTCATGAACATCTACACCTGGAAATGGACCAGGTCCTCAGAGGGACGCAACAAGATACATAGAAGCATGCCAATTGAATACAGTAAACATGCAGTATAGCCGAAAAATATATAAGTACGCTGTACAAGACAATCTATATGAAATGCATAATGAGGATAAATTTTCGACGTATGGGCATGGGTAGGCTAATCTATCTAATCTCACAACTCACACACACACGTCAGGAACATCATCAGCCGTCATACCGTGGGGTAGCGACCATCGTGATACCATCAGTCGACATACCGCGGGGGTAGCGACCATCGGACACGACTACCATATTGCGTACTAGTTACTACATTTTACCAGAGTGGTTATAGCCCATACGCCTACTGTTGTCCTCCCCTCCCATGATACTATGTGTCAAGTGTGTGTCAACATATATATATATATATATATATATATATATATATATATATATATCATATACTTATGACAGAAAGAAAATACACATGCAATAAATATAAAAAATATAATAAGCATGTAAAGTACTGTAAGCAATTTGGCAAGGTATCTTGCCTGGTAAGAAAGCTGCAAAGTATAACGTCCAGGAGTCAAGCACACAGGATCAGAAACTACGGCCTCAGAATGAACGTCTCCGGATGCTGAAATAAATATTATGAACGTTCCCCGAATAAGCGAGATAGCTAGAAAATATTACCCTTTCGTCCAATTTGGACACAGGGGCAAAACGATAATTTCGGGTCAAAGTGGGGTCCACATGTGGCCCACTTTGCACCGAAAAGTGTGCCAGGGGTAAAAGTCTCTAAAAGAGACAAATTATAGGTTAAACCAACTCTAAACGTCAATACGAACTCAACAGTACGTCCAATTTTGGATTCCGGTGAGCCGAACACAAATTCGCCCAAAAAGTCAACCGTGGGGTCCGCAAATAGGTGGTTTGGTCAACTGTCTCAGAATTGCGTAAAAATTGGGTCACAGGACCAGCGCGATATCATGAGTCCAATGGCGCAAGTTTCGTCGCATTCTGACTAGCGTAAAATAAATGGTACAGTATTTTGCAAAAGTCGTGATACGAGAACTCTTTGCGGATGTCACGCCCCAGTCCCAAAAATACGTAGGACTAGGACACGTAAGCATGCCAGCCGCATGGATATGGCAACTCCAATATATGGAAACCAAATCCATACGTACGCTGTAATATGAATATAAAATCCACAAGTGGTATAAAATGTAATACAAGTTACAGGGTAAAATCTAAATCTCATCCACCAAAATTATATAAAAATAAATAACCAGTATCTATGAAACTAGATCTCAATAAGAAGTATCTAAGAATGATAGTTGGATGGAAACAAATCCACTACCAACTCGAATATAAGAGCAAATACAATATGAGTACAACACCACAACACAATATAAGAATACCAACTATCCATCACAGCTCGAAGAGAAGACATCCTCGGATCACATGTAACCATCCAAATCTGCGCTCCTGCAAATACTCAAGAAAAGATATACCTGGCAGCGGACCAGGTCCTCAGAGGGACGTAACAAGATACAGAAAATACGAGCCAATTTGAATACAGTAAACATGCATATGGTTTGAAAATAGATAAGTACGCTGTACAAGACAATCTATATGAATGCAAATGAGGACAACTTTTCGACGTATGGGCAAGGGTAGTCTACTCGATCTAAGCCTCACAACTCACACACCCGTCTAGAACATCAGAAATCGACATACCTCTGGGGTAGCGACCAGCGCGACTCTACAGAAATTGACATACCTCTGGGGTAGCGACCAGCGCGACACACGCCCGTAGTGCGAACTATATACTACGGTTTACCAGAGTGGTTAAAAGCCCATGCGCCTAATGATTGTCCTCCCATGATACTAGGTGCCATGTGTGTGTCAACATATCTAATACATAGTAATGACTAGAGAAAAACTACACATGCAAGAACTATACAAAAATAAAATAAATAAAAAGAAATATAAATAGTATGCAAAGTACTGTAAATAATTTGGCAAGGTATCTTGCCTGGGGTCCTGCTGCTGGTATGAATCAGGGTCCAAGTCACAGTCCAAATAGCCTATGTATTACAAATTTATCACGTCAAAAGATAATTTATTTTAATTTATTTAATTCTGGAATAATTACTCTAAAATCCTATTTTAATCTTATTATTCTGATTTTTATGTTAATTCCGAAATTTTGTCCAAAGAAACTGAATTTTATCAACTCGAGTCTCATGGCACGCAAATCGAGACGATCTGTTGACCAAAAAGTCAACAGACACAAACTTAACTTTCATGCATGATTTCCTGTAGATTTTAGCGTCAAAAATATGCTGGAATTTACGGCTCGTCCGAATTCAAATTCGTTTGGGAATTATGGCACATACAAATTTTGTATTGTGCACCGATGGTTAAATTCTAACCTAGAAGTTCTACAGAATTAACAGTATGTAAATAATTCGAATTAAATTCTGGGAAAAATTTATGTCGATGATCTCGACATTAGCTTTCCGAAACTTTAAACGGTTCGTGATTCTGACTCCTGGTTCTCCCGGAATCACGAAAATATCAAAACACGTCTATTTTCGGACATGCTGTGCTCTAAAAATTTTCCAGAATTTAATACTAATAATTTATAAAAATAATTTATAAAATCAGAAAGCTAACCTCATTATCGTTCTAACAAAAAAAACTGGAGCGCGTTTGGAGTCCGGAGCTAGGAGATATCGTCTTTTTAATTCGTCATAATTAGTAGAAAATGAGGCTGAATTTATGACGAATTTTGACTATTTTTTTTGAGGACGAAAAAGAGAGAAATTTGGGGAAGAAAAATATGAAGGATGAGGTATTTATAATGGTGGAGACTACTTAATTAAATACAACTAGGATTGGTTAATTTGGATAGGATTATGATGAATTTAAATAAGGATATGATATACATTAAGTTGCTTTCCTAGTAGGTTCAGGATTTGAATTAATTTAAAATAGAGTTTGAATTTATCTCAATAATTTATAATCTTAAATATAATTAAAGATAATACAAATAATTTATAAAATCTTATTAATATCTATTAACAATAAATTAGCATCTATCTAATATTAAGACTATATATATCCAAATAAATCCTAATTAATTTAAAAAATCTAAAATAACCTAAAAATGATTCTAAATAAATATTTATATAAGTAAATATATCAAAAAATTCATTTGCTAATTAAATAACAGAATACTCTAAAGAAATTCAATACCTATAATAATATAAAATATACACAAAATATCTATTTTGGGTGAGGGGGTTTACAGCGGATACGGAGTGATTCCGACGCTCACACGCGTCCGAATCAGTTTTTGCGAATGCCCACACGTCTGGATATACCATGCGCACCTTTTAGTGCATTGGTACGCGATGGGGTAGTCCCGTTTGGCGGGACGCGCTCCGTATCACAAATTTTTGTGTTACAAAAATAAGTTTTTATGGATTTTTAACCTAATTTATTTCTGCATATATCACCAAATAAAATAATATAATTGAAAAAAATAATCTAGGTTAGGTGGTCTTCACATAGCAAAATGAATTTCTAAGTTTGGATCTCTGTGGTTGGAGATACGAGTCTTTAAACTGGGGTGCTTGTAACAGTTTTTCTGAAATTAAATGACATGATTTTTCCCTAACTTGGCGTCAATTTTTACCTAGGGTTTAGCGTTGAACAAAGGAAACTAAATTATGGGATTTAGAGAGGGATATGTCGTGAACATACCGGTGAAGACGGGGTCGAATTTGGTTGAGCGAGGAGGCGGGAATCTACGCGGGAAGGGAGGTTCGTCGCTGTAGTTCCCTGCGCGGCACGCGCGGTCGCGGACGAGGTTGACGGCCGGGCGGCGGCGCGCGGTGGCTGGACTGCGACGCTCCGACGATAGCGGGTCGGCGCATGGAGGCGGAGGTCGAGGAGGAGATAGATTAGGGTTAGGGTTTTGGGAAATAGTATATATATAGAGAGAGGGGGACGGGGAACAGGGATCGCGCGCGGGGGGGGGGGGGGGCGGGGGGCGGGTTAGCATCGGGTCTGGGCGCGCGGGGGTAGGGGTTTTACTGTTTAGTTTTTCTTCTTCTTATTCTTATTCTTTTTCTTTTCTATTTCTTTTCTTTTTCTTTTTCTTTTTATTTTTCTTTTCTTTTTCTATTACTATATTATTATTACTACTATTAATAATAATATCATCATTATTATTATTATTATTATTTACATATATAATTAAGGTATATATAAAAATACATTTGTACCCAAATAATTTCTAAAAAATCTTTCCCTCTTCCACAAGATTCCTAAAATAAAAATAATAGATTTTGTACAACCTTACTAATTGATTAATTATCTAGGTACTTAAATCAATAATATATATTATCTAATTAACTACGAAATAATATAGATAAATTCAATAACTAATTAATTAAATAATATTTAAAAATATGGGGTTTTATACCTCAATACCACAGCGTGATCGTAAAAATTTCTAACATCACTTTCACGCAAGATTTAATGCGACTCAAGGATAACCGGCATGACATGGCTATATATTATACCAGTTACATCAGATCTATGAGAGTGAACCAGATTTACATTGACCCTGGTTCTTCACTCAGTATCATTCCTAAAAGCCTACTGAGAGAATTGAAGATACCAATGCACAACCTGTCTTCCACTAGCACTACCATTCTAGGCTTCAATACTGGAAGAAGTAACCGCTGGGAAAGATACGCCTAAAAATTCAGATATGTGATCTACGTACTGAAGTCACGTGCTATGTGATCGACTCTGACGTATCCTATAATGTTTTACTGGGACGGCCATGGATACATGAGCATAAAATTGTACCCTCCACCTTCCACCAATGCTTCAAATATGTGGACAGTCAAGGAGAAGTCAAAAATGAGGTAGCTGACCTCAACCCATTCAAAGGTGTCGAGGCCTATTTCTCTAACTCTGTACTATATACACCGAAGTATATGAAAGAATAGGCTAATCAAGCTGGTGATGAAGCTGAGAACTCCCCAAAGGAAAAGCCTTTGATGATCCGAGTCAAAGGACATATTACTCATCCAACTCCTTTGAAGCCTCTCGGCATCAACCTGCAGCCTCTCGGCATCAACCTGCACAAGTCACCTCCATTGTTCATCAACCTTCGACGTAGTGAACAACCGATGCTGAAGAATGAGCCACTTGTTATCGACCTTCGTCGTAACAAGTATCCAACATCAGTTAATCAACTCCTAGTCATTAATCTTGTCAATCCTCCTGTCAAGGCTGAAGTTTTTATTGACTATGAGGAAGAAGAAGAGATCCTGTATTTTATGAATAAATGAGACACTACTTCGTACTACATTAATGTTGAAATTTTTGCTGAATTTTTTTTAGAGGTCCTTCATCTTCACGAACCTCTGTCCCTACCAGTAGCATCTCCATTTCAATATAGTTCATTATATGAACCATATGAAGATGCATACTTCAAAGTCCCAGCAAGACAGGACAAGCAACGTTAGATAATTTTTAGCAAAGTTAGAAATAAAGGAGTCATGCAGACTAATGATACTGACGAAGATATTGGGAATATAAAACCGTATCGTTACAGCCAACCTGCCAAGAACATTATGCAAGGGATGGGCTACAACTTAAAGTCTGATTTGGGACTAAATTATGGAAAAGGCAAATGGACTCCTATACGCCACTTCTCTCCAAAAGGCAAACCAAAAATATACTACCAGCGGGCTGGTCATGGTTTGGGATGTGTTACACCACCAAAAAGTCCTTAAGGTTCAGAATCAGAAGAAGAGACGTGTTCTCATTCCCCTAACTCATCATTGTGGGATTATGACGAAAGCATGGGTGACATATTCAAACATGCTTTCTCTATAAATATGGTTTCTAATGGCCCATATGATAAAGACGATGTACTATTGGAACCATTCGAGAATGATCCATGGGCACAACCGATGGATACTCAATGAGAGCTTCGGTTTGAGCAACGTAAACCACCTACAGAGGATGAAGTTGTAAACCCCCTAATTTTAATTTTCAATTTTAGTATTTTTTTATTGTTATATTTCCTTTGATTATTTTTAATTGGTTAATTAGAAAGTAAGTTCTTTGATTTATTTACTTATATATATTTAGCTATTAGTATCACTGAATAATTAGTTTTAGAATTTATTTTCTATTGATTAATCTTTTTTATAAATATTTTAAATACAATTAGCTACATTTACTTATATATGTCATACTATGATATTTTAATTTATTCGAGAATTTTTTTTTAAAAAATTTCTTGCTTGCCCCAATTTATAGTATATTTCAAATTATTATGCTTATATATTTTTCTAAATTTTTTATTAATCTTAGGATTTGTATGATCATATATATAAATATATATATATATAGATTTATTTAGTAGAAAAAGAAATAAAAATATAAAGAAAAGAAAAGAAAACTGTAATCTAAATCCTATCCCTAACCCTTAAACTGATTTTCACCCCTAATCATATTCCTAATCAACACACCTACAGACTACCCGACCCCCCCCCCCCCACAGGCCGCGCGGACCGACCCACCCTCTCTCTTTTTCTCTCTCTCTCTCTCTCTCTCTCTCTCTCTCTATATATATATATATATATATATATATATATATATCCTCCCAAACCCTAACCCTAACCCTAATTTTGAGCCCTACCCCAACCTCGACCTCCGGCGTACCTCACCTAACCCCTGCCCGCCGTCCACGAGCGCCACCACCACTGGAGCAGCACCGGCCGACTACCCACTCGCCTGACCCGCGAACTGTAGCCTCCTCCGAACCTCCTACCTTTTGGTACGATTTCTCCACCCTCGTTGCTTCTTTTACGAACGGTTTATTCGTACACGCTCACAACATAAATCTCTTGGATTCCATTCAAGTAGAATAATTTTAGGTGCCCTAAATTGATCAAAAAGTCGATCAAAATTTGGACAAAAAATTGTTCAAAATAGTTCAAAAATTCAGTCCAAGTACCCATGTTCATACCTAGTTATCTACCAACTCGTTTAATATTTTTATAATCTATTTGAATGGACTTATTCATAACATATCAAAGATTATTTATATTCTTTTAGTTTTTCTTAGTTTGCCTTATTTGTCAAATTATTTTGTTTCCAAAACGACCACACTATATTTTTAAAATCCAAAAATTTGTGATACGGAGTGCGCTCTGCCAAACGGGACTATTTCGTCGTGTACAGTTGCTCCAAAAGGTGCGTTTGGTATATCTGGACGTGTGGGCTTTCGCAAAAGTTGATTTGGACGTGTGTGCACGCCGAAATTAACCTGTATCCATAAAAACTCTCCCGTATCAGTATTTTATAAAATATCCAATCAGTTTGTGTACACTTATTGCATCACAACAAAACTTGCGTCATTGGACTCGCAGCATTTGACTTGTCTTGTGATCCAACTTTCGCTCGATTCTGAATCAGTCGACGGATCATCGTTTTACTGGCCCCACGATTCGACTTGATAAGCAATTTTGGGATCGACTCACCTAAACCCAAAACTTGAAGTACCGTTGAATTCGTATCATCGATTATGATTCGTTTGACCTATAATTTATCATATTTAGATACCTTTACCATTGGCACGCATTTCAGTGCAAAGTGGACCACATATGGACACCGCCTTGACCCTAAATTATCGTTTTAGCTCATGTATCCAAATTGAACAAAAGTATAGTATTTTTTGACTATCTCTCTTATTTCGAGAATGTTGGTGATATTTATTTCAGCATCCAGAGATATTCGTACATCTTTCTCTCTTTGTGCTACTGTTGACTTGACATACTCACCGCGAGGACATTGTCTAAACTCTCATCGGACACCCGGCAAGATACCTTGCAATATTTACTATCAGTTTGTTTTTATTTTATTCTTGCATAAATTATTTTCATATAAACTGTGCGTCTAAGCTTGACTTGGGTGCAAACGACAGTGTTTGTCGTCTTTCATAGCTTTTATTTAATTTATGCATGTTGACTTAGTTTTAGCAGACTACCTCCTACTTGTGGGATATTTTCATATCTTCTTGGACCATGACACACACATGACACAAGTTGTGACATTCTATTAGGGGTACGAACTTCGTATTCGACTTGTTACCGATACATAAGGAACGTGTGATGGTTAGAAACTTAACTGTTATGACTAGTGTATTAGAGATTCATACATTTATAACATTGGACATGTTGTGGATATGACTTGGTTAGTACGGGAATAAGGAGGAGAATAATCATTGTGTGTATGAGATAGCCAAATCGGTGGCCTTAGTATCCAGATGAAACTTTGGTGATTATTATATTAGATACCCTCTGACGTCGCTGGATATTATCGATGATTAGAGAAAATAACTATTTTATAGTATATGTGCATGATGTGATGAGAAGCCAATAATCTCACTCATACGTAGGAAGGTTGTCTTATAAATTGCACATTAGATGGTTAGAACACCCTTTGCATATTTATGTACTTACTGCAGTTTATATGGCTTACTTTTATGTATCTTGTTACGTCCCTCTGAGGACCTGGTCCCTTTCCAGGTATAGACAATCATGACTATTTACAGGAGCATGGACCATAACTTGCTACTTATTTCTCTTTCGAGGAGGTCTTCCCTTTGAGCTTCTCTGATCGTTAGATGATGTACTTATTATATTTTCTTTCATATTCTAGTTTGGTAGTGGATTTATCTCTACCCAACCATTGGTCTTTTTGATTATTTCATACTTGGTTCATTGCCATATTTTGTTATTTATTTCTATTTGGTTTTGTGGATGAGATTAGTATTGCTTGTGACTTATGGTATTATATACCACTTGAGAATTATTATTCATAATATAGCGTATGCATGTGTTATGGTTTCCATATATTAGAGTTTTTATCTACATACGGCTGACATGTTTACATATTTTTAGCCCTACATATTTTGGGATTGGAGCGTGATAGAAGTAGATCAAATTGATGTCGGAGAAGAATGTTCTCCAAGGCCAATCTTTATTAGCAAGAGTCTTCCCGAAGAAGATAAACGAGCTTTAGTCCAAATAATAAATGAGTATATTGATGTATTCGCTTGGATTTATGAGGATATGCCTGTCCTGGACCCTCAAATTGCCATACACAAGCTCAATATTCTTCCAAATACTAAGCTAGTGAAACAACAGCAAAGGCGATTCCGTCCGGATATGATGGATATAATTGAAGCAAAAGTCAAGAAACTGATAACATGTGGTTTCATTCGAGAAGAGCAACATCCCGACTGGGTAGCCAATGTCGTACCAGTCATGAAGAAAAATAGGAAGGTCCGGGTCTGCTTAGATTATCGAGATATAAACTCGGCCTATCCAAAAGATGAATTTTTTCTTCCTATCACAAATGTCATGATCAATAATACATATGGCTTTGAACGTATATCCTTCATGGATGGATTCTCGTAATACAGTTAAATTAAGATGTCGTCTTATGATGAAAAATATACCTCTTTTCGTACACCATTGGGAGAATACTGCTATACATTCATGCCCTTCGGCTTGAAGAATGCGGGAGTAACGTATCAACGATCCATGAGTACAATTTTCTAGAAGCATTTACGGAAGACAGTAGAATGCTACGTGGATGATATTGCTGTCAAGAGTTGTCTTAAAGATGATTATCTTCAATATTTGAAGACTGTGTTCGAATTAATCCGCCACCACCAATCGAAGATGAATCTAACTAAATCTTTTTTGGGAGTCTCCAGTGGCAAGTTTCTCGGATTTGTTATAACTTCCAAGGGTATTCATATTGACCTCGATGAAATTAAAGCCATCATCGAAATGCGGCCTCCATATAATCTAAAAGAACTTTGTGGTCTGCAAGGTCGTGTGACATACATCAGGAGGTTCATCTCCAATATCTCGGGACGATGTCAAACCTTCACTTAGTTAATGAAGAAAGATGTATTCTTTATCTGGAAAAAAGTATGTCAACAAGCATTTGACAAAATCAAACAATCTCTCATAAATTTGCCAGTTCTGGTATCTTCGATTGTAGGAAAGCCCATTTTGCTGTATGTTTGAGCAATGTATCACTTTCTAGAAGCTCTTCTTGCACATAAGAGTAACGAAAGCCATGAACAGGCGATCTAATATCTTAGTCGCATGATGGATGGTGCTGAACGTATATACAATTCTGTGGAAAAAAGAATATCTTGCTTTGATGTTTGCTATTCAAAAGATGCGACACTATATGTCAGGTCAAACCATTCATGTCATATCCAGAGTGAATCTCCTCTGGGTATTGATGACCAAGTCAAGCACACTCAATTCTTGGTTAGCTACATGGACAATGATGCTTTCGTCTTATGAAATGGTGTATGTCCCACAAAAAGTAGTGAAGGGTCTAGCGCTTGCTGACTTTCTAGCAGCTCATCCTGTACCGAAAACTTCCAAACTGTACGACGATATCCCAGATGAAGTCTTAAAGTCTAATATTATAAAACCTCCTGATTTTAAATATTATATTTAATTAATTAATTATTAAATCTATTTATAGTATTTTTTAGTTAATTAGAAAATAAAAATTAATGTTTTGATTACCTAGATCATTACTCATTTAAAATTGGTGAACAAAACTATTGTTTTGTTTTATTTTATTTTAGGAATCTTGGTAGAAGGATAATAGATTATTTTTGAGTGTACTAATTATTTTCTGGAATTTTTATACCATGTATACATATATATATATAAATAGATAGTGTTAATAAGAAAATAAAAGAAAAAGAAAAGAAAAAAAATCAATTGGAAAGCCTTAAAACAAATCAAACCTTAAGCCTAATTTTCCTAATCTTATACCCTTAAACCTAATTCTTAACCCGCAGCCCTACGCCAACCCAGCAGCCCGCAGTAGCACCCGCCCATGGCTGCGACCCCCCTTCTCATCTCTCCGCAAATATATATATATATATATATATATATATATATATATATATATATATATATATATATCATAAACAGTAACCCTAATCTAATCGCCTACACCCCAGCGCTGACTTTCGCCCCACCGCGCATCCACTGGAGAGCGACCTGCCGGCCACATCAACGTCGCCCGCGCAACCGCGCAAGCATCCGCAGCACCAGGCAGCGACGACCCCTAATTCACGTGCCATTTTCCGTCTTGTCTCTCGATCATTTTTGAATCCGTCTTCACCGGTATGATCACAAACTATTCCCCTCTCAACCCTGTTAATTAGTTTCCATCAAACAACGTTAAACACTAGGTAGAAATCGAAGCCAAGTTGAAGAAAAACTATATATTTTAAACTGTTATGAACTGTTTCGATGACCTACGTTTAGAGACTGATATCTTCCACCACAGACATCCAAATTAAAATCTACTTTTTGCTATGTGAAGTCTATATAACTAAGATTATTCTCTGTTAACTAGTTTATTTTATTTTATGTTAAAATCAGAGAAAAATCAGGTTAAAAATTGAGAAAAACTTGTTTCTAAAACATTAGAATTTGCGATACGGAGTGCGTCCCGCCAAATGGGACTGCCCCATCATGTACCAATTACACCGAAAGGCGCATATGGTATGTCCTGACATGTGGGCTTTCACGAAAACTTATTTGGACGTGTGTGCGCGTCGGAATCAAACGTTATCCGTAAAAAGCCCTCGTATCGTAACTTTTGCAAAATATCACACCTTTTTGTGTACGCTCGTCGGAATGCGATAAAACTTGCGTCATTGGATTCATGGTATCACGCTAGTTGACCAAGCTGCCTATTTGTGGGTCCCACGGTTGACTTTAAGGACGAATTTGTGTTCGGCTCATCGGAATCCAAAATTGGATATACCGTTGAGTTCATACTGACGTTTAAAATTTGTTTGACCTATAATTTGTCCTATTTAGAGACCTTTACCCCTGGCACATATTTCGGTGCAAAGTGGACCACATGTGGACCCCGCTTTGACCCAAAATTATCATTTTGCCCCTGTGTCCAAATTGGACAAAAGGGTAGTATTTTTTATCCATCTTACTAATTTTGGGAACGTTGATGATGTTTATTTCAGCTTCCAGAGACGTTTATTCGGAGGCCATAGTTTCTGATCCTGTGTACTTGACGTCAAGACGCTTACACTACGCAAATTGCTTGCCAGACAAGTATACCTTGCCATTGTACTATAATTTATATTCCCTATGGTGTATGTATTTTATTTCTGTCCTTTAGTTCATATATTTTAACTATTATATAAACTGCGCATCCAAGAATAACTTGGGTGCAACGACGGTGGCGTCGTATTCTGTTTTTATTATATATATGCATGTTGACCTAGTTTTATGAGACCGTCCCATTATCACGTGGCATTCTTATGTTTCATTGGCCAAGACATAGTTGTTACATGAGTGTGAGTCTCATTTAGGACAGGAACTTGCGTACTCGGCTGGCCACTGGTACGTATGGGACGTGCGACAGATAGGGATAACTGCTGATAGAATTTGCATTATTAGAAGCCTTGGCAGTTATTAGAGGTATCATTGTATCATGGATATGACATGCTTAGAGCATGGGATGGGGAGGACAATAAGAAAGGCGTTTGGGCTCCTTTGTACTTTCCTTGTGTAACCTGTACGCTCCGTCGGAGATGCACGATCATGATGACCACTATATATATTATTATTATCAGGCGGCCTCTGATGTTCAAAAGTCATCATACTTTTTAGGCCCCTAAATCTCTGAGAGAATCATGCCAATCCCATTTTGGCCAAATAGCCCACGTGTTGGAAAGTTGTTCTCAAAGTACATTCACATAGATGGTTAGGCCACCCATTGGATGTTTATTTTCAGTACTTTATTAGTATGCTTCTATGTATCTTGTTACGTCCCTCTGAGGACCTAGTGCCTTTCCAGGTATTGATGGGCAGGATTATCCACAGGAGTACGGACCTAGACCTGATACTTCATACCAGACTGATGAGGTCTTACCTTCAGAGTACCTTTGATTCATCGCAGTTGATGGATATTCTAGTTGCTATTTCCTTTATTGTCATTTATCTTATATTAGAGTTTGATCTCTTCTCTCATTTAGTTTTTAGTATAGTCGATTGGCAGTGGATTTGTTTTCACCCGACTATCATTCTTTGATACTACATATTTGAGATTCAGTTATTTATTTTCTATTTCTTTATTTATACTGTGTATGAGATATAGATTGCGTATGACTTGTGTTGATAGTATATTATAACTTGTGGATTTGATATTCATGTACAGCGTACGTATGTGTTACGATCTTTCAACACATTGGAGTTATTGTATACATACGGCTGGCATATTGCGTATTCCTAGTCCTACGTATTTTGGGACTGGGGCGTGACATATTTTTAGTGGTGGCCCGTGCAGGTCTTCGAATATATTGTCTCGGTTATGTTACTGTACCGAACAAGCCTGCGTATAGGAATAGAGTATAGGATCTCATCCACGCTTGACTAAAACTCATCTTCCCTTTCAACCTTCCTATTTGAAATGCTTGCATCCTATTTGATTCCTGTACTCCTTCTAATCTTTTCGTCCACCTCTTGCAAAGAGATGGATTTGCGTAATGGATGTACTGCCACCAGAGGCAACACACCTTCAGGAGTCAAAGGACAAACTCGAGGAGAGGCCTCAACGACTCCTAGACTTCCGGGGTCGGATGGACAGACTCACAATCCAGTTCCATCTGATCTTTTCGCATCACCTAATGGGACTTTTTCAACTTCATCGACACCACAGGATGGCCAGTCACAGCTATTCCAATTCTTCTAGATGATGATACAGGAACAGAGACAGCAGGCGGCCGTACTAGCTATAGAGCTGAGGCAGCAAGCGACAGAGCAGCGACAAGAATTTCTGGCAGCACTTGAGAGAATGGCTGCACAGGCACCTGTACCAGCCCAGGCACTGGTTCCAGTACCTAAGGTCGAGTTGGTTCAGTCAAGGACTTTGTACATATGGGTCCCAAACCGTATAAAGGCACTAAGAGCCCAGAGGAGACCACAAACTGGATTATCTAAACCGAGAAGTTATTAGAAGCATCACAATTGCCTACAGATCTATGGATGACATGCGTAAGAACCCAGCTAGATGGTAACGCTCATCATTGGTGGGAATCAATGGAGTGCCAGTTGGGTATGCATCAGACTTGGGAACAATTCTTGGAGTGCTTTGAGAGAAAGTACTTTTCGATCATTGTAAGGGATGCATTGTACGATCAGTTCCTCCATCTAGAGCAAGAAAACAAGACAGTCGACGAGTATGATACAGAGTTTAGTCGCCTTAGTAAATATGGTGCTGCCCTGATACCTAATGACTTGGAGAAGGCTAAGAGATTTCACTGCGGGCTGACTCAGGAGCTCCAACACTACACTAGCTCACAGTCCCGGATCTCTTATGCCGAATTATTGACAGAAGCTAGGTTACAAGAGACCATCAGCAAGGAAAAGGGAGGTCAACTGAAGGCACAGCAGGGATCAGCAAGGACACAGCAAGGAGGGCCCATCAGATGTCCTTTGGCACAGCAACAACAACATCAGCACAGAGTAGGACTGTACCAGATTTCGGAGAAGTCCCACTGCAGTTATTGTGGAAAATGAGGGCACATTTTGAGAGACTGTCGGACTCGCTTGGGACAATGTATGAGGTGTGGTTCCGGACAGCATATGGCGAGAGATTGTCCAATGCAGCAGGCATTGACGCTTCCACCGCCAATACAGAGGCTAGCACTTCCAGCACCGAAGCCAGTTCAGTAGTTGACAAGACCATGAGCACCTCGACCCCCAGCAGCCGGAGGATTCCAGCGAGGACCACCGCTACCTACTCAGGAGGATCAGTTCACGAGGGCCAGACATGGACTACCACCATGGAATGGACAAGCTTTTGTACTAGAATTGGATAACATGGAACAGGAAATTGATGTTATAGCAGGTACTACTCTTATTTTTACTTTTCTTCTGTGACATTATTTGATACGGGAGCCACCCACTCGTTCATATCTTCTAATTTTATTGCCAAGCACAATATTGCCACTACACCTTTACCTAGTTGTTGTAGAATTCTCATCGGAGGAGTTATTGTACCTGTTAGTCAGATTTGTAGATCTTGTCCTGTAGTGATTCATGGCAGAGAGATGAATGCCCGACTCTTAGTCCTTTCTATGCCAAATTTTGATATTGTACTTGGGATGGACTGGCTAAGCAAGTACCATGCTTTCTTCGACTGTTTTGGAGGAAGCATTCTTTTTAAGGTACCAAGCCAGCCGGAACTTGAGTTTGCATGGGGATCCGCAGAAGCCCTTGATGATTTTCAGCTTACAATGGACGAAGTTATTTATCTCCCCATTATTTCAGAGTTCCAAGACATCTTTCCAGAGAAATTTTCAGGACTACCTCCGGACAGAGACGTAGAATTCTCAATTGAGTTAACACCGGGAGTAGCACCCATAGCGTCGCATATTTATAGATTGACGAAGAAAGAGATGGATGAGCTGAAGGCACAGTTGAAAGAATTAGAGGAGAAATGTTTCATACGACCAAGTGCATCACCCTGGGGAGCGCCAGTATTGTTTGTACCAAAGAATGATGGGTCAGTGCGTATGTGCATCGACTACAAAGCCTTAAATGCAGTGACTGTGAAGAATAAATATCCATTGCCACGCATTGATGACTTATTCGACCAGCTTAGTGGAGCCAAGGTGTTCTCGAAGATAGACTTGAGATCGGGATATCACCAGGTGAAGGTACGGAAGTAGGACATCTCGAAGACCGCATTCAGGACAAGATATGAACACTACGAGTTTTTGGTCATGCCATTTGGGTTGACCAATGCTCCAGCTATCTTTATGGACTTAATGAATCGAGTATTCCATCAGTATTTAGAATAGTTCGTGGTTATCTTCATAGATGACATACTTGTCTATTCGAAAGAGCCACGAGGAGCACGAGAAATACCTGCGAATCATCCTAGAGACCTTGAGGAGAGAGCAGTTATATGTGAAGCTCAGTAAATATGAGTTTTTCTTGGACAGGGTCTCGTTTCTTGGGTATGTCGTTACGAGAGATGATATTTCTGTTGATCCAGAGAAAATCTTGGCAGTCGAGACATAGCCCGTTCCTAAATCAGCATCGGAGGTGAGGAGTTTCCTTGAACTTGTGGGATATTACCGACTGTTCATGGAGAACTTCTAAAGTATAGCAGTGCCTATAACTCGGTTGACATACAAGGACCAAGAGTTCGTATGGACCGACGAGTGTTAAGCCGCTTTCGAGGAGTTGAAGAAGTGACTGACCACAGCGCCAGTGTTGAATATTCCATCAGGATTAGGAGGTTATGTGATCTACAGTGACGCATTAAGAAAAGGTTTGGGATGCGTGTTGATGCAGCATGGCAAGGTGATTGCATATGCATCTAGACAGTTACGAGTACATGAGAAAAATTATCCAACTCATGACTTGGAGCTTGCAGCCGTTGTTTTTTTCCTGAAGCTATGGAGACATTACCTATATTAGGAACGAGTGGAGATCTATACAGACCACAAAAGCCTCAAGTATATCTTCACGCAGAAGGAGCTAAATATGAGGCAACGTCGGTGGCTTGAGTTGATGAAGGACTTTGAGATAGAGCTGCATTATCACCCAGGCAAGGCTAACGTAGTAGCAGACGCGTTAAGCTGGAAGCCAGTAGCTTACTTCTTGATGATGCAGAGGAAGTTATTGGAGGACTTGCAAGAGCTTGCCATAGAAGTGATATTACCCGGAGCAGATGGGACGCTAGTCAATTTACAAGTACAGTCATCACTAGTAGAGATGATCAATGCAGCTTTGCCTACGGACGCCAGGTTCAGAAGATTAAAAAAAAGGACAGAGGTTGAAGAGAAGACGGGATTGCACATTCATGGTGATAGGACATTACGATGTGGTGATCGTCTATATATTTCCAATGGAGAGATTCAACAGGAGCTAATGGCAGAAGCCCATAGTTCGATATATTCTATTCATCCTGGAGGCACCAAGATGTACCGTGACTTGCGACAACACTTTTTGTAGCATGGGATAAAAAGAGAGATAGCTCGCTTTGTGGCCAAATGTCTAGTATGTCAGCAGGTGAAGACGGAACATCAGAGAACAGCAGGGCTACTGCAACCACTTTCGATTTCTGAGTAAAAGTGGGAGCACATCACTATGGACTTCGTCACGGGTTTCCCAAAGAGTCCAAGTGGGAGAGATGTTGTATGGGTAATAGTAGATCGAAACACCAAGTCAGCACATTTCTTGCCTTTTAGAGTTGGCCAGTCTATAGAAGCTTTGGCTGACTTATATACATGAGGCAGATTGTAAGGTTGCACGACATTTCGGTCAGCATTATGTTAGACAGGTATTCGCATTTTATATCTCACTTTTGGAGAAGCATGCAGGAGAGTCTTGGGACTCGTCTGAAGTTTAGTATATCTTATCACCCGCAGACAGATGGGCAGTCCGAACGTACTATTCAGACACTGGAGGATATATTGAGGGCTTGTATGTTGGACTTTAGAGGATCATGGGAGGACCACCTACATCTTATGGAGTTTTCTTACAACAATAGCTATCAAGTAAGCATTCAGATGGCTCCGTTTGAAGCATTGTATAGAAGAAAGTGTAGGTCTCCCGTGTGTTGGAGTGACATGGGAGAACGTCAGATTCTCGGACCAGAGTTTGTAGTCAGCACCATAGAGACAGTGAAGAAGATACAAGAGCACTTGCGGGAGGCGCAAGACAGGCAGAAGCAGTGGACAGACCTTCACCGTCGTCCCTTAGAATTTAAAGAAGGTGATCATGTCTTCTTGAGGATATAACCTACTAGAGGCACTATTCGATTCAGAGGGCGTGGCATGTTGAGCCCAAGGCATATTGGACCATTTTACGTGCTAGAGCGAGTGGGAGAAGTGTCGTACCGACTTGCACTACCACCTTCACTCGAGGGAGTACATGATGTATTCCACGTGTAGCAACTTAGGCGATATACGGCAGATAGCAGTCATGTTCTCGACCACTCTGAGATCACCATTGGGCCGAGCTTGTCATACCAAGAGCAACCCGTGGGGATCCTCGATCGTCGAGAGAAAGGTTGAGGAATCAGTCTATTCCCTTGGTCTGCGTGGCATTGAAGCATTGCGCGCCAGGAGAATCCACTTGGGAGCGCGAGGATGATATGCGCAAATATTTTCCGTATCTGTTCGTAGGTCAAGGTATGAATTTACTTTGTTCATTTCTACCATACACCATTCTTGATTCCCTATCGTAGTTTAGTTTTAATTTCGGGCGAAAAAATTTTATAAGTTGGATAGAATGTAAAATCGCCTAATTTTAAATATTATATTTAATTAATTAATCATTAAATTTATTTATAGTATTTCTTAGTAAATTAGAAAAGAAAAATTAATGATTTGATTACTTAGATCATTACTCATTTAAAATTGGTGAACAAAACTATTATTTTATTTTATTTTATTTTAGGAATCATGGTAGAAGGATAATAGATTATTTTTTAGTGTACTAATAATTTTTTGGAATTTTTATACCATGTATACATATATATATATATATATATATATATATATATATATATATATATAAATAGATAGTGTTAATAAGAAAATAAAAGAAAAAGAAAAAAAATCATTAGGAAAACCTTTAAACAAATCAAACCTTAACCTAATTTTCCTAATCTTATACCCTTAAACCTAATTCTTAACCCGCAGCCCTACGCCTAAGCTAACCCAGCAGCCCGCAGTAGCACCCTCCAGCAGCTGCGACCCCCCTTCTCATCTCTCCGTCTATATATATATATATATATATATATATATATATATATATATATATATATCGTAAACCCTAACCCTAATCTAATCGCCCACACCCCAGTACCGACCTCCGACTTCCGCCCCACCACGCAGCCACCTAAGAGCGACCGACCGGCCACGTCAACGTCGCCCACGCAACCGCGCAAGCATCCGCAGCACCAGGCAGCGACGACCCCTACTTCACGTACCGTTTCCTGTCTCGTTTCTCTATCATTTTCGAATCCGTCTTCACCGGTATAATCACAACCTATCCCCATCTCAACTCTGTTAATTAGTTTCCATCAAACAGCGTTAAACACTAGGTAGAAATCGAAGCCAAGTTGAAGAAAAACCATATATTTTAAACTGTTATGAACTGTTTCGATGACCTACATTTAGAGACTGATATCTTCCATCATATACATTCAAATTGAAATATACTTTTTGCTATGTGAAGTCTATATTACCAAGATCATTCCCTGTTAACTAGTTTATTTTATTTTCTGTTAAAATCAGAGATAAATCAGTTGAAAACTGAGAAAAACTTGTTTTTAAAATTTGTGATACGGAGCGCACCCCGCCAAACGAGACCGCTACGTCACGTACCAATTGCACCGAAAGGCGCGTATGGTATGTCCTGACGTGTGGGCTTTCGTAAAAACTGATTTGGACGTGTGTACGCGTCGAAATCAACCCGTATCCGTAAAAAGTTCCTGTATCGTAACTTTTGTAAATTACCACACCATTTTGTGTACGCTCGTCGGAATGCGATAAAACTTATGCCATTCGATTCGTGGTATCATGCTGGTCCTGTGACCCAAGTTTCACGCAATTCTGAGACAGTTGATCAAGCTGACTATTTGCGGGCCACACGGTTGACTTTAAGGACAAATTTGTAATCGGCTCACTGGAATCCAAAATTGGACATACCGTTGAGCTCTTACTGACGTTTACAATTTGTTAGACCTATAATTTATCCTATTTAGAGACCTTTACCCCTGGCACGTATTTCAGTGCAAAGTGGACCACATGTGGACCCTACTTTGACCCGAAATTATCATTTTGCTCTTGTGTCCAAATTGGACGAAAGGATAGTATTTTCTATCTATCTCGCTGATTTCGGAAACGTTGGTAATATTTATTTCAGCATCCGGAGATATTTATTCGGAGGCCATAGTTTCTGATCTTGTGTACTTGATGTCTGGACGCTTACACTATGCAGATTGCTTGCCAGACAAGTATACCTTGCCATTGTACTGTGATTTATATTCCCTATGGTGCATGCATTTTATTTCTGTCCTTTAGTTCATATATTTTAACTGTTATATAAACTGCACGTCCAAGAATAACTTGGGTGCAACGACGGTGGCGTCGTATTCTGTTTTTATTATATATATATATATGCATGTAGACCTAGTTTTACGAGACCGTCCCATTATCACAAGGCATTCTTATGTTTTATTGGCCAGGACACAGTTGTTACACGAGTGTGAGTCTCATGTAGGACACGGACTTGCATACTCGGCTGGCCACTGGTACGTATGGGACGTGCGACGAATATGGATAACTGCTAATAGAATTTGCATTATTAGAAGCCTTAGCAGTTATTAGAGGTATCATCGTATCATGGATATGACATGCTTAGAGCATGGGGTGGGGAGGACAACAAGTAAGGCGTTTGGGCTCCTTTGCACTTTTCTTGTGTAACCCGTACGCTCCGCCGGAGATGCGCGGTCATGATGACCACTATATATACTATTATTATCAGACGGCCTCTGATGTTCAAAAGTCGTCATACTTTTTAGGCCCCTGAATCTCCGAGAGAATCATGCCAATCCTATTTTGGCCAGATAGCCCACGTGTTGGAAAGTTGTTCTCAAAGTGCATTCACATAGATGGTTAGGCGACCCATTGGATGTTTATTTTCAGTACTTTATTGGCATGCTTTTATGTATCTTGTTACGTCCCTCTGAGGACCTGGTCCCTTTCCAGGTATAGACGGGCAAGATTATCCACAAGAGTACGGACCTGGACCTGACGCTTCAAACCAGATTGTGGAGGTCTTACCTTCAGAGTACCTTTGATTCATCGTAGCTGATAGATATTCTAGTTGTTATTTTCTTTATTGGTATTTATCTTATATTAAAGTTTGATCTCTTCTCTCATTTAGTTTTTAGTATAGTCGATTGGCAGTGGATTTGTTTCCACCCGACTATCATTCTTTGATACAATATATTTGAGATTCAGTTATTTATTTTCTATTTCTTTATTTATGATGTGGATGAGATATATATTGCGTATGACTTGTGTTGACAGTATACTACCACTTGTGGATTTAATATTCATGTACAGCGTACGTATGTGTTACAATCTTTCAACACATTAGAGTTATCATATACATACGGCTGACATGTTGCTTATTCCTAGTCCAACGTATTTTGGGACTGGGACATGACAAATATGGCCATGAAAGATGACACCTGGCAACTATTCTTTGATGGCGCATCAAGAATAGGACCCAAAGGCAACATAGCATCCGGAGTGGGCATACTCCTAGTTGTCGCCATTGCAAGTTTTGAACGTTAAAATAATAAATAAAGAAGTACAAAGAGATCCTAGACAAAAAATTTAAGTACAATATTTTGATCTGGATAGTGACGATGGACAAAAAGTGTTGTGGCGGCTCATTTACTCCGTTGATGGTCCGACGAGGGAATGCGGATGCTCTCTTTTCTTCTCTCTCCTGAGCTTGTGTGCATGTACGTAACTGGTCAGGGGGATGTAGGGTATGCTACCCTTGCTATTTATAGCCATTATGCTGACGGGCTATAGATACCGCATATGCCTCTGTTTGGTGGCCGCATAGGAGTCCTTCAACAAATATGGTTGTAACTGCAACCGCATGCCCCAGACAGGCTGCCACGTGATCTTGGTTATGATATGTTGTTGAAGAGATATTGGGGTTGTTACGTGCGTGACTTGGACAGCTAGACACGTAGTTATCTTTGTTTACACGAGAAATCATCTTTGGTTGTAACAGAAAGATCCTGCAAGTTGAGAGCCGCATAACATCTTGGCCGTATATCGTCGTGGCCGTATACGTGCTCTCGTTTGGCCTTCGACGTCTGGAGACTCTGGACGCATGATGATGAGGCCTCATGGGTGTATAGATACATGCAAGCTCTTGTCTGGCCTTGGTCAGATGGACACTCTGGCTATATGACGATGAGGCCGCATGAGCATATAGTCGCATAGAAATGGACACATGGTATGGAATATCTATCGAGGCCATCAATGAGTTGATGTAACATTTTTATCTTTTCCTGAGTCATCATCTTCATAAATTATGAAGCGTCTCAGCGTGATGAACGATGTGTTAGAGTCTGACAATCATCAAATGCTGTGTCAGAAGATTTTATGCGGCCTCCCTGCTCTGCGATCGTTCCGACCGCATAGAGTATATTATGCGGCTTTTAGATCTTTGGTTGACCAGGCCGCATGTGGCGTCTCTGCAGCTTGGTTGTTCATGCCGCATGTGGCTTCTCTGCGGCTTTGGTTGTTCTTTTGATGGAGCATGCCATTTATGCGGCTTGCATAAATTTTTATGTTTCTACAAGGACCCTTCATAGTTTTCAAAATAAAAAGTTTGGAATACTTTGAAAGAAGCATGGCCGAGCGCTATTGGCCGCATATGCAGGGTATGCTACATAGTCTCATGGCCGCATAAATATCTTTGACAGGCTGTCCGATCATTTAATGAGGAGATTTGCTTTGATCCTTGGCAGATCTCTTGAGATTTTGTGCCGTCAGTGGATAAAGTGGCTCAACTAACGAGGAGTCGCCACCAACCATTGCCGCTTCGTGGATCGAAGCGGGTTGGATTTTGAATAGTCGTTGTCGTCATCCATTGCCGCATAGTCCCCTCTATATATAGTGGGAAAGAGAGATAGAGAGAGGTATTTTTATTTCTTCAAAATCTTTTTCCTCTTTCTTGCTATTGCCATGGATCCTAAGGTATCCCCTTCCGCCGCTACTGCCAAGAAGGCCCCTAAGGGCAAGGGCATGGCTAAGGGGAAGGGTCGTGCTGCTACGGCGGACCCTTCGTCCCCTGTCGAAGTTCAGTTGCCAATCAAGGTTAGGTTTTCATATTTTGGAACACATAGACACATATGCACGGTTGGACGAATGGATGCGTCTATGTGCCAACAATTCATTGCCGCATGGCTGGCCCGACAGCATGCGTGCTTAGGCCGCATGGCTGCCTCGGCCGCATGGCTGACTCGGCCTTATGGGTTCCTAGGCTGCATGGCTGACTCGGCTGCATGCGTTCCTAGGCCTCATGGCTGACCCGACCGTATGACTGACTCGACCACATGCGTTCTTAGGCTGCATGGCCGCATAAGAACATCGTTTTATAATATTTAACATTTATATAACGCCTTTGTGGTTTCTGCAGTGACTTTTTCTACCACTCCTTCTGGCAAACTGGTTCTCGGGCACCGTCCGCTACCGTTGAACATGAATATCGAGGATCTTGCTGCAACCATCCAGAAATAAGTTGACAAGGATCTCTCACCCGAGCGACAACAAATAATCGTTGAGTAGACTCCCTCTTTCTGGTTAAGTCAAATCAACTCGGGGGAAATTCCTGCTAAAGAATGGAAGCATTTCTTCAAGAAGTCGTACTTCTTGTTCGGTGATGCGCTAAAATCTTCCCAATCCGAGATGGGAATGACCAAGGAGAACTGGTCTTTTATCTTCCGCGGGACGAAGATGACTTTTCCTTTTTTCGAACGTCACCTGCCTCTGTTGGACCTGAAGGTGATGATGGTCCCATGACGAATTGACTGGAACTTAACCCCTGAGCCCCGGGGGTCCTCCTTGGAAATGTCTAATGTGGGACCCAAAAAATAAGGGGGAGTTTTATAGCCCGAAGGAGTCACCTTCATACTCCTTGCTAGAACTGAAGCCTGGTCTCATCGGCAGTGACCTGGGGCCGAACCTCAGCGTATATGCGGCAGGAACCTTCCTCTACCAAGTTGCTAAAAAGAGGACCTACCCCACCAGACAGTTGCGGGCCCTCAGCTGGGCGCATTACAACGCCTCCAGGTGCCGCCTAACCCAGTGGATCATAAAAAGATATGAACGAGAACTTAGAGCCGTCGACTTGTTCTTTGCCGTGAGTGGTACTTGTTATGGCTTCGAGGTGAATCGTTCTCTTTTTTTCGCCCTGATGGAGTTGTATAGCTTCGTACGGAGACATTTTTTACGCCCTACGGCTAGATGGGACTGGCCTTACATGAGATGCATGCCGTCTCGAAACTCCTTTAGGATGATAAACCCTATGAAGAGTGTACCCCGAGCAATGAGAAGCTCGGAGAATTGGAAGCAGAGGACCCAAAGATTTTGATGGTGTACCAAGAGTTGCTATGCCATCAAGGCATATGCCAGAGGTCTTCGAAGAAGAAGAAGTCTACTGAGGGGTCCTCTCCTCACATTATGACCTGGACTCGCCACCTCTTTCCGGAGACGAAGAAGTTTAATAGAGTTCATGTTCGGACGCCGTGGTCCAGACAGGAAGTGGCCGACTCTATCCAGGCACTGAAGGACTTGGCCACCGAGGGTAAGGAAGTTGTGGGCTCCTCGGGGGAAGAGGGCGAACCCCTTGACGAGCCGAGTGACCTCGAAGAGGAGCTCAACTATTTTTATATGGATATACACCAGTTGTCTCCGATGGCCGTGCTGGCTGGGTACTTGATGCTCTGGCTGCGCAACTGCGTAGCCCCAGACGGGTCCGAGATAATAGAAAGGATCAGTCGCACCCTGATCCTACCCGCCGTGAAGTTGGTATTAGGCCACAAGCTGGCCCTTCTACCGGCCATAGTGTGTTGCATCTATCGTGGTCTCCGCAAATTTGCTGAGAAGGTGGACGACCGTCCTGGTTAGGGACATTTCAACAGTGTCAAGCTTCTTTACCACTACTAGATGGGTTGGCTTCTCCTGCATCACAGGTCTTTGATGAGCTCGGGGACTGACGAGGACATGGTGGTCTCTGATGCCCTGATCTGCAGGTATCAGATGATGAAGTGGCGGTGTAATACTGTCCCTACTGGCAGGAGGGAGCTCTCCTTCATGACTGGCTGGACCTTTTTCACGTCCAAGCCAGAGTTCACCGCTGATGAATGGAACGTCCATCATTACGATGACAGGGTGGCGTCTCGAGGCTTGTCTGAGGGGTAGTGCGAGGAGTAAAGTCGTACAGGGACGTATCAAGCGACATAATTTATAAGACGTGCAGTGTAAACAAGTGAAGTAGTACACTACGAAGAGTATATAATGATCTACTCGAGGCATAACGGGGTCTACTTGCATGAAGCAAAGGTAGCATGCGAGGGTCCAAGTTATAAGACAAGTTTTATTTTCATGTTCTAACATAATCAATACATGATGAGATTATTCTCTTAGCTAGGTGTGTTGTAAACTTTATTAGCATGCAAGGGGGGATTCTGTAAACTCCCTCACCCAAAATAGGTATTTGTGTATATTTTATATTATTATATTTATTATAGATGTTGAATTTATTTAGAATATTATCTTAGTTAATTAGAAAATAAATTTTCTAATAGTATATTTACTTATATAAATATTTATTTAGAATTATTTTAGGCTATTTTAGATTATTGGGATTTTTTCATAATTTTTAGTTAATTAAAAACTAGTAACATTAATTTTTAAGGACTTTAAAGAATTTATTTTATGTTTAAACTTAATTAAAAATATCCCAAAATTTTATTTTAGGTTCTAAATAATAAAATATATTTTCTAGAATTTTTTGGAAATTTTTCGATTATTTTTAGCATTTATTTCGAGTTAATTATGAAAAACTGAATTAAAAACTAATTTCTGAAAAAGAAAACCCAAAAAGTAATTAATTCTGCCCAGTCAGCAAACAGGGGGCCCACCTGTCAGCATCCAGCAGTGAACAGTGTCGGGCCCGCCTGTTAGTGACCGCTGAGTGGGTGCGATCCGAGCCGAGCCGACCTCGAGCCGAGAGCCGAGACCGAGTTCGACTCGGACTCAGCTGAGCCGAGCCGCATCGAACTGCGACCGTTCGATCTGGGCGGGGCTGCACGGATAGCTGCCCCGTGGCGCGCTGTGATCCGCGGCTGCACTTTCTCTCTCCTATATATATATATATATATATATAATAGTTTAGATATTAATTTCTAGGGTTTTTCTTTAGCCGATTTTTGGAGAATTGTCATCTAGGGTTCCTTCATCTTCCAGAAGCCATTGTGCATAGCTCTGGACTCCAAATGAGGCCTAGTTTTTTTTGTTAGAATGATATTGAGGTTAGCTTTCTGTTTATATAAAAAAAATTTACGAAATTATGAGTATTAAATTCTGGAAAATTCGTAGAGCACAGCATGTCCGAAAATAGACGTATTTCGATGTTTTCGCAATTTCGAGAGAACCCGGAATCAGAATCACGAACCGTTTAAAGTTTCGGAAAGCTAATATCGAGATCATCGACATATATTTTTTCCCAGAATTTAATTCGAAGTATTTACATACTGTTAATTCTGTAGAACTTCTAGGTTAGAATTTAACCATCGGTGCACAATACAAAATTTGTATGTGCCATAATTCCCAAACGAATTTGAATTCGGATGAGCCGTAAATTCCAGCATGTTTTTGACACTGAAATCTACATGAAGTCATGCATGAAAATTGAGTTTGTGTTGGTTGACTTTTCGGTCAATAGATCGCCTCGATTTGCGTGCCATGAGTCTCGAGTTGATAAAATTCAGTTTCTTTGGACAAAATTTAGGAATTAACATAAAAATCAAAATAATAAGATTAAAATAGGATTTTAGAGTAATTATTCCAGAATTAAATAAATTAAAATAAATTATCTTTTGACGTGATAAATTTGTAATACATAGGCTATTTGGACTGTGACTTGGACTCTGATTCATACCAGCAGCAGGACCCCAGGCAAGATACCTTGCCAAATTATTTACAGTACTTTGCATGCTATTTATATTTATTTTTATTTATTTCATTTCTGTATAGTTCTTGCATGTGTAGTTTTTCTCCAGTCATTACTATGTATTAGATATGTTGACACACACATGGCACCTAGTATCATGGGAGGACAATCATTAGGCGTATGGGCTTTTAACCACTCTGGTAAATCGTAGTATATAGTTCGTACTACGGGCGTGTGTCGCGCTGGTCGCAACCCCAGAGGTATGTCGATTTCTGTAGAGTCGCGCTGGTCGCTACCCCAGAGGTATGTCGATTTCTGATGTTCTAGACGGGTGTGTGAGTTGTGAGGCTTAGATCGAGTAGACTACCCTTGCCCATACGTCGAAAAGTTGTCCTCATTTGTATTCATATAGATTGTCTTGTACAGCGTACTTATTTATTTTCAAATTATATGCATGTTTACTGTATTCAAGTTGGCTCATATTTTCTGTATCTTGTTACGTCCCTCTGAGGACCTGGTCCACTGCCAGGTGTATCTGTTCTTGAGTATTTGCAGGAGCACAGATTGGATGGTTGTATATGCTTAGTGGATGTCTTCTCTTCGAGCCGTGATCGATAGCTGGTATACTTATATTGGGTTTGCTTGTGTTGTACTTATATTGTATTTACTTTTTCCATTCGAGTTGGTAGTGGATTTGTTTCCATCCAACTATCATCCTAGATACTTCTTATTGAGATCTAGTTTCATAGATACTATTTATTTATTTCTATATAATTTTGGTGGATGAGATTTAGATTTTACCCTGTGACTTGTATTACAGTTATACCACTTGTGGATTTGATATTCATATTACAGCGTACGTGTGGATTTGGTTTCCATATATTGGAGTTGACATATCCATGCGGTTGGCATGCTTACGTGTCCTAGTCCTACGTATTTTTGGGACTGGGGCGTGACATATTTTTGTGGTGGCCCATGCAGGTCGAGAGCATATTGTCTCGGTTACGTTATTGTACCGAACAAGCCTGCACCTAGGACTAGAGTATAGGATCTCATCCACATTGACTATGATTCATCTTTCTCCTATCTGTTCTATTTGAACAATTGCATCATGCTTGATTCATGTGCTTCCCTAATAGTTCTTTAAGTATAGCCTTCTCCTATAATATAGAAGTTCCTGTTGTTAGATGATAATTAGATAGCACACCTATTAAGAATACAACGAAAATATAGACATACCACTAAGTTTAGAATATCTAGTGAACCCTAGAATTCCTTATCTATAGATTGGTTCACCATTACCCCTTGATGTATTATGAGGACTTGAGAGTAGTATAGACACTACTAGAGTTAGTTAGAAGTTTTACCATAATGTTTGACCATAGTATTGAGGAACCAATAGAAAACCAAAAATTAAAAATTAGGACTGAACCTAACCTTCATAGTTAGATAGTATTGGAGAACTATAAACTTAGATCATTATCTTATTATTAGTAGACAACACCTTAGGAAGCCTAGAGGAATATAATCAACACTTTTTCCTTGATCATACCTCGAACATAGCAACTAGCATACCATCCCCTTAGAAAACCATGATTTTATCTAGAGACCTCTATTTTTAATTTCATATATTGCTCCTCTGCGACCATAGCGCTCGCTATTGTGCGACGACTAATTACGTTTCTTCTCTTCATCTTTCAACTCGTGCCATCTGACACTTCTGATTGTAGGTCAGGTGATTTTATTCTGTGTTAAGGACATATAGTTGCTAGGATTATAGTTGTTAATGTTAAATTTTGAAATATTGTGCTTAGTAGTTAGAACTTGATGGTTTAAGTTATTCTTGTAGATTATGACCTGGTGATTATCCCTTAGTTTTAAATTGCGTAGCATATACCCCTACCTCGATATAAGTTATATCCCTTTTTTTCTTGAGGCTAGTAACTCTTCTATCCTTACTATTGACACTTGTTATATAAGCACTATGACTAAGACAAAGACGACCAAGACCTATGTAATATAAGAGGATACCCTAATAAGTACCAAGACCCCTTTTCGTAAACCTTAATAGGAGCTTCTACGGTATCCTTAAGACAATTACAAATAGTAGTTCAATTGTTATAAGTTATGTAGTATACCTCACACCCTAGTATCACATAGTCTTCTGACCCATTATTGAAGTATAATTGGATGACATTAATTGTATATTAGCAAAAGACGACAGTGTTTATTCAGACGATAGAATTTAGAGGTCCTTGCCCCTATTTGGTCGACTAGCGACTTAGACAAGGAGGTTGTATGATAACTGTAGGGATTGTAGAGTCTTTTATTATTGTTGTTTAGTTGTTTTTGTTTTTGTGAACTTGAATTAAATTGTACCTCCTTTCATCATCATCTAGCGTACTTATATTTGTTGTACTACCTTGACTTATGCTGCTATTATAGCATAGTTTTTGCAAGCTTATTCTTTATCGAGCTTGTTCATGACATATGTATTATTGGGGAGGCCCACAATAATACAATTCAGAATCAGTGTATTACGGTCTGATCAACCATAGTGCGCTTGATTCGCCCTTCGCAATAATACTTTACGTGGATTGAGATATATAGTTGACTAGTAGACACATGTACTTGCCCTCTAGATATGTCTAAACATATTATATCCGTTACATAAATGTACCGATGCGAGCATGTGGATAGGCATTACCAAAATAGGACTTCAATCCACAACTGCTTTGACAATTCCTATTTAAATTCTTTAAACGCCTTGATCCCGATACTTCTATTCTATTACCTCGCCCTTGAACTCTTTATTATTGATCTCCGTCTTTCCTTATTTCGGAAAGACGAAACCTCGTGCTTGGTATAAGTTTAATATACAGAGAGTACTAGATATACCCCGTAAGCCGATCACATACTTGAGGATTATTCTTTTGTAATTAAGGACATATCATATATGATATAATCGGCGTTGAAGTTTTGAGGATTGAATGACATGAGTAAATAAATTAAGGAATATTTTTCTTAAAGTATATAGCCTTCTGTGATAGATGGATAAATTCTAAGTTGGGTAGCAGTGCATTGTCAACTTGAGAGGAATTTCTTTTAGATTGTGATCAAGTAAGATTAGATTGGGAGATTCAAGTCATTTTAATTTTGAGAAATTTTAAAAGAAGGATTAAGATAATGAGGATTTAACGAATTTTAAAATCTTGATATTACGGACCAAATATTTATACTTTGAGCACATGATTTAAATTTTAAATATTGAAGGATGAATCATCGATTTAAATTTTGAGGATAAATATAGAATTTTAGACTTGAACAATTGGTTAATTTGATTTAAATTTTACAATTTGATGATTTGAATTAAAAGTTCAATTTTGATTGTTGGGTCACCTATTTGAAATATTGAGGATGTAAATTGAGTTTAAATATTTGAATAGTTCAAAATTCTTAAGTTGAGAATAGGAATAAGATTTGATTAGAATTGTTTATTGTTCAAAGTCTAGAGAAGATTATGATAGTTGAAAATTGTGATATAAATTTTGATGTGGGATGTCATATAGACTTGAGTTAGATTTGGATGTTGATTATTTAAAAATCAAGAAGAGATTACGACAGGTTAAATTTTGATATAAACAGTGGTTATCTTAATTTTGAAGTGATTGCGATAGATTTGAATAGATTTTGTTATTTAAATTTTTGGAAGAGATTGCGATTGACGTACCTTATGTACGAATGTGAAGGATTTAACAAATTATGCCTTATTTTAATTTTGAGGACGAAATTATTTTAAGTTGGGTAGATTGTAAACTCCCTCACCCAAAATAGGTATTTGTGTATATTTTATATTATTATATTTATTATAGATGTTGAATTTATTTAGAATATTATCTTAGTTAATTAGAAAATAAATTTTCTAATAGTATATTTACTTATATAAATATTTATTTAGAATTATTTTAGGCTATTTTAGATTATTGGGATTTTTTCATAATTTTTAGTTAATTAAAAACTAGTAACACTAATTTTTGAGGACTTTAAAGAATTTATTTTATGTTCAAACTTAATTAAAAATATCCCAAAATTTTATTTTAGGTTCTAAATAATAAAATATATTTTCTAGAATTTTTTGGGAATTTTTCGATTATTTTTAGCATTTATTTCGAGTTAATTATGAAAAACTGAATTAAAAACTAATTTCTGAAAAAGAAAACCCAAAAAGTAATTAACTCTGCCCAGTCAGCAAACAGGGGGCCCACCTGTCAGCCTTCAGCAGTGAATAGTGTCGGGCCCGCCTGTTAGTGACCGCTGAGTGGGTGCGAGCCGAGCCGAGCCGACCTCGAGCCGAGCCGAGACCGAGTTCGACTCGGACTCAGCTGAGCCGAGCCGCATCGAACTGCGACCGTTCGATCTGGGCGGGGCTGCACGGATAGCTGCCCCGTGGCGCGCTGTGATCCGCGGCTGCACTTTCTCTCTCCTATATATATATATATATATATAATAGTTTAGATATTAATTTCTAGGGTTTTTCTTCAGCCGATTTTTGGAGAATTGTCATCTAGGGTTCCTTCATCTTCCAGAAGCCATTGCACATAGCTCTGGACTCCAAATGAGGCCTAGTTTTTTTTGTTAGAACGATATTGAGGTTAGATTTCTTTTTATATAAATTTTTTTAGGAAATTATGAGTATTAAATTCTGGAAAATTCGTAGAGCACAGCATGTCCGAAAATAGACGTATTTTGATGTTTTCGCAATTTCGGGAGAACCCGGAATCAGAATCATGAACTATTTAAAGTTTCGGAAAGCTAATGTCGAGATCATCGACATATATTTTTCCCAGAATTTAATTCGAAGTATTTACATACTGTTAATTCTGTAGAACTTCTAGGTTAGAATTTAACCATCGGTGCACAATACAAAATTTGTATGTGCCATAATTCCCAAACGAATTTGAATTCGGACGAGCCATAAATTCCAGCATATTTTTGACGCTGAAATCTACAGGAAATCATGCATGAAAATTGAGTTTGTGTCGGTTAACTTTTCGGTCAACAGATCGCCTCGATTTGCGTGCCATGAGTCTCGAGTTGATAAAATTCAGTTTCTTTGGACAAAATTTAGGAATTAACATAAAAATCAGAATAATAAGATTAAAATAGGATTTTAGAGTAATTATTCCAGAATTAAATAAATTAAAATAAATTATCTTTTAACGTGATAAATTTGTAATACATAGGCTATTTGGACTGTGACTTGGACTCTGATTCATACCAGCAGCAGGACCCCAGACAAGATACCTTGCCAAATTATTTACAGTACTTTGCATGCTATTTATATTTCTTTTTATTTATTTTATTTCTGTATAGTTTTTGCATGTGTAGTTTTTCTCCAGTCATTACTATGTATTAGATATGTTGACACACACATGGCACCTAGTATCATGGGAGGACAATCATTAGGCGTATGGGCTTTTAACCACTCTGGTAAACAGTAGTATATAGTTTGCACTACGGGCGTGTGTCGCGCTGGTCGCTACCCCAGAGGTATGTCGATTTCTGTAGAGTCGCGTTGGTCGCTACCCCAGAGGTATGTCGATTTCTGATGTTCTAGACGGGTGTGTGAGTTGTGAGGCTTAAATCGAGTAGACTACCCTTGCCCATACATCAAAAAGTTGTCCTCATTTGCATTCATATAGATTGTCTTGTACAGCGTACTTATTTATTTTCAAATTATATGCATGTTTACTGTATTCAAGTTGGCTCGTATTTTCTGTATCTTGTTACGTCCCTCTGAGGACCAGGTCCGCTGTCAGGTGTATCTGTTCTTGAGTATTTGCAGGAGCACAGATTGGATGGTTGTATATGCTTAGTGGATGTCTTCTCTTCGAGCCGTGATCGATAGCTGGTATACTTATATTGGATTTGCTTGTGTTGTACTTATATTGTATTTACTTTTCCCATTCGAGTTGGTAGTGGATTTGTTTCCATCCAACTATCATCCTAGATACTTCTTATTGAGATCTAGTTTCATAGATACTGTTTATTTATTTCTATATGATTTTGGTGGATGAGATTTAGATTTTACCCTGTGACTTGTATTATAGTTATACCACTTGTGGATTTGATATTCATATTACAGCGTACGTGTGGATTTGGTTTCCATATATTGGAGTTGACATATCCATGCGGCTGGCATGCTTACGTGTCCTAGTCCTACGTATTTTTGGGACTGGGACGTGACAGATTCACCTAGCGACTAGCATATATCATCCATATTTTAAGTGTGCTGGTTAAGCAATGACAAGTTCATCGTAGTCACCCACCTTAGCGATGATTCACCTTGGTCGAGCGATACTCCGAGCCTTTGAAAATCCAAGTCTGAACTCCTGAAGGGCCAAGTCTGGAATCATTTGCCTCAAACGAGTCATCTCGCTGAGCAAGGCGGGTCGGGTCGTTGCCCTTGCATCATTTGAATCGGCTGTCCGTTTGAACGAAACGGGTCATTACAGAATGGGCTTGGGTTCGAGGACCATGGTGTAGGATGCCATTGGAGCTAGGCTTTCAGAGCTAGGGATCGTCGTCCTCGACGATGAGCTGCACGGGACCACCGGGTCCTCGATGACGAGTTGCAGGTCCTGCGCGTCCTCGACGATGAAATGTACGTCGTCCTCGACGATGAGCAACACGTCATGCAGCACCCACATGACCACATGTCATCATCAACGAGCTCGATGACCGGAGAAGGAGAGGAGGAAGAGGTAGTAGGAGAGAGAGAGAGAGATGCTGTCTTTCTCCTGTTTTGGGAAGAGAGAGGGCTAGTGCTATTTTGGAAAAATAGATTTTAATCTTTTTTTTCAAAACATAGTTTAAACTTTCTTTTTCTGATTTTTGTTTTTGTTTTTTTAGAGCAGATATGGGTTGTGCCTGCCAAACGCCATTTGGTTCAAAAGTTGCGTTTAAACTCAGAAAACTGAGTTTAAAAACATAACCAAACAAATCCTAAGTAATCCAAGTCACACAACTCTCACATATTTTCGTTTAATTTTAGGGTTCCGTATTATATTCAAATTTTGACTTTATGCCTCCATTCGGACGGTCGAAATTCAAACCATGTTCTGAAAAATGTAAATATCTAAACCTAAATTTCTAATATTATACGAGTCCATAAAAACTAAATAACCCTATGAGTGAAAAAAAGGGTCAACGATTTCCCTTGAAGAGGAACGTGGGTGACAGCTTATATATGCAACAAAAAGTGTCGACAATTATGAAGTGTCGTTGTTGGGGACCTTGCCGCCTAACAAAATGATAATTGTATTGTTTGCCAATGGTGGTCTCTAGAGTCAGCTAGGGTTTCTGCTGCAGCCATTCAGCGGTGACAGAATCTTGTTTATGCGTTCACAGCAACAGTGATTGCAATAATTTAGCCAACATACGTACTAACATGATCGACTAGAGACCACCACCAGCTGGTGTGGTCCTTGAGGGATATATACGTACATAACTCCAATCATTCAAATGCAACAGTTCTTTTGTGACGAAGAAGCATGGATTTCGATATATGTAGCTATAAAGCTTGGTTTCATGTGAAGAGAACAAAGAATATCGATGATTGTTGCTGTTGAAAATGAAGCTAAATAGGCTAAACAAAAATGCAGAACACAGTACCTGATCTGTTTTTATATACGGTTTTTTTAGCGCTTCATGATTTTAATTTTTTTCACAATTCCTTGATATATGGATACAAATGAAAATAATGGGCAAATCTGGTTAAGACACTATATCAGACTTAATTGCTAAGTTCATGGTCAATTATATATTTACTACTGTACCATCTACTACAAAATAGTCGGAAATCGCCTTAAAGAACTATGGGAAGAATTCTATTTATTATTAATGTCAAATCCTTTAAGGAATCCATTTTCTCTCTCTCACTCTCCATATATATATATATATATATATATATATATATATAAAAGTACTGATCCTCGTTGCAATAGATTTTTCGAACCGAGGCGACGCGACGTAGAGCTGAAGCTTTCTCCAACCCTCCCCTGATCAGGCGCATTTGTGTTGTAAATTTTGGAGCCCAGGTACATAATCAAGAAATGTGCTCGCACTTTTCTTTTCGAAGCTCCCAGGCGCTGGTGCTAACTCGCACCTAAGGTATTTTGTGCTTTTGAAACTATTAGTAAGGAATGTAATGTATGGATCGGCTATCTCATTTTGCGTCCAAGTTGTAAGCCAGTACGACATCTTTACTACTTTTGGGTCAAGAGTCTGTAAATAGATGTTCATTATCAATAAAGATAACTTTTCTATAACCAAAGTGTGATATCTTATTTGCGTACTCTGTTGCATTTGTTCTAAAGTATATCATTATGCCTAGGCCTTGTGCACGCGCGTCTTACGCGTGCACGACATCACGTCCGGGGGACGATTATCGATTTAGCGAAAATCGCAACGTGATTATATATATATATATATATATATATATATATATATATATATATATATTTGGCTGTGTATTCACTTGTGAGCAAAACCTCAACTTCCTCCCTTTTACTTTAGTCCCACATCGGTTGGACCCCTTCTCCCTTGTTTGTATATATTAGTTCTTCTTCATTGCTCTCTTAAGATGTTGTGTGGAGAACCCCTTGGGCCACACGCGTGCGCCGCCGCCGTCCGGCTCGGCTCGGTTCGATTCGACGCGCATAACGGGTGCGGGTACGTGCCCACACCTGCTGGCGCCGAATGCCGATCCAATTTAGTCTTCGGGTTCGGGCTAGTTTATGAGCCATTTAATTTTTTGTCCGTTGGTTGCTTCCAGGGACTGCCTTTATATTGCGGTCTCCTCCTCCTTCAATTTTTTACAGATTTGTTCCTCTACGTGAAACCTCTTTCTCTGCTTCTTCTCTCCAAGAACATTCTCTCCTCTAAATCCTTATTCTGGGTGGAGCTAAGTTCGGTCTCTCTCTCCAAGTTTTATGCGACGAAGAGAAGTCGGTAGTCAGGGGTTTTTACCACTAGGAGCTTTCGAGAAACGTCTGCACATAGACCTCGGATTAACTCTTAGGGCAATGCTTCGTGCACGACTTCCACGGAGGCTGGTAACATTAAATATTTTAATTTTAATTTTTATTGTTTAAAGATTTCTAAACGAGAAAATCTGCTTATATATATATATATATATATATATATATATATATATATATATATTGGAAGAGATAATTGTGTTACAGACTCCTGGTCCGAAGGCCTACAAACTCGACCCGAAGGTCCACCACATCCCGGCTCGAATGTTCGCACCTGCATCGCACTTGAACCGCAACTGCGTTGCACCCATCACCAACTCACCACTTAATTCCCCCAAAGGGGAATTAAATGTCGTCCAGGAGGCTCGAACCCGCAACCTCTTGGGTAATATACATCGGTCTTAACCACTAGGCTAGACGTCATATATATATATATATATATATATATATATATATATATATATATATATATATATATATATATATATATATATATATATTACCTACCCGAAATACCCCCCCACCCCCCACCCTTAAACCTTACCTGCAACGCTGGGGCTCGAGCCCAGGCCCATGCTCCCCATGTCCATGACCTTAACCACTAGGCCAATATGCTTGGTGGTTAAACGGGATATGAGCCATAGTTCTCATTTTTTTACATGAGTCATGCACATGTGGACCAATAGGAATAGACTTTCACTTCCCATGTGCACCCATGTGTACTAGTACACTATATATATATATATATATATATATGTGTGTGGGTAAACGGGATATGAGCCATAGTTCTCATTTTTCTATATGAGCCATGTACATGTGGACCAATAGAAATAGACTTTCACTTTTCATGTGCACCCATGTGCACTAGTGCACTCTATTCCTATTGGTCCACATGTGCATAGCTCATGTAAAAAAATGAGCACTATGGCCCATATCCCGTTTACCATATAAATATATATATATATATATATATATATATATATATATATATATATATATATATATATATATTGGGAGGGAATATTGCACCAATGGTTATTGCAATAATTTTTGCACCAATCATTCTCAACCACATCTTTTTTTAAATGTGTGGTTAAGAATGATGCTGACGTGGCACTACTTTATGAGATACTTTATAACCACACGATTGAAATGAATGTGTGGTTGAGATTGTTTGGTGTAATAATTATTGTAATAATTTGATGCAATATCCCGCCCTATATATATATATATATATATATATATATATATATATATATATATATATATATATATAAGCAAATATCATTTGGAGGGATTAATTATACTGAATTTGCATAAAAGACTATAAATTTCAAAAAAGTACGTACAACGGGATGAGACGCTAGTGCAACTAAGCTAGGCTAGACGTCATTTACTATATATATGCATCGGTCTTAACCAACTAGGCTAGGCTCGAACCCGTAACCTCCTGGGTAATATGCATCGGTCTTAACCACAAGGGTAGACATCATTTACTATATATATATTACCTACCTGAAACACCCCCCCCCCCACCATTAAACCTTACATGCGGATGGAGCCGTTGGGCTCAAGCCCATGCCCCTTCTCCCCATGTCCATGACCTTAACCGCTAGGCCAATCACACACAACACACACACACACACACATATATTGCACCAATGGTTATTGCAAAAAAATGTGCACCATTCATTCTCAACCACACATTTTTTTAAATGTGTGGTTGATAATGATGCTGACGTGACACTACTTTATGGGATAATTTATAACCACACGATTGAAATAAATGTGTGGTTGAGATTGTTTGATGTAATAATTATTGTAATAATTTGATGCAATATCCCATCATATATATATATATATATATATATATATATATATATATATATATATATATATATATATATATATATATATATATCATTTGGAGGGATTAATTATACTAAATTTGCATAAAAGAGTATAAATTTCAAAAAAGTATGCACAACGGGATGAGACGCTAGTGCAACTGGCGCCCAACATGAAAAAGAAGAAGAAGTTACTTTGCCGCCAGTTGAACTGACGTCCAATATAAAATATTTTTGTGGCGCTAGTCACACTGGCGACCAATTATTATTTTTTATGTTGTACCCACCTTTGGTCCCACAAAGTTCAGCCTATTCCGCTCCACCTTCACCACCCCGCTTGTTTTTCTTGTTGCTTGCAGCCGCTGGCGACGGCTCCATGGAGCAGAGGGAGACTTTGATGGGGATGGGAAGAAAGGAGTACAAGGAGGCAGAGGGAGATGATGGCGGTGCGAGACTGGGTCAGGACAATGACCTCCGACAGAAAGGGGACGAAGAGGAGGTTATGGAGAAGACGGAGGGGATGGGATCGGAGAGGGCGTCACGGCGGAGGGAGAGGACGCGAAGGAAGCACGACCGAGGGTGGCGGGGGGATGAGCACCACAAGTCCGACGGCGAGGAGGCGGGGAGGCGGAGGGAGATGACTGCAATGCGGGAGGGGTCACAGGTGACTCCGATCCAGGTGCAGGCAGAGGCTGAGGAGTTCCAACACAAGTTTTTTTAATGTTGGGTGCCAATACAATTGACGTCCCATTCTGTTATGCATAATTTTTAAATTTTTTTCCCTTTTATGCAAATTCAGTATAATTCATGCCTCCAGATAAATTTTGCATATATATATATATATATATATATTGGCGGATGTGCACATACTCAACTAGGGGGTTGGGGCCCTAGTTATTTTTTTTATTCTAAAAGAAAGTTATCTCCTATTACTAATATACTTGTATGGAGCATAAAATACTTACCTAAATTGGTTCCTAGCTAGTAAATAAATGTTTGTCGCAAATATAGCTGAATGTATGCTATCCTCACAAGCAAATCTAAGAGCTAGCCAGCAGCAGCCACGCAATCAGCGACAGGCTTGATCACACTTACACGTTATATACTTAACCGATAGCGAATGAAAGGATGAACTCTGGGTTTGATTGAGAGTATAGTCTTTTTTATTTCTTCTCTCCGAAGTGGCATAACCAAAAAGTTTTGAACGTTGAAATAACAAACAAAGAAGTACAAAAAGATCCTAGACAGAAAATCTAAGTAGAATATTTTGACCTGGGTAGTGATGATCGACAAAGAGCGTTGTGGCGGTTCTTTTAGTCCGTTGATGGTCCGATGAGGGAATAAAGATGCTCTCTTTTCTTCGCTCTCCTGAGCTTGTGTGCACGTACGTAGCTGGCCAGGGGGCTGTAGGGTATCCTACCCTAGTTATTTATAGCCATCCTGCTGACGGGATATGGATGCCACATATGCCTCTGTTTGTTGGTCACGTATGCCTCTGTTTGGTGGCCGCATAGGACTCCTTCAATAGAATATGGTGGTAACCGCAGTTGCATGCCACGGATAGGCTACCACATAGTCTTGGTTATGATATATTGATAAAGAGATCTCGGGGTTGTTGCGTGCTTGACTTGGTCACCTTGACACGTAGTCAGTACTGTTTATACGAGAAATCATCTTCGGTTGTAACAGAAAGATCCTGCAAGTCGATGGCCACATAACGCCTTGGCCATATATCGTCGTGGCCGCATGTGTGCTCTCGTTTGGACTTCATCGTCTAGACACTTTGGCCGCATGATGATGAGGCCGCATGGGTGTATAGCCACTTGCAAGCTCTTGTCTGGCCTTGGTTGGATGGACACTCTGGCCGCATGACGATGAGACCGCATGAGCATGTAGTCACATAGGAATAGACACGTGGCATGGCACGTCTGTCGAGGCCATCAATAAGTTGATGTAACCTTTTTATCTTTTCCTGAGTCATTGTCTTCATAAATTTTGAAGCGTATCAGCGTGATGAGAGATGTGTCAGAGTCTGACAATCATCGAATACTGTGTCAGGAGATTTTATGCGACCTTCCTGTCCTACGGTCATTATGGCTGCATAGAGTATTTTATGCGACTTTTAGATCTTTGGTGGACCAGGCCGCATGTGGCTTCTCTGCGGCTTTGGTTGTTCTTTTGAGGAGACATGATCTTTATGCGGCCTGCATGATTTTTATGCTTCTACACTAGTATCTCCTGACAAACTACTCATTCATCAAGCATATTCTTTCAGTGAACCATGTTCAATTAATGTGACAGAATACAATGCTCTACTCATTGGCCTCCAATTAGACAAAGAATTGGACATAGAATATCTTAAAGCTTACGGAGATTCTAAGCTGATAGTCAATCAGATCAGGGAAGCGTATGAGATTCGGCATGAATTCCTCATCCCTTATCATCAGACGGCACACACTGATGGACAAACCCAATTTAATGGGCCCCTCAGGGTGTATTTAAGCTGTAATACAACAATAAGAGTCTATGGAACTAATCTTATCCACAGAAATAAATACAATCAATATGAAATATAAAGCAACATCAAGTCTCAATAAAATATATCCCGGGGAATAACCCGATAATGAGTTTGGTACATCAGTTCAATAAACAAGAAATAAAGAGTATAACAACAGCAAAGACTGAGTATAGATAAAGCAGATACTCAGGAGAAATCCTCGGCGATCACCTCGTCCTCTGGTAATGGTACTGCGGTTACCACATATGCCTCTGTTTGTTGGTCACGTATGCCTCTGTTTGGTGGCCGCATAGGACTCCTTCAATAGAATATGGTGGTAACCGCAGTTGCATGCCACGGATAGGCTACCACATAGTCTTGGTTATGATATATTGATAAAGAGATCTCGGGGTTGTTGCGTGCTTGACTTGGTCACCTTGACACGTAGTCAGTACTGTTTATACGAGAAATCATCTTCGGTTGTAACAGAAAGATCCTGCAAGTCGATGGCCACATAACACCTTGGCCATATATCGTCGTGGCCGCATGTGTGCTCTCGTTTGGACTTCATCGTCTAGACACTTTGGCCGCATGATGATGAGGCCGCATGGGTGTATAGCCACTTGCAAGCTCTTGTCTGGCCTTGGTTGGATGGACACTCTGGCCGCATGACGATGAGATCGCATGAGCATGTAGTCACATAGGAATAGACACGTGGCATGGCACGTCTGTCGAGGCCATCAATAAGTTGATGTAACCTTTTTATCTTTTCCTGAGTCATTGTCTTCATAAATTTTGAAGCGTATCAGCGTGATGAGAGATGTGTCAGAGTCTGACAATCATCGAATACTGTGTCAGGAGATTTTATGCGACCTTCCTGTCCTACGGTCATTATGGCTGCATAGAGTATTTTATGCGACTTTTAGATCTTTGGTGGACCAGGCCGCATGTGGCTTCTCTGCGGCTTTGGTTGTTCTTTTGAGGAGACATGACCTTTATGCGGCCTGCATGATTTTTATGCTTCTACACTAGTATCTCCTGACAAACTACTCATTCATCAAGCATATTCTTTCAGTGAACCATGTTCAATTAATGTGACCTCATTGGCCTCCAATTAGACAAAGAATTGGACATAGAATATCTTAAAGCTTACGGAGATTCTAAGCTGATAGTCAATCAGATCAGGGAAGCGTATGAGATTCGACATGAATTTCTCATCCCTTATCATCAGACGGCACACACTGATGGACAAACCCAATTTAATGGGCCCCTCAGGGTGTATTTAAGCTGTAATACAACAATAAGAGTCTATGGAACTAATCTTATCCACAGAAATAAATACAATCAATATGAAATATAAAGCAACATCAAGTCTCAATAAAATATATCCCGGGGAACAACCCGATAATGAGTTTGGTACATCAGTTCAATAAACAAGAAATAAAGAGTATAACAACAGCAAAGACTGAGTATAGATAAAGCAGATACTCAGGAGAAATCCTCGGCGATCACCTCGTCCTCTGGTAATGGTACTACTCCAACTTCTGCTCCTTCTCCGTATACCTCGGGGTAGATCTCCTCTGCTAAACCTGGGGACATAATCCGGATTCCAGGTCCTCAGGGGACATAGCAAGGTACAAGAATAACTCAAGCCAAATAAATATAGTATATATAAAATGTATCATTAGGGCAAACTAAGTAAGAAACTAAGTGATATGCAAATGAGAGCATTAGTCATACTCAGGCTGAAACTACCATAGGCTCTGTGTCGGAGAAACCCATAGCAGCATTTATCTCAAAGGGCCAGAACTTGTGCCAAAGCTCTATGTCAGAGTCTAAGGCACCTCCAGAAAACTACATATATATAATATAATCAGCCTTTAATATGGTAATACTCTCCCCACCCAATATAATCACACATCTCATGTCTATGACACTCAAAATCATGACCTCTAACTAATGTAGTGAGTCATAATGATAGTTAAGCATATGTATAAAGGTTTTGTTACGAATCCTGTATCCTATACAGAATCACCATAAATATCTCAGGAAGATTCTGTCTCATGAATAGTGTCAGGTGTCTTGTGGTATGACGTACATGATAATGCAAGCACGAAGATATACAGGGTCGCGATATCAATCTCTAGGTGACGTTACTCAACAACGCGTACGACGTTGACACCCGAATATTATTCGGACATTAAGTAATGTCACACGGTCCTAGGTTAAACAATTATATCATATAAATAAATCAAGAGAATAATAGAAAACAAGTGCTGCAAGTATGGCAAGGTACACTTGCCTGGGGTTTGATTTCCAATTGTTGCTCTGGTATTAGCAGAATCTGCAAGTACTCCTCCGGTTACTGAAATAAATACTATCATCATGTTCAAAAGATATCAAATAGCTAGAATTGCCTGTCCATAAGTCCAATTTGGACACAGGGACAAAAATGACAGTTTTTGGTCAAAGTGGGGTCCACATGTGGCCCACTTCGCACCAAAAAATATACCAGAGATAATATTCTTCAAATTCATCAAACTTAGTGTCTACAAGTCCAGAACGATGATACAAACCCAACGGAATATCCAGAACTGGATTCCGATGAGCCGATCACAAAATTGCCCGTCAAGTGGAGCCGTGGGGCCCACGATACGGAATTTTGTCAACATTCTCAGAATTAAACCAAACTTGGGTCACAGGATCATCGTATTGCTACGAGTCTGATGGCACAAGTATCGTTTCAAATCGACAAGCACACACGAAGTTACGAGTTTCAGAACAGGGTCGATACGGGGTGTTGTCGACAGATACGCGTTGATTTCGGTGTGCACGCACATCCAAATCAACTTCTGCAAAATCTCACACATCCGTATTGACGGCGCGTACCTTTTGGTAAAGTTTGCATACGACCAAGTTGCCTCGTTTGGCGGGATGCACCCAATTTCGTAAAAATCAGGATTTTAATAACCAATATTTTGGTCATTTTTACCCTCGAATTAAATACAATCTACAGCTCAATAAATTAAACTAAAATAGGGTTTAAAACTCGGTTATATGTTCTAAATAACTGTTCAGGTAGAATTTGAAAATATTTAGCAGGTTGGTCACAAAACGGTCGTGAACTGGGGTATTCGGGATAAATTATGAATTTTCAGAAATATGGGTCATTTTTCTGATTTTGCGTCACAGTTTGCTATCGACACAGGACACGCTACCCCTGGCTAATGGCATGGGGTTCGAGAGGGTCACGCATGGAATGGGTTAGAATAAACCGCTCAAAAAATAGCACGACAAGGAGAGAGAAATGCTCACTAGAACAGGACGCTGGAATCGACTATACGTCATGTACACGCGGCACGGCGCGACGGTGCTTGGCTGGACGGTGGCATCTGCTGGTCGTCGTGGTGGGGTTGCTGGCAGCGGCGCCGGGGAAGCTCGTCGGCGAAGTCCAGTGGCAGGGGAGCTTGGCGGTTACGGGGGTGGCAGAGGAGCTTGGCGGTTGACAATGGTGAAGGGGCGGGGATTCTCGTCGAGACAGTGGTGGTGAATAAAGGCAGCTCTGGGAGTTCGTCGGCCGGAGGATGGTGGTTCGGTGGGGGCAGCTCGGGTCAAGGGTCCACGGTGGAGCAGTGGCATCACCATGGCTCTGAAGGAGAGGGTGTTGGTGGTTGGGTCGAAGTCGATGGCCGGGGTGGGTTTAAATAGGGTGGCCGGTGGTCGGGCGCTAGGGAAGGTGAAGGGGTCGGGGAGACGAAGGGGAAGGGCGGCCGGTGGGGGAGCCGTAACGGCCGTGGGGGCGGGGGAGGTGTAACCGCCGGCGGAGGGGGAGTAACAGCGGTGAAGGAGGCGATCGGGTGCGGGGGTTTAATTGGGGATACTGTAGCAGGGTAGGCGGGTACAGGTTTTGGATTTTGGGTCAGCGGTTGGGGTCTGAATCCGACCCGCTAGGGTTGGGCTTGGTTTATTTAATTAGGGTTGGTCCGGTTCAGGATTTGGTTTGGGTTGGTTCAGGATGGGTTTAACCCGGTTTATTTTGGTTCAATTTGGTTTATTTAGAAACGATATTTTTAGGTCTTTAAAAATAGTTCTGGGGTCCAATAAATTTCATAAAAATTGCAGTAAGTCTAACTATTTATTATACACCCAAAAATATTCTTTTTATAATATTTTAATATTTAATAAAATCACAAAATTTATTTAATACCAACAATATTTATTTTAATTAGTTAAAAATCTCAGAAAATCCTGAAAATTTATTTTAAAATTCTGAAAAATTCTGGATGTTTATAATCTACCCTCCTTAAGAGGATTGCGTCCTCGCAATCAAAGAATAATAAAACGTAACCGGTTAGAAGAGATGACACGATTGCAAAATATGTTCCAAGCACGACACACAAACAAAGAATCTTGATCAAAGAGAAATCGAAGGATGAGGGTTAAGCAAAACACATAGGGAAGGAATAAATTATTTTCCTAGACAATGAAAGTCAGGAAATTCAAGAGTAAAAAAATCTGGTTAGAGCAAAGAAAACTACAGCTTAGGAAAACTAGGTTATCAATTATTAACAAATTCAAAATTACTAGATTTAAGGCTAAGGTCATGAACTAACAGGCACGTGCTATGACATTACTAGGAATAGATATCTATGAATAACTTAAATCTTACGCGCATTTGCTAATCCTCGAGTCTGTGCATCATCTATTATCATCATAACAAAAGCTTGTCCGTGTTCTTGTGGTGGTGCCCTCTGTTGTTGCTGGGCTTGCTGGAAGAGTGCTGCTCGTGGTGCCAAGGGTGGCCTCAGTTGATATCCTCCTGGTGCTGGTAGAGCTTATCGGATTCCCATTGTTGCTCATTCTCGATGCTCAGGGCAATCCCTTACCGAATGCTGACGGGATCCGCATGCTAAATACAATTCCAATCTATGTCGGCATTCTTTGGCGAGATGGCCTGCTTTGCCACAGTAGTGACAAGTAGGAAGGGCTATTACTAGTGGTGTAGATGCTCTCAGGTGGATTCATCTATTTTTGCTTTGCAGACACCTCTTGTGATGCTCTGGTTGGTGCTGATATGAATGGCCATTTTAGGTTGGACTCCCTCCTGGTGACGTACTCCATGCGTCGAGCTGCAGCAAGAACATCCGAGTATGAAGTAGGTGCAACGGATCCGATTAATCTCTGTAGCTCAAAGTTTAGTCCGTCGAAGAACTTCTCAGCCTTCTTCTCTTCTATCGGGATCAGGGAAGGGACGAAGTGACTCAGACGAATGAACTCCGTATTGTACTCTTCTACTGTCATACTATCTTGGGTGAGGCGATTGAACTTGTCCTGAAGTTTTGATCGAGCAATAGATGAAATATACATCTTCTGAAAGAGTCTAGAGAACTCTTCCCAAGTGACTCGGTCTGGTCCGAGTCGTGTCTCCTCAGATAGCCACCAGTGATGTGCATTATCCGTCAACTGCATCTGGACGGCAATCATCCAACGCTCCCATGGAAGCTCAGCTGCTTCTAATTGTTGTTGAGTGTTTATGAGCCACTCATGAACTTCAGTGGGCTGCTCCTTGTCACGCCCCGATCTCCCGCAGGCTATTTCGGTCGTTCCCGCTAGGCGGGAATCACCCTCGCCAGCGCTCCCGCGGAACGATCGCTTAACCTATCCGGGCGTGATGTCGCACGAGCGTGATCCACGCCCGTGCAAGGCCATGGTTCATTGGCTGGCGGCAGGAGTTCTAAGCCACAGAGTCACACAGATTGTCCGAGTGCAGCGGAGTTTAGGAACTCATAGTAATTCGATAACAGGTTCACTGAGTCGATAATATAGCGGAAGCATTAAAACACAAGTTGAAGTAAAGCAAGCTCTTTTATTGATATGAACAAGTATTACAATCGGCGTATAGCCGAGATTACAAGTCGCTCAAGCCTCTCTCTGAAACAGTAAAAGCGTGCCAAGTGGCTACAACTGTGGAATGAATGTACAGGCGATGGTCAGGCGACGCTCCAACATTATGTCTTGTATATGTGCTTCAGTCCCGGACGCACCGTTGCAAGGCTTCAGAGGAAACTCCTGGCCTTAGCACGTACGAAGGAGGCGTCCGCACTGAACGAGGTTATCCCGCACCCTGCATACAAACTGGTAGATTATTAGTACATTGAATGCACTGGTGGGGAAGCTACTCGCCCGCTCGACAAATCCAAACACGTTATACAGGTTTCGTGCACAACTATTAAGTTGTCTTTCTAGTTGCCTTAGGATCAGTTTTATGCAAGATTTGCATAGCCTAACGTGTCGGACAGTGCGCCGTGCGATGTTAGAGGAAACACGGCGAGACTTACCAACTTACCATCTTCTTCCCTGTCCAAGGCAAATATTGTTAATTCAGGCACGGGCAAGTATAACATTCAGGAGGCATAGCATATGCAAACACGAGGGTCATTTTAACATGATCGTTCAGGTGTTAAGTTGTTCATTGACGCGATGCAGTGACTCACACGCGGATAGCCGCTAAGCGAGGATGACTTATCTATATGAACAGAAGTCGCTGGCATAGCCATAAAGGACCAGATTTGTAGTCTCAGGGTCGAGGATAAAGTTCAAGCAATGAACACGATGGGAATTGCACTTTATCCCACCGAAACAGACGACTACTGTAGTCTCAGGGTCGAGGATGAAGTGCAAGCATACAGAAACGGAGAGCCTTGCACTTATCCCGCCGAAACAGATGACTACCAGAAGTTTCGTCTAGACCGGGTCGGCCCCAGTGCCCCGGTGACCGCCCGCGGAACGAGATCCGAAGATCACCTTTTACAAGTTGTCCGCGACATGCAAGTCAGGGTCTCGGGTCAGATACAGAAACAAGTTCGTGGCAGAATATATATATGAACAAGTCCGGTATGGAACGAGTTCGAACAGAATATATATATGGAACTTGTTGAGACAGGATTCAGTAGTTTGCTCCTCGAGCTGTAATCCAGGGATTTATTCATTCTTGGTGCAGATTCCCTGGTTCAGAATTTGCCTTGGTGACCTAACAGTCCCGGATACTTGCAGGTTCGTTCAGGCACGGAATGACTACTTAGTAGTCTTCCGGGGTTTGGATGAATACAAGGCAACATACAACAGACAAGCATGCGTTTCTAAGGACATAAGCAGACACGTTTGCTCGGGCCCGAAGGTAAGCCGAGAGATGAAATCGTTAGGGGACTTAGCATGCGAGGGTCTGAATACAAGCAGTATTTCATTTCCATGTTCTAGCAAGCAATACAGTTGGGATTATTCCCTTAGCTAGGTGCGTTGGATTTATTAGCATGCAGGGGGTGAATCACCTAGTGACTAACATAAACATTTCTGATTTTATGTGTGCTGGCTAAGCAAAGACAAGTTCACCGTAGCCACCCACCTTAGCGATGATTCGCCTCGGTAGAGCGATACGTCTGAGCGAGCCTCTGAAAGTCCAAGCCGGGTTCCTGTAGGGACAAGTCTGGATATTCTTTGCTTCTTGATCGAGGCAAAGCAGGTCGGGACAGCTGCACTATTGCCGTTTGAGACGGCAGTCCGCTTGAGCGGAACAGGGTGTTACATCCTACCCAACTTAGAAAAAGTCTCGTCCTCGAGACTTACTAAGGACAAGCAGTAATCTAGGGTTGAGGCAATCCTAGACAAGTCGTTGCACTTATTCATTTGGATATTCACTTGCACAAGCGTCGAAATCAGCATATCGCTTAGACTGGATCGTGCGCACTTTCGAAATGCATTTCTAGCGTGAACACGTCAACCAGCTTAGTGATAGCGAAGTCTCAGCACTCGAGTTTCACCTTTTCTTAAGTCTTGGATGGTGCACTAGTTCAAGGCGTCCCTCGAATAGATGCATTCAACCAAACTTAGGGTTAGTGAAAATCGGACAAGCTACTAGCGATACTCTCAAGGGTTCGTACAGGTTGGCACAAAGGCCACTCGCAGCATACAACCAGACAAGCAAGCATATCATTCAAAATGCATTTTTAAAGTATTTAGACTTATTGTTGGAATATCCCATCGAAGCATTGAGAGAGAGCGTGCACAAAACCCACGAACGAGCTTTCGAAAAAGAGATATCAAATCGAAGTCCAAAGGCGTAGAAGCCAGGCTCTGATACCAACCTGTCACGCCCCGATCTCCCGCAGGCTATTTCGGCCGTTCCCGCTAGGCGGGAATCACCCTCGCCAGCGCTCCCGCGGAACAATCGCTTAACCTATCCGGGCGTGATGCCGCACGAGCATGATCCACGCCCGTGCAAGGCCATGGTTCATTGGCTGGCGACAGGAGTTCTAAGCCACAGAGTCGCACAGATTGTCCGAGTGCAGCGGAGTTTAGGAACGCATAGCGATTCGATAACAGGTTCACTGAGTCGATAATATAGCGGAAGCATTAAAACACAAGTTGAAGTAAAGCAAGCTCTTTTATTGATATGAACAAGTATTACAGGCGGCGTATAGCCGAGATTACAAGTCGCTCAAGCCTCTCTCTGAAACAGTAAAAGCGTGCCAAGTGGCTACAACTGTGGAATGAATATACAGACGATGGTCAGGCGATGCTCCAACATTATGTCTTCTATATGTGCTTCAGTCCCGGACGCACCGTTGTAAGGTTTCAGAGGGAACTCCTGGCCTTAGCACGCACGAAGGAGGCGTCCGCACCGAACGAGGTTATCCCGCACCCTGCATACAAACTGGTGGATTATCAGTACATTGAATGCACTGGTGGGGAAGCTACTCGCCCGCTCGACAAATCCAAACACGTTATACAGGTTTCGTGCACAACTATTAAGTTGTCTTTCTAGTTGCCTTAGGAACAGTTTCATGCAAGATTTACATATCCTAACGTGTCGGACAGTGCGCCGTGCAATGTTAGAGGAAACACGGCGAGACTTACCAACTTACCATCTTCTTCCCTATCCAAGGCAAACATTGTTAATTCAGGCACGAGCAAGTATAACATTCAGGAGGCATAGCATATGCAAACACGAGAGTCGTTTTAACATGATCGTTCAGGTGTTAAGTTGTTCATTGACGCGATGCAGTGACTCGCACGCGGATAGCCGCTAAGCGAGGATGACTTATCTATATGAACAGAAGTCACTGGCATAGCCATAAAGGACCAGATTTGTAGTCTCAGGGTCGAGGATGAAGTGCAAGCAATGAACACGATGGGAATTGCACTTTATCTCGCCGAAACAGACGACTACTGTAGTCTCAGGGTCGAGGATAAAGTGCAAACATACAGAAACGGAGAGCCTTGCACTTATCCCGCCGAAACAGACGACTACCAGAAGTTCCGTCTAGACCGGGTCGGCCCCAGTGCCCCGGTGACCGCCCGCGGAACTAGATCCGAAGATCACCTTTTACAAGTTGTCTGCGACATGCAAGTCAGGGTCTCGGGTCAGATACAGAAACAAGTTCGTGGCAGAATATATATATGAACAAGTCCGGTATGGAACGAGTTCGAACAGAATATATATATGGAACTTGTTGAGACAGGATTCAGTAGTTTGCTCCTCGAGCTGTAATCCAGGGATTTATTCATTCTTGGTGCAGATTCCCTGGTTCAGAATTTGCCTTGGTAACCTAACGGTCCCGGATACTTGCAGGTTCATTCAGGCACAGAACGACTACTTAGTAGTCTTCCGGAGTTTGGATGAATACAAGGCAACATACAACAGACAAGCATGCGTTTCTAAGGGCATAAGCAGACACGTTTGCTCGGGCCCGAAGGTAAGCCGAGAGATGAAATCGTTAGGGGACTTAGCATGCGAGGGTCTGAATACAAGCAGTATTTTATTTCCATGTTCTAGCAAGCAATACAGTTGGGATTATTCCCTTATCTAGGTGCGTTGGATTTATTAGCATGCAGGGGGTGAATCACCTAGCGACTAACATAAACATTCCAGATTTTATGTGTGTTGGCTAAGCAAAGACAAGTTTACCGTAGCCACCCACCTTAGCGATGATTCGCCTCGGTAGAGCGATACGTCTGAGCGAGCCTCTGAAAGTCCAAGCCGGGTTCCTGTAGGGACAAGTTTGGATATCCTTTGCTTCTTGATCGAGGCAAAGCAGGTCGGGACAGCTGCACTATTGCCGTTTGAGACGGCAGTCCGCTTGAGCGGAACAGGGTGTTACACTCCTTGCCAGAAAATGTGCGGGGCTTCAGCTGGCGAAAATCGGTGATAGAGCCCGTCGACGGTCGTCATGCTGGTAGATTCGCCTGCTCCAGTATGATTACTAGGTTATTACTCAAGTTCTCCACCTCATGACGTAGAGCCTCTTATAGAATCTGTTGTTATACTTGCATCATTGCATAGAACATTTGAAATATCTGCTGCCCGTCCATAGCCTGCCCATGTGGGAATATGGGTATTGGTGGAGTAAATTGTGGCAGAGGTGGAATGTCATCTCGCCAAAATCTAGAAGCATGTTGATTTTATTGACTGCTTCGGTGAGTGGAGGGATCTCCACTCAATAGCATCACTCCATCTTCTCCGTAGGTGGCTACAGCACCTTGTGGTGTTCTTGCAGGAGTTTCATCATTTGCTCGTGGATCCATTACTCTGCATCCAAAATAAACTATAAGAGGCGCACAGAGCAATCAAGGCAGGATGCAAGTCAAAAAATTCGAATCCGATAGAGATTAAGAACGATTTAATCAAGTGGATGAGATCCTATAACTTATCCTATCCTTGTCGCAGACTTGTTCGATTCCTTAGTTGAAATCGAAACAATTTAGTCGTAGACCTGCATGGGCCACAAAAAAAACTATGTCACGCCCAGTCCCAAAATACCGAGGGACTAGACACGTGGCAATGGCCAGCAGCACACACCGATTGGCAAACCCAATTTAATGGGCCCATCAGGGTGTACTTAAGCTGTAATACAACAATAAGAGTCTATGTTACTAATCTCATCCACATAAATAAATACAATCAATATGAAATATAAAGCAATATCAAGTCTCAATAAAATATATCTCGGGGAACAACCCGATAATGAGTTTGGTACAACAGTTCAATAAACAAGAAATAAAGAGTATAACAACAGCAAAGACTGAGTATAGATAAAGCAGATACTCAGGAGAAATCCTCGGCGATCACCTCGTCCTCTGGTAATGGTACTACTCCAACTTCTGCTCATGTCCCGTATACCTCGGGGTAGATCTCCTCTGCTAAACCTGGGGACATAATCCGGATTCCAGGTCCTCAGGGGACATAGCAAGGCACAAGAATAACTCAAGCCAAATAAATACAGTATATATAAAATGTATCATTAGGGCAAACTAAGTAACCAACTAAGTGATGTGCAAATAAGAGCATTAGTCATACTCAGGCTGAAACTACCATAGGCTCTGTGTCGGAGAAACCCATAGCAGCATTTATCTCAAAGGGCCAGAACTTGTGCCAAAGCTCTGTGTCAGAGTCTAAGGCACCTCCAGAAAACTACATATATATAATATAATCATCCTTTAATATGGTAATACTCTCCCCACCCAATGTAATCACACGTCTCATGTCCATGACACGAAAAATCATGACCTCTAACATATGATAGTTAAGCATATGTATAAAGTTTTTGTCACGAATCCTATATCCTATACAGAATCACCATGAATATCTCAAGAAGATTATGTCTCATGAATAGTGTCAGGTGTCCTGTGGTATGACGTACTTGATAATGCAAGCACGAAGATGTATAGAGCCACGATATCAATCTCTAGGTGACGTTACTCAACACCGCGTACGGCATTGACACCCGAATATTATTCAGACGTTAAGTAATGTCACACGGTCCTAGGTTGAACATTTATATCATATAAATAAATCAAGAGAATAATAAAAAATAAGTGCTGCAAGTATGGCAAGGTACACTTGCCTGGGGTTTGGTTTCCAACAGTTGCTCTGGTATCAGCGGGATCTGCAGGTACTCCTCCGGTTGCTGAAATAAATACTACCATCATATTCAAAAGATATCAAATAACTAGAATTGCCTGTCCATAAGTCCAATTTGGACACAGGGACAAAAGTGACAGTTTCTGGTCAAAGCGGGGTCCACATGTGGCCCACTTCGCACCAAAAATGTGCCAGAGACAATGTTCTCTAAATTCGTCAAACTTAGTGTCTACAAGTCCAGAACGATGATACGAACCCAACGGAATATCCAGATCTGGATTTCGATGAGCCGATCACAAAATCGTCCGTCAAGTAGAGCCGTGGGGCCCACTATACGAGATTTTCTTAACGTTCTCAGAATCGAACTAAACTTGGGTCACAGGACCAGCGTATTGCTATGGGTTGGCACAAGTTTTATTTTGAAACGACGAGCACACACAAAGTTAAAAAATAAGTTTTAGAACAGGGCCGATACGGGATGTTGTCAACGGATACGCGTTGATTCCGGTGTGCACGTACATCCAAATCAACTTCCGCAAAATCCTACACATCCATATTGACGGTGCGCACCTTTCGGTAAAGTTTGTACATGAATAAGTTTTCTCGTTTAGCGGGGCGCACCCAGTTCCAAAAAAATTAGGATTTTAAATAACCAATATTTTGGTCATTTTTACCCTCGAATTAAATACAATCTACAACTCAATAAATTAAACTAAAAATAGGGTTTAAAACTCGGTTATATGGTCTAAATAACTGTTCAGGTAGATTTTGAAAATATTTAGCAGGTTGATCACAAAACGGTCGTGAACTAAGATGTTCGGGATAAATTCTGAATTTTTAGAAATATAGGTCATTTTTCCTGATTTTGTGTCACAGTTTACGATCGACACATGACACGCTACCCATGGCTAATGGCATGGGGTTCGAGAGGGTCACGCAGGGAATGGGTTGGAACAGACCTCTCAAAAAATAGCGCAATAAGGAGAGAGAAATACTTACCAGAACAGGACGCCGGAATTGACTATACGTCATGTACACGCGGCGCGGCGAGGCGGTGCTTGGCCGGACGGTGGCATCTGCTGGTCGTCGTGGTGGGGTTGCTGGCGGTGGTACCGGGGTGTCACGCCCCAGTCCCAAAAATGACGAGGGACTGAGCACGTGAGCAATGGCCAGCAGCACGCACCGATGGACAACCCAATTTAATGGATCCATCAGGGCATGCTTAAGCTGTAGTCTAGCAGTAATAAGTTACAAGTCTCAGGTATTACTAATCTCATCCACAGAAAGTCACAGATTAAAAGCCAGAAATTATGCAATGGAAATAAATACGCAATATCAAATAAAGTTATCTCGGGAAACAAATCCGAGAATTATTCTGTTACATTTAAGAAAAAATAGACAGGAATGAAATGCTGAAAAGGTAAATACTGTGAAGTTAAAGCCGGTGCTCAGGAGAAATCTTCGGCCACTACTTCGTCCTCTGTTCCTTGTTCTGCTCCAAGGAGTGCTCCGGTACCGTACACCTCTGGGTAATTCTCTTCAACTGTACCTGGGGACATAATCCGGATCCAGGTCCTCAGGGGACAGCAAGGTACAGAAAATACAAGCCAAAATAAATACATTGCAGCAGTTAATTAAACAAGAGGGTAAGCTATGTAACCAGCTAAGTGATATGCAATATGAGAGCAGCACTAGAACTCAGGCTGAAGCCACTACAAGCTCTGTGTCGGGGAGCCGGTAGCGGCAATAACTATGAACTACACTATGTTATATACTATATTTTATATATAATATCAGCCTGTAGTCTGTGTGTCTCTCCCCACCCAATGTAATCCCACGTCTCATGTCCACGATGCTTCATGTCCATGTCACGCACGATTATAACTAATGCAGCAAGTCTGATAGCTATGAATCAAATATCTAAGAATGTAAAGTCTATGTCATAAAACATGCATCCTATACAGAATCCCCTTGAATGTCTCAGGAAGACTCTGTCTCATGAAATAGTGTCAAGTGTCCTGGGTTCTGAAGTACTTGATAAGACAAGTACGAGAATTATCGGGTCTCGATATCCATGTCTATGTGACGTTACACAACCCCGCGTACGGAGTTGGCACCCGACTATGATCGGACACTAAGCACGTCACCCGTTTCCTAGGTTAAGCAGTTAAAACATGTTTATAATTAATACCACAAGAAATCCATTAAAATACTATATCAAGAATTACTGAGGTTTGGCAAGCTTTACATGTCCATTATTGCATAATTAAATCCAGAAAATAATTAGCAAGCTGCAGGGTTTGGCAAGGTACACTTGCCTGTGGTCCCGGCTATGTTTGCAGTTCTGACTTCGGCGGGAATTACAGGCGGTACTCCGGTTGCTGAAGCAAACATCACCATCAGATCCAGAAAATATCAATCAGCTAGAAACGCCTGTCCTTGGGTCCAATTTGGAGACAAGGGCAGAAACGACAGTTTCGGGCCAAAACGGGGTCCACCGGTGGGCCCGCTTTGCACCGAAAAATGCGTCAGGGTCAACGGTCTCCAAATTCACCCAACTTAGTGTCAACAGGTCAGAAATGCTGATACGAACCCAACGGAACTTTCAGAATTGAATTCCGATGAGCCGTTCACAAAATCGCCCGTCGAGCGGGGCCTGTGGGGCCCACGACACGCGATTTCGTCAACGTTCTCAGAATCGAACCAAACTTGACCCACAGGACCAGCGTATCGCTACAGGTCCGATGGCGCAAGTTTTGTCTCGATCCGACGTGTGTACACAAAGTTAGGTCGAATTGCAGAAAGGACGGATACGGGGCGATGTCCGCGGATACGCGTTGATTCCGGTGTGCACGCACACCCAAATCAGCTTCCGCGAAATCCCACACGTCCGTATCGACGAGGCGCTCGTGTCTGTGAAGACCGCGCGCGACCAAGTCGTCCCGTTTGGCGGGGCGGACTCGGTTCCGGGGTGAAACAGGGTCTGGGTTTTTCCTGTTTTGGATCGCGGTGTGCGATCACCACAGGACGCGATGCCCCGAACAGTTTATCCGGGCTCCGAGAGGGTCATACAGGCTTCGCGTAGGAATTTACGGAATCGAAATCGGGGTTACGAGCAGGAAGTTATGAGTACCTGAAGGGACTCGAAAAACCGGGGTTTCGAGTTGTCCGACACGCTAGTTCGTGTCCGAATCCTGAGTCGGAGCCGTGTCCGCGTGTCCTGCTGGCTGGGGGACTGTGTCCGGCAGCTGGCCGAGGTCGGCGGAGGGTCGACGCTGCTCGAGGAGGCTCGAGGCTCTGCCGGCCGGGGCGGCGCTGACCGGAGTCGCCGGAGTCGGCGCTGGACGGCTGGACGGGTTCGAGGAAGAGGAGTCGGCGGCTCACGGTGGCTGGGGGGGGAACTCACTGGGGCGGCTCACGGTGGACGGCGGGTTTCAGAGGAGGCCGGGGGTCGCAGGGGGTCGGGGTTGCCGGACGAGGATCGCCGGACGGGGTAGAGTTAGGGTTAGGGTTTGGGGGAAGAAGAGGGTGGCGGAGTAGGGTATATATAGGGGGCTGAGGGAGGGCCGGCCGGGGCGTCGTGGGCGGGAGAATCGGAGGGGAGGCGACGTGGGGGGGTTCTCCGGCCACGTCGCCGGAGAACGCGGCGGGCGGCGGGTTTTTCGGGTCGTGGGGGAAGTCGGGGGGACAGGGGTGACCGGTAGCGGGTTTCGGGTCGGGCGCGGATCCGGGTGAGCGGACCCGCCCGACCCGCTAGGGTGAGGTTGGGCTGGGCTGGTCGTAATGGGCTCGGCCCACTGGGCCGGGCCGGGCCCAAGGCCGAATAATAAAAATAAAAGATAATAATAATAATAATAATAAAATCAGGAAATTAATTAATTAATTCATAAAAATAGTTTTTAGGCTTTTAAAAATAGGTCAGAGGCCCAATAAAAACCCAGAAAATTATCCTAAGTCCAGTTTTTCATTTTACATCCAAAAATATTATTTTTATAATATTTTAATATCATTTAATATCAATTAAAAATCATTGAATAATTAAAACCCTGTTTTTAAATTACAGAAAATTCCCAGAAAATTCCAGAAAATTGTGAAAAATCCAGTTTTTAAAATTTTGAAAATTCAGGGGGTTTACAATCTACCCCCCTTAAGAAGATTACGTTCTCGCAATCAAAGAATAACCGGTCAACAGAGATGACGCGGTCGCAAGCATCGTTTGAAAACACATCACAAGAGGCTTCAGGGAAATACCGTTTCCCTAAAAAATTGAAAGTTTACACTTTCCAGGAAAATCTAGTTAAAACTATAACTTTTATGAAAACCAGGTTATTATTACAAGTTGCAAATTACTAGGTTGGGGCTGAGGTCACGAACCAAATAGGCACGAGGTACAACAAGACTATAAACGGATAACTACGAATCACTTACTCGCATCAGCGTCCTGCACAGTCATCGCATAAGCTTGCCCTCGTCCTTGTGGTAGATTCCTCTGCTGCTGCTGGGCTTGCTGGAAGAGTGCTGCTTGAGGTGCCAGAGGTGGCCTAGGTGCCGGTAAAGCAGGTTGGGCTGCCCTTGGTGCTCCATCTCGATGCTGAGGACAGTCCTTGGCTATGTGTTGATTGGTGCCGCAAATCAGGCACAATCCCAACTTGCGTCTGCAGTTCTGCTCGACATGGCCTATCTTGCCGCAGTAGTGACAGGTAGGAAGGGTCTGCGAAGCTGCCCTGGGTGGCGGGTTCGTGTGAGATCTCTTTGTAGATTCTCCCGGTGATGATCTGTCTGGTGCTGAGGTGATTGGCCGCTTGAGGCGAGACTCTCTCCTGGTGACGCGTTCCATGCGTCGGGCTGCAGCGAGAACATCCGAGTATGATGTTGGTGCGACGGACCCAATTAGTTTCTGCAGCTCAATGTTCAGTCCGTCGAAGAATTTCTCGGCCTTCTCTTCCTCGGTCGGGATCAGGGTTGGGGCAAAGCGGCTCAGACGAATGAATTCCGCGTTGTATTCTTCCACCGTCATAGAGTCCTGAGTGAGGCGGTTGAATCTGTCCCGAATTTCTGATCGTGCGATAGCCGGAATGTACATCTCCTGGAAGAGCCTGGAGAACTCCTCCCAAGTGACTCGGTCTGGTCCGAGTCGCGTCTCCTCAGACAACCACCAGTGGTGCGCATTGCCTGTCAATTGCATTCGGACGGCAGTCATCCAGCGTTCCCGTGGAAGCTCAGCTGCTTCCAGTTGATGCCGAATATTGGTGAGCCATTCATGAACTTCTGTGGGCTCTTCCTTGCCTGAGAAGGTACGGGGCTTCAGTTGGCGGAAGTCAGTGATAGAGCCTGTAGATGGCCGTCGGGCTGGTAGGTTGGCCTGCTCCAGTACAGTTACGATGCTGTCCCTCCAGAAGTTAGCTTCGCGACGCTGAGCCTCGTGTTGGACTTGTTGCTGAGCTTGCATCATCGCGTAGATCATTTGAAATATCTGCTGCCCGTCAATTGGCTTTCCTGGTGGGAGTACGGGCGTTGGTGGAACGAACTACGGCGGAGGTGGAATATCATCGCGTCGGAATTGGGAGGTAGGTTGACCTGCCTGCTGGCTCTGTTGAGTTGGTGGAACTCCTTCGACTGGTGTCACTTCGTCGTCATAGGTGACACCTGTAGCTTGGGGTGTTCCGACGGGAGTCTCGTTGCATTCTTGTGGGTCCATTTTCCTGTATCCAAAATAACCAATAAGAGGCACACAGGAATCAAGGCAAGATGCAAGTAAATTATTTGAAGTCGATATAGAGATCAAAAACGATTCAAGCAAGTGGATGAGATCCTAAAAACTTATCCTATCTTATTGCAGGCCTGTTCGGTCCCTAAGTTGAAACCGAACAATTTAGTCGTAGACCTGCATGGGCCACCACAAAAACCATGTCACGTCCCAGTCCCAAAAATGACGAGGGACTGAGCACGTGAGCAATGGCCAGCAGCACGCAACAATGGACAACCCAATTTAATGGATCCATCAGGGCATGCTTAAGCTGTAGTCTAGCAGTAATAAGTTACAAGTCTCAGGTATTACTAATCTCATCCACAGAAAGTCACAGATTAAAAGCCAGAAATTATGCAATGGAAATAAATACGCAATATCAAATAAAGTTATCTCGGAAAACAAATCCGAGAATTATTCTGTTACATTTAAGGAAAAATAGACAGGAATGAAATGCTGAAAAGGTAAATACTGTGAAGTTGAAGCCGGTGCTCAGGAGAAATCTTCGGCCACTACTTCGTCCTCTGTTCCTTGTTCTGCTCCAAGGAGTGCTCCGGTACCGTACACCTCTGGGTAATTCTCTTCAACTGTACCTGGGGACATAATCCGGATCCAGGTCCTCAGGGGACAGCAAGGTACAGAAAATACAAGCCAAAATAAATACATTGCAGCAGTTAATTAAACAAGAGGGTAAGCTATGTAACCAGCTAAGTGATATGCAATATGAGAGCAGCACTAGAACTCAGGCTGAAGCCACTACAAGCTCTGTGTCGGGGAGCCGGTAGCGGCAATAACTATGAACTACACTATGTTATATACTATATTTTATATATAATATCAGTCTGTAGTCTGTGTGTCTCTCCCCACCCAATGTAATCCCACGTCTCATGTCCACGATGCCTCATGTCCATGTCACGCACGATTATAACTAATGCAGCAAGTCTGATAGCTATGAATCAAATATCTAAGAATGTAAAGTCTATGTCATGAAATATGCATCCCATACAGAATCCCCTTGAATGTCTCAGGAAGACTCTGTCTCATGAAATAGTGTCAAGTGTCCTGGGTTCTGAAGTACTTGATAAGACAAGTACGAAAATTATCGGGTCTCGATATCCATGTCTATGTGACGTTACACAACCCCGCGTACGGAGTTGGCACCCGACTATGATCGGACACTAAGCACGTCACCCGTTTCCTAGGTTAAGCAGTTAAAACATGTTTATAATTAATACCACAAGAAATCCATTAAAATACTATGTCAAGAATTATTGAGGTTTGGCAAGCTTTACATGTCCATTATTGCATAATTAAATCCAGAAAATAATTAGCAAGCTGCAGGGTTTGGCAAGGTACACTTGCCTGTGGTCCCGGCTATGTTTGCAGTTCTGACTTCGGCGGGAATTGCAGGCGGTACTCCGGTTGCTGAAGCAAACATCACCATCAGATCCAAAAAATATCAATCAGCTAGAAACGCCTGTCCTTGGGTCCAATTTGGAGACAAGGACAGAAACGGCAGTTTCGGGCCAAAACGGGGTCCACCGGTAGGCCCGCTTTGCACCGAAAAATGCGTCAGGGTCAACGGTCTCCAAATTCACCCAACTTAGTGTCAACAGGTCAGAAACGCTGATACGAACCCAACGGAACTTTCAAAATTGAATTCCGATGAGCCGTTCACAAAATCGCCCGTCGAGCGGGGCCTGTGGGGCCCACGACACGCGATTTCGTCAACGTTCTCAGAATCGAACCAAACTTGACCCACAGGACCAGCGTATCGCTACGGGTCCGATGGCGCAAGTTTCGTCTCGATCCGACGTGTGTACACAAAGTTAGGTCGAATTGCAGAAAGGACGAATACGGGGCGATGTCCGCGGATACGCGTTGATTTCGGTGTGCACGCACACCCAAATCAGCTTCCGCAAAATCTCACACGTCCGTATCGACGAGGCGCTCGTGTCTGTGAAGACCGCGCGCGACCAAGTCGTCCCGTTTGGCGGGGCGGACTCGGTTCCGGGGTGAAACAGGGTCTGGGTTTTTCCTGTTTTGGATCGCGGTGTGCGATCACCACAGGATGCGATGCCCCGAACAGTTTGTCCGGGCTCCGAGAGGGTCATACAGGCTTCGCGTAGGAATTTACGGAATCGAAATCGGGGTTACGAGCAGGAAGTTATGAGTACCTGAAGGGACTCGAAAAACCGGGGTTTCGAGTTGTCCGACACGCGAGTTCGTGTCCGAATCCTGAGTCGGAGCCGTGTCCGCGTGTCCTGCTGGCTGGGGGACTGTGTCCGGCAGCTGGCCGAGGTCGGCGGAGGGTCGACGCTGCTCGGGGAGGCTCGAGGCTCTGCCGGCCGGGGCGGCGCTGACCGGAGTCGCCGGAGTCGGCGCTGGACGGCTGGACTGGTTCGAGGAAGAGGAGTCGGCGGCTCACGGTGGCTGGGGGGGGAACTCACTGGGGCGGCTCACGGTGGACGGCGTGTTTCAGAGGAGGCCGGGGGTCGCAGGGGGTCGGGGTTGCCGGACGGGGATCGCCGGACGGGGTAGAGTTAGGGTTAGGGTTTGGGGGAAGAAGAGGGTGGCGGAGTAGGGTATATATAGGGGGCTGAGGGAGGGCCGGCCGGGGCGTCGTGGGCGGGAGAATCGGAGGGGAGGCGACGTGGGGGGGTTCTCCGGCCACGTCGCCGGAGAACGCGGCGGGCGGCGGGTTTTTCGGGTCGTGGGGGAAGTCGGGGGGACAGGGGTGACCGGTAGCGGGTTTCGGGTCGGGCGCGGATCCGGGTGAGCGGACCCGCCCGACCCGCTAGGGTGAGGTTGGGCTGGGCTGGTCGTAATGGGCTCGGCCCACTGGGCCGGGCCGGGCCCAAGGCCGAATAATAAAAATAAAAGATAATAATAATAATAATAATAAAATCAGGAAATTAATTAATTAATTTATAAAAATAGTTTTTAGGCTTTTAAAAATAGGTCAGAGGCCCAATAAAAACCCAGAAAATTACCCTAAGTCCAGTTTTTCATTTTACATCCAAAAATATTATTTTTATAATATTTTAATATCATTTAATATCAATTAAAAATCATTGAATAATTAAAACCCTGTTTTTAAATTACAGAAAATTCCAGAAAATTGTGAAAAATCCAGTTTTTAAAATTTTGAAAATTCAGGGGGTTTACACGGGGAAGCTCGTCGGCGGAGTCCAGTGGCAGGGGAGCTTGGCGGCTGCGGCGGTGGCAGGGGAGCTTGGCAGTTGACGGTGGTGAAGGGGCGGGGGTTCTCGTCGAGACGGTGGTGGTGAATGAAGGCAGCTCTGGGAGTTCGTTGGCCGGAGGATGGTGGTTCGGTGGGGACGGTGGTGGTGAATTAAGGCTTTAGAGGTTTGCTCATAATAGGATATAAGACTAAAGAATGGTTGAGTGATTAAGAATGAAGAATTCCAATCATATTTATAAAGTGTATGCAAACAGAGTTCGACCAGAATTCGGATAGGGTTTAATTCAAATTTTTAACTTTTGGGCCAAGAAATCATGAGCTATTGAACTTGTTGATTACATACCAAAAGGGTAACCGAGTTTGGTTCGAGTTCGGCCCGAGTTCGTTCTCTAAGTATGGTAGACTTTATAAATAAATGTGACCTGATTTAGTAGATAGGTTCTTTGGTTCATTTGAGTGGACTAGGTATCTGTGTATAGTTATTTAGGTTTTGCCAGTGCGACTCAGCTTACATCAGTCCTAGACTCAAATAAATAAAAAATTATATTTGAATAGACGAAATACATACGACATATAATAGCAGTATTGAGGCTTCAGATCGCGACATATCAATGCATGGTTTAGTTAACTATCAAAATCAAGTTGACTGAGACCGGATGGGCCAACAATCTCTCATATTTTGATAATTGACAAACTATGAATGATACTGCATGTCTTTGATATGCAAGGCTCCCCGTAACTGCGGAGCAGTTGATATGCTGAAGACAACATCTGTCAAATATCATCTTGTATGCTAGTATCATGTATGTCTTTATCCCCCGTTGTCATTTGATCGAAATGACATGCTCCCCCAAAATCGGTGAGATGATAAAAACAAGAGAGTAAAGTATATACAGGATAATATATAATGACAAAAGAAAAAAAAATTATATTTAAACTTTTATTCATTTGAAAAGAAAACATACAAAAGTATATGTGTAGTGGAAATATTATAGTAGAGCATCTAAAAGTAAACTTTTTAAACATTTAAATCCATTGAGTAACTAGTCGTTATTTTCTTCATCTTCATCATCAGGTTTAACTATTCTGTTTGGATCAAAGATGGCATCGGCTGGATCCAAATGTCGTTGAACATAGGGGTGATCAATACGAAATCCTTGTTGATTCGGATTCCGGAGAATCGAAAAAGGTCCGGCTGGGTGCTTTTCAAAGATGCAACAAATAGCATTTTGTAGGTGAAACTATGTATATTAATGGTTTTGATGTAATGTCTTGTACAGTTGTACTTTAACTGTATTGTGTAATAGTTATAGTTTGTAATAATGAAAGTGTTTTAGTATGACTTGCATCCCATCCAAGAGAATTACATGCGACAATCGCTTATACGGGTACGGTTGTATTCGTATGGGACGTAATCTTGAGATATAGTTACGTATCCGGCTCACTGTATCATGGGAAGCGGGGAGTGACACTTCGAGAGGCTACAACTCAACCCGAAGGCTTACAACCAATCCAGCCCGAAGACATAAGTATACAATCCCTAGCCTGAAGGCCCCACCCAGCCCGAAAGCACCACCAATACAGTCCGAAGGCTCCACGCCCGAAGGCACCACGTCTGAAGACTCCATCCAGCCTGAAGGCCTCACGCAGCCGTAGCCGCACCGCACCAGATCCACCAGCACCGCACATGCACCCGCATCGCATCCGCGCACTGTCCGGACCTCACCGCACCGTTTCTTGCGCCTGCACTACATCCAACCACCACTCCACCATTTAATTTCTCCAAAGTAAATTAATGGCACCAGGGTCTCTCGATCCCACGACCATCCCATCCAAATGCATCGGTCTTAACCGTTAGACTAGACGTCATTTATATATATATATATATATATATATATATATATATATATATATATATATATATATATTGAATTATATATCAATACTCAAACATATGTTAATTTAATATTAAACTAAATTTACATGAATTCTCTCAAAAATCAAAACATTCGTTTATTTTCAAATATGCTCCGAACAATATTTGTCCGTATTCGTTACAACAAAATAGATACAAATATGTTAATATGCCTAACCGACTCGTATTCAATCCTAATGCACCTCTAGTTGTTAGCCATGAGTAGCAATAAGGGTTCAATCAGAGGCTATAAGCCTATAATTAATTGTTGTTGGGAGGAAAACCGTATGAAGAACCTCCACAATTAGAGTCCTGCGTAAGGAGCCGTTAGGAGGTTGGGATGGAACGAAAATAAGGGTGAACATATTTTTTTTAATGTGAAGGAGTAATTTGCAAGGATGGATCCAAATCACAGTTTAAAGATCAGGACCATGTCCCCATAACTTTTAAATTTACATAATCAAGTTATAATCTTAAAAAATCATGATAATTATGTTCCTAACTTTTGAAGATTAATACAGGTCATCACTTTTTTATTTTTTTTGACTTGGTCATCACTTTTAAATTTTCAGTCACGTCGATATTTTATGCTAAAATATTCCAATTTATAATAATAAAAATATTGAATGTGATTAAATATAACTGTCATGTTGTAAAAAAATAATAATAATAAGATACTTACATTAGAGATATTTTTTATTATAGGATATTTATTGTCAAATTTATTCACATATGATATAACCAACAAATTATAGAAGAAAAAAAATTATATGGTACAAGTTCTAAAATGAGGAGACAAAAAAAGGGGCCTTTGATAAAGGCACTACAAAAAAACACTCAGGACTAGTCCAGTATTGTTGGTAGTCCATTAATGAAGAACTTTTACTCATGGCAGTCCAAATTTGTCTTACGACTGTCCAACCTCATGTCCTTTCCTCCACTTACTCCTTCTACTCCTCCCGCTCCCGCTCCTCCAGCTTCCTCCTCCTACTCCCGCTCCTCCGCCCCTCTCCGGCCTTCTCCTCCTGCTCCCCCACTCCTCTCCAGCCGCCTCCTCCTCCTTCTCTTAATCCCCTCTCCTTCTCCTCCCGCTCCTCCGGTCCCGGCCTCCTCCTCCCGCTCCTTCGCTCCTCTCCGGCCTCCTCCTCCTCTCCAGCACCTCTCCTCCTCCTCCCGCTCTTCCGCCTCCCTCCGGCATTCTCCTCCCGCGCCGCCTCGCTTAGCCCCGCCCCCCTCCGGCCTCCGCGCAGCCCGCTCAAACCCGCGTTGCCCCGCCTCGTGTACCCCATTGTATCATCGCACACCTCTCCGGACTGTCAAAATTTTGACAGTCATACATCTTTGAAGGACTATCAAAATTTTAACAGTTCTAAATAATCAACATATTTTCTTTAGGATTGTCAAAATTTTGAGAGTCCTTCCAATTTATAGGACTGTCAAAATTTTAAGAGTTCTTCTTATTGTTAGGACTGTCAAAATTTTGACAGTCCTGAAAAAATATCAATTGGGAATGGACAGCACGATGAGTACTTTTTGGAAGTGACAAACTTATAATTATCAAAAAAAAAAAAATTAGACTGTCATAAGTGTATTTTGTAGTACCTTTATCAAGGGCCAAAAGATACCATAAAATTTAGAAATTTGATAATTAAATTAAAGTGCTATTTGATTTTATCCGTTGTTAGATTATGTATATTGATATTACCCCTGTGTTACATCAAAAGTTAAGTTTATCCCGCTGAAAGTGTCGTTAAAAGCTTATTAACCACACTTTGAAAACTTTTAACGACACTTTTAGAAAGATAAATTTGACTTTTGATTTAACAAGAAGATAATATCAATACACCTCATCTAACAGGAGGATAAAATGAAATAGTAGTTGATTAAAGGGCTATTTATTAAATCAAACAAAATACCACGAAGACCCGTTCATAGGTCCAAGTCCTATCGTAGCCTTACCTGGATCCAGTAAGCGCGCGGGACCTACAATCCCGTACCCAGCTGGCGTCCACGTGGAAGCACGCCGCTCGCATTATTGACGTGGCAAGCAAAGCGTGACGCACGTGGACCCCGCAGCAGTTAATCCACCCAATAGATCTCTCCGGCTGGGATCCGATGCTTCCTTTCGAACAGCAAACATGGTGTCCTACGTAGCTTTGTCCAGGAGGCTACACGTATATGCTGGTCTTGTGGTGGGGCCGGGTTGTGGGGAGATTTACTGACATGTGTGATCATTAATAAGGCGGGGAGTCAGAAATTTTAAAAAAGAGAAAAACGAGGAAAAGAAAGGAAGAAAAAAAATAAAAGAAAAGGCAGAGAGAGAGAGAGAGAGAGAGAGAGAGAGGGATTCTTGTTGGTTAAGCCAGCAGCAGACATTAAGTACACATTATTCGGAGATTTGAAACGTGTTTCTACCTTTTTGCATGTTGGTCCTTCAAAGTTGACAATTTATGTCAAAATAGGGTAGCGTGTTAAAAAAGATTTTACTATTAATTTTGGAAATTAACACAAATTAACTTGGATATTAGTATCTACTGGCATCGGGATGAGAAAGACTTTTAGTTTTTTTTAATATCCTTTCTGATGAGCGTTGAGCGATATTGGATGTAGTATAGTGCTGGATTGAGATTTACATGCTTATTTCTTGTTCTATAATCATGCTTGGACGATGTTTTCATAATTTTAATATATCGTGATCAAAATATCATAGAACATAATTTTTTTAATCTTTATTGAAATGTAGAATGACAATATTTTTTACTAATGGCAAGAAAATAAAAGCCATATCGCATTAGATTTTTTTTATCTTCTTAGAGTAATAAGGGTATCCAAAAGGTAGATTGAGAAGAGGAAGAGGAAGAGGAACCGGAGCCGGTCCAGCCGCAGGCTCCCGGACATTTGACTTGAAACTCTTATTATTATTATTATTATTATTATTATTATTATTATGAGAATTGTTTACAACAATTAGAACCAAAAAAAAAAGTATAGAAAGAGAAACATTTTTAAGGGTCTTATGTTATACTAGTGACGTTCACCTACGTTACACGTAAAAAAAAGAAGAAGAAATCTATCATGTTATTGAAACATTAGATAAAATTTAAATTATATTACAATATTATAAATATAATTTGAATATATTTTAATTAAAGTTTGTTGTAAATATGCTTTTAGAATTCTTGACTTGTGTTTAGTTAGATAATATCATGTAGTTAATTTAAATGTTAAATATATTTTAGGATTTGTTATATGTTCAGTTGATTTTATTTTTTTTGTCGACTACGTGAGGATAAAATACGACTTAGACGATTTAATTTTAAGTCGTTTCTAAGACGTATTATAAAAATAGAAATATAAACCAATAAGGGACTATTTGGTTGCTTATTGCTACAATTTTTTTAACTTTTACATTCTCTATGTCCGTTATGTTACTAGTAATATAAATTCTTACAATGCCACTACAACATCCTTTGTATCACAACCTCCTTCTTGTACCATTTACACAACTTTATATTCCTGCAACAAAGAAAGGAAAAAAAATCCTAGCTACACAATGCGCAACAAGAACTTTAATTACATAATTCAAGAATATATATATATATATATATATATATATATATATATATAGGTTATTTGGTTGTCTATAAATTGAAATAATATTATATAGCATTGTCAATGTAAAGGGTGTCGAAAATCGATTGCACGTAAAGAATGTTTCAGGGCTCACAAATCTATTATTTAGAATGATATATTGGTTAATTTGATTGTGTCGTTGTGAAATTTAATTGCGAGAGGATTATTGGAATTGATGTTGCAAATATTGTTACAAGTAGAGTTACGACCATTTTGACTGCAATATTTGTTAAAATCGTTTGAGAAAATGATACAATATTTATTGTACTAATTCTATGTACATCAATCCAAATATTGAAATCGAAGAAAATAGTTGAATGTATTTCCGATTCCATTTATAAAGATAAAATGTTGCATTAAACAAACCCAAAAGTCAAACACAAATTTATAATAATAAAATGTTGTCCAGAAACTCCGTCTTATTTCAGGTCTATAGCTCTTTGTAATGTTGCCTACAAAACCATCACTAAGATCCTTACTGTCCGAATTAGACCTCTTCTTGACAGTCTAATTTCTCGCTGTAGCCCAAGAATTAATTCATTCTATAATTCTATCCCCCAAAGGGAAGAAGACTTTTGCTTCGAAAATAGATTTGTCCAAAGCCTATGATCGTCTGTCATGGTGTTGGTATCCGAGGCCACACTAATGATCTCACTTTGCACTGCATATCTTCCACTTCCTTCTCGGTTATCATCAAATGGAAAACCTGAGCTTTTCTTCAAACATGGCCGAGGGATTCGGCAAGGTTGTCCACTGTCCCCATATATCTTCAATTGCTCGGAAATTCTCTTTACTTTCCAAATGTACTTCCTCGTTCGGAGGGTTGGAAAACAAAAGTCCTATCTCATGCTGGGAGGAGTATCCTTATCAATTCCACACTTGGATCCTTGCCTATTTATTATTTTCTTTCCACTTACAAAGTTCCCAAGTATGTTACTGCTAACCTCAGCAAAATCCAGAAGAACTTTTGGTGGGGGCACAATAGTGATGAGAAAAAACTTCATTTCCTTGCTTGGAACAAATTCACTTGTCCCCAAGGCAAGGTTCAAAGTATCGGTATCGAACCATTCCAATGAGTATCGGGATCGACGGTATCGATAGTACCGGCGGTTTCGGATCGGAGTATCGAATTTTTTGATATCGGGATCGGCGGTATCACTTGTCCTAAAGGCGAGGTTCTCCTACATGGTTGAGTATGTTAGACTCTCGAAGGATTTTGGAAAAACATATATGCTGGAGAATCCGAGGAGTTGTACATCACCAATGAACCAAGGGTTATCAATTTGTCTGGCTTTCGAGTTATCAGTGATCTTAGTTCTCATAGCAGTCCTGAAAGAGTTGGTGATCTTTTTGATCCCATTACTACGACATGGAAGATGGATTTAATCCGTTCTATTTTTAGTCCCACGACTATCACTAACATTGCTCTAAAGGAAGGAGATGGACCAGATGAACTCATCTAGTCTGGCACATCTAATGGGATATTTTCCGCAAAAATCTCTCTATGAATCTATCCGACGCCAAGAAGCTTCTTCCTCCGTCTCTGCTGTCAAGCCTTTCAGGTTGGAAGAATCTTTGGAAATTGAACATGATGGCCCCTAGAATTCAAATATTTTTATGGCGCCTACTTCATAATGCACTACCTCTTCGATCATCCATACATTCTAAATTACATAATGTTGTCACGTCCCAGTACCGGATACGGAGACGGGCACGGCCAGCTACTCCGTACAAGAGATATTATACGTCGTACGGCGATCACGGTTGTAAATAGACAAGGGGGTGCATGCTACAATCAGGTGACTCAGGGTCACACGAACATCTATGTCTCAATCAATCAAATAAGAAACAGTAATCACAGAACATATATGATAAAGCAATAAGGCATCACAAACGCTTTCTGAAGATGTGCTGGAGACCATCTGTACAAAATAAGAAGCTGGTGGAATAAAAAAAAGTACATGACAGTACTACAGGTGCAGTCTAATTTATATACTGTCATGAAAAAGAAAATTAAATGTCCAGACGTGCCGGCTAACAGGTGTCTGTGGCTAAACGTCCAAAAGAGTAAAATGCACAATAACGAACGGGGAATAAGGAAACACATTCGTTATCCTTGGCGGCCATGTTCCTGGTACGTGCCATGAGTCAGAAAAAAGTATGTTGGATCCTCGGGTGCTGGCTCAAAACCTAGCCATGCAAAACCAGTGGGGTTATACCCCAAATAGCAAGTACCACAAAGGAAGCACGAAATGGAGAAACAAAAATCCAATAAATAAATATATATATAATAATATATATAGGTTCTGCGTCGTAACTTAGGTCCATGGCATATCTTAGCATGGCCCAACCCTATAACCAAACAAGGACAATGGTTGAATCTATCACACTCTGATGTCCATTGTTCTAGGCTACTAACAGAATAATACAATCACAACCAAGTCCAATTAATAAGATCGGTCAATCACTTGTACGACTTGTTAATTGTGGAGTATGAGGTTATATCAGAATAATGCATAATAGGTGTAGTGCCCCGCTCCGCGTAGGCACTATGTACAAAAGATATCGGTTTGCTGACTCAAAAATGATATGTTCCTTAAGAGCTCCTTGTTGAACCAGGAGATGACTGATCTAGGTGAGTGGGCAGAACTTCGTTCTCTAATTCTTGCACGCCTTAATAATGAATCTGAGTTTTACAATGCCTGTTGCTAAGAAGATTATTATTTCTGTTGCATGAATAATAGAACTGCATGTTTAGCTAGAACTTGAATGATTGTCAATAGAGAACCTTGCCATGCTAATAAGAAGAGTAAGAGATTGCTTGAACATATTTTCATATCGCTTGTGTTTTGATAGAACCACATCATGCTTGAACTTGTTCAGAGAGGGCGGCCAGTCCGCACAGAGATAGAAGAGAAGAGATAGATGGTATGCTTGTTCATTTCATCTGCATCATAGAGTTTATCTGATAGTATTTTATGCATTCGCATCGGTTGGACAATGGCTATTAGTGAAGAGCTGAACCTTGGTCCCGAATGCTATAATATTAGTAAAGAGCAACCATGAGTCACAGCTGCTAATAACATCAGATAAAAGAGTCATTGGTTAGCTGGATTACCGCTACTGATCCTGAGTTTCTCGGGGACCGAAAGCATATAGATAGTTCATCGTGTTTGCTTGATAAAATGATAGTTCCTAGATGGTGCATTGTCCCTATAGTCTTTGTGTATAGCTCACGAGACACGCTGCACACACCCTGATAGTAGAATAATCGGCTTGCCTTGTGTGCTTGAGTGAATCGAACATGAACTCCGATTTCAAAAGATGTTTCCAAAAGAAGTAATATGACTCCGTTCCTATGCTACATGTAACGAACCTAGGTAAAACTAGAAAGATCACTAGTAATGTAATATTTTATCACATGATTACTTAGTGTTGGTTTTAGTGAATGTTGCTTCTGTTCGTTGATTTTGTACTCACCAGTACTTTCTCCAAAGTGCTGACCCACCAACAGTTTGCTTGTTTGCAGGTGTTGGATCTTCCGAGGAAGCGATAGCCGTACCTCATCCCCATGACCCACAAATCTGGAGTCGATGCCTTGAGCCGTATCGAGTTTGCTTCATGCTGCTTTTGTATAGAGGGACATAATGTATGGAACGGTGTCATTGTAATCGAGAGAAAGAAAGTGCTTGAGCGATTTGTAACCTTGGCCAAGCGCCGCTTGGAATACTTTTGAATATCAATAAGAGCTTGTTTCTTTATGCCATTGTGTTCTTTACTTTTCTGCAATATATGTGTCGTTGCTCCTATCTTGAATAGATTACTTGCCCTTGTTCAAAGCTTTGGCCTTGTGCAAGCGTACTTTAAGCTTGCAAGGTGTAAACACCCATATTTTTCAGAAATTAAAAATAAATTTTTAAGGATTTTTCTGTGATTTTTAAATAATTAAAATAAATATTTTCTGGTATTAAATAAATTTTGTGATTTTAATAAATATTAAAATATTATGAAAATAATATTTTTGAGTGTAAAATAAATAACTAATCATAGTGTAATTTTTTTGGAATTTATTGGACCCAAAAACTATTTTTTTAAAACCTAAAAACATAGTTTTAAAATAAACCAAAATAAACCGGTTTAAACCATCATAAACCGAATCGGACCAAACTAAATAAACTGAACCCCTAATTAACCCAAACCATATTGGATCGGGTCGGATCTGGACCCGAACCCACTACCCGCTAACCCAACCCGACCCGACCCACTACCCAATACCCGTTACAGTAACTACCCCGAATCCCCCGACTTCCCTAACCGCCGAACCCGACGCCTCCCGGTAACCACCCAACGGCCGCCCCTTCGCCTCCTCACCAGCCGAGACCCCTCGCCTCCCGCAATCGTCGACCTCTCCCCCCCTCCCCCGTACCGGTCCCCGCCGTGCCCTATAAAAACCCCAAAGCCGACCCCTCTCCGCCATCACCACTGACACCTCCATCACACCCCACTGCCACATCCTCCGCCGCGACCCCGTGGAATCCCCAATCGATAACTCCCCAGCCTCCGCCCCGAGTTCCTCCGACCGACCCTGCCTCCGCGGCCTCTCCGGCCCCTTCATCCTCCGCTGCCACCACCGCCATCACCGACGTCTCCGCCATTACAGCCACCGATCTCCACCACTCCCGGACGCCAACCGACCTCGACCCACGGATGGCCACCTCGAGCTCCCTGGCGACGTCTCCGTCCAGAACCCCGACGACCCTGAAGACCAGCAGCCGCAGCAGCGCCGCCACCCGCCGCCGATGTGCGCCGCGCCACCCCGCGCACGCGTTGAATAGTCGATTCTGATCCATGTTCATGTGAGTATTTCTCTCTCCTCGTTACCTCGTTTTCCAAACGGTCTATTATGACACGTTCGCTGTGTAACTCTCTCGAACTCGTGCAATCAGTTCGGGGTATCGTTTCATGTGTTGGTCGTAAAGCTACGACGCAAAAACAGGAAAATATTCCCAATTATAGACTTTCAAAATCTGGCCCGAACTCACAAGTTCACGGCCGTTTAAATCCCAACCTATTTAATAAATTCAAAATTCACTTAGACAGTAATTTAGATAACATAACCAAGTTTTAAACCATGTAAATAGTTTATTTTATTGTGTTGTAGATTAAAATTATTTTGCGGGTGAAATCGACCAAAAACTTGGTCTTTAAAACCCAATTTTTCCTGAAACTGGGTATGTTCCGCTAAACGAGGCAACTTGGTCGTGTGCGAATTACACCGAAAGGAACGTACCATCAATACGGATGTGTGGAATTTTGCGAAAGTTGATTTGGATGTGCGTGCACACCGGAATCAACGTGTATCCGTCAAAATCGTCATGTATCGGGCATGTTCTGAAACTCGTTGTAACTTTGTGTGTGCTTGTCGTTTCGAAACCAAACTTACGCCATCGGATTCGTAGCATTTTGCTGGTCCTGTGACCCAAGTTTGGTTCGATTCTGAGAACGTTGACAAAATTCCGTATCGTGGGCCCCACAACTCCACTTGATGGGCAATTTTGTGATCGGCTTAGCGAAATTCAGTTCTGGACATTCCGTTGGATTCGTATTGTCGTTCTGGACTTGTAGACACTAAGTTTGACGAATTTGGAGGACTTTGTCTCTGACATATTTTTCGGTACGAAGTGGGCCACATGTAGACCCCGCTTTGACCAGAAGCTGTCAAGTTTGCCCCTGTGTCCAAATTGGAGTTATGGATAGGCAATTCTAGCTATTTTATATCTTCTGAGTATGATGGTCATGATTATTTCAACATCCGGAGGAGTACCTGAAGATCTCACTGTTACCGGAGCAATTGGAGGAATCCAAATCACAGGCAAGTGTACCTTACTAATCTTGCAGTACCTGCTTCATATTATTCTTTTGATTTATTACTGTGTTATATATGTTCAACCTAGGACCGTGTGATATTACTTAACGTTCGAATAAGATTCGGGTGTCAACGCCGTACGCGGAGTCGTGTAACGTCACTTAGAGAGTTGATAACCCGATCCTATATTTTCGTGCTTGCATTATCAAGTACGTCATACCTTAGGACACTTGATACTATTCATGTGACAGAATCTTTCTTAGTTATTCATGGTGATTATATATAGGTTACAGGATTAGTGACATAGATATTACATATGCTTAGCTATCATTATGACTCGCTGCATTAGTTAAAGGTCATGATCTTGCGTGTTAAGGATATGAGACGTGAGATTACATTGGGTGGAGATACTACCAGAAAAAGTCAAATTAGCGACGTCTAAAAACGTTGCTAAATAACCAAAAATCGTCGCTAATTAGGTTTAGCGACGTAATTAGCGACGTTTTAAAGCAGTCGGAAAACACCAAGTCGCTAAAACAAAAAATGTCGCTAAACGTCGCTATGCCGACGTTTTTTAGCGACTTTAATGTGTCGCTAAATTTAGCGACGTTTTGCGACGCCAAGTCACTAAATAGCGACGTTTAGAAAAGTCGCTAAACGTCGCTGATTAGCGACGTCTATCGCGACGTTACACCGACGTCTTTAATGACCTGGCTATACTGCCATGTCAGCAATTGGCGACATTTAGCGACGTCATTAGCGACGTCATTAGCGACGTCCTTAGCGACGTTTTACAGCGTCGCTAAGTAGCGACGTAATTAGCGACGTAAATTAACGTCGCTAAACGTCGCTAATAACGTCGCTAATTTTTAAAAAAAATAAAAAAAATAATGTGCAGAAGCAAACATTGGTGATTCCCTGCAGTTTTACATCATCTTCATCATACACACCAACATGATTCAATCTAGTTAACTATATAATCCAATTAAATTAAAGACCACAAGAAGTATCAATCCAATTAAATATGGATAACTATATAATCCAATTAAATTAACTAAAAAATTAAAGACCACAAGAAGCATCATACATCATGTCTATTGTTGAAGTATCAATAATTCATAAATAATAATAAAAATAACTATACTACTACGGATCTGCAGGAGGCTGACCAGCGGCGCGCTTGAAGGATAACAACTCCTCATACTCGTCCCGTGGAATCGACACCGATGTCGATGGAGAAGGCAGTGACGTCGGTGGAGGCCGTGCCCGCTCCAAGTCTGCGAGTCGCTAGTTGTAAGAATCCAGGGTAGATAACAGCCTCGTACTGCTATCACCCATTGAATCCTGCATCCTCGTCAGGTTCTCGCCCATCGATAGCTGTGACGCCTGCATCCTCGTCAGCTTCTCGCCCATCGATAGCTGTGACGCATGCAGCTCCATGATGTTGCGATCATTGGAGGCTCTAATATCATTTGTCAATTCTCGTAGCTCCGTCATGCTGCGATCGAGCATATCCAATCGTGCGATGAGCATCGGATCATCCGCCTGCGGCTGGGACCGGGACTGGTCCTCCATACTTCGCAGCAAGTCGTCACGGAGAGACGCAATCTGACGGTCAACGGCCTCCTGGACGGCCTCCTGGACTCTGGCCGACGACTGCGAGGGCTGCGACTGCGAGGGGTGTGTGGAATGCACAGCTGTCGGGGAGGCCCTAGATGACTGCGTCGCAACCAGGGTGCCATAGGAGCCCGTACCGTAGTACGTACCCCTCTGGAGACCACCAGCTGCGGTCACCCACAGGTCGTCCGCCGACGGAGATGGACCGGGCTGCGACGAAGCACCAGCCTCTCCAGGTGTAGGTGCACTAGCAGTCGCCCGCTCACGAAGCCTAAGATACTCGGCCTAGAAAAGGTTTGGAAACTCAATAATTGCCTAAGTTATATTAAAATAAACACAAAGTAAAGTAATACTTACATAGGTCTGTGAGGCCCTCTCATCAATGAGATTTCCGTCCTTGCGATGGGTGGCCAAGAAGACGGTCACCATGTTTGCATCCTCACCCCTCTGTACCTGTTAAAAATATATTTTTTATTACTAAACTTAAATATTTTTTCCAAGTACCATTTTATGGTACTTATATTAAAATAATATATTTTAAAAGAAAAAATATACCAAACGGACTATTGCTCTATGAAATGGATAACCCCATGCATTGTGGCTGTACTCACTCACATTTACCGGCAGATTACTGCACTCCCTTTAGTAAAAAAAACCTAACCCCCCAAACTGGCACACTGATACACACATACACTCTTAAGAATTCTGTAATCAAAACTCACCTGGTACCAACAACACCTATTAAGTACTCTAAATTCTATACTTCATAAAAACACTCCATCTATACTCATATAAACACTCCATCTATACTCCCAGATCTGGGATACACCTATATGAATGCTCAACCTTCACACCTATTACTTATTCTCTTCAACACATATATTCACTCAAATACCTGACTAATACACCTCTTTAAATCAGTCACCCACTGCTACTGCTTACCTTCTTCCTCAATATTTGATTACCCCTTATCCCGAGCCACACACTCATGTGTGCACTATAGTATCACTATGAATACCCAATCTTCTCTCAGATGTTGGTGTTATATCTGACACTTGCCCTCATGTCCTTCAAATCATACGAGTTCAAACCCCATCTCAAACACATCCAAATCCTGCCTTGCACTAGTTGCTGACTGGCTCAGTAAGTTGCTGCACAAGGATGCAGTGTTTACACTGTATTAGGACCCCCTCACACCTGCCTGCAGAAGCTAACAACCAACTACAATGCACCTAAACCTTAATGCACACTATGTTCAGCTGTGCAGTGCCTCCCCAAGTTGCCTGTTGCACATTGGGCTGATGTGCCTCAAGTCTCCCCCTGCTCACTGCTAGTAAGCAGTGCTCACTGCTGCTGTTACCTCTCTCGTCGACTTGGGCCAGTCGGCCCTAACCCTAACCCTAACCCTAACCCCATGTCAACAAACCTAACCCTAACCCTAACTCTAGGTCCTGATCAGTGTCTGTGTCAGTGTGTGTGTGTGTCGTGTCTGTGTCTGTGTCAGTGTCTGTGTGTGTGTCGTGTTTGTGTCAATGTCACATGTATCCTGTGAGAGAGAGAGAGAGAGAGAGAGAGAGTAGGGTTTACCGGAGTAGTCGCGGTGGAGAGCGGGTCGACGGAGCGCGGCGGGGGGGGGGGGGAATTTTTTTTCTTTTCGAAATTTCAGCAGATGGGGAAAATGAAACCGATCCCTAATTAACCAAATTTTAGCGACGTTTAGCGACGTCCAAGAAAAACGTCACTAATTTAAATTTTAGCGACGTCAATGCGTCGCTAAACACGTTGCTAAATATTTTCAATATTAAGGTCGCTATATACGTCGCTAAACGTCGCTAAATTAGACATATTAGCGACGTTTAGCGACCTAAACTGAACTTATAGCGACTTATATTTTAAAATCTTAATAAAAGTCGCTAAACGTCGCTAAATGTTGTCATTTAGCGACGTCTAGCGACGTTTTAATAAGGAGTCGCTAATTTATATATTATTAGCGACGTTTCTTTTGACGTCGCTAAAATACGTCGCTAAGACCGCTTTTTCTAGTAGTGAGAGAGTATTACCATATCAAAGGCTGATTATATTATATATATATATATATATATATATATATATATATAGTTTTCTGGATGTGTCTTAGACTCTGAACAGAGCTTTGGCACAAGTTCTGGCCCTTCGAGATAAATGCTACTATGGGTTTCCCCGACACCGAGCCTATAATAGTTTCAGCCTGAGTATGATTAATGCTCTCATTTGCATATCACTTAGCTGGTTACATAGTTTACCCTATTGATTAATTTATTTTTATACTGTATTTATTTGGCTTGAGTTATTCTTGTACCTTGATATGTCCCCTGAGTACCTGGAATTCGGATTATGTCCCCAGGTATAGCAGAGGAGATCTACTCCGAGGTATACGGGACAAGAGCAGACATTGGAGCAGTACTAACACCAGAGGACTAGGTGATGCCAGAGGATTTCTCCTGAGTATTTGCTTTATATACTCAGTCGTTTCTGTTGTTAGACTCTTATTCATGTTTATTGAACTGCTGTATCAAACTCATTATCAGGTTGTTCCCCGAGATATTTATTGAGACTTGTTGATTATTATTTTATCTTGATTATTCTGATATTGATTGTGTTTATCTTCTGTGGATGAGATTAGAATTAGAAATATGACATGAATCATAGACCCTTATTGTTGTTTTACAGCTTAAGTACACTCTAATGTGTCCATTAAATTGGGTTTATCCACTGGTGTGTGTTGCTGGCCATTGCCACGTGTCTAGTCCATCGGTATTTTGGGACTGGGGTATGACACACGGCATCGCACCCAAGCGAGAACGATCGGTTCCGTAGGGACCAAGCGAGGACGATGGGCCCCTACGGGACCGGGACATGATAATAGGTATCCTCAGACCACGTCATTGCGAACATGAGCTAACCGAGCCAATAAATGATTATACAGGCACTTCACAAATGGTACCAGTTTTTCGTAGGGCCATTGTGCTAGATCACGATATTAGCGGTTTCAATGTTCCTATAAAGAAAAAGTGGCTCGACATTATTTATAATAGGTCAGATAATGCACTCCACTAATGCGGATGATATACAGTATCTGTGGTGGCCAGCCCGCAGCGCACTTAGAATAAATTTTCATGGAAAGGTTCGTTGGCATGATCTAGGGATACCGTTTCCTCCCAATGTTACTACCACTTTTAGTTGCTTAATTAACCCTATATTGTTTTCAAAATCTCAAGATGTGGACACATGAGAATTTTTCTTAAGATGTCGTACAAAGTACGGGCACGCTAGATACGAATCCATGAAAGTTTGGTCTGGATTCACCCGAGCGTGTATGCAACATTCAATAAATTAAAATTCTAGCCACGCTTTGGTACTTGACTCGCATATCATGCCCGTGCTGGAGGAAATGTATATTTATAGTATCACACGTCCAAGAATTTGGAGGTATTCCGGATGCACAACCCAAATATAAATCACTTAACACCTAACACGGTATATTGAACCTCGGTGCACTTAGATCATGAACAATATCATGCAATAATTGTATCAGCACAAATACAGTATTCAAGTCCAATTACCAATTATATATTGGGTCACATGAATCTTGATCACATTGTAACATGAATCTTATGTCAAGCACATAGCTGGTTAGTCACTTACTACTCAGTCTAGTCCATACAAAAAATCTCAGTCCATCACATATTCATGTCATGTACATAGCCAATCTTAACACATGATCATGTCTAGCACGAGGTCTGGTTACTAAGTTTATTCTTTCTTAGAATCAAGACACAGGAATTACTAGAATCAACCACATAGAATAAGAAATATTTCAAATAAAATAAGTGAACACATAATGAAAGTACTACATGCACACATGGGATCGCTAAGAATAACACGTCCATGAAGTTTCACGCATGAAGGTCGGACGCATGAACCAAACAATCGAATGCTCAGGATGTCGCATAGGGTCAGGACGCATAAAGTCACATGAAGTCATGGGCGCATGGACAAGGCAAAGTCTACTCTTCAGGACAAGTGTCGAAGTGACGGACAATAAATGAAGTGTCAATAAAGTGACTGAAATGATGGATGTGACAAGCAATAAAGTGTGTCAGAAGAAAAAGAGAAAAAAATTAAAAGAAGTGCTAGGGCGGGGCTGAGTCATACGTCCAAAGAAAAGGGGAACGCATAGCTCATGGCCGCATAGAAGATTTTCATGCGCCTAGGAGAGAGAACATAAAAAGTTATGACACTTAATTTTTTCAAGCTCGAGTTTCAGAGCGCATGCGTTCTTCAGCTACGCGCCAACAAAATGGATGCATGATGGATGCTCGGTGCATGGAGCTTCATCTTCTCCACAGCAAGTTTGGCCATGGCGGAAACTTCAAACCGAAAGTTAAATTTTTTTCCATGAAAACTTCTACTAGGGTCCAATTCTGGCAATGTAAAGTTCTAAACCACTCAAAATCAAACGTTCTTCAACATAGAACAACAAGCTTTCGAAAACAATAAGATTTTGAAGATCAAAACCAAGAAAAAACTCAAGAACACCCACACCCATAAAAACATCCATAAAAATCCAGATATACATCATTCCATCCACCAAATTCGAAAATACCAAGTTCTAAACATGCTTAAAATCACCCAATAAACATAATAGGCTAATAATATGAAGGATTTCTCAATTTCTCATGTAAGGTGTACTTGTCTATGGAGAGAGGGAAAAACCTAAGAAAGAGAAAGAAAAGAATGAATGAAGAGGGAGAGAGAGAAATTGGGTTATATAGCTAGGCTTTGAGGTGGGTTCAACTCATGACCAACCCAACCCAAATCATAAACCAAGAACTAAGACAAACTAAAGAATGGGTATAGTCTCATGCACCAATAAATAACATGCAAGCGAGAACTAATATGCTCCCAATACGCATACTGGGAACGAAAAGTGACAAATGTTGATCCTCTATGCCCATTTTGTCTCTAGGAAGAGGAAGGCATGAATCATTTATTCCTACATTGCAATACTGTCCGAGGTATCTGGTTTGCTAGTCCCATGGGAATGAGAATTGAGCTTCACCTACAATTAATCCCATTGCTAGAAGCCTGGCTTACCAATGACCACAACAAAGAAGCTTGTCGAATGGGGGCTGCTCTCATATGGACCGTTTGGAAAGCTAGATGTGATACTATATTCAGAGATGATCAACCATCTACACCCAGGTCATTGTTAAAAAAGCTCTGTCAATTTGTAACTCTTGTTGTTTAAATTCTACTAACCTTCTGACAGAGCTAAATAATGTAACTAATCTTTACTGGAGGGAAAAACATTGGTCTCCACCAAGTAAAGGTTTCATCAAAATCAACGTACATTGCTGCTGCTGCAGTAGCTAGAGACCACAATGGACAATTCATTGGGGGATTATCATGGTGTTCAAATCAGTTCATATACTCGGAGAAAGCTATACAAGCAGAGATACATGCAATTCATCAAGGCATTCTACTTGCTAAGCGCCTGAAGTTACAATCAATAATCATTGAAGGTGACTCACTATCAGCCATACGAATCTTCAAGAGGAGACATCAATTATTTCATGGAAACTGAAATTTATGATTTCCCAAATTCCTGAAGAACTCCATCCTACTTCAACCTGGAAATTTTTCTTTGTTCAAAGATCTGGGAATAGAGTAGCACATGATCTAGCTTCCTATGCTATTACTCAAAAGACTTGTCTTTACTTTGATCTTCCTCCTGAATGTATCCGGCATTCTATGTCGGAAGAATGTAATGTTTCTGTGAACAATGCAACTGTTGCTGCTATTAATAGTTAAGTGATGGAGTTGTTAGCTTTTCAAAAAAAAAACACACACAAATTGATAATTTATATGTACCAAACGGAAAAACAAGCCCTTTCAAAACAGACCCCACTATCCTGACACACGAAATTTCTCAAGGGTCTTGCCAACAAAATGCCCAGCATTTAATAAGCAAAAGTCATCTAATCTATTGGTAGTTGGGAAGTGACCGATCACTCCCGGTAACCTCACCCCACATTCACCGGACGCATCAAAACTCTCTCCTTTTTCTTTTTTTTTTCCTTCTTTGCCAGCGAAAGAATTCCGAGGACTGAAGCTTTCCTTGAAAGCGAGAGTAAAGGGTCAATTCCGCCATTTCCCTCCTTACCTCCCTCCCTCCCTCCCTCCCTCCCTCCTCTCCTCGACCTCGACTCCTCGTCCTCCTTTATTTAGCCTCTTTCACTCTGGCTCTGCTGTTCTAGCTGGTGCTGCTACTGAAGAAGAAGAAATTTATAGAGCTGGTGATGCAGTTGGAACCCAATGTCATCAACCTCTCCTTTTCTCGCCGGGGAGAAGAGGCACTGGTGGCTCACCAACAGGAAGGTTTGTGTGTGCGCCATTCTGTCATGCCAAAGATCTCATATTTTTCATCAAAAACAAGTTTTTCCTGCGGAAATTATCAGGACACTATGTGAATAAATGTAGCATTTGTCTGTATTTTTTTTAAACTTTTGTTTGATTGGCATTGTTTGTTTTGTTGGTACTAAAGAAATTATCAGGACCCAAGTGTGAAAAAAATGTAGTCTTTGTCTGTATTTTTATTATTTTCGTTTGTTTGGCATGGCCTGTTTGGATTTTCTAGAGAAATTATCAGAACCCAAGTGGGAAAAAATTGTAGTCTTTATTTGTATTTTTGTGATTTTGGTTTGATTGGCATTATTTGTCTTTGTTGTTCTTAAAAAAAAAACTATCTGGACCCAAGTGGGAAAAATCTAGTCTGTCTGTATTTTTTGTGATATTGGTTTGGTTGGCATTGTTTGCTTTTGTTGGTCTAAAGAAATTATCAGGACCCAAGTGGGAAAATGTTGTCTTTCTGTATTTTTTTTGAAAATTTAGGTTTGAATTTCATTGCTTGCTTTTGTTCTTTCCAAGGAAATTATCAAGACCCAGGTTGGAAAAATATAGTCTCTCTCTTTATTTCTGTGATTTTGGTTTGATTTGCATTGTTTGTTTGTTGTTTCTAAAGAAATTATCAGGACCCAAGTGGAAAACAATGTAGTCATTGTCTGTATTTTTGTGATTTTGGCTTGATTGGCATTGATTGATTTTGTTTTTTTCAAAGGAAATTATCAGAACCCAAGTAGGGAAAACAAAATCTATTTTGTTTGATTGGCATTTTTTCTGTTGGTTCTTCTTCTGTTATGTTTGGATTTGGACTTTGAAGCAAATGGACATATGGGTCACTATTTACACTATTGCTATCGACAGATATAAGCTGTTCATTGCCTAAATTTTCATTCTTCTATATTAAAAAACAAGTTTTTGCAAGGAAATTATCAAGACCCCTGAATCAAAATCCAATCTTTTTCATGTATCAATCCCCCAAAGATCCAAGCTTTATCTATCTTTGGTCTGCAAATCTAATCTTTTTCTTCTGCTTTGATTGTTTTGTAGGTTGTGGACAAGTACGTTAGGGAGTCCAGGACCCTCATTGCCACTCAGGATCCCTCCAATGTCTCCACGGCGCTCGGCCTCCTCGAAGCGGCCCTTGCGCTGACGCCACGCTCCGAGGCGGCGCTCGAGCTCAAGGCGCGATGCCTCCTCTTCCTCAGGAGGTTCAGGGAGGTGGCAGACATGCTGCAGGAGTACATCCCCAGCTACAAGATGGTCCCTGAGGATGATTCGTCGAACTCGTTGGGATCTTCCGATGGCTCCAGCTCTTCTTCTCAGCAGCTGTCCAGAGAGAGGGCTAAGCTTCTTGGAAAGGACGGGGAGAAAGGGGATGGTGGAGAGGAGGAGAGCTCCTTCAGGTGCTTCTCTGTGTCGGATTTGAAGAGGAAGGTCATGGCTGGGCTCTGGAAGAACCGCGAGAAAGAAGGCCAATGGAGGTATAATCTCATATTCATTCATTCATTTAATCTCTCTCAAGAACTATATTCTTCAATCTTCATGCGTTCATTGTATGGATAAAGACATTACCTTCAAAAATTACTAGGGTCACAACCGATGAGTTGGGGACACGGGAAAATGGCGTCCGTGTCCTTAGCTGTCTGTATTCATTCAGCATGGGGAATACTTATGTACCTACTTGAAAATGTCCATATCCCGTACCCGTATTGTGTCCTCATCAGTATTTGTGTCCACATTCGTGCAACATAAATGTTCTCTTGAAACTCTGTTGATTGTTCTTAGGAAGCAAATCCAAGCTTAGCACATCCTTGACAGCACATTGTGCAATTACTAATAGTAGAGAGAGCATTCGTGCAACATAAATGTTCTCTTGAATCTGTTAACTGTTCTAAGGAAGCAAATCCAGGCGTAGCACATCCTTGATAGCACATTGTGCAATTACTAATAGTAGAGAAAGAACTTCTTCTTCAAATGGAAATATGAGATTTTTAGCAACTATGGGTCAATTTTTGGTGCAATGAAGTGAGATTCTTGTTCTAAAAAAGGCAATTCTGCAATATTCTGCAGCGGGAAAGGAAACTAAATAAATAAAATTACATCAGTATCTTGTTGTTGAAATCAACAGGAAAAGCATCAATGCTGCCCGAATATGGACACAGATATGATACGAGTACATACACGATACAGATACAAACAACATTTTCGGGGTTACAGACATGATACTACAGATACATATACCATTTTTCCGTGTTCTTGCAACATAGGAAGCTCTCAAGGAATTTTTCGTTGAGAAGGAATTTTTCGTTGAGGCTTATATATTTTTCCAAATGTAGCTTTAGGTACTAGAAAATATGGACTATATGGCCTTATATTTTCTTTTGGGTACGATGGAAAGATGTTGATTGAGCAGATTTAGTGTGTCCTGCAAAAAGAGTCATGTTTGTGTCATTATCTATAGGCTCAGTGTCCTTGTCCTGATTGAAAAAAGAAAAAGAAAAAGGAAAAACTCGCCATTTAATTTCAGACAAGATTCCTGTTCCAAAGTTTAGGAGATGAAGACAAATTTCACAGGTCACGAGTGAATCTATGACCAACTCTAACTTGGATTTCCTATTGCAGTGCATCAATGATCTGTAGTTGCTATAGCCAGAATGAGCTGTAGTTGTCAACTAACATAATTTTGGTTGCGTTCAAATTTTTTTCTTTCAGGTACTTGATCCTTGGCCAAGCCTGCTGCCACCTTGGCCTAATGGAGGACGCAATGGTCCTCCTCCAGACCGGCCGGCGGCTCGCCACCGCGGCTTTCCGCCGGGAGAGTGTGTCGCAGTCGGACGACACCTTCGTATTCTCCAGCTCCATCAGAACCAATGCATCCAATTCTACCCCTCCCTCGCTGAACCCTCCCCAGTCCGAATCCGAATCGACCTCCCACCTCCTCTCCCACATCAAGCTCCTCCTCCGCCGCAGGGCCGCCGCATTGGCCGCCCTCGACGCCGGCATCCCTTCCGAGTCCATCCGCCACTTCTCGAAGATCCTCGAAGGCCGCAGGGGCACGCCTCACGCCTTTGCCGCATCCTGCTTCGTCAGCCGTGCGGCAGCGTTCCGTGCTGCCGGGAGGCTCGCGGAGTCGATTGCCGACTGCAACCGCGCTCTGGCGCTGAACCCCACCTCGATTCCTGCCCTCCGGGCGCGTGCCGACCTCCTCGAATCGGTTCGGGCGCTCCCCGACTGCCTACGGGACCTCGACCACCTGAAACTCCTCTACGATTCGATCATCCGAGACCGGAAGCTGCCGGGGCCGGCTAGGAAGCTGCAGCATCACAACGTACGCTACTGCGACATTCCCGGTAGCCTGAGGGCTCTTACGGCGAGAATTCAGGCGAACAGGCAGAGAGTAGGGTCGGGAGAAGGGTGCAGTGTGGATTACTACGCGCTGATCGGGGTGCCGAGAGGATGCACTCGGTCGGAGCTGGAGCGCTCTCACCTGTTGCTCTCACTGAGGCACAAGCCGGACAAGGCGGCAGGGTTCCTCGACCGGGTCGAGTTTGCGGACGAGCACAGGGACCTGGATTCGGTCAGGGACCAGGCGAGGATGTCCGCATTGATCCTCTTCCGGATGCTGCAGAAGGGGTTTTCGAGCATAATTCTGGCAGTTACAGATGACGAGGCAGCGGAGAGGCAGAGAGCGAATGAAGCGGCGGTGGCTGTGGCCGCTGCCAGTGTAGCATTGCAGGCTGCAACGGCTGCGGTAGTAGTAGATAAACCCCCCAAGCTGGTATGTTCGAGCCCGGTGCACGACTCGTCGGTCTACCAAGGGGTGTTCTGCCGCGACATTGCGGCGGTGGGCAGCATGCTGTCGCAGTCGGGGTTCGGTAGGACGATTCCGGTGAAGTACGAGGCTCTTAGCTGCTGAAGTTGTCGGTCCGACCGACGGAACGAGAATTTGGATGGAATCACTGAACATGGTTTTTGTACAGAGAGAAGGGGTTGTTGATGGTTGGGAAATTTTGGTCAGGTCTATTGTTGGTACATTGCAGTGTTGTTAGTTGTTCTCGTTTGCTATGTCAGTAGTGTGATGTTAATTCTCTCTTCTTCATAATGCTCCTCCCTCTCTCTTTCTTTGTACAGTTTGAAGCTCTCCATTAATGCCAGCCTTTCTGTTAGCTATTTCTGGTATCAATTTGCAGTGATGGATATTAAATTCAAAGTTCAAGATATCTGGCAGTCATTAATGGATTGCTTGCCAGACACGACAAGTTTCAGACATAGTGACACGAGTTCTACACCTATTTTTGATATCAAAAACCCTTAAAGTTGGAGGGAGGAACCGCCAACACGTGACGGTCTTTTTTTAGTTGGATTGTGGATTCCACAAAATCGTGCTTACATGCATTCACCGGTCGTTTTGATATTTACACCTATTTTGATATTTTTATTGGGTTATTTATACTAATTATTTCTATATTCTTGGTTTATAATACTGGATATTCCTGTTTTTAAACAAAATACATTGATCACCCCTCCCTTTAGAAATAAAAATATAAGTAGTAAGTGTTATAATTTTTTTATTTTTATCTTAAAGTAAGGGAAACCCGTGTAATAAACCAAAAAAGTATGGATGGTCAGTATAATTTGTTTAAAAGCAGGAATACTCCGTGTTATAAATCAAAAATATAGGGGTGGCTAGTGTAAATAATCTTTTTATATTTCAGAGTGTTTGTGGTTATACGTGGTCCACAACACGAAATGTGCTTTTTTTTAGGGGCTGTTTGGTTCGACAAAGTGGAACGAAGTAAAAAATTTAAAAATCGATATTTTGTGTACGTATTACGGTGACGTGGAACGAAGTAAAAAATCCTTCGTTTGTGCTTTTAAATAAGTGAAGTTTAGAAGTGAAAAATTCTAAAATTCGGTATTTGGTTGGTTTGTGAGTGAGAAAATGTAACTTTTTTTTGAACCGACGTGAATAGTAAAAAAAAAATTATTAAAGTAGAAAAAAATATTATTTTTCAACCAAACACGCGAATTGTGAATGAGAAATTTTCACTTTCGTGCTCAACTTTGAAAGAAAAAAAAAAAACTCACATGTCAAAATTATGATTTTGTGACGTGCAAAATTTATCGTTCGTTGGTAAATTTTGTCGGCAAAATCTTCAACCAAATACGTAAAATGACTCCAAATTCAGATTTAATTTGACCACTTTGATGCTCCACATCCGCGAATCAAACAAACAGGCCCTAGATTGCTTGCTATGGAATGAATCTTTTAGTAATAGTTTGTTAACTGATTCTCAAAGATCAATATGAGTGAAGGACACGTATGGATTAAATTTTAAGAGCAGCAACTGTAGAAAGCTTAGAAAATTTCTTATAAAACCTCTGTTTGCTTAGCTTTGAAACCACGCAATTTGAAGATATTGATTGCTAGCATCCATGCCCTAAGTATTCTAAATCTCATATAGACCCGGATGCTAGAAACCTTTGCTTGAAGGTGCAACAATGTCCAACCCTAACCTTTCTGTTCACTATAACTCATTGAGTTAGCAATAATAGTAAAATAACAATTAAATGTATCATCATATTTCTTTTGTGGATTATAGAAGAGTACATTATTTATGGCCTCTCTAATTGAAATGGCATAAACAAGCCATAAACTCTAAATAAAAAAAAAAACAAGAAAGTCAATAAAAAAACGTGATTAAAAAAAAATTTACAATGATGCATATCATCCGGTTTCGCCAGCTTTAACATAAAATAAATATTGAATTGCAACTTGATACTCTCAAGGTCTACTGTTCTAGTTTTTGAATTTGATACCATAAATATTTTTACTCCACAACTTCGTATCGTCAACTATTGAATATTTTAAACTTGATATCGGAAAAAAAAAAATCGAAACGATTCTCCCTTCCCAACCCCTCCTCCCTCCGGCTGCCCCCATCAACCCTCCCGCCGGCTGCACCATTATTAATTGATTTTAAACTTGACGATCAATTTTGTTGACCGTTAATTTTTGACCGAAATATCCCTTCCCTCAGGGGAGGGGCTGGTAATAATAGTGATTTGTTAGGGGTATTTCGGTCAAAAATTAACGCTCAACGGAATTGATCGTTAGTTTTTTACGGAAGTTGGAAGGAAGGAGGAGAGAAGGGTTGTACATTATGGTAAAGTGTTGGAATACACCTTGAATTATGATAAATAGAGTGTGGTGCAACTCAAAAGGAATCAGAAGAAGAGGTCTCACAACTTTTATTTCCAGTCCCAAATAATTTAGGGTTCGGAGTGAAAGCAGGAGTCCCCTTTCATGGATTTGCTATTACATAGGTTACACCTACACGTATTTTATATTACTTTAAAAGAGGAAACGATAGTCTTTTAATTTTTTTCTAATTGAAAGGAACAAAATTTTTAAATTTTATACTACTTGAAAAAAGTAAAAAATAAAAAAAATAATTTATACGTAATTACATAACTATTTATATTAAATATAAAAAAGGTAAACATAGATAAAGATTTTTTTTTTTTTAAATTCACCATGAAACATCAAACTTTTCTTATTATATTAGATGAAAGAAAACATAGATAATAATATTTTTAGAACAAAAACTTCTACGATGAGATCTGAACGTTTCTTATTATATACTAATATTATATATGCACGTGTCTTGTACTTATTTGATAATATTTGGGAAGAGCAATCTTTTTATATTCTCTAGTTTCTTAATTGGAAAGAGTAAATAAAAACCCCGGTTATTTTTTTCTTTTTTTTGTACGTAATTATATAACTAACTATGGTAATTTTAATTAAAAAAAATTGTTAGTAAACATAGATAATACATTTTTGTGAGAAAAAAAAAATTGTACGGTCAAGTCTTTCAACCTTTTTATTATTATTATATAGTAGTATTGTTTACTATTATAGACTAATAATCATATATATAAAAGTAAACATAGATAAAGATATTTTTGAAAGAAAATTTTTACTGTAAAATTTTATTATATATATATATATATATATATATATATATATATATATAAAAGTGACGTCGAGTCTAATGGTTAAGACTGCTACATTCTACCCAGGAGGTTGTTGGTCCAAGTCTCATTTGTGCCATCGGTCATCGGGTCGGGATGTCTTCGGACTGGGATGGTCTTCGTGCTGGATTGGTTGTGAGCCTTCGGACTGAGTTGTAGTTTGAATAAAATTTAATATTTTTCGAATATATATATTTTTATTTTTTATTTTTTTTTGAAAAGGAATCCGATGTCCAGGAAATAATCTGACTTGGGTTTGACAATTATGGCAAGTAGAGACAAGCACCTTAGCTTGAGTTAGGTTTTACCTAAACCCTAGTTAAACCAATCCATGGATAAGTCCTATTCTGACAACCCCTGCCCCTCATCTGCATCATCATGACTACACTTATGTCAGCCTTTCTTTCTTTCCTTTTTTTTATTATTCTCGTCCCATCATATCTACATATACTTCCTACTTTTAGTGACAGTTCATTGGATATGGGTGGACACATCAGGTGGGTCCCACGACTCCCACAACCAGGTCCGAGCCAGTACAAAAGTTGGCCATCGTAGCTTCAGCACAACCAAACCCACACTTTCCTCTTTCGGACACAGTGGCCCAAGCTCGACACGTGCTCTCCACGTGGAGATCACCCAAAGCAAGCGGACAAAGTGACCTATATAGCTCGACAAAACAAAACATATAATGTAAAATAAAAAAAAAGGTCAACATATAATAGGATGAAAATAAAATATAAAATAGAATTAGTGGAACAACAGATATGCTCTCCTAAAGTAGAGAGTAGATCTGTTGTTCCCTATTTCTTATCTATATTTTTGTTCTTACTATTGTATGTGAGCCACACTTTATTTAGTATCGGCTGGGGCCTACATGTAATATAGATTGGAAATAGAAATAAGAGACAAAATTAATGGGACAACAGATCTGCTCTGGCTAGGGTAAGCATTAGAAACGAAAACTGAATCAAATTGAAACGAAAAGTACAGAATAACAGATTTAGTTTGATTTTGGTATAAAAAAATATTAAAAATTATTCAATTATAATTTCGGTTCGATTCAAATCTGAAAATTTTAATAAGACTTACACAATTATATAATTATTCTCAAATTTATACATATTTTATGATTAAAATTGTATATATTTTCAAAATAATATGCATCAGTTTTAAATCACAACTTTAGTAATTTAATAATTAGGCCAACTTTGGGTCCAACTTTGTAATGCAAGTAATGCAACAAACATATAATAGAAAAATTATATTTTTTAGAGTTAAATGTCCAAATGTTGCCTAGGGAATGTCGTGGTCATCGTTTTGGTGAGTAACTTTCTTTTTGATTAATTTGATAGCTAAGTTTTGAATTTTGGTTTAAAGCATATATGAACTAGATTTCATTGGAGCTCTTGGATGAAAATCGTTAAAAATGGACATATGAGGGCCACGTGGGTTATATTTTAGGGTTATTTTTGTCCAGACCATCCGATACGTCATCTATGATTGATTGTAGAGCCATCGTTTTGTACTCGACACAATTTTTTTGTTTATGTAGAATTCTTCGAACACTGATATTCTTCTGAAAATGATAGTCCAACAACAAAACTTGACAAAAGTAACCTGAAATATAAGACACGTGACAATTGCATGTCCGTTTTTAACGGTTCTTATCCAAAGCATCAACGGGACCTAGTTCAGACAATCTTTAAACCAAAATCTATGTACCAAATTAACTAAAAAAAAGTTCAATCACCAAAACGGTGACTACGACATTCCTCAGACGCCATTTGAACAATCTCTATTTTCTAAATAGTTTAACTGCAATTCCATTTTTTTTGGTCCAACTCATTTAACAATAAAAATAGTTCAACCAAACAAAACAAATCGATTATCGGTTTGGTTTTGTTTTGAATTTTTAGAAGTTCGATTTTGACTATTTCGGTTCTGTTACAACAGAAAAAATCGAACGCTCACCCCTAGTGGCCATTATTCAATTATGGACCAATAACCAAATGGAACCGAATAAGAGGTTCTGTTCGATTTCGGTTTTGAAAATACTAATTCTTTTTTATTCATTTTTTATTTTGAAAATACTAATTCTTTTTTATTTTTTTTCGGTTTCGATTTAAGTTTTGGGTTTTAGTTTCCGAATAAGGCTTTCACAATTATGTAAATACTCTCAATTTTATATATACTTTATGATTAAAAATATGTATATATATTTTTTAATATTTTGACAACAATATTTTTAAGTCCAATTTTGGTAATTTAAGAACTAATCAAACTTTAAAATATAACAAACATATCTATAAATATATTTTTCAATATAATTTAACAATAATATCAAACTTTCGATTCAGTCTATTAAATAATAAAAAGTCTAATCGAACAAATCAAATTGATTATTGGGTCAATTTCTATTATGCCTAATTTTGATTTGATTTTCGATCTAGTTGAAATCGAATAAATCGACAGCTCACCAATTTTCTAAGGATCAAAAAATCAAAAGGTCAATAAACCAACCTGATTTCCTCGTAAAACGTAGAGTATTCAATCTATATTACCAAACCCAAAGGGAATAAATAACATAGGTTTTAAATGGATGTTTGTAAGAAAAACAAATAAAATGAATGAGATCTCAAGGCATAAAGCCTGGTTACTCATTGAAATTCACACAAAGATCATTAATATATTATGAAAAAAATGAATTCCCCGGCCATGGATGGATATCATCTTGTTTAGATATCTGATAAATCTTGTTGTTGCTAAAAATTTGTATGTAAGACTTATGGATGTTATAATTATATACATGTTTGATAAACTAGACAGTAAGACATACATTAATTTTTTGAAGGATTTAAATTGTCAGAAATCAAGTTTAGAAATACGACTGTCTTAGATAAAATGAACCTTATGTTAGAAATATTGTAGTTTTCTTCTTCAAGAATTTCAGAATACAAAAATAAAATTAAACAGATGTTACCGGCCTCTGGGAAAGTCGTGCACGAAGCACTGCCCTAAGAGTTTATTCGGAATCTGTGTGCAGACCTTCCCGAAGCTCCTAGTGGTAAAACTCCCGCACTACCGGTATCTCGTTGCCGCACACGACTTGGAGAGAACGACCAGGACTTAGCTCTACCCAGAGCTTGGAGACGATGAAAATTGAACAGAGTGTTGGCAGAGGTTTTGAGTGAACAATTTTTTTTTTTTTGAATCGATTTACAAAGAACACAAACGAATATATAATACAGTTGTGTAACCCGTTACACAGGAGAATTAAACGAATGAACCTGGACACACACAAAAAATAACGGTCCAAAACATTCTTAACGTTCAGAATTAATTCCAACGTTAAGAAAAAATAAATGAAAGAAAGAAGAGGAGCAAAAAGAATTTTAGGGTCTCAGCCCGAACCCGAAGAGGAAATCGGATCGGCATTCGGCGCCCGCAGATGTGGGCGCGTACCCGCACCCGTTACGAGTGCCGAACCGAACCGAACCGAACCGAGCCGAACCGGACCGGGCGGCGGCGGCGGCGCGCGCGTGTGGCCCAAGGGGTTCCCCACACAACAACTTAATAGAGCAAAGGAGAGAAACTAATAAATGTACACAAGAAGGCTTTGGTGCATCCGATGTGGGACTAAAGAAAGGAAGAGGAATTGAACTTTTGCAAGAAAAGCAAAACCAAAACCAACAATCCCCCCCCCAAAAGGTCAAGTTCCGAAACAGAGATAAGAGTGAAGTAAATAGAGAGAGAGAGAGAGCATCTGGACAGTAAAATACTATGCATAGATGAGATGGACTACAGCCTTGAATCTCACGTAGTGACTATTACCTTAATCTGAAGAAGTGCTTGATGGACTATGCCTTGAATCAGACTTCTTGAACCAGATTTAGAAAAATAGCACACATAGTACGCTAGAGGTCCTTGGTCTATCGGGTGACACTTTTAAATGGCCATGCGCACTTTCCACATTCATGAGAGTTGTCTGGGATCGCCCTGTCCCATAGTCGCGGCCTTCACTGTCACGCCCCGATCTCCCGCAGGCAAATCGGCCGTTCCCGCTAGGCGGGAATCACCCTCGCCAGCGCTCCCGCGGAACGATCGCTTGACCCATCCGGGCGTGATGCCGCAGGAGCGTGAACCGCGCCCGTGCAAGACCATGATTCATTGGCTGGCAGTAAGAGTTCTAAGCCACAGAGTCGCACAGGTTGTCCGAGTGCAGCAGAGTCATGAACGCATAGCGATCGGTAACAAGTTCTCTGAGTTGACAAATATAGCGGAAGCATTGAAATAATAGTTAAAGTAAAGCAAGCTCTTTTATTGATATGAACATGTGTTACAGGCGGCGTATAGCCGAGATTACAAGTCGCTCAAGCCTCTCTCTCTCAAACAGTAAAAGCGTGCCAAGTGGCTACAACTGTGGAATGATTGTACAGGCGATGTTCAGGCTATATTCCAATATTATGTCTTGTATATGTGCTTCTATTCCGGACGCACCGTTGCAAGGCTTCAGAGGGAACTCCTGGCCTTAGCACGTACGAAGGAGGCATCCGCACCGAACGAGGTTCTCCCGCACCCTGCACACAAACTGGTGGATTATCAGTACATTGAATGCACTGGTGGGGAAGCTACTCGCCCGCTCGACAAATCCAAACACGTAATATAAGTTCCGTGCACCAACTATTAAGTTGTCTTTCTAGTTGCCTTAGGATCAGTTTCATGCAAATATTGAATAGCCTAATCGTGTGGCAGTGCACCGTGCGACATGAGAGGAAACACGGCGAGACTTACCATATCCTTCCCTGTCCAAGGCAAACATTGTTAATTCAAGCACAGGCAAGTATAAGCATTCAGGAGCATAGCATATGCAACATGCAAACACGAGAGTCATTGAACGGGACAGTATTTTGTGTGCTCAGTTGTTCTTTGATGCGATGCAATGACTCGCACGCGGATAGCCGCTAAGCGAGGATGACTTATCTATATGAACATGAGTCGCTGGCAAAGCCATAAAGGACTAATCCCAGACGAGAGTGGAACGCAACGAGAGCACACGAAGCACTACGAACCATCTCGCCCATACACGATGGATTGCATATGTAGTCCAAGGCCAAGATAAAATGCAACCAAGTACACGATATGCTGCAAACCATCTCGCCAGCACACGATAGACTACACATGAAGTGGTCCTAGGCCAAGTGGAATGCAACCAAGTACACGATATGCTGTAAACCACTCGCCTGCACACGATGGACCACACTTGAAGTTCCATCCGGATCGGAGCGGCCCAGTGCCCCGGTGACCGTCCGTGGAACTATGCCTCATTTCCGAGTTGTCCGCGACATGCAAGTCAGGGTTAAACCAATCTCAGGCAACACGATTTATTTCACCAATCTCAGGCAACACAATTTATTTGACCAATCTCAGGCAACACGATTACACGATTATTTGACCAATTTCAGGCAACACGATTACACGTTCAGTGAGTAACTTGTCTTGATGCATTCCCCTGGTTCGGGGCTGCCTTGGGTGACCTAACGGTCCCGGATACTTGCAGGTTCATTCAGGCACGGAACGACTACGTAGTAGTCTCCCGGGGTTTGGATGAAAATATGGCAATATTACAAGCAGACAAGCATGCGTTTCTAAGGAACATAATCAGCACGTTTTGCTCGGGCCCGAAGGTAAGCCGAGGAATGAAGCCGTTAGGGACTTAGCATGCGAGGGTCTGAATATAAGTAGTATTTTCAATTTCCATGTTCTAGCATAGCAATACAAGTTGGGATTATTTCCTTAGCTAGGTGCGTTGGATTTATTAGCAAGCAGGGGGTGAATCACCTAGCGACTAGCATAACATTCCAGATTTTTATGTGTGCTGGCTAAGCAAAGACAAGTTCACCGTAGCCACCCACCTTAGCGATGATTTGCCTCGGTAGAGCGATACGTCAAACGAGCCTCTGAAAGTCCAAGCCGGATTTCTGTAGGGACAAGTCTGAATATCTTTTGCTTCTCGTTGAGGCAAGGCGGGTCGGGACAGTTGTACTATTGCCGTTTGAATCGGCAGTCCGCTTGAGCGGAACAGGGTGTTACATCCTACCCAACTCATAAAAAGTCTCGTCCTCGAGACTTACTGAGGACAAGCAGTATTCTAGGGTTGAGGCAATCCTAGACAAGTCGTTGTACTTGTTCATTTGGATATTCACTTGCACAAGCTTCAAAATCAGCATATCGCTTAGACTGGATCGTGCGCACTTTCGAAGGGCCCCTCTAGCGTGAACACGTCAACCAGCTTAGTGATAGCGAAGTCTCAGCACTCGAGTTCCACCTTTTCTTAAGTCTTGGATGGTGCACTAGTTCAAGGCGTCCCTCGAATAGATGCATTCAACCAAACTTAGAGTTAGTGAAAATCGGACAAGCTACTAGCGATACTCTCAAGGGTTCGCACAGGTTGGCACAAAGGCCACTCGCAGCACAGCATACACACAACCAAGCATTCATTCAAAACGCATTTTGAAAGTATTTAGACTTATTGTTGGAACATCCTATCGAGGCATTGAGAGAGAGCGTGCACATAACCTACGAATGAGCTTTCGAAATAGAGATATCGAATCAAAGTCCAAAGGCGTAGAAGCCAGGCTCTGATACCACTATGTCACGCCTCGATCTCCCGCAGGCAAATCGACCGTTCCCGCTAGGCGGGAATCACCCTCGCCAGCGCTCCCGCGGAACGATCTCTTGACCCATCCGGGCGTGATGCCGCACGAGCGTGAACCGCGCCCGTGCAATGCCGTGATTCATTGGCTGGCGGTAAGAGTTCTAAGCCACAGAGTCGCACAGGTTGTCCGAGTGCAGCAGAGTCATGAACGCATAGCGATCGGTAACAAGTTCTCTGAGTTGACAAATATAGCGGAAGCATTGAAACACAAGTTAAAGTAAAGCAAGCTCTTTTATTGATATGAACATGTGTTACAGGCGGCGTATAGCTGAGATTACAAGTCGCTCAAGCCTCTCTCTCTCAAACAGTAAAAGCGTGCCAAGTGGCTACAACTATGGAATGATTGTACAGGCGATGTTCAGGCTATGTTCCAACATTATGTCTTGTATATGTGCTTCTGTTCCGGACGCACCGTTGCAAGGCTTCAGAGGGAACTCCTGGCCTTAGCACGTACGAAGGAGGCATCCCCACCGAACGAGGTTCTCCCGCACCCTGCACACAAACTAGTGGATTATCAGTACATTGAATGCACCGGTGGGAAAGCTACTCGCCCGCTCGACAAATCCAAACACGTAATATAAGTTCCGTGCACCAACTATTAAGTTGTCTTTCTAGTTGCCTTAGGATCAGTTTCATGCAAATATTGAATAGCCTAATCCGTGTGGCAGTGCGCCGTGCGACATGAGAGGAAACACGGCGAGACTTACCATCTCCTTCCCTGTCCAAGGCAAACATTGTTAATTCAAGCACGGGCAAGTATAAGCATTCAGGAGCATAGCATATGCAACATGCAAACACGAGAGTCATTGAACGGGACAGTATTTGGTGTGCTCAGTTGTTCTTTGATGCGATGCAATGACTCGCACGCGGATAGCCGCTAAGCGAGGATGACTTATCTATATGAACATGAGTCGCTGGCAAAGCCATAAAGGACTAATCCCAGACGAAAGTGGAACGCAACGAGAGCACACGATGCACTACGAACCATCTCGCCCGTACACGATGGATTGCATATGTAGTCCAAGGCCAAGATGGAATGCAACCAAGTACACGATATGCTGCAAACCATCTCGCCAACACACGATAGACTACACATGATGTGGTCCTAGGCCAAGTGGAATGCAACCAAGTACACGATATGCTGCAAACCACTCGCCTGCACACGATGGACCACACTTGAAGTTCCATCCGGATCGGAGCGGCCCCAGTGCCCCGGTGACCGTCCGTGGAACTATGCCTCATTTCCGAGTTGTCCGCGACATGCAAGTCAGGGTTAAACCAATCTCAGGCAACACGATTTATTTCACCAATCTCAGGCAACACGATTTATTTGACCAATCTCAGGCAACACGATTACACGTTCAGTGAGTAACTTGTCTTGATGCATTCCCCTGGTTCGGGGCTGCCTTGGGTGACCTAACGGTCCTGGATACTTGCAGGTTCATTCAGGCACGGAACGACTACGTAGTAGTCTCCCGGGGTTTGGATGAAAATATGGCAATATTACAAGCAAACAAGCATGCGTTTCTAAGGAACATAATCAGCACGTTTTGCTCGGGCCCGAAGGTAAGCCGAGGGATGAAGCCCTTAGGGACTTAGCATGCGAGGGTCTGAATATAAGTAGTATTTTCAATTTCCATATTCTAGCATAGCAATACAAGTTGGGATTATTCCCTTAGCTAGGTGCGTTGGATTTATTAGCATGCAGGGGGTGAATCACCTAGCGACTAGCATAACATTCCAGATTTTTATGTGTGCTAGCTAAGCAAAGACAAGTTCACCGTAGCCACCCACCTTAGCGATGATTCGCCTCGGTAGAGCGATACGTCAAACGAGCCTCTAAAAGTCTAAGCCGGATTCCTGTAGGGACAAGTCTGGATATCTTTTGCTTCTCGTTGAGGCAAGGCGGGTCGGGACAGTTGTACTATTGCCGTTTGAATCGACAGTCCGCTTGAGCAGAACGGAGTGTTACATTCATGACCTCTCATATAGGTAAGTCCTTAATGGTTGGTGATATGAATCAACCTAGCATTACAGCTTGGACCTATTAAGAGTTTAAACTCATCCTAACCATATCACACAGGAACACTGTCACCATAGGGATGGGGAGTCATTGTACACATGTACAGTCGCTTGGGCTTTATTTTAATGAGACTTTTAATCTCGAGTCAGTGTTCCATAAAGTCACCTAAGTTCAGCTTGTTTCTACCCATTGAACCGGCTTCTTGGGATCTCCTGTCAGACTCGGTTGGGTTGCCACTGCTGGTGACTAACTTATGGGCTTAACCCCATCCCCCTCGATGATTCTAGGATCAAAGTCCTAGACAGACCCTTCGTCAAGTGATCTGCAAGGTTCTTTTCTGACTTTATATAGTCAAGAACCACATGTTTGCCTAGTAGACTTTTTATTGACTTGAAGCGCAGCTGCAGGTGCCTGTTCATCTTAGCATTCACAGAATTATGCTTTAGTAGTTCAATAACAGATTTATTATGACAATTTATAGAAATTGCAGGAACATGACTAAGAGAAATAGGTATATGCATAATAAGATTTTTAAGCCATTCAGCTTCTGTGCAAGTTGTATCTAAAGCTATCATTTCGGAGTCCATTGTACTCCTAGCTATGATAGTTTGCTTACAAGAGCTCCAGGAGATCGCAGCTCCTCCTAGAGTAAATACATATCCAGTAGTAGATTTTATATCATGTGAGTCGGTTACCCAGTTTACATCTGAATAACCTTCTATGATATCAGAGTGCCTAGTAAAATGAAGTTTGTAATCTAGGGTGCCCTTGAGATATCTAAATACCCTATCCAAGGCAGTCCAATGTGACTGATTTGGGTTACTGGTATATCTACTTAGTCTCCCAATAGCAAATGCAATATCAGGTCTTGTCCTGTTTGTTATATACATAAGGGAGCCTATCATCTGTGAATATTTATGTTGTTCCAAAGGTGATCCTTCATTCTTTTTCAGTACAATACTGCTGTCATAAGGAGTAAGGACAAGTTTCTTATCAAATAACTCAAACCTTTTTAGCATTTTTTCAATTGAATGTGCTAAAGATAGAGTATAGCCCTCTTTGCCTTTGGTCACTTGCATTCCTAAAATTAGGTTGGCTTATCCTAGGTCTTTCATATCAAACTGGCTAGATAAATAGTTCTTTGTAATATTTATCAATTCCAGTGATGAACCTAGGATAAGGATGTCATCTACATACAAGTATAAAATGACACAACTTTTACATGTACCTTTAGAGTATATGCATTTGTCATACTCATTTGACAAGAAACCATATTCACAAATTACTTTGTCAAATTTATTGTGCCATTGTTTGGGAGCTTGTTTCAAGCCATAGAGGGATTTTACTAGTCTGCGGACTTTCTTTTCTTGACCTTTAGCAATGAAACCTTCAGGTTGGTCCATATAAAGTTCTTCCTCTAGATCTCCATTCAAGAATGCTGTCTTTACATCCATTTGATGGATTAGCATATCATGAATGGATGCTAAGGCCAAGGGAGTTCTAATAGATGTGATCCTAGCTACAGGAGAGTAGGTATCAAAATAATCTAACCCTTTCTTCTGGGTAAAACCCTTAGCAACTAATCTAGCTTTGTATTTCTCTATAGTACCATCGGCTCTGAGTTTCTTCTTGAAAATCCATTTACAACCTATTGGTTTGTTGCCTAAAGGTAGATCGGTCAGAAACCAAGTGTTATTCTCCATGATGGAGTTGTATTCACTGTTAATGGCTTCTTTCCAGAAGGGAGCATCAGGAGACGACATTGCTTCTTCATAAGTCGAGGGATCATCCTCTATCAAAAATGTGAAGAATCTTTCTCCTAAATTTTTCTCAATCCTATTCTTTTTACTCCGTCTTGGTTCTAAGTCTTGTTTAGATTGAGAGCTAGGTATTTGGACTTGAGAACTAGTAGAGGGTATGGAGGAAGAGATTGAACTTCTATCCTTAAAAGGAAATATATTTTCAAAGTAAACTGCATCTCTTGCTTCTATAATGGTATTGTTAGAGATTTCATTTACTTCTGAGTGAGTCACTAGAAATCTATTGGCATAGCTGTCTAAGGCATATCCTATGAAAACAGCGTCTACAGTCTTGGGACCAATCTTCCTCTTTTTAGGTTCGGAAATTCCGACTTTAGCAAGGCATCCCCAAACTCTAAGGTAATTAATCCTAGGTGTTCTACCTTTCCACAGCTCATAGGGAGTCTTATCTTTTGTCTTACTAGAAATCCTATTAAGAATGTAGCAGGCAGTTAAAAGGGCTTCTCCCCATAAGTTATCAGGAGCACCAGAGCTGAGAAGCATGGCATTCACTATATCTAACAGAGTGCGGTTCTTGCGTTCAGCAACTCCGTTAGACTGAGGTGAATATGGAGCAGTTACCTAATGAATTATTCCATGTTCTTCACAGAAGTTAATCATTTTATTTGAGGTATATTCTCCACCACGATCAGATCTAAGGATCTTAATCTTTCTTTCTAATTGATTCTCAGCTTCAGATTTGTAGACCTTAAATCTATCTAGAACTTCATCTTTGGTTTTTAGAAGGTAGATGTAACAATACTTTGAATAATCATCTATAAACGTAACAAAGTATTTTCTACCGCCTCTGGTCAAAATCCTATTGGAGTCACATACATCACTATGGATAAGTTCTAGAAGGTCAAAATTTCTTTTTACAGATTTGAATAGTAATCTAGTGTGTTTGGCTTGAACAAAAATATCATATTTGTGTTTGTCATCTATTGGAGTCTTGGGAATAAGATCTAAGGTCATGATTCTTTTAATGGAACCTAGGTTCACATGACCTAGTCTGCCATGCCAAATATTTGAAGATTCTATATTGGAGACAATGAGAGAACAATCAGATATTTTATTCATTGTACTTAAAATGAAAAGACCGTCTTTTACAAAGCCTTTCCCTATAAAAGAGTCATGCTTAGAAAAAACTACTTTATTTGCCTCCATTACAATTTTGTATCCTGAGGCTACAAGAAGGGATCCACTAACTAGGTTTCTCCTGACAGACGACACATGAAGAACATCATGAAGAGTTAAGATTTTTCCTGATGTCATCTTCAGGTTAACTTTTAATGGAACCTAGGTTCACATGACCTACTTTTTCTCTTTTGATCCTGAGTCTGACTGAAGTTTCTAGGTTTTTGGTTTTGGTGATGATGGTTTTGGTGGTTAGGCTGAAAGTTTTTCTTCTTCTTGAAGAAATTCTTTTTGGGTTTATATGGAAAATTAGACTTGGGTTTTCCTTGGCCTTCTACAAGGTTTACCTTAGCTTTAGATTCAGTCTTAGGCTTAGACCTCAATCTAATTTGTTCTTCGGTTCTAATTTTCTTTAGGACTTGATTGTAGGTAAGATCTCCTTGTGTATGGATAAGATCCATAGCCATATCAGACCAAGAGGGAGGTAGCTTGTCTATTAGGCATGCTATTTTATGTTCATTGGAGAAAGATGTCCCTTTGGCTTGAATATGCCTAAGGTATTCTTGGAATTCATGGAGCTGGTCATTCATTGGCTTGTTATCTACCATGAAATACCTATTAAAGGTTGAAGAATTAAACCTTTCTATTCCGGCATCATCACAGCCGTATTCATCTTCCAAGTCTTTCCACAGTTCTTTAGCGCTCTTGTATTCAAAAAATATATCATACAAGGATTCAGATAATGCGCTTAGAATTCTATGAAAACAATGGAAGTCTATCTCTTTTGGGGTTTTTGGTTTCGATGAGGTGGACATTGCTATGTCAGACTCAGTATCATCAGAATCATTTATGATGGTGTGGACCCATCAATGGCAGAAATAAGTCCTAAGGTCGTGAGCCAAAATTTTATTTGGCTCTGCCATCTCTTGAAATATGAACCATCAAACTTAGCAGGTTTTGCAGTAGAGGATTCCTCCTTACCAGTCATGATTGCAATCTGAAAAATATAAATTTATTTTATAACAATGTCTAAGATAATAGTTTAGGTGGTCTTTGCTAATCAATCTTAAAATCTTTAGTTTTTCAAGTGTTGATCAACTCAGGTTAGCTGTAGGGGCCGGTTCGCAGCTAGCGGTGGTCCGAGGACTCTTAAATACCGTGTCGCTTAGGGTTATTTACACCCGGTTGACAGAAGGACCCTTTCGGCTTGTGCCCGAGTTTGTCTCTACTTTGAAACTTTAGATTTGAAGATTTTATTTGCAATTTCCTTTTTATTAAACTATTTTCTTTTGGACCTAGATTGCTTTCAAAATACTAAGTGATTAAATGAAGCAAATTGTATGTTACAACTGAAAGAAATTTTGTGATCAAAATTGCAATTGACAAAGTTGTATTTGCTACGAAATCAACTATTAAAATGTATTTGCAATTGACAAAGTTGTGATTAAAATGTAGCAGTCAACTTGTATTTGCTACGAAATCAACTATTAAAATGTATTTGCAATTGACAAAGTTACGATTAAAATGTAGCAGTCAACTTGTATTTGCTACGAAATCAACTATTAACTTGAACTCTTAAATAGCAACAGTAGCCAATTTTTTTTTCCTTTGTAAAACAAATCAACAGCAAGTATTTTTAACTATTTCAATTCAACAGCAAGTGCTGTCAAAACAAGCAAGTGCTTTCAAAACAATAGTAACTATTTCAACTATTTGAACAATAGTAACGATTTAATTCTAACAACAGTAAAGCAACAGTGACTATTTATTTAAACAGTAACAATTTTTTTTTCTTTAGAATAAAACAACAGTATGTATTTTCTTAGTAACTATTTAAATTATCACAGACAAATAAACTCTTAGATTGTTAGAAATATTGTAGTTTTCTTCTTCAAGAATTTCAGAATACAAAAATAAAATTAAACAGATGTTACCGGCCTCTGGAAAAGTCGTGCACGAAGCACTGCCCTAAGAGTTTATTCGGGATCTGTGTGCAGACCTTCCCGAAGCTCCTAGTGGTAAAACCCCCGCACTACCGATATCTTGTTGCCGCACACGACTTGGAGAGAACGACCAGGACTTAGCTCTGCCCAGAGCTTGGAGACGATGAAGATTGAACAGAGTGTTGGCAGAGGTTTTGAGTGAACAATTTTTTTTTGAATCGATTTACAAAGAACACAAACGAATATATAATACAGTTGTGTAACGGTCTGAATTAATTTATGATTAATTCAGCCGTTACACAGGAGAATTAAACGAATGAACCTGGACACACAAAAAATAACGGTCCAAAACATTCGTAACGTTCAGAATTAATTCCAACGTTAAGAAAAAATAAATGAAAGAAAGAAGATGAGCAAAAAGAATTTTAGGGTCCAAGCCCGAACCCGAAGAGGAAATCGGATCGGCATTCGGCGCCCGCAGATGTGGGCGCATACCCGCACCCGTTACGCGCGCCGAACCGAACCGAACCGAGCCGAGCCGGGCCGGGCGGCGGCGTCGGCGGCGCGCGCGTGTGGCCCAAGGGGTTCCCCACACAACAACTTAATAGAGCAAAGGAGAGAAACTAATAAATGTACACAAGAAGGCTTTGGTGCATCCGATGTGGGACTAAAGAAAGGAAGAGGAATTGAACTTTTGCAAGAAAAGCAAAACCAAAACCAACACCTTATATGAACTAAAATAATCTGGAAGAATGTGGTACAATTGTGGCTTAAAAATATCTGTCTCAAAAAGGATATAATGATGAACATATATCATGTCACGTCCCAGAACCAGAATACTGGAGAGTGGGGACGGACAAAGCCAGCTAGCTGCGTACACCAGAGTACTCCATATCCCGTGATACGGTCACGGCTATCTAGATATATGAGGGTTTACTCTACAATCCAACAGTCATTCCTGGGTCAAGAGTCCTAGTTATCTCAATCTCGAGCAAGCAACAAGTTACAAGAAGTATAATCACCAAACATATAATAGTAAGGCGTCTCAAACTATACATACATAGATGATCATGAAGCTAGTTACCAAAATAAAGAACTAGCAGAGTGCAATATTACATGATCAGCTCTAGCTATAGTCTAGAATATGCTTTACATGTAGGCATGCATGCTATAATGTTAAGTACCAAAATACGAACTAAACACGTGCTCGGTGGCTAAACGCCTCAAAAGTACAAGTATAAGGTCAGGTGGGTGATGAAGAAGAAACTCACTCAAATCCTCGGGTGTTACTCGTGTTCACCATCTGGAGACGGAATGTACGAAAGATCCTGCGGTGTTGCTACAAAATCTAGCCATACAAAACCAGTAGGGTCAGACCCCAAAACAATATAGTACCACAAGGGAGCCAACTTAAGAACTAAAACCAGCATGCAAACATTCAATATCATAAGAAAATATAAATAAGAGCAATATGTAAATAAGCAGTTTAAGCAATTTCAGGAATCAGTAACGGGTACTGTTCATGATTAGTAGCTGGGTTATCCAAGACAAGACAAGACTTGAAAACATGCAATCACGGCCAAACATGACCTACGGCTTACTACCGTTAACTAATTAGGGTTATCACAATCCTGGTTACTAACAAATACAGTTGAGATTTCATACAGCCACATGCCCTGCAAACTATTCGGGTTATCCAGACGTAAGAGTACATAACATAGATTAATGAAGTATAGTATTTTTCTGGTAAATTGCAACACTCGACGGTGTGCTGAAAGTGTGCTCCTCTCGGCGGAAAGCTCCAAATCCATCAGGTGTCGCAGGGTTACCGGGATTGCATGTAGCCAAAAAATCTCTCTAAATGCTTCTTGATAATTATTCTAGTTATTAACTTAGGCAACTTTATCAAGGATTCCTGACTGTGGTGCTCAGGAATCTGTCTTAGACATAATACAAGAGTGGATAATAGCTTGAAAAGTAAAATCAGGACAGGGACAAGCAAGCAACCACGGGAATTATCTTATCAGTACAAGCATTTCAGTTCTGGAGATTCTAGCATATCAGGAGTGATATATGCCGAGCCAATATCCGGTTTATCATTACATGTCAGGTATCTGGAGTCAGGAATCAAGTTCATTCAGTATAAGTCAGGTGTTGGGAGTTCTCAGTTTAAAGTGCCATTACATTCCATGTTTCCGGTATTCCATGTTCCGATAAGTGTAGCATCCAGGTTATAAGCAATTTAGAAATAGCATGCATCATATGAATTTAACTAATTGGGCCAAGCACAAGGAGTAAATAATCCATAAGATAACATATAACAAAGAAAAACATTGCTACTATATGTCACGCCCCAATCTCCCGCAAGCTCAATAGTCCCCGCTGAACGTGTATCACCACGTTGTAGTGCTCCCACAGGACAATCGTTCTCATTGGGATGTGATGCTGTACGAGCCTGGAGTTGCGCTCGTACAAGGCAATGTTGTCAAACACCAAAGTTATCATCGAAACGACCAAGTTGTAGCGGAAGTCAAGTATTGTGTACCAAGCACACATCAGAGTAATACGCAGCGGAGCTCACGATAGAGTCCAAATAAAATGCCACAAAGGCTAATGCCACGAAGGCGATATAATACTCTTGCTCTTTCTCTAGCCCACAAAGGTACTTACAGTTCATACATCATGTCTCATATATCCAAGCAGCACCACTACACCTGCGTACCTGAAATAATGCCCATAAACGTTGGTCAGTACACAGCCGTACTGGTGAGCGGGGTAACCCACTCGTCTAAGCTGACACTAAATAAAATAGTGAATGCAAACAGTTATATGATGATCTTTCTAGTTGAATCCTAGATTTGTTTTATGGCATAGGGATGACATGTTAAGGAATGTTGTAAATCAAGTTAAGCATGCAAGCATTCAACTCAAGCCAATAGACAAGCAATATATAACCAACTCGAAGGAAACTAGCATGCAACCCGTCTTACTCAAACGCAAGCAACACGAGAACCTATCGAACCATCATCCAAGCCTCAATGTCCATCCTCAAACCAACCCTTATAATCCAATCTCTATATGCACACTCTTGCCGAGGCAAGGTAGCCGCCGCCTACGTGAAAGCCCAAACCAAACCAAAGTAAAGCAAACCATCTCTTATCTATATAAAGTCACTGGCCAAGCCATAAAGGACGTTGATCTGACTGATCAAGTGCAGTTCTACTCGAAACAACGCTAAGTAGCGAGCCCGCCTGAATCGCATTAAATCGCCGGCACCGCGCCCGAGGCACGTTACCAAATTCTCTCCCCCATGGCCGAACGGTCCCGGTTCCCCGGAGCCTTCCCGTTTGAGGAGACCAAACCCCGTGCAACACAGGTTGTCCATGACATGCAGACACCAAGTAGGTATGACGAGAGGATCGAATATTCTCGCCCCACCAAGCGATCCTAGACTCATTCAACCAAATATCCAACTGATTATCCAACCAAATATCCATAACCATTCTTCCAACATATTGCCCAAGGCACAAATCTCAAGTTATCCCATAGGCATTGTGCCGATTCTCGACACAGTGTTCCAATTGGGTGTAATACCCCACGCTCAGAACAATCCCGTAGCACAATGCCCCAACAGTGGCACAATGCCTTCGCCGATACAGTTATTCGGTTTCGAACCACAACTGCACGCTTTGCATGACAAAGCGCCCAAGTGATACTCGTGCACGGATGCACGCTCGCTCACCCGAATTCCCGATATTCCAACCAAAATGTATAGTTCCAACTATCCAAGCATAATTCCATTCATTTCTCCAACTGCCCCAAATGTATATAATGTAACTCTAGCTCCAACTATCCACGCGAAAACTAATTCAAGCCACAAACCTATCCAAGCAAACGACGTACACTCTATGCACGCCTCGGTGTAGTGATTTCCAAGTTCCAGTCCGAGTGTTCAAGCCTTTACGTATTTTTCATATTATTAGGCATGAAGGAGTAGAGGAGAAGGGACAGTGCCCACTCACATAGTTTGATTCCGTTAAGCATCATGTCCGACCGATACGACCGATCCCTTGAACCCGTGGTCCGATGCAAAGCACGATCTACTCAACTGGTATGACCGTGCGAGCAGGCCGTGATCTCCAAATCATCTGACCGATCGGACTAAAGAATACGGCATTATCGCTCCAATCCAGTTATCTCAGTACTGCTCTGAACGAACACCTGATTTCCATCGAACTCCGCTAGCGATCTGCACATGAAACCAACTCAAATAAATATTCGTTCCCAAATCCAACAAATCAAAATGTAACCAGCTATTGCCTCATTCATTCTGACTCAACGTAACGCACCGAGCGGTTGTGGGGCGTTACACTATAAGTGCTAGAAGTGCAGGAGATGAGCTTGCCGCAAGCATGAAACAGGCCGCATGCAGGAAGCTAGCCGTATAAATCAAAACTGGCCGCATGGATCATCGGAAGGTCCACTCCTCGGGACAAGGGTTGAGTAAAAGGAAATAAATACAAGGCCAGGAAGTGACTGAAGTGACTAGCCAATAAAGCGTGTCAGAAAAGTGACCGATGTGACTGGCCAATAAAGCGTGTCAGAGAAGAAAAGACAATTTTAGGGAAAATTGTGCCAAGGCGGCGCTAAGTCATGTATTAGAGAAAAAAGAGGAATACATAGCTCGGACTGCATGGACAATTTTGGCCGTATGGACAATTTTTTGCTGCATGCTCCTCTGGGCCGCATAGAATCATGAACTTAGGGGAAAAAATTCGTTCAAGTTTCATGCATTTGGTCAAGGGGCGCATGTGCAGATCCAGTCATGCGTCCAACAAGATGGCCGCATGCTGAGTTTGGAGCTAGGAGTCCAAGACGCATGCAAAGCAGGCCACATGGAGCTCATTCATCCCAGAACAACAAGTTTCAGTCATGAAAAAAGCTCCAATTACAGAAAATGTGATTCTCCATGAAATCCTTATTTCAGCCCAAATCCAGAGAAGTAAAGTTCTAAACCACTTTAAATCAGATGCTCTCTCACATAGAACAAATAGTTTTAGAAAACGACAAGTTTTAAGAGATCAAAACCATAAAAATGTCAAGAACACATTAAACTAAAAATGTAGATCTAGTCCAACCAAGCTATCAAAACCGAAAATACCAAGAAGTAAACATGCATAGGAGTTCATATGGCACAATATAGACTAATAAAATGCAAGAAATCCAAAATAACGAAAAGTGCAAGTTCTTCCTCATTGGTAAGATGTACTTGCGTAAAACCACCACTAACTACTACCAAGGAAAATGGAAGGGGTCGGTCCTGGGATGCTCTTGGCTAGAAATAAGGGAAGAGAAAAGAAAAAAAATGAAAAGAGGGAAAAAGTGAAAGAATGGGAAAGAGAGAGAAATAGAGGGGTTCTATATCATGGATGGTTAACAATATTCACAAATCTAAAAATTACATGAGAGCAGCTAGATAATCCAGAAAAATATACGGAAAGCAATATACAGCAATAGCACCCATATACAAGATATGAACATGAAAAATATACGCGATAGTGAGACGAGTCTCACAACTCTCACCTACTTAAAAAAATTCTGCCCTCGAAATTTTATTAAGGCACATGATCTAGCAAGGAGACTACAAGAATCAGACAATAAAACAAGCATCATGGTACGGGTGTCAATCACAAGATATGAACTATCTAAAATAAGGCAAGCATGCACAAGACAAGATCAAGATACGGGATATACTAAAAATGTAAGATCTTCCAAAAGCAGTAACTAAAGAGATATAATTATAATTGTTGGTATAATTATCCAATTTTAGTTTTTTTTTCCTTCAATTTTGTTAAAAGAATAATGGAAGACATATAACTAAAAATGGACAGTCTTACAAAAATAGTAACGAAAGACATAATTATAAGTATTGATATAATTATCCTGGTTTTATTTTTTTTCTTCAAATTTGTCATAAAACACATAAATTTAAAAAACTTGAATCTAATGTAAATCAAACCCACAACATTCTAATCTAGAATCATACGTGCTGCCACTGCACCACAAAAACCATTAATCTTTTAAAATAAAAAATATATATAAACACAAATTCTGCAACACTGTCTGACTGAATATACGTGAATAATAAATTTTTTAATCTTTGTCACGCCCAAGTCCCAAAATACGTAGGACTAGGAATACGTAACACGCCCAATCGTATGTATACGAACTCCAATATATGGAAACGGTATACACACGTACGATGTTCATGAATATCCAATCCACCAGTGGTAATATACTATCACAACAAGTCACACAGAATCTATATCTCATCCACAACACAAATAATCAGTAGGAATAAAGAGCTGAATAATAACTGAATATCATGATGAGTATCAAGTCTGATAGTCGGGTGGAAACAAATCCACTACAAAACGACTATACTTAAATAGTGGAAATAAAATTACAGATACTCTGAAGGTAAGACCTCCTCAGTCGGGTAAGTAGTATCCGGTCCAGGTCCGTACTCCTGCGGATACTCCTGCTCGTCCATATCTGGAAAGGGACCAGGTCCTCAGAGGGACGTAACAAGATACATAATAACATGCCAATAAGTACTGAAATATAAACATCCAAAGGGTCGCCTAACCGTCTAAGTAAATGCAATTTGAGAACAACTTTCCAACACGTGGGCTATCTGGCCATAATGGGATTGGCATGATTCTCTCGAAGAATCAGGGGCCTACCAGCATGTCGTCTTTTGAACGGCAGAGGCCGCCTGCAATATAAAATATAGTGGTAGTCATCACCCGTTTCTCCGGTGGAGAATCCGGGCGTACAGGAAAAAAGTGTAAAGGAGCCCAAACGCCTTACTTATTGTTCTCCCCACCCCATGCCCTAGGCATGTCATATCTATGACACGATAAACCTCTAAATAACTGCCAGGTCTACTAGCATACAAAGTTTCTATCAGCAGTCATCCCTAACGCACGGCTCATACGTACAGGCGGCCAACCCAATACATAGTCCGGGATCTATATGAGACTCACAACTCGTGTAACCACTGTGTCACGGCCAATGAACCTAATGATGCTTCATAATACTGGGGTGGTCTCATAAAGTAGGTCCAAAATCTACAAGAATAAACATCTATATAAGCAGAATTTAAACATGCATGTATCAGTTGGAATGTAAATAATAGTACGATGGCAAGGTATACTTGCCGAGCAAAAAGTCCTGTATAGTGCACGTCCAAACAGTGTTTTATTTGTTTGTAAGAAGAAGTGGTTTAGGGTTTGAAAGTGTTGTAATATATATAGGAATACGGAAGCGGTGGAATGAGGCGGTGGGTGATGAGTCACATGCGGGGGTAAGCTGTTGCTGTTTTCCTTTCATTGGTTTTGGTTTTAGTTTGAGGAGAGTTTAGTAATAATAGGTAAAGAGGCGGTGGTGTTGCTGCTGATATTTTTCTTCACACGTGCAGATGAGAGAATTAAGCGGTGGAGGTCTGCTTTACGCGTGGAGCGGGATTTAGGCGGTGGGGTTCCTTTACGCGCGGAAAAGGGAACTAAGCGGTGGAGGTCTTTTTACGCTTGGAGTTATTTTACGCGCATAGAAGGAAAAAGTAAAGTTGGTTTTTGCTACTGCTGTTGTTGATATTTTTCTAATGGGTTTGGGTTTGAGGTTAACGGGTTTCGAGTTGAAATCAAATAAGAATTAATATATATATATATATATATATATATATATATATATATATATATATATATATATATATATATATATATATATATATATATACACATATCAATACATAGAAAATTCTAAAAATTATATTGGTGCATATGGTTAAACTAGCAACTTGTCCAAATGGTCTCCTACATGGAATAAATTAGGAAAAATTTATAATGGCTCCATAAATGCTCTAATTGCACAGATCTCTCAAAATAAAAATTAAATAAAATATATTTCCTCTATTTAGCTTATAATTACTATAAATAAATAATTAATAATACAATAAATACGGTTTTTAAAATTAGGGGTTTTACAATCTTTCATCTTTTCAACCATTGTTTTTAAAGTTTCTTTGGCTGTAACAAGTGAATTAAAAAAGTTTGGGATATTTAGACTTTGGGTCTCGAGTAAGTTAGGATATTTATATTTGGGTCTCCATAATAGACATAATTAATGTTTGGGTCCCTGTTAGCAATCACCCGAATAAAACGCTTATAATACGCGAATTTTTTTGTATCTTTCAGAAACGTATATTACTTATGTACTTTTGAAAGATTCGGATTAATACGCGAATTTTAAGACCGTGACGTTTTAAACATATATATTGTACGAATACGTATAATACTTACATACTTTTGAAAGAAAAATTCTCACATACAACCTATTTAATTAACAAGAAAGAAATTCAACAGTCTTGTTGCTTGCATCAATGATCATTTTGTGATATTGGGTGAAAATGTGGACATATGAATTTGTGTTTAATGAGTTGTTTGTTTGTTAATTTATTAGGGATAAAAAAATACACATCGAATTTTTAGTGCCGAATTTTTTCATATGAAACGTACTAAATACGAATTAAATCTAACTCGAATGTTTCTCTTTTGATGAATATTTGACCGAATTTTTTAATATATTTTACTTTTACTGTGCCGATTTATACTCGTACTTTTGTCGTCCCGATTATTTTTTGTTTGCCGAATTGCTAACAAGGATTTAGGTCTCGAATAAGTTAACATATTTGTGTTTCGGTCTCCATAAAAGTTATAATTAGTGTTTGGGTCTTTGACTAACGGTTGACTGTTAAAACCCAACTAAAAAATAAAAAAAAACGAAAAGACAAAAATGAAAATGAAAAAAAAGAATAAAAAATGAAGAAATAAAATTTAAAACGAAAAAAGGGAAAAAGGAAAAAAAACTAAAAATAGAAACAAAAAAAACTGGAAAAAAAATCTTAAAAACAAAAAAGGATAAAAAAACAAAAAAATTAATTGTTCGAGTAAAAAAAATGACCCACATATTCTTAAAGGATAAGATTCCCATATTTTGTGAATAAATTATTTATCCGAGTATTCATAATTTTAAAAAAAAATTTAACCTAAACCAAACAAGGGAATATGTTTCCCACAATAAATTTTTGCTGGATATTTAGACTTTAAGTATCGGTATTTCTGGAAAAATTAATTTCCGAAAATTACGAATACATGAGCAATTTTTTTTTTTTTTGGCTTTTTTTGTTTTTCGTTTCGGTTTTTCTTTTTTCTTTTTGGTTTATGTTTTATTTTTTTTCATCATTTTTTCATTCTTTTTCCTTTTTCAGTTTTTTTGGTTTTTTTATTCTTTCTCTTTCTGTTGTTTTTTTATTCTTTTCCTTTTCCTTTTTTTTTTCTTTTTTAATTGGGTTTTGACAGTCAACCGTTAGTCCAAGACCCAAATACTAATTATGTGTATTATGGATACCTAAACACAAATATTCTAACTTATTGGAGACCCAAATACTAATTATGTATAGGACAATTTGATTTTACCCTCCTCTTAGATTAGGTATATTGATATTACCCCCATGTTAGATCAAAAGTCGAGTTTACCTCCCTGAAAGTGTCCTTAAAAATTTTTAAAGTGTCGTTAAAAGTTTTGAAAGTGTCGTTAATAAGTTTTTAACAACATTTTCAGGAGGGTAAACTCAACTTTTGATCTAACAGGTGGGTAATATCAATATACCTAATCTAAGAGAGGGTAAAATCAAATAGCCCTTATGTATATTATGAAGATCCAAACATAATAACCTAACTTATTCGAGACCCAAAATCTAAATATCCTAAAAAAAATTCAATTGTCCGAGTTGAAGTAGGGAATGACATTCATTACTTGGGAGGAGGTTAGAATGATAATTGTTGGTATTTTTTTACTTTGCTTTGGGAGTTTTAGTCCAACATTAAAAAATCACAAATGTGTATATCTCAATATATAGCTTTGCTTAGTATTGATATATGCACATGGGGTTGTAAACACCCTATTTTTCAGAATAATTTTTAATATAAATTTTTTTTGGATTTTTTGGTATGTTTCTGGATGAAGAACCAAGGTAATTGGGAGTTAAAGATTTTTAAATGCAGTCAGTTAATGTTAAAATATTATAGAAATAATATATTATGATGCAAAATGGAAAACTGGATATGTGGTATTTTTCGGTGAATTTATTGGACTCCGGAGACGCGTTTAAAGCCTTAAAAACTATTGGATTGATAAACCGAGCCAAATCCAACTTAAACCGAACCAAACCAGAACAAACCAAACATGCCTGAACCGAACCCAGCCTATTGGTTCGGGTCGGATCTGAGCCAAACCCGACCCGAAACCCATTGGGAGGCCTACCCGCCGGATATACTGTAGCACAGTATAAAACCCGTGCCTCGGCGTTCGTGTAGCCGCCGCCAACCCATCTCTCCCTCTCTCTCAGCCGCCTCCTCTCACCGCAGTCCCCTGCGTTCGACTCCGCCGTCCAGCCGACCTAGCCGTGCTCTTCCCTTCCCCGACACCATTCTCCGCCACGAGCCCAGCCCGCATCCCCCGCTCCGGCCCGCCCTCCTCCGCTCGGTTCCTCTCCACCGAGCCTATCCGCCCCACCCTCTTCTCCGGTGACGGGAATCGACCTCCGGCCTGTCGTCAACAGCCGACCCGCGGAGTCCTGAACGCCGTCGCCGCTCCCCCATCTCCCAGCGACCCCGACGACAGCCCAGACCCCGGCGCCGCTGCCGCCAAGCCGTCGACGACCCCGAGCAGACTCCCTCCGGTGAAGTCCCCGCTGCCCCCGAGTCAGAACCCTAGCTCGGACTCACGGCAGACACGTGAATTCTCGACCAGGACACGAAGTTGACTCTCGGACACATGGGATTCAGCGTTCACGAAGCCCTGTTCAGGTACCATTTTCTCTCACCTCGTAGCTCCGTTTTAGTTTCCGTCAGTTGCTACGCGTAGACTGTATAATCCTCTCGGTGCCCGTACAACTCGTTCGGTGCATCGCGTCCTGTGGTGATCGCACACCGTGATCCAAAAACAGCAAAAACAAAGTCTTGTTTCACCCCGGAACTGAGTACGTCCCACCAAACGGGACGACTTGGTCGCACGCGGTCGTTACCAAAACGTGCGCGTCGTTGATACGGACGTGTGAGATTTCGCAGAAGTCGATTCGGATGTGCGTGCACACCGGAATCAACGCGTATCCGCCGATACCGTCCCGTATCCGTCCATTCTGGAACACGCTGTAATTTTTTGTACACACGTCGGATCAAGACGAAACTTGCGCCATCAGACTCGTAGTAATACGCTGGTCCTGTGACCCAAGTTTGGTTCGATTCTGAGAATGTTGACAAAATCGCGTATCGTGGGCCCCACAGGCTCCACTTGACGGGTGATTTTGTGATCGGCTCATCGGAATCCAATTCTGGAAGTTCCATTGGGTTCGTACCATCGTTCCTGACTTGTTAACACTGAATTGGAGGAATTTGGAGACCTTTGATCCTGACCCACTTTTCGGTGCAAAGTGGCCCACATATGGAACCCGCTTTGGCCCGGAAATGACCTTTTTGCTCCTGTGTCCAAATTGGACTTAAAGATAGGCGTTTCTAGCTATTTGACATCTTCTGAGACTGTTGGTGATGTTTATTACATCTTTTGGAGTAGTACCTACAGGATCCACTGATACAGGGACGACTGTTGGTATTCGGACCCCAGGCAAGTGTACCTTGCCAAACTCTGCAGTATTGTTATATATTTTTCTTGCTTGATTTATATTGCTGTGCATGCTTAATCTAGGTCCGTATGACGTACTTAGCGTCCGATTATTAGTCGGGTGCCAACATTGTACGCGGTGTTGGGTACGGTCATCTAGAGATGGACATTCGTGACACTTTATATTCTCGTACTTGTCTTACCAAGTACACTTTGACCCAGGACACTTGACACTTCTCATGAGACAGGATCTTCCCGAGATATTCGTGGTGATTCTGTATAGGATACAGGACTGGACATGGACATTATATTCTTAGATATTGTATAACTTGTTGCATTAGCTATGATCCCGCTTGACATGGACATGAGACGTTATGGTCATGATGTGCGTGGTTACATTGGGTGGAAAGAGACACACAGGCTACATGCTGTTCCATATATATATACATCCACTATTATTGAGAGGTCGTAGACTCTCTGAGCAGAGCTAGACCCACTACCGGTTATTACCACTACCGGCTCCCCGACACAGAGCTTGTAGTGGCTCAGCCTGAGTACTCGTGCTGCTCTCACTTGCATTTTCACATAGATGGTTACTTACTTGCCCTATTTATCTCATTATCTGCTGCACTGCTTATATTTTGGCTTGTATATTTTATGTACCTTGCTATGTCCCCTGAGGACCTGGATATGGATTATGTCCCCAGGATTTGAGGACGAGATCTATCCCGAGATATACGGGACCGCAGCAGGAGCTGATCCAGGAGCTGTACCGCCATCCGAGGACGAGGTGTTAGCCGAAGACTTCGCCTGAGCATCCATGTTCTTGCTCAGTATTTATTTTTATTTATTTCAGTCATTTATTTCTGGTCTGTTGAACCATTGTATCAGATAATTATCAGGTTGTTCCCCGAAGCACTTTGTGAGACTAGCTGATGATTTACATTCCTTATTTATTTTGTGGATCATATTTTATATCTTATGTGGATGAGATTAGTTGTGCCATGTTGTCGTAGACTTGTTTTACAGCTTAAGTATGCTCTGATGGATCCATTAAATTAGATTGTCCATCGGTGCGTGCTGCTGGCCATTGCCACGTGTCTAGTCCCTCGGTATTTTGGGACTGGGGCGTGACATGGTTTTTGTGGTGGCCCATGCAGGTCTACGACTAAATTGTTCGATTTCAACTTAGGGACCGAACCAGCCTGCCCTAAGGATAGGATAAATTATAGGATCTCATCCATTATTTAAACCATTATTGAACTCTATATCGAACTCGAAATTGTTACTTGATTTGCATCCTGTTTGATTCCTCTGATCGTTCTTACAGTTTATCTTTTGGTTGCAGAGTAATGGATCCCAGGAACGGAGACGAGATTCCTTTGGATACGCCACACGACGCTGTTGTTACTTATATAGACGGAGTGACTCCAGGGAATGGAGGACAAACATCGCAGAGCGATCAAACCAGCCAGCCTAATCCAAGGTTCCGGAGAGATGACATCCTACCTCCACCACAGTTCACTCCCCAGATGCCAGTTTTCCCGCCAGGGCAAGTCATGGACGGGCAACAGATGTTCCAGATGATGTATGCCATGATGCAAGCCCAGCAACAGATTCAGCAAGAGGCCCATCGGCAGGAGGCCGAGTATCTGAGAACCAGCCTTGTATCCGCATTGGAGCAGGCAAATCCACCGGCGAGGCGATCAACGACGGGATCTATCACCGATTTTCGTCATCTCAAGCCTCGCACATTTTCTGGCAAAGAGGGGCCAACAGAAGTTCATGAATGGCTCACAAACATACAGCATCAGTTGGAAGCCGCTGAACTTCCAAGAGAGAAGTGGATGACTGCAGTCAGAATACAGTTAACTGAAAATGTACATCACTGGTGGTTAGCAGAAGAGAGGAGGCTCGGACAGGACCGAGTCACATGGGAAGAGTTCTCCAGACTCTTCCAAGAGATGTACATTCCAGCAGTTGCACGGTCAGAGCTCAGAGACAAGTTCAACCGCCTTATCCAAGGCAATATGACAGTGGAAGAATACAACGCAGAATTTATTCGCCTAAGTCGCTTCGCTCCAACATTGATCTCGACCGAGGAAGAGAAAGCTGAAAAGTTCTTTGACGGACTGAAGTTTGAGCTCCAAAGATTGATTGGCTCGGTCGCACCTACATCTTATACCGACGTCCTTGCAGCAGCACGGCGCATGGAGCGCGTCACTAGTAGGGAGTCGAATCTGAAGAGGCCAATCACATCAGCACCATCCAAGACAGCACCTGGAGATTCTGCAAAATAATTCCAGAGGAGTATACCGGAGAGAGCATCACATAGAGACAGACCTCTTCCTACTTGTCACCACTGCGACAAGGTAGGACACATTGAGAGAGAATGCAGGAGTAAGTTGGGGCTATGTCTGAGCTGCGGATCCAACCAGCATTTTTCAAGGGACTGTTCTGAACGCAGAGACGGAGCACCGAGACTAGCTTTACCTGCACCACGACCAGCTTATCCAGCAGTAGGAGCACAGCAGACAGGAGCTGGAGGAGTTAGACCACCAGCTACAGGGGACTACCAGCAGAGACCACCACTAGCACCACATGCAGCTCTATTTCAGCAGACTCAGCAGCAGCAGAGAGGTCCAGCTCAGGGACGAGGCCAGGCATTCACCTTAGCTGTTGAGCAGGAAGCTACTACGGGCGAGGTCATCGCAGGTACTATTTTAGTAGCTTCATTACCAGCTGTAGCATTATTTGATTCTGGAGCATCACATTCATTTATAGCAGCTAGCTTTGTAGCCACTCATAGAGTAGCTACCGCACCCCTTCCGAAGATGAAGAGAATTCTTACGGGAGGTAAAATTATTTCGGTTAGTGACGTCTGTAGATCATGTTCTGTAGTGGTTTGTGGAAGAGAAATGCGAGCTCAATTTCTGATATTTTCTATGCCGGATTATGATGTCGTACTTGGTATGGACTGGTTAAGTCAGTACCATGCGACTCTTGATTGCTGACTTGGGCGGGTTATATTTAGACCGTCTGGACATCCAGAATTCGAGTTTCTTCGAGGAGCAGTAGAGCAAGGAGTTCAGCCTACTCTTAGGGTACTAACTGTAGAAAGGGAGACAGGTTACCCAAGAGTCATATCGGAATTTGTGGACGTATTTTCTGATGATCTTCCAGGTTTACCGTCTGATCGGAAAATAGAATTCACAATAGACTTAACTCCAGGAGCAAAGCCTATCACTTCATTAATATATCGGCTAGCACCTAAGGAGTTAGTGGAGTTGAAGGAACAGGTTGATGATCTTCTGGAGAAGGGTTTCATTCGGCCCAGTGTTTCGCCTTGGGGAGCACCCATATTATTTGTGCCGAAGAAGGATAGAACAGTACGGTTGTGCATTGACTACAGGGCACTGAATGCTGTGACCATCAAGAAGATGTATCCCTTACCACGCATTGATGATCTATTTGATCAATTGAGTGGTGCTAGGGTATTTTCGAAGATTGACCTTAGATCAGGCTACCATCAGATCAAAGTAAGGAAGGAAGACATACCAAAGACAGCTTTCAGGACCAAGTATGGACATGATGAGTTCTTGGTAATGCCGTTTGGTTTAACCAACGCGCTAGTAGTGTTTATGAGTTTAATGAACAGAGTCTTTCATCAGTTCTTGGATAAATTTTTGGTGGTGTTCATTAATTGATGACATTCTCATATATTCCAAGAGCCATGAAGAGCACGAGGAGTATCTCAGAATCGTGTTAGAGACCTTGAGACAGGAAAAGTTATACGCCAAACTCAGTAAGTATGAGTTTTGTATGGATAAAGTGCCTTTCTTGGGACATATCATATCAGGAGAAGGACTTTCAGTGGATCCAGAGAAAGTTACGGCAATAGAGACTTGGCCTACACCTACATCAGTTGCAGAGGTGAGAAGTTTTTTCGGACTTGCGGGATATTACCGAAGGTTTGTAAAAAATTTCTCGAGGATTGCAGAATCGATGACGAAGCTGACACGTAAAAATCAGGAGTTTATATGGACAGAAGACTGCCAGAAGGCTTTTGAAGAATTGAAGAGAAGATTGACAACAACACCTGTTTTGACTCTTCCTTCAGGGTCAGGAGGTTTTGTTGTTTACAGTGATGCATCAGGCAGTGGATTAGGATGTGTTTTGATGCAACATGGCAAAGTCATTTCTTATGCATCAAGACAGTTGAAGGTCCACGAGAAGAACTACCCAACACACAATCTGGAGTTAGCAGCAATTATATTTGCATTGAAGATATGGAGGCACTACCTTTATGGGGAGAAGGTAGACATCTTTACAGATCACAAGAGTCTGAAGTATGTATATACTCAGAAGGAGCTTAACATGAGGCAGAGACGTTGGCTTGAATTGATGGTAGATTTTGATATAGATCTGCAGTATCATCCGGGAAAGGCAAATGTCGTAGCAGACGCTCTCAGCAGGAAGCCTACGGCTTATTTTTTGACGATGCAGCCCGAGTTATTGAGAGATCTACAGGAGCTTCAGATAGAGGTTGTTTTACCAGGACAGAGTGGAATACTGGCTAATCTTGAAGTTAAGTCATCACTCGTGGAGAAGATTAAAGAGGCATTGCCCACCGATGCTAGATTTTAAAGACTGAAAGAGAGGACGGAAGCAGGCATGCAGACAGGACTACGCATACACGAAGATGGGACATTGAGGTTTGGAAATCGCCTGTATGTTCCAAATGGAGAATTGAGACAGGAGTTAATGACTGAAGCACATAGCTCTATGTACTCTGTTCACCCAGGAGGAACCAAGATGTACCGAGACTTGAGACAGTATTACTGGTGGCATATAATGAAAAGGGAGATTGCAATATTTGTGGCCAAATGCTTAGTCTGCCAGCAAGTAAAGGCCGAGCATCAGCGGACTACAGGTATGTTACAGCCACTTCCTATACCAGAATGGAAGTGGGAGCACATCACGATAGATTTTGTCACATGATTTTCGAGGAGCCCCAGCGGAAGAGACGCAGTATGGGTTATTGTGGATCGACTCACTAAATCGGCACACTTCTTGCCATTTAGAGTTGGACAGTCCACAGAAGTACTAGCCGACATGTATATGCGACAAATTGTCAAATTACATGGAGTGCCGGTTAGTATTGTATCGGATCGAGATTCAAGATTTACATCTCATTTCTGGAGAAGCATGCAAGAGAGTCTGGGCACCAGACTCAAATTCAGCACAGCTTACCACCCACAGACAGATGGCCAATCGGAGTGCACCATTCAGATCTTGGAGGATATGTTGCGATCGTGTATGCTAGACTTTGGAGGATCCTGGGAAGATCATTTGCACTTAGTGGAGTTCTCCTACAACAACAGTTATCAGGCCAGCATTCAGATGGCACCATTCGAGGCATTATACGGAAGGAAGTGCAGATCGTCAATATGTTGGAGTGACGTTGGTGAACGTCAAATACTGGGTCCAGAATTGGTAACGCAGACAGTGGAGAAGGTAAAACAGAGTCAGAATCATCTTCGAGCAGCTCGGGATAGACAGAAGCATTGGTCTGATACACACAGGCGTCCCCTAGAGTTCAAAGAAGGAGAGCACGTATTCTTGAGGATTTCACCCACTCGAGGTACTATTCGATTTGGGAGCAGAGGCAAGTTGAGCCCAAGGTATATTGGGCCATTTGACATTCTAGAGCGCATTGGTGAGGTGGCTTATCGTCTTGCATTACCACCATCCTTAGAGGGAGTGCATGACGTATTCCACGTCTCACAGCTGCGAAGGTACGTGACCGACCCCAGTCACGTAGTCGATCATTCAGAGATCGCAGTTGGCCCAAGCTTGAGATATGAAGAACAACCAGTTGGCATCCTCGACGTCAGTGAGAAGACATTGCGGGGACAGACAATCAGACTGGTTCGTGTAGCATGGAAACATCATTCTCCTGGCGAATCGACTTGGGAACGAGAAGATAGTATGCGCCAGCGTTATCCTCACTTGTTCGAGGATGCAGTTGTAAACTAAGCAACCTTGTAATTTTCATAATTCTTTCTTTAGTAGCTTATTCTTCGATTGCAATGACGCAATCCTTTTAAGGAGGGAAGATTGTAAACACCCTATTTTTCAGAATAATTTTTAATATAAAATTTTCCAGGATTTTTCGGTATATTTCTGGATGAAGAACCAAGGTAATTGGGAGTTAAAAATTTTTAAATGCAGTCAGTTGGTGTTAAAATATTATGAAAATAATATATTATGATGCAAAATGGAAAACTGGACATGTGGTATTTTTTGGTGAATTTATTGGACTCCGGAGACGCGTTTAAAGCCTTAAAAACTATTGGATTGATAAACCGAGCCAAATCCAACTTAAACCGAACCAAACCAGAACAAACCAACCACGCCTGAACCGAACCCAGCTTATTGGGTTGGGTCGGGTCGGATCTGAGCCAAACCCGACCCGAAACCCATTGGGAACCCTACCCGCCGGATATACTGTAGCACAGTATAAAACCCGTGCCTCGGCGTTCGTGTAGCCGCCGCCAACCCATCTCTCCCTCTCTCTCAGCCGCCTCCTCTCACCGCCGTCCCCTGAGTTTGACTCCGCCGCCGAGCCGACCTAGCCGTGCTCTTCCCTTCCCCGACACCATTCTCCGCCGCGAGCCCAGCCCGCATCCCCCGCTCCGGCCCGTCCTCCTCGGCTCGATTCCTATCCACCGAGCCTATCCGCGCCACCCTCTTCTCCGGTGACGGGAATTGACCTCCGTCCTGTCGTCAACAGCCGACCCGCGGAGTCCTGAACGCCGCCGCCGCTCCCCCATCTCCCAGTGACCCCGACGACAGCCCAGACCCCGGCGCCGCTGCTGCCAGGCCGTCGACGACCCCGAGCAGACTCCCTCCGGTGAATTCCCCGCTGCCCCCGAGTCAGAACTCTAGCTCGGACTCACAGCAGACACAGGAATTCTCGACCAGGACACGAAGTTGACTCTCGGACACGTGGGATTCAGCGTTCACGGAGCCCTGTTCAGGTACCATTTTCTCTCACCTCGTACACTACCAGAAAAAGTCAAATTAGCGACGTCTAAAAACGTCGCTAAAAAACTAAATTACGTCGCTAATTTGTTTTAGCGACGTAATTAGCGACGTTATAAAGTTGTCGGAGAAACCCAAGTCGCCCAAAAAAAAAAACGTCGCTAAACGTCGCTATACCGATATTTTTAGCGACTTTAATGTGTCGGTAAATTTAGCGACGTTTAGCGACTCCGAGTCACTAAATAGCGACGTTTATGAAAGTCGGTAAACGTCGCTGATTAGCGACTTCTATAGCGACGTTACACCGACGTCTTTAATGACCTGACTATTCTGCCATGTCAGCATTTGGCGACGTATAGCGACGTTGTTAGCGACGTCATTAGCGACGTATTTAGCGACTTATTCCTGCATCGCTAATTAGCGACGTATTTAGTGACGTAACATAACGTCGCTAAACGTCGCTAAAAACGTCGCTAATTTTTTTAAAAAAATATTGTCCAGAAGGAATTGATCCAGTGTCTTGTCCAGATCAATCTTTTAGTCCGATCCAGTGTCTTGTCCAGATCAATCTTCGGTTAGATTTTGTTGAATGCAAGATAACTATATAATCCAATTAAATTAAAGACCACAAGAAGCATTGTTGAAGTATCAATCCAATTAAATGTGGATACGCTAACTATATAATCCAATTAAATTAACTAAAAAATTAAAGACCACAAGAAGCATCATACATCATGCCTATTGTTGAAGTATCAATAATTCATAATATACAATCGCATCATAAATAATAATAAAAAGAACTATACTACTGCGGATCTGCAGGAGGCTGACCACCGGCGCGCTTGAAGGATAAGAACTCCTCATACTCGTCCCGTGGAATCGACACCGATGTCGATGGAGAAGGCAGTGACGTCGGTGAAGGCCGTGCCCGCTCCAAGTCTGCGAGACGCTGGTTGTAAGAATCCAGGGTAGATAACAGCCTCGTACTGCTATCACCCATTGAATCCTGCATCCTCGTCAGCTTCTCGCCCATCGATAGCTGTGACGCCTGCAGCTCCATGATGTTGCGGTCATTGGAGGCTCTAATATCATTTGTCAATTCCCGTAGCTCCGTCATGCTGCGGTCGAGAATATCCAATCGTGCGATGAGCATCGGATCGTCCGCCTGCGGCTGGGACCGGGACTGCTCCTCCATACTTCACAGCAAGTCGTCACGGAGAGACGTAATCTGACGGTCAACGGCCTCCTGGACGGCCTCCTGGACTCTGGCCGACGACTGCGAGGGCTGCGACTGCGAGGGGTGTGTGGAATGCGCAGCTGTCGGGGAGGCCCTAGATGACTGCGTCGCAACCAGGGCGCCATAGGAGCCCGTACCGTAGTACGTACCCCTCTGGAGACCACCAGCTGCGGTCACCCACAGGTCGTCCGTCGACGGAGATGGAGAGGGCTGCGACGAAGTACCAGCCTCTCCAGGTGTAGGTGCACTAGCAGTCGCCCGCTCACGCAGCCTAAGATACTCGGCCTAGAAAAGGTTTGGAAACTCGATAATTGCCTAAGTTATATTAAAATTAAAACAAAGTAAAGTAATAATTACATAGGTCTGTGAGGCCCTCTCATCAATGAGATTTCCGTCCTTGCGATGGGTGGCCAAGAAGACGGTCACCATGTTTGCATCCTCACCCCTCTGTACCTGTTAAAAATATATTATTTATTACTAAACTTAAATATTTTTTCCAAGTACCATTTTATGGTACTTATATTAAAATAATATATTTTAAAAGGCAAAACATACCAAACGACGGAAATGTTCCGTCATCGGAATGGAGCCACCACACCACTTGGCAGCATTCTGCCTAGCCGCCTTGGCCTTCTTAGACCTTTCCTTGTAGCTCGGATCGTCGAATCTAGCCCTCATCGCAGTCCACTGCTCAGGCGTGATCCAACCTTGGATCGGTTTTCCAGCACGATCACGAGCCTTCTGGTCATCCAGAGCATCTCGGATAAGCTTGGCGGCAACGGTAGGAAAGAGCCGCTCGATCAACTCGGCCCGGTACGGAGGATAAAAATATGTTCGCTACAATAAATAATTCATTAAGTTAGCATCACGAATAAGTTATATAATATACATAAATTAGAGGATTTATTTAATATACTTTTACCTGGAAGTGCGCAAACCAGAACGCCTTCCTCTCCTCCGGAGCCTCAGAGTAGTTGATCCAAGGGCCACCGTAGTTGTTCCTCAGAAATTGGCCCAGACGTCTCTGAACCGACGATGGACGATATCTATACAGAGATAATAATTTAGATTACTGGAAAAGTCAATATACGAAGAATAAAGAGAAACACAAATATATACTAAACCATCTAATTGACTTACTTTGTACCGTCGGCCCAAATCTCTGTCCTCGTCTCCTCCGGAGGTGCGCATGGAGGATCTTGCTGATGCTGGGATAACGTGGGCACGACCTCCTCGACATGCTCATCTGTCCCCATGGTTCCGTCAGCAGGAGGAACGCTGGACGAGGGTGTACTATCACGCCAGGAACTACTCGTCCCAACAGTCGGAGATGTGACTGATCGATATACTGGAGTACTGGACGACGATGATCCGGAACCAATAGTAGGTAGTACCGGAGTGGCACTCTGTCTACCTCGGGACCTGCCGAATCCTCTGTGTCGTCCTGTCATATCTGATAACAACATATGATGAATATAGAGAAACACAAATATATACTACATTCTACAGTCGAAATGTGATGCATATCTTAAAGCATTCTACAGTCAAAATATAATACATATATTCGCTAATGGGTACATCTACTTCGTCAAAATATAGTTACATTCTACATGCAATATTTTTTATTTTCAATCATCTTCAGAAAATTTATCTTGTTCGCCTTCGTCGTCATGCTCTTCCTCTTTCTCGTCTTCACTTTCATCTACTTCGTCGTCCTCTTCGGATAATTATACATCTTCTACATTATTACTCGTGTGATGAGTAACTTCCGTTGAGTCCACATCTACAATATTTGTTAGAAGAGGTAGATCGCCCTCCTGATAAGCTATTTCGTCAATGTCAAACGTATTTCTAGCTTTAGTCTTGCATACTGCCCACCAATCCGACCTCGCTGTCCCCCGTCTAGGATAAGTTGTGAAGTACACGAGCTGAGCCTGACTTTATAGGACAAATGGTTCGTAGCCTTGATATCTACGCTTGTAGTTTATATCCACAAGGCCATGCTTGTCAATTTTCCAACCTTGATCTTGAATCGGATCGAACCATTCACACCTGAATAGCACGATATTAGCATGTTCTGTGCCATAATTATATGTCAACTCCATAATCTCTCGTAAGATGCCAAAAAAATCATTGCCCGGATTGACGTCTTTGTAGTTTGAAGATTTGATACACAAACAACTATTTTTCGTGGAATCAAGATCCAGAAAGCTGTCTCTGATAGGAGCATTTGTAGACTTGAACCTGAACCCATTCACACAGAAACTTGGCCATATTTTTACGGCAGTAATTGGTCCTTTGGCTAGAGTTCTAATAGATTCAGTCTCGGGTGATATTAGACGATCGACCTAAATACCAAAGTAGCGATAGTAAGTTATTTGTTTTGCAAGTGCAGAAATAAAAAGTAATTACCAAGCATCTTACATATGCGCTCAACCAAGAAGGAAAATGGCATCTCATATCTTGTTCTACTTCTTCGTCTGTTATGTAGGGTCTAACCGACCTCAACTCATCATTATATGTACTGAAAAACAAGGAAGCAACTGCTGATTAGTAGCATAATAGTATCTTATACTATTACATTGAGATGATGTAAACGTGGACGTATTAATTACTTATCCCTCTAGCTTCTCCACTTCATCCTTGTCGCAATTGAGTAATATATACAATTGAACAGCCCTTAGCTCATCGTCATTCAAATATCTCTTCTTTATTTTTCTCGAAGGCTTTCCGGACGCATTGAATACTTTGAGTATTGCATCATTAGATTCCTGATATGCGTCATCGTTTCTGGGAGCTTTCGTCCTATTAGTAGCAACATGCGGTTTAAAATACGTCGAGCAAAAGTTTGTAATCTCCTCGAGAACATAAGCTTCACAAATAGAGCCTTCAACCCGTGCCTTATTTTTCACCTTTCTCTTTAGGTGATTCAGATGGCGCTCGAAGGGGTACATCCACCGATAACCGACAGGACCACCAACACGTGCCTCATAGGAAAGATGAATTGGCAAATGCTCCATAGAGTCGAAGAATCCAGGAGGAAACACCTTCTCGAGCTTACATAGTGTTACCGCAATGTCCCTCTCTTGCTTTTTTAGACGATCGACGAGCAACTTAGTACAACAAAGATCTCTGAAGAATATGCTCAGCTCTGTCAATGGGTCCCAAACGACCTGCGGTAAGAATTTCCGAAATACAATCGGAATTAACCTCTCCATGAATACGTGACAATCGTGGCTCTTCATACCCACCAGTTTGTTCTCCTTGAGGTCGACGCATCTTCTCAAGTTCGACACGTACCCGTCTGGAAACTTTAGATCCTGAATCCACCTACAAAGTCTACCTTTATCCTCTTTATCCAATGAGAAAACTGACTTAGGTTGCTTTAACTTTCCATTCTCCTCCTCTATCAAATGCAATGCGGACGTCTACATATTTCTTCTAAGTCCAACCTGGCCTTCGGATTATCTTTCGTCTTCTCCTTTACCTCCATTACAGTATTAATTATGTTATCAAACACATTCTTCTCGATATGCATGACATCAAGGTTATGTCTGATCAGATTGGTGCTCCAATATGGCAGATCCCAGAATATACTCCTCTTCGTCCAGTTATGGGTGCGACCAAATCCGTCACACTTGTACCCCTTAGCAGGCTCTTCGATAGCACTTGGTAAATCTTTTACCTTTTTCCATATCGTGCATCCGGGCCACCTTGGCGGTGGATTGGCCTTCTCCACAACTACCGCACGAAAAGCATTCTGGTTCCTCCGTTACGGATGATCCTTCGGCAAAAATTGTCGATGACAATCGAAGAAGCACGGTTTGCCTCCGTGTTTCAAACGGAAAGCCTGAGAACGGTCCATGCAATACGGACATGAGAGACGACCATGGGTGCTCCATCCCGATAATATTTCATAGGCCGGAAAGTCGTTGATGGTCCACATAAGTGCTACCCTCATCTAAAAATTCTGCTTTCTAGAAACATCGTACGTGTTGTCACCTACTTCCCACAGCTGATTCAACTCATCTATCAAAGGCTGTAAATACACATCGATGTTCCTCTTCGGATTGTTCGGACCCGGGATAATAACGGTTAGGAACATATATGGAGTCTTCATGCACATCCAAGGCGGTAGATTATAAGGAGTGACGATCACAGGCCAACACGAATATTGGGAGCCCGAAAGTCCGAATGGGGTAAAACCGTCAGAGCAGAGCCCCAATCTGATATTACGCGCTTCCTCGGCAAAATGTGGATACTCTCGATCAAAGTGCTTCCATGCTTCTCCATCGGATGGATGATCCAATACTCCTTCGATCTGTTTTCGCCTGTGCCAACTCATGTTATCTGCAGTCTCCTTAACCATAAACAACCGCTGCAACCGCGACGTCAAAGGCAATTAGTGCATCAAATCGGTAGGCTTCCTTGCACCGACAGACTTTTCTCTAACAGTGGCCTTGTAGCGATAAGCACCACAGAATCTGTACGCATCTTCATCCTAGTCGTCTTTGTAGTACAACATGCACCCGTTGCGACATGCATCAATTTTCTCGTATCCCATCCAAAGCGATCTCACCATCCTCTTAGATCGATAGAAGTCTTTAGGCAACTTTGCACCCTCGGGCAAGATCTCTATAATCAAATCGAGCAGTCGATTATAGCATTCTTGCGACATGTTAAAATCGGACTTGATGCTCAATAATCTTGTAACCACCTCCAACGGTGAATGATCCTCACAACCAGGATATAGTGGAGTCCTTGCATTCTCCAGCAACTCCATAAACTTTGCAGCATCGGCATTCGGTGCCTCCTCAGCTGCATTATAATTGTCCGAATTGAAACTAGGTCCCGCCGCATCATAATTGTCCGGATTGAAACTAGGCCCCGCCGCATCATAAACCATGTTCACCAACCCGTCGTCGTAAGCATCGTGGTCTTGGACATCCATATACGGCTCCACATAGGGCTCCGACTCCGATGCTAGAGATACAAGTTCTCCGTACGCGGTCCACTGATAGTAATTCGGCGTGAAGCCCTTCGAGTATAAATGATATGTAACTTCCACTTCTAGATGATATTTCCTGTTGCGACATCTCACACACGGACACTTAATTTTGGTACCGTCCATGTACTGAGGGAAAGCCTTGGCGAACTGCAGGAACTGCTGTACACCCTCAATAAATTCATCCCGCACACCGCACATGTCATCAGGATGACGGTTGTACATCCACGAACGATGACGCAGATAGTAATTCATATCCATTTCTAGATACTTCTGTAAAAATGACAGTATGTATCATATAAATCATTACATACAGTGGTTTATCACCTAACTTCATAACTTAACCGTACTATAAAAATCATAACTGATATAATACATACTTTCATTTATCAAAGTCTAAAATAAGCAATATTCAAAACAACTGACCATTTATCAAAGTCTAAAATAAGCAATACTTTCATTTCATAACTGATATAATACATACTTTTATTTATCAAAGTCCAAGAGCCCTAGATATGAAATATAAATGTTAATGAGTGTTTTGAAATGATAAACAGGGTTAACTAGTTCATGGTGATGTTTCTAAGCCACTTCTAGATCCATACTAGTTTATACTAGTCAATACTAGGTTAATACCTTGCTACACTATGTCTTCTAGGTCGTACTAAGGAATTCTAGTTTATACTAGTTAATACCTAGCTAATACTAGTTATTACTAAGTATACTAGTTAATATTAGCTATACTAAATACTACTAGTATAACTTAACTAATATCCTACCTTACCCCAACTCACATCTTATACTTGCTCACTGGACTACAACCCATAGTAGTCACTCCTCCCTGATACCACAGTATCAGTTCACTTCACAGCACTGTTGTGCTCTAATTGAACTGCACTGCACTGTTCACTCTTGCCAATTAAATACCTGATACCACAGTATCAGTGGGCTGTATTGGCATACAACAAGTGACCTGTGAACACCTACCCGATACTTGGCTATACCTTAACCCAAACACATGCCTGCATACCCTAACTAAGTCTGCAACCTCTGATACTTGGCTATATATATACTAATTAGTATATATATATATATATATACTAATTAACAATAGCTAACTGATACCAATCAGCTATTCACTGATACACCAGTTTGTGTATCCAACACAGTCACCAACTCAAAGAACTTATACACACCAATATCACCCTTACCTTATAGCAACCTACTACTTTATTAAAAAGTTTAACATTACTACTATCTGAGGGTTTGATCTGATATGCATAACAACGTATAAACTGATACAAGGTACTACATATACACTCTGTCCTAATCCTGAGATCAGTCCTATGACCCATACTTATTAAGTGTTTGCGTCAGTGTGTGTGTGTGTAACAGCGTATAATCCTGAGATCAGTCCAATTAACAATTTGCTTCCCCTCTATTGTTATCTGAATGCATACATAAAATAGATGTATAGGAGAAAAACCCTAACCCTAACCCCAGGTCAAAAAACCTAACCCTAACCCTAGGTACGGATCAGTATTTGTGTCAGTGTGTGTGTGTATGTCTGTGTCTGTGTCAGTGTCAGTGTCTGTGTCAGTGTCTGTGTCAGTGTGTGTGTGTGTGTGTGTGTGTATCGTGTGTGTCTGTCAGTGTCTGTGTGTGTGTGTCGTGTCTGTCAAGTGTGTGTTGTGTCAGTGTGTGTGTCCTGTGAGAGAGAGAGAGAGAGTTAGGGGATACCTAGAGCTCGAGGAGGAGAGGGGGATGTCGGAGTAGCCGCAGCCGTGGATCGCCGGAGAGGGGGGGAAATCGCCGGTCGCCGGAGAGGGGGGAAATCGAAAGTTTTCGAATATTTCGACAGATGAGGAAAAAGAAAACTTAGCCCTAATTAACCAAATTTAGCGACGTTTAGCAACGACATATAACAACGTCGCTAAAATAAGATTTAGCGACGTCAAATACGTCGCTAAACACGTTGCTAAATATTTTCAATATGTACGTCGCTAAATACGTCGCTAAACGTCGCTAAATCAGACATATTAGCGACGTTTAGCGACCTTAATTAAAATTATAGCGACTAATCTTTTAAAATCTTAATAAAAGTTGCTAAATGTCGCTAAATGTCGCCATTTAGCGACGTCTAGCGACGTTTTTTATGGAGTCGCTAATTTAGCGACGTATTTCTTTGGAGTCGCTAAAATGCGTCGCTAATCCCGCTTTTTCTAGTAGTGGTAGCTCCGTTTTAGTTTCTGTCAGTTGCTACGCGTAGACTGTATAACCCTCTCGGTGCCCGTACAACTCGTTCGGTGTATCGCGTCCTGTGGTGATCGTACACCGTGATCCAAAAACAGGAAAAATAACGCCATGTTTCACCCCGGAACTGAGTACGCCCCGCCAAACGGGATGACTTGGTCGCACACGGTCTTTACCAAACCGTGCGCATCATTGATACGGATGTGTGGGATTTCGCAGAAGTCGATTCGGATGTGCGTGCACACCGGAATCAACGCGTATCCGCCGACACCGTCCCGTATCCGTCCATTCTGGAACACGCTGTAACTTTTTGTACACACGTCGAATCAAGACGAAACTTGCGCCATCATACTCGTAGCAATACGCTGGTCCAGTGACCCAAGTTTGGTCCGATTCTGAGAACGTTGACAAAATCGCGTATCGTGGGCCCCACAGGCTCCACTTGACGGACGATTTTGTGATCGGCTCATCGGAATCCAATTCTGAAAGTTCCGTTGGGTTCGTACCATTGTTCCTGACTTGTTGACACTGAGTTGGAGGAATTTGGAGACCTTTGACCCTGACCCGCTTTTCGGTGCAAAGTGGCCCACATATGGAACCCGCTTTGGCCCGGAAATGACCTTTTTGCCCCTGTGTCCAAATTGGACTTAAGGACAGGCGTTTCTAGCTATTTAATATCTTCTGAGACTGTTGGTGATTTTTATTACAGCTTTTGGAGTAGTACCTACAGGATCCACTGATACAGGGACGACTGTTGGTATTCGGACCCCAGGCAAGTGTACCTTGCCAAACTCTGCAGTATTGTTATATATTTTCTTTGCTTCATTTATATTGCTGTGCATGCTTAACCTAGAACCGTGTGACGTACTTAGCGTCCGATTATTAGTCGGGTGCCAACACTGTACGCGGTGTTGGGTACGGTCATCTAGAGATGGACATTCGTGACACTTTATATTCTCGTACTTGTCTTACCAAGTACACTTTGACCCAGGAAACTTGACACTTCTCATGAGACAGGATCTTCTCGAGATATTCGTGGTGATTCTGTATAGGATACAGGACTGGACATGGACATTATATTCTTAGATATTGTATGACTTGTTGCATTAGCTATGATCCCGCTTGACATGGACATGAGACATTATGGTCATGATGTGCGTGGTTACATTGGGTGGGAGAGACACACAGGCTACAGGCTGTTCCATATATATATACATCTACTATTATTGAGAGGTCGTAGACTCTCGGAGCAGAGCTAGACCCACTACCGGTTATTACCACTACCGGCTCCCCGACACAGAGCTTGTAGTGGCTCAGCCTGAGTACTCGTGCTGCTCTCACTTGCATTTTCACATAGATGGTTACTTACTTGCCCTATTTATCTCATTATCTGCTGCACTGCTTATATTTTGGCTTGTATATTTTCTGTACCTTGCTATGTCCCCTGAGGACCTGGATATGGATTATGTCCCCAGGATTTGAGGACAAGATCTATCCCGAGATATACGGGACCGCAGCAGAAGCTGATCCAGGAGCTGTACCGCCATCCGAGGATGAGGTGTTAGCCGAAGACTTCGCCTGAGCATCCATGTTCTTGCTTAGTATTTATTTTTATTTATTTCAGTCATTTATTTCTGGTCTGTTGAACCATTGTATCAGATAATTATCGGGTTGTTCCCCGAAGCACTTTGTGAGACTAGCTGATGATTTACATTCCTTATTTATTCTGTGGATCATATTTTATATCTTGTGTGGATGAGATTAGTTGTGCCATGTTGTCGTAGACTTGTTTTACAGCTTAAGTATGCTTTGATGGATCCATTAAATTGGGTTGTCCATCGGTGCGTGCTGCTGGCCATTGCCACGTGTCTAGTCCCTCGGTATTTTGGGACTGGGGCGTGACAGGGGTGGTGGCCCATGTGGGTTGAGTTTCCTAGAGGGATTAAGTGTGAAACCAATATGACAATATTGATTTTGTCACCACCTTTGGGAAGTTTTCCTTAGGAGCTAAGCCCTATAGGGGCTTAGCGACTCGGACTCGGGCGCAAAGTGACACTTTTTTGGCACACTTTGCACTTAGCACGTTAGCATCGTCGTATGGCGCTGGTGCGCTCATTCCATACGCGAGTTTCATGCACGACTACTTGCACGGGCGCATGCTTCTTGGAGCTATGCGGCCAGGAGCCCATGCGGCCCGGTGCCCACGCGACCAGGGGCCTTGCTGCCTGGAGCTATGCGGCTAGCAAATTAGCTTGAGCGAGTCGAGTGTCACACCCCAGTCCCAAAAAAGTAGGACTAGAAATATGTAACATGCCAGCTACGCATTCGACCAGACTCTGGTCCGACTCGAATACGTATAAACTGTATAATAAGGGTAACTATCTAAGAATATACTAAAAATATATTTGTCACAATCCACATAAAGAACAAAATATCAAGAATGAATTACATGTGCTAAAGTCGGCCGCCCAGTAACACATAAGCTTGAATAGACTCGAGAAAGAAATATGAGTCTATAAAAACTAGGCTACATCAGCAGATGAATAAACAATATGAATAAATAACCATAACTCTGGTAGAAATGATATAAGTACCTGTCACCAATGCCCGCATGAAAAGCAACACACATCAGCAACTCCAAAGACTCTATAATCGTCTATGCTGCAAAAACTGGCAGGGGATCAGCTCCTCAGAGGGACGTAACAAGGTACAAGAAAACAACAAACCAGAAGTAAACAGTGTAATAAAACAATAATCCAGGGTAAACTACTGTAACCAACTATGTGATATGCAAATGAGAGTATGGTATCGTACCCCGGGCTGGTACTCACGGAAGATCTCAAGAGACACTTCCGTAATCTAATAGTACACTTAAGGCTCTGTATGGGAGAACCAGGAGGAAGCTGTATATATATATATATATATATATATATATATATATATATATATATATATATATATATCCACACTTAAACCCTCTCACGTGCACAACAACTCAATAACACAACAAGCGACCTATTTGAAGTACCGTTAGTAAACCTTCTTGTGCACTTGCACTCAAACCCAAGTAAGACCCAAACAACTAGACCCTATACAGCTTTGGTTGCAATTTTCTGTTAATTTATTTTAATTTTATTTCGTTAAAATATATTTTCTTAAATAAAACAGAAAATTAACAAAATAAATTGCTCCCCCACCAATTAACAAAATAAATTAACAGAAAATAAAAAAAAACAGAAACTAATTGAAAATATATATATATATATATATATATATATATTATATATATATATATATATATATATATATATATATATATATATATATATATATATATTACTTTGCCTGGGAGAGGAGAGAGGAGAGGGGAGGGGAGAGAGAGAGAGAGAGAGAGAGAGAGAGAGAGAGGAGAGGAGAGGAGAGAGAGAGAGAGAGAGAGAGAGAGAGAGGAGGGGAGCGGGAAAGAGAGGAGAAGAGAGAGAGAGAGAGAGAGAGAGAGAGAGAGAGAGAGAGGGGGGAGCGGAGAGGAGCGGAGAGGAGGAGAGGAGAGAGAGAGAGAGGGAAAACGTCCTTTGGAAGGACCTTTTTTTTTAGGAAAAACGTCCTTCCAAAGGACGTTTTCCTGAGTATAAATTTTTTTTTCTCTTCGTTAACGGAGAGTTAACGAAAAGCATAAAACGTCCTTAGAAAGAACGTTTTGATACTCTGCTTGTAAATTTTAAAATTTTAATATTTTTTTGGAAATTTTTTATATTATAATGCTCTCATTAAAAATTTTCGTTAAATTTATGTAGTAGTTTTGGCTCTCTAATTTGATACAATAATTTTTGATCGAATTGGTGAACATTCATTCTAATTTTGATAGGTTTAAAAAATATAGACTCCTTTTAAACAGTGATAGATATTTTCAATCATTTGGAATTTAGCAAGTTCATGTATGGATATTGAAAGCTAGAAGTCAACAAAACTTGGACTTTTCATAGTACTCCTTTTCCCAGAACGACGAAAGGACAGCTCCACAGAATCACAAAGTTTCTGACCAGTTTATAACCGTCGAATTAGGATCCAAGGGCTGTTGTGGAGCAAGAAAACAGACGGAGGGGATCACAACAGAAAAGATAAATGAGAACGTTTTTTATTTTATTTTATTCAATCTCAACATGAATGACTAAGTTTATATTATGTGTCCATTATCAAATGGATTGGAGCCATCTAAAATCTGCAAATTTACAATGGACTATGCTAGAATTACAACCAAATGTCTACATCTCTCTTACGACCCTCAACGTTCACGTAACGGCCGTCCATTAAAAAAAATATATATATATATAAGATATGATAGCTGTCTGAGTGGTCGTCACGTGGCCGAAACATCACATGACGATCGTTCATTGAAAAAAAAGTAAAACCGAAAGATGGCCCACATAGCAGAAGAGATGAGAGGGTTGTAAGAAGATTGTAAGTATTTGGTAGTAAACTTGGCATTATTGATTTACAATATAAATTAGAAAATTATTTATAATAAAAAATATTTAACATTTTAGAAATTGTAATAATTCTTGTGAAAAGAATATTTAAATAATCTTTTCACAAGTTCTATAGTAACTCTACAGTATACATTCTGAAGACTTTTTCAAATAATTCGGACTTTATAGGCTGTACAAAGCTGTATCAGAAGAGCAAGTGAGAAATTTTTAAAATATGGCTAAATTTTACTTTGATACCCTAAGCTATTATAAATGTTCAATTTGATATCCTAAACTTTTTTAATCATTAACTTGATACCCTCAATTATTAAGACTTTGTAACTTAATACAAAAAAAAAAAAAAAATGTAAACTACCCCTCCTCCCCCTCCCTCACCAGTCTCTCCGCTCCCCCTCTGGCCGACCCCCCTCCCCACTCAATCTCTCCACCTCCCTCTCCGGCCAAGCAGCACGCATGGGCCCACAAGGGCGTGCGAGCAGCAGTGGCGGCAACAAGAGCAGCGCTCGGGCGGGCATGGACTGCGCAGGGGGAGGTGAACGACGGGAGGATGGAGGAAGGGGCTGGGAAGAGAGAGAGAGGAGGGTATTTTAGAAAATTTATTTTCAGGATATTAACTTGAACATTTTTAAACTTTAGAGTATTAAGTTGAACATTTAGAATAGTTGAGAGTATCAAAGTAAAATTTAGCCAAAAAATATTGTGTCCGACAAAAATGAGTACTTTCAACTTTGTTTTTTTTTTTTGTGCCATCAAACAATGACATCACATTGTCAGAAAATCCGGTAGAAATCTACAATTTACCATTTTCATAAAATTACGTATAGAGTATAGAAAGTTCAAAAAATTGTATCCAGAGTATAAAAATTTTAAAATTATGTACAGAACATAGAAACGTCTTCAAAAATAACGTTTTTGAACAAAAGTCCAAAATTGTCCTTTTAAGGATGTTTTGGAGCAAATTATGTATTGTAAAATTCGTCTTTTAATCCGTCTGTTATAATGAAAAAGTAATTAATAATAATATTTGCATCAGAATGTCCTTTTAAATGGCATTTTTAGACAATTGTTCAAAAATGTCTTTTTTAAGTACGTTTCATTGCTCTCCTCTGAAAATTTCGAAACTTTATTGCTCTGGATGCAATAAAATAAAATTTCTATGTTCTATATACAATTTTTTGTACCATTTTTTTTTTCTATATTTTATGTTTTTTTTTAATTTTTTTAGTTTGACTTGGCATGCAAGGATTCATATGCTTTCAGACTTGGCAGACTTGGTGAAGAATCTTGATCACTTCCATAATTTTGTTCAAATTCCGAGCATAAGCATGCAAGTGATCTCATCTCAACTACTTCACAAGAATAACGTGGGATTCACATTGTACTTAAAAAAAAATCGAAATATAATAGGTTTATAAGAGATGTGGACGTTGACAATCCAATTGTCTCACATAGATAATTTTATGACAAATCTTTAATATCTTGAGAAAACCAGGACTGGTTGTAGCAAAAAGGAATCCTATACACCTGAAAATAGAGACCAATGAAAATTTTAGACCATACTAAAAATTTAATTTTTTATAAAATTTGGACCGACCCTAAAATCTTGGTCCTTGTGTAAAATTTGGACCGATCCATTTCTAAATGGGGACACTATATCAATTTTGGACGTTCCTAAAAATGGGGATCTTTGTTAATTTTCGAATCCTAACCAGCTAGGCTCATGTCAATTTTTTTTAAGTAGAACTTAAGTTTAACAAAATTAGTGACAAGAGAATATAATTTGTAGAAATTTTCAGGAGAAAACAAAAACGTGTCTAGTACATACGTTCTCTCTCACGTATTAAAAAAAAAAAAAAAAAATTAAACAAACGAAAACGCACCTAGAACATGTGTTCTCCCTCAAATTTTTTATTTTTTTATTTTTTTTAGAAAAGAACACGTTAAAAAAAAAAATGCAGCCGCACGTACTACGTGCGTTTCTGCTAAATTTTTAAATTTTTTTTAAAAAAAGGAAGAAAATAACTCGTTAAAAAAAAATTTAATCGGGAGCACGCACGTACTACGTGCGTTTTCAAAAAAAAAACATTTAATAAATAAATAAATTATATAAATTATTTTTTTGGCTCGGTTTTGTTTCACCCGAACACCTTCCGGGAATCTTGCTTCCTTTAGTCATTTAGGAAGGAATCTAGCTTCCTTTAGTCATTTAGGAAGTGATGGTTCACTGCCAACTTTTGTTGGCTTGTGTGTGTGTTGGGGGAGGGTTCATTTGACCGTGTGTGTGGGAGGGTGGTAGGAGTTCGGGTGTTGTATAGGATGTAAGAGGATTGAAGTTTAACCGAGGAGGAAGAGAGCAAGAAGATAAGGGTACTGGAAGAAGAAGAAGAAGAAGAAGAAGAAGAAGGAAAGCAATTTTTTACAAGGTTATTTAGTTAAACTAATTCTTAAATATTTTAGATAATATTATTTTTTTAGATGATCATGTGTAGAAAAAAATATAAATTGCTTTTGAATAAAGTTAATTGTTTGATGGTAGCAGTGTAAACTTAAATTCTATTACTAATTTTAACCATAATTTTTTAATTATCCTTCAAATCCTAATATAATCATCCCTCAAATCCTAATCATAATCATTCCGATATTATAATTATTTTATTGATGGCAAATCAAAATGATGGAATGATTCCAGGTGGGCACACTACTTTCGCTATTGTCCAACAACGTGTGTCACATATATAATCCTTAATATTTGGTGGACAGGTAATCCTAAGTTTTAATTACTTAATATTAGTTAGTGTTTATTATATATTAATAATTTAATAAAAAATGATGTATATTATATAGCTACATGATTATGTCGATACAAAACTGCGCGAGCGTGGTGAATGGCGGCAAGGATGGGAGCTGGCTAGTGCCCTAAAGGACTTTGTGCAGTCCTTTGGATTTCATCATGTGGACATGATACGATTTCTGCATTATGATAGGAATTTGATTCTGAGTCTCATTGAGCGTTGATGGCCCCAACGCAACACATTTTATTTGCCAGTTGAAAAGATGACAATCACATTAGCCGACGTGGCAGAAATCCTAGGATTACCAATTATAGGTGATCCTATATATTATGATGATACAGTAAAATCTAAAGAGCTGATTAGGACATATCTTGGTGTGGAGCCACCATTAGATTTAGGAAAGGATTACAATGTCAAGCTCACTTGGCTTCGTTCTACCTTCAGGGATATCGGCGATACAACAGATGAATCACGGGTATTTCTATTTTTATTCAATACTTAATAATATTGCTTAGTTAATTTATCTGATAATAAATCTTAATGCTTAATTTCAGGTAATGTGTTGCACTAGGGCATACTTACTTTGCCTGTGTAGTTCATTTCTATTTTTCGATGGAACGAAAAATAAGGTAAATGTACATCTATTACTGTTTCTAGTTGATTTGGGTACACGTACACGTCATGCATGGGGTGCAGCTACATTGGCCTTCTTATATCGGTCTATGACAAATTTTGTGAAACTTACGCCGGAAGGCAGATTTTCAACAAACGTATGTGTTTGTGCAATACTGATAGGTATAAAATGTGCACATTTATTTACACTATATTATTTATCATGCAAAGTTGACTTATTAGATTGACGTCATGTTATTTGTGTAGATATGGTCATAAGAATTTGGTATTGGAAGGCCAATATGTCGATATGGAGTCGAGGAGCAAGATTTCCTTCTGCTTGCCGGTGGATGACTGAGAACACAGATCAATATCACTGTCAATACAAGGTAGCATCGATTTACTGAGGCTCATTTGACACAATAAACCATTATGAGGTAAATTTAGTTAATTATTGCTTAATAAATTGTTAATTTATTTAACTAAATGGATATTCGACGTGATAAATGATTATTTATTATTTGAACAACAATAAATAGGTAGTCTGGATGTCCTGTAGTGTCCCAACTAAGATATCGATAACGTCACGTCAGGAGAGTCTCCATAGATATTATATCATATACAGTTGCGACATTATGTTTCATCCAGCTGATCATGTTATGCGACAGTTGGGGTTGAAGCACATAATATCCCATGAGCCTTTACCTTCTAGTCATACTAGAGCCAATACATCTGTACGACTTCGGGATGCGGTTTGTGGTTGGACTTCCAGATTTGAGATGCATAGCGTGGAACATATGTCTGAAATAATGACATGCAGGGCCGATGGTAAGTCAATTAGGTTATTAAATTTATAGTAAATTATATTTTCAGATTTTAAACTGACGGATTCCAACTTGTTTGATTTTGCAGTGGTGGGTTCATACGAATATAGGATATGGTACGGGTCACCGCGTATTAAAAACAAGGTATTAGTTTTAGCTGAGCTTGGATTTCAACATCGGACTATAGACGATCTTAGCTTGTGTACGTTGAATGAACGTGTAAATTATGCGGTACGTTATGTTCATTATTATTATTTAGGTCAATATTTACATGCAGATGATTGGTACTTAATAGATTTGTAATTTCAGATACCCGTACTATCTCAAGGATCTACAGATCCTGATATCAATCCACGAGCTCTTTTACATGACGCGTCACAATTTTTGGGCACATCCTTGGAGCCGTCGATGGTTCAAGTAAATATCTAGCCGGATCATCCAGCCGCCATCATTTCTCAAAGACTAGCACGTCCTCATATTTCAAATTTTTTTTACGTGTTCTTTTCTTCTTTTTTTAAATAAAAAAATTAAGAAAATTTCAAAATGCACATAGTACATGAGGCTTCCGATAAAAATATTTTTTTTTAGTGTTCTTTTCTTTTTTGCCCCAAAAAAAATTTGAAAATTTTGAAAACGTGCGTAGTACGTGCGGCTTCAGATTTTTTTTTTTAACGCGTTAAAGAAAAACAAATTTAAAAAAAATGAGAGAGAACACATGTACTAGATGCGTTTTTGTTTGTTTAATTATTATTTTTAATACGTGAGAAAGAATGCATGTACTATGTGCGCTTTTGTTCTCTTCTGAAAATTTTATCAAACTATGTTCTCTGTCCCTAATTTTGATAAATTTGAGTTCTCTGTGGAAAAAAATTTGGTCTAAATTGCACGGAACTGACTTTGGGCACTAGAGATAACTTTGAAACCTGGTTAGGGTGTCCAGTCACAATCATTATAATAAATTTGTCAGCCGGTTGAAATTAATATTTCAGTTAAGTAAGTTTATTTGAATATTTTCTTCCTTAAATAATATTATATCGATATTTTTAAAATAAAAAAATATTATATCGAAAAATAATATTTTTTAAAATTAATTTGGTTGTATGCTAATTTTGTTATGTAAAATGACGTAAACATTTATAAAATGTGTTACGTTGTAGATACATCGCGTGTGCCAATGCACTATAATCCAATAGTTTAAGTTTTTGATTCAATTTCAAAAGACAAAAGGGGTTTGAATCAGCACGTAGTTGAATTTGATTTTTGCCATATATATCTCACAACCCGTTTTGAATTGGTTTAGCCACCAACGAAGAATCGTGGTTCAATGACTCACAAAAAGAGTTAGGACTGAGAATTTAGGGACCGTTTGGTATGTAATTTTGATTTTATTTCGGTCAAATTTAGGATGAAAACATATTTCTATTCTCGGTTTAAGTTTATGTTATAATTTTTTTTTTTTCAAAAAATGTAAATAACTAGATAAACAATTTGTCCACAAAATATAGAAATCTTTTTTTTTTTAAGAATAGATGGATTTTTTTTTTATCCGGATAATTTTTTTTTTTGTCCAAGTTTTGTTTTCTTATTCTTGTTTTTTTGTAATTATTTTTAAGGGTTTTTTCTTTTTCTTTTTTCATTTTTTGAATATTTTTTTAAAGAATGACTTTTTTCGTATATTTTTATTTTCATATTTGTATGATTTTTGGTTTTTAATCTTTTTACTTTTTTAAGAATGATTTTTTTTCCAGTTTTTTCTTCTTTTAATTTTTTTTGTTCTTTTTCAATTTTGATTCATTTTTAAATTGTTTAGCCTTTTTAAATTTTTTTCTTGGAATATATATATATTCACTGTACGTAGAAATATAATTTTTTTTATAAATTTAATTTACAAAATAAAAAATTTCTGCTATAAATGACTCTACTCAAGGTGTTAATTGGACCGAGCGGCCTGCAACCCGGTCCTTAACCGGCCCGGTTAAATCCGTTCTGTGTCTGGTCAACGGACTGAACCGGCTAGGCTCGACCCACAAGCGACCCGGGTTCATATTGGGTCTAGAAAATAGGTCCGATAGTACGACCCGTCATGTTGAAATAACCGAACCGAACCGTTTCACCCCCAAAATTGGGCCAACCTGACCCGGCTAGGCCCGGTCCCCCAAAATCCTCGTGGACCCAACTTTTGGCTTTTATATATATCCCATTTGCTCCCCTAGCTTTCGTCTCTCAGTGTCAGTGTCGGTCCAGTATAGTGCTTTCGTCGTTGGTGTTCTTTTCGATCTCTACGCATTTCACGCTCCACCGAAAAATTTCTCTGCCCCTACCGTACTCCAGCTTGGTAGTTTCCACCGCATGTCCAAGATTGAACCCTGGGATTTGACGGCGGACTTGAAAAGCCACCTACAAACGCTCTACGTCCAATCATCCGAATAACACTTGCATCCTATGTCTTAGCGCGGCTGCTGGCACAAAATTAGCCGACGTTTATTCCTCATATACCGTCATTGTTTCTTCTCCGAGAAAAAAAAATTATATATATATATATATATATATATATTATGTTGGAGGGGTACTTTAGTAATTTACCTTTCCAACACACATATTTTTCTTGGGGGTATTTTGAAAATACCCCCAATACTATGGCTGCTTTTTAAATCGTTTGAAGAGTATTTTGATCATTTTACTAAAAATGATCAAAATATTCTTATAACAACTATATTTTAATAATATTTGGTGTAATTTGACACACAAAAATTACTAAGAATAGGATATATATATATATATATATATATATATATATATATATATATATATATATATATATATATATATATTTCAAATTTATAATAACAAAATTTTTTTCCTCTCTTACAATATTAACAAGCAAATAAAATTTTGAAGGCCGAAGTAACAACTTTCTAGAGAATGAAGTATAATTTTTGAAAAATTGAAATAAATCTATATGTAAATCATGAAAAAAAATAAAGATTTAGTATGAAGATTTAAAAAAACATTGGACGTTGGTTTGAAAACACCACTCTTTGTTTTTTGGTTCTCAATTAGCATTTTTAGAAACTATGTGCTTTTGGCCCAATTTTTAAACTTCAAATTTTTCTATGTTAATTTTTTCAATAGGTTTAGTTTATCATATCTGATCCTTGTTGATATAATAAGATGACGGTTCCATCTTTACCCAAACTATATTATATATTTGATTTGTTTATTATTTAAGTTTAATTTAAAAAATTTAGATTAAAAACATTTTATGTTTATTTTTCAAATGATTAAGTATATGTGTGCCACTTAGGTGGTGTCCAAACCGTTGGATCTGGTATGTATTATTGGGAATGTTTGGGTTCAAATTATGGTCTTACAAAAAACTTTACGGATTTTTTCATTTAAAGTAATAAAAAATTATATATTTATAAAAAACGGGAAAAGTTTTAGGAAATTGCGGATGGGGGGACCACTCGCCAACTCAGTTGGCGAAGTGCTGAGTTGGCGAGTATCTCGCCAACTGAGTTGGCGGGGCGCCCTCCTCGAGGGGCCGCTCGCCAACTCAGTTGGCGAGCCATGCACAGTTGACTTTTTAGCCGTTGGCCAACGGCTATTTTCCAACGTTCTCCTCCAATTCCTATAAACACCCCCCCACCCAACACTCCTCACACCACATTCTCCTCCTACCCCAAACACTCCTCACACCACATTCTCCTCCTCTTGATATTTACTGGCGATGGCTACCCGCAATGACGGTCGTATTTGGCGGACCGACTACCGCGCTTATTATTAAGCAACGTGAAGAGCATATTTCTGCTCAGATTTTTACTGGCGAGGTAATTTTTGAAATTACAAGTTGCCAACTTTATTAATGTATATATTTTTTATAATGCCTATGTTTACTTTATTAATGCATATAATTTTTATAGTTATACGACCATGATAATGCTTTACGAACCCGGATCCACGTACATTGGCGGTCTGAAAGGAATTATCGTACGTGGGAGCTTAATCCAGCTCAAAAGGCTTTGGTGGAATCCTTTGGATTCCACTATATAGATCGTGTTAGATATTTAATTCACGATCTTCATTTAGTTGTAAGCCTTGCGGAGCGTTGGTGGCCAGAACGCAACACTTTTCAACTCCCATTCGGCGAGATGACGATCACCCTTTATGATGTGGCGAATATACTAGGGTTACCTATTAAAGGTAACGCTATATATTTTGATCCGCACTTAAAGGGATCTGATCTGATCCGGAGTTATCTTGATGTTAGCCCTCCTTCAGGTCTAAAAGACGGCAATTATGTGAAATTTTCATGGCTCCGTGGCAACTTTATAGACCTACATCAAACTATTGATGGGGTGGTTGATGTAGATGAAAATCGGGTATGTATTTTTTTTAGTAAATTTGTTTATTACTTAATTTAGTGGTGCAATTCTATATAACACTTAATAAATCCAGGTCATTCGTTGCACTAGAGCGTATCTGCTCTGTTTATGTGGTGCAATTCTATTTTCCGATGCATCGGGAAATATGGTAAATGTGCAGCTTTTACCATTCTTGGATGATCTGACAAATCCTACTGAGCATGCGTGGGGAGCTGCTACTCTTGCATTTTTGTACGCCCAGCTGACAGAATTTGTCAGATCGAATCGCAAGAGTATTTGTGGATGTATTTCACTGATACAGGTATGAATTAAAGACCTTAAAAAGTTAGAGTAATTTTATACGCAAATTATGTTTGTACTAATGTCATTTTTTTGTTTTATAGTTCTGGTCCTACGAGCACTTTTATATTGGTAGGCCTGTTACCAGCATTCTCAGTGATGTTGGAGTATTTTCAGTTGCTATGCGCTGGCCTACAGACGTAGTGGATTATCAACACTACCAATACAGGACTGTATCACTATATCGTAGCCAATTTGATACACTGCGGTATAATCAGGTAATTTTTAAATATGCAATAAATATCTTTAAATTATTTAAGTTTTGATCGTAGATAAACATCACATCTAATTGATACAATATCTTTAAATAGGTAACCTGGTTACCGTACTCATGTGAACCTGATGCTCCAGAAATCAAGATGACATCCTATGCATTTAGTTTACACAGATGTCATATTATATATGATCGGTTCACCATGTACCACCCGGCAGACCGTATTCTTCGGCAATTCGGAATGGCCCCAATAATTTCCGATGATCCACCGACAGTCGGTTATCAGACATTAAATGCATTCCAACGAATCATTGGTCTAGTTGCTGACTGGAATAATCGGTTCGAGAATTATAGTGTCAGGGGCATGTCTCCCATACTAAATTCTGCTGAAGAATGTAAGTTATAAGTTACTCATTATTCGTATTGATTTAGTGTAAATAGTTTGCTAAAATTTTGTTTATATTTTGCAGACATAGGTAGCCTCGACTACAGGTAATGGTGGGGATGCCCTCTTATGAGCAACCGAGTATACCACTACGAGGAGCCCAGGTTCAAAACTAGATCTGTAGACGATTCTACTCTGCGTGCTTTTGCCGATGGAATACATAATTTGGTATGACTTCATTATACTTCCAAAAATACATATACATAGATATGATAAATATATTAATTTACGTGTTCTTCAAATTTCAGAGTGGTGTATACCAACAATTTTTGCAACAACCTGAGATAAACCTTCACCCACAAGGTCGACTTCTTATGGAGGAACTTGTGACTCGTGTTGAGCAGCTGGGTATTGGACGGGAACCGGAAATACCTCCAGTACAATCCCGTCTTCCACCGGACTATCCGACCGGCTTAGTACGACAGAGACACTCTCGTCGTCGGCGGCGGCGGGATACTGCTGACTCGGGCCCGAGTGACCAGTATGCTGAAGCGGGGCCTAGTGACCAGTATGCTGGAGCGAGCCCGAGTAACCAGTATGCTGGAGCGGGCCCTAGTTACCAGTATGCAGGAGCGGATCCGAGTTACCAAACTGCTGGAGATGAAAGCTACCAGATATTCACACAATTTTTTTCGACTCCATCAGCACCGCTGCCTACCCAAACTCAACAAGACGAGGATTAGTAGAAAATTTGTAACATTGTATGATTACAATTTTTGTATGATTTGTAATGGTTTTTTATTACAATATTTGGGTATTGAATAATTCTATTTTAATCTCTCGGTTGACTAGTACATCTTCTTCGGTTGTGTCCCGTAGCACCACAATTACTGCAACGTAGATCTCTTGTCGATGAATCCCGGGGTTTGAGAACTTTTGCTACAGAAAACAGGAGGAGGAAGCTGTAAAAATAGGAGGAGGAAGCTGTGAAAATATGAGGAGGAGGAGGAGAGTGTGTTGTGTGAGGAGTGTTGGGGGAGGGGGTGGGGGTGTTTATAGGGGTTCGAGAGAGCCGTTGGAGGCCAACGGTGCATGGCCCGCCAACTGAGTTGGCGAGCAGCCTCTCGAGGAGAGCGCCCCGCCAACTCAGTTGGCGAGATGCTCGCCAACTCAGCACCTCGCCAACTGAGTTGGCGAGTGGTCCCCCCTCCGCAATTTCTCCAAACTTATCCCGTTTTTTATAAATATATATTATTTTATTACTTTAAATGAAAAAATCCGAAAACTTTAAGTATATATAAAGTTCATTAATGTAAAAAAAAAAAATCAAGTCTTTACTATGGGTCTACTCGTCAAAGGGACGTACGAACTCTCAAACTCAAAATAATTCTCACACTCTTATAAAAACTCTTATAAAAAACTCTTACTTAAACAAGAGGGGGGAGAACAACTGATATTTATCTGAAATGGAACTGTCCTTTTTTTTTTTTTACCATGATTAGAGAAAAATGTATGCTCTCGATAAATAAATTTAATGTAATAATTTTGTAGATCAATTTTCATATAAAATTCTTTGAGTAATTTCTTTTTCTAGTGGACTGCAAATCACTGGAGACTCCAAATCATTGGACAAATTGGACCCTTTGATTTATGACCACAAGTCTATATGGCTTGGGCCTATGAAAACAAAATGAGCACAAAACCTGGGAAAAGAAAAGAGAACACAATAGTTGGAGCTATATAACTCATTTCCCATAAAAGTATGTCTGCAGACATGACCGCGGACCACACGTCCAAACCCTATTGTCCCACTATTGTCTCGCACCCGCACAACTGTGACCTGTAAATGGGAAGGCGCAACGTGGACTGCGGGCCAAAAGTGCAGTCCAAAACCACGGTCCACGTAGCATCGTCTGAGATTTTATTCTAAAAAATGAAAGTGCATGTTAATGCAACAACTGTTTAATCTATGTTGCATAGACACAAAAAAAAACAAAATGGCATCCCTATCCTCCATATCTTGGATGCATTCGATTCCGTGTCCATATTAATGCAACACAGTATGCAATATCCATAGTGTACAAAATTTTCCGGAGGCGTGCGCTTTTTCTTTATATAGTTCTATGTAATTATGATAGTTAAAAACAATTAGGAGTTCTACATGTGTTTCATGCTTTCCTGCAAATACAGCATTTGTTTTCAATACTTAAAACTTGTAGAGAAACAATAATTAGTTCTTTGGCCCAACCCAACAGTTACAATTACTGAAATTTCATTTCAAAAAAAATAAAAATGAAAGCATATATATGGCAAAGCAAAATCCATCCTGAATCCTTAAGAATCACTAGTTGAGGGGGTTGCTCAATAAGAGCTAAAATGAAACATAATTGTAATCCAAATTGCAAAAGCTATCGTAAATAAAATTCAACTAAAATTGTGGAAAGAAGTAAATAAAGTCCAACTAAAATCATTGAGAGGGAGGGAGCTGTAGCCCAAGCATAACCTGTACTGGATAATAGTGAGGCCCATGGAAGATCAAACAGTCCTTGCTGTCACGCCACAGTCCCAAAAATACGTAGGACTAGGATACGTAAGCATGCCAGCCGCATGGATATGGCAACTCCAATATATGGAAACCAAATTCATACGTACGCTGTAATATGAATATAAATTCACAAGTGGTATAAAATGTAATACAAGTCACAGGGTAAAATCTAAATCTCATCCACCAAAATCATATAGAAATAAATAACCAGTATCTATGAAACTAGATCTCAATAAGAAGTATCTAAGGATGATAGTTGGATGAAAATAAATCCACTACCAACTCGAATATAAGAGCAAATACAATAGGAGTACAACACCACAACACAATATAAGAATACCAGCTATCCATCACAGCTCGAAGAGAAGACATCCTCGGATCACATGTAACCATCCAAATCTGTGCTCCTGCAAATACTCAAAAAAAGATACACCTGGCAGCGGACCAGGTCCTCAGAGGGACGTAATAAGATACAGAAAATACGAGCCAATTTGAATACAATAAACATGCATATGGTTTGAAAATAAATAAGTACGCTGTACAAGACAATCTATATGAATGCAAATGAGGACAACTTTTCGACGTATGGGCAAGGGTAGGCTACTCGATCTACCTCACAACTCACACACACGTCAATGGACATTAGAAATTGACATACCGCGGGGGTAGCGACCAGCGAGACTCCAGAAATCGACATACCGCGGGGGTAGCGACCAGCACGACACACGCCCGTAGTGCGAGCTATATACTACGGTTTACCAGAGTGGTTAAAAGCCCATACGCCTAATAATTGTCCTCTATGATACTAAGTGCCATGTGTGTGTCAACATATCTAATACATAGTAATGACTGAAAGAAAACTACACATGCAAGAAATATACAGAATGCAATAAATAAACAGAAATATAAATAGCATGCAAAGTACTGTAAATAATTTGGCAAGGTATCTTGCCTTGGGTCCTGCTGCTGGTATGAATCAGAGTCCAAGTCACAAGTCCAAATAGCCTATGTATTACAAATTTATCACGTCAAAAGATAATTTATTTTAATTTATTTAATTCTGGAATAATTACTCTAAAATCCTATTTTAATCTTATTATTCTGATTTTTATGTTAATTCCTAAATTTTGTCCAAAAAACTGAATTTTATCAACTCGAGACTCATGGCACGCAAATCGAGGCGATCTGTTGACCAAAAAGTCAACCGATACAAACTCGACTTTCATGCATAATTTCCTGTAGATTTTAGCATCAAAAATATACTGGAATTTACGGCTCGTCTGAATTCAAATTTGTTTGGGAATTATGGCACATACAAATTTTGTATTGTGCACCGATGGTTAAATTCTAACCTAGAAGTTCTACAGAATTAACAGTATGTAAATACTTCGAAATAAATTCTGGGAAAAATATATGTCGATGATCTCGATATTAGCTTTCCGAAACTTTAAACGGTTCGTGATTCTGATTCCTGGTTCTCCCGGAATCACGAAAATATCGAAACACGTCTATTTTCGGATATGCTGTACTCTACGAATTTTTCAGAATTTAATACTCATAATTTCGTAAAAAAAATTATATAAACAGAAAGCTAACCTCAATATCGTTCTAACAAAAAAAACTAGAGCGCGTTTGGAGTCCGGAGCTAGGAGATATCGTCTTTTTAATTCGTCATAACTAGTAGAAAATGAGGCTGAATTTATGACAAATTTTGACTATTTTTGGACGAAAAAGAGAGGAATTTGGGAAAAAAATATGAAGGATGAGGTATTTATAATGGTGGAAACTACTTAATTAAATACAACTAGGATTGGTTAATTTGGATAGGATTATGATGAATTTAAATAAGGATATGATATACATTAAGTTGTATTCCTAGTAGGTTCATGATTTGAATTAATTTAAAGTAGAGTTTGAATCTATCTCAATAATTTATAATCTTGAATATAATTAAATATAATACAAATAATTTATAAAATCTTATTAATATCTATTAACACTAAATTAGCATCTATCTAATATTAAGACTATATATATCCAAATAAATCCTAATTAATTTCAAAAATCTAAAATAACCTAAAAATGATTCTAAATAAATATTTATATAAGTAAATATATCAAGAAATTTATTTGCTAATTAAATAACAGAATACTCTAAAGAAATTCAATACCTATAATAATATAAAATATACACAAAATATCTATTTTTGGTGAGGGGATTTACAATCTACCCAACTTAAAACAATTTCGTCCTCGAAATTAAAATAAGGCATAATTTGTTAAATCCTTCACATTCGTACATAAGGTACATCAATCGCAATCTCTTCCAAAAATTTAAATAACAAAATCTATTCAAATCTATCGCGATCACTTCAAAATTAAGATAACCACTGTTTAAATCAAAATTTAACCTGTCGTAATCTCTTCTCGATTTTTTTTCAACATTCAAATCTAACTCAAGTCTATATGACATCCCACATCAAAATTTATATCACCATTTTCAACTATCATAATCTCCTCTAGACTTTGAACAATAAACAATTCTAATCAAATCTTATTCCTATTCTCAAATTAAGAATTTTGTACTCTTCAAATATTTAAACTCAATTTACATCCTCAATATTTCAATTAGGTGACCCAACAATCAAAATTAAACTTTTAATTCAAATCATCAAATTATAAAATTTAAATCTAATTCACCAGTTGTTCAAGTCTAAAATTCTATATTTATCCTAAAAATTTAAATCGATGATTCATCCTTCAATATTCAAATTTTAAATCATGTGCTCAAAGTATAAATATTGGGTCCTCAATATCAAGATTTTTAAAATTCATTAAATCCTCATTATCTTAATCCCTCTTTTAAAATTCTCCACATTTAAAAGGACTTAATCTCTCAATCTAATCCTACTTGATCACAATCTAAAAAAATTCTCCTCAAGTTTAATAATGCAATTTCTACCCAACTTAGAATTTACCCATCTATCACATAAGGCTCTTACACTTAAGAAAAATATTCCTCAATTTATTTTCTCATGTCATTCAATCCTCAAAACTTTAACACCAACTATATCATATGTGATATGCCCTTAATCAATTATGAAAGATAGTCACCAAATAATGTGATTGGCCTATGGGGTATATCTTGTACTATCCGTGTATCACTTATATCCAAGCACGAGATTTCGTCTTTCCGAAACAAGGGAAGACGGAAAGCAACGGAAAAGAGTTCAAGGAGGGGTAATAGAATGGAAGTATGAAAATCAAAGCGTTTAAAGAATTCAAATGGGAATTGTCAAGACAGTTGTGGATTGAAATCTTAATTTGATAATTTCCTATTCGCATGCTCACATCGGTGCAGTTATGTACTTGATATGATATGCTTTGTCGTATCTAGAGGGTAAGTATATTTGTCTACTGGTCCACTATACATCTCAATCTACGTAAAATACTATTGCGAAGGGCGAATTAAGCGCATTATGGCTAGCTAGACCATAATACACTGATTCTGATTAGACAATTTGTATTAGTGTGGTTGATCAGGCCCCAATAACACATATGTCATAAACAAGCTCGATATAAGATTAAGCTTGCAAAAACTAGGCTATAATAGCAGCATAATTCAAGGTAGCACAGAAAATATAACGCTAGATTATGATGTGAGAAGTTACAAAATAATTCAAGTTCGCAATAGCAAAAACAACATAAGCAATAATAATAAAAGACTCTACAATCTCTACAGTTATCATACAACCTCCTTATCTAAGTCGCTAGTCGACCAAATAGGGCAAGGACCTCTAAATTCTATGGTCTGAATAAACACTGTCGTCTTTTGCTAGCATGCGATAAATATCATTCGGTTACACTTCAATTAATAGGTCAAAAGACTATGTGATACTAGGTGTCAAACATTATGGTAAAACTTCTAACTAACTCTAGTAGTGTCTATACTACTCTCAAGTCTTCTTAATACATCAAGGGGTAATGGTATAACAATCTAAAGATAAGGAATTCTAGGTTCACTAGATATTCTAAACTTAGTGGTGTGTCTATATTCTCGTTGTATTCTTAATAGGTGTGCTACTCTAATTATCATCCTAATAACAGGGGTTCCTATATTCTAGCAGGAGACTATACTCAAGGAACTATCAGGGAAGCACATGAATCAAGCAGGATACAATTGTTTAAAATAGAACAGATAGGAGAAGATGAATCATAGTCAATTGTGGATGAGATCCTATACTCTAGTCCTAGGTGCAGGCTTGCTCGGTACAGTAACGTAACCGAGACAATATGCTCCCGACCTGCATGGGCCACCACAAAAATATGTCATGCCCCAGTCCCAAAAATACGTAGGATTAGGATACGTAAGCATGCTAGCTGCATGGATATGGCAACTCCAATATATGGAAACCAAATTCATACGTACGCTGTAATATGAATATAAATTCACAAGTGGTATAAAATGTAATACAAGTCACAGGGTAAAATCTAAATCTCATCCACCAAAATCATATAGAAATAAATAACCAGTATCTATGAAACTAGATCTCAATAAGAAGTATCTAAGGATGATAGTTGGATGGAAACAAATCCACTACCAACTCGAATATAAGAGCAAATACAATAGGAGTACAACACCACAACACAATATAAGAATACCAGCTATCCATCACAGCTCGAAGAGAAGACATCCTCGGATCACATGTAACCATCCAAATCTGTGCTCCTGCAAATACTCAAAAAAAGATACACCTGGCAGCGGACCAGGTCCTCAGAGGGACGTAACAAGATACAGAAAATACGAGCCAATTTGAATACAATAAACATGCATATGGTTTGAAAATAAATAAGTACGCTGTACAAGACAATCTATATGAATGCAAATGAGGACAACTTTTCGACGTATGGGCAAGGGTAGGCTACTCGATCTACCTCACAACTCACACACACGTCAATGGACATCAGAAATCGACATACCGCGGGGGTAGCGACCAGCGAGACTCCAAAAATCGACATACCGCGGGGGTAGCGACCAACGCGACACACGCCCGTAGTGCGAGCTATATACTACGGTTTACCAGAGTGGTTAAAAGCCCATACGCCTAATAATTGTCCTCTATGATACTAAGTGCTATGTGTGTGTCAACATATCTAATACATAGTAATGACTGAAAGAAAACTACACATGCAAGAAATATACAGAATGTAATAAATAAACAAAAATATAAATAGCATGCAAAGTACTGTAAACAATTTGGCAAGGTATCTTGCCTTGGGTCCTGCTGCTGGTATGAATCAGAGTCCAAGTCACAAGTCCAAATAGCCTATGTATTACAAATTTATCACGTCAAAAGATAATTTATTTTAATTTATTTAATTCTGGAATAATTACTCTAAAATTCTATTTTAATCTTATTATTCTGATTTTTATGTTAATTCCTAAATTTTGTCCAAAAAACTGAATTTTATCAACTCGAGACTCATGACACGCAAATCGAGGCGATCTGTTGACCAAAAAGTCAACCGATACAAACTCGACTTTCATGCATGATTTCCTGTAGATTTCAGCATCAAAAATATACTGGAATTTATGGCTCGTCTGAATTCAAATTTGTTTGGGAATTATGGCACATACAAATTTTGTATTGTGCACCGATGGTTAAATTCTAACCTAGAAGTTCTACAGAATTAACAGTATGTAAATACTTTGAAATAAATTCTGGAAAAAATATATGTCGATGATCTCGACATTAGCTTTCCGAAACTTTAAACGGTTCATGATTCTGATTCCTGGTTCTCCCGGAATCGCGAAAATATCGAAACACGTCTATTTTCGGATATGCTGTACTCTACGAATTTTCCAGAATTTAATACTCATAATTTCGTAAAAAAATTATATAAACAGAAAGCTAACCTCAATATCATTCTAACAAAAAAAACTGGAGCGCGTTTGGAGTCCGGAGCTAGGAGATATCGTCTTTTTAATTCGTCATAACTAGTAAAAAATGAGGCTGAATTTATGACGAATTTTGACTATTTTTGGACGAAAAAGAGAGGAATTTGGGAAAAAAATATGAAGGATGAGGTATTTATAATGGTGGAGACTACTTAATTAAATACAACTAGGATTGGTTAATTTGGATAGGATTATGATGAATTTAAATAAGGATATGATATACATTAAGTTGTATTCCTAGTAGGTTCATGATTTGAATTAATTTAAAGTAGAGTTTGAATCTATCTCAATAATTTATAATCTTGAATATAATTAAATATAATACAAATAATTTATAAAATCTTATTAATATCTATTAACACTAAATTAGCATCTATCTAATATTAAGACTATATATATCCAAATAAATCCTAATTAATTTTAAAAATCTAAAATAACCTAAAAATGATTCTAAATAAATATTTATATAAGTAAATATATCAAGAAATTTATTTGCTAATTAAATAACAGAATACTCTAAAGAAATTCAATACCTATAATAATATAAAATATAAACAAAATATCTATTTTGGGTGAGGGGGTTTACACTTGCCAAATAGCAGAAGACAACCATGACGAAATTTCTTCGCAAGCAAGCAGTACACTATGTAAAGATGAACTCACAGAGAAAGACAACAAAACTAGACCTGAAAGTTCACTATTACAAGATTATTATTGGGATTAAATTATATTATTAAATTATATTTATGGTGATTAACTATAGATGGTGATTGGCTGGCTATATATATGGTGATTGGGGTATTGGTATTAAATTGTATTTATGATAATTGGCCATGTGACTTAGGCCCCAAGTTGATATGTGATGAATGAAATACCTAGAATATTATCTCCTATCACTTCTTCACATGGTATCAGAGCCTGAGGGCTATGGCATATTTCTTTGAGCGGCGGCGGTGACGGTATGTCGAGCGGCGACGACGACGGTATGTTGAGCGGCGACTGCAACATGACGAGCGGTGGCGGCGGCGGGACTTCTACGCCGGCGGCATCGCAGATCGATCCCACATCCCCGTATTACCTTGGTTCTAATGACAATACGAGTAATACAATTACGAAAGTGGTATTTCGTGGAGAGAATATGAGGAATGATCGAGATCTATTAGGCTTTCTCTATGAGCTCGACGAAAATTTGGATTTGTTGATGGGTTTATCAATAAACCTTCGGAGAATGATCAATTAGAGGATTGGTATTGCGTCCAATTGATGCTTGTGCAGTAAATTTTGCATACTATCGATGCTTCGGTGAAGAAGACAATACCATACTTTGAGGAGGCGAAACCCCTGTGGGATTCGTTCAATGTCTGATTTAGCGGACTTGCGTCTGGTGGTGGACGTGGACGGGGTGCGGAAGTGCGTGCGACGATGGCAGAACGTGGCTTCGTTGCTGCACAGCCACGGATGACAGATGATGGTGCAGGCGGCGGCGGCGTGCCGGGATTGACTCCGGACCAATGACAACAACTTATTTCTATGCTTCGTAATTCTTCGGCCAAATCTCCGGAGGATCGTATGGTGGGTAAGTTCATTGCACCTTGGATTATTGATACAGGCACTTCGAATCATGTTATGGGGAATTTGGATTTATTGTCGGGGGTGACGACAATGGAGGAGTGTCCGCTTGGACTCCCGGACGGACGGATTACGGTTGCCTCGTGCTGTGGGCGTGTTGTTCTTGCACCAGGCGTGGTTCTCACGAATGTTCTATTCGTACCTCAATTACATTGTAATTTAATTTCTGTGGCACATCTTGTTGATGATAAAAATTGTGTTGTACAATTTATTAAAAATTTATGCGTGGTACAGGACCCCAGTTTGAGGACCCTAATTTGCGTCGGTGAACGGCGGGACGGACTCTATTACATTCATATTGTACCGAAGAATTAGGCCTTGGCAGTGACTGAGACGACTTCTCTGGACATTTGGAATAAGCGACTTGGGCATCCTTATGATAAAGTAGTAAAGTCATTTCCTGTTGTTAGTAGCTCTAGTAGTTCAGTGAATAAGGCATGTGAAGTTTGCCATCAGGCAAAGCAAACTCGAGGTATCTTTCATGTCAGTGACTCCCGGGATGTTGTAATTTTTGATTTGATACATTGTGATCTTTGGGGGCCGTATCCTATGGCTTCTTCGTGTGGAGCTCGATATTTTTTGACGATTGTGGATGATTTTTCTCGTGTTATTTGGGTGTTTTTGTTGATTGATAAGACTGAAGTATACAAGATGTTCTCGTTATTTTTTTCTATGATTGAGCAGCAATTTAATTCCAAAGTTCTCATTGTGCGAAGTGATAATGGTACTGAGTTTAATTGCCTGTGCGACTACTTTGCACATAATGGTATTTTGTTTCAGATATCTTGTGTAGGTACACCTCAGCAGAATGGGGGGGGGGTCGAACAAAAATATAGACATATTTTGAATGTGGCACGTGCTTTACGTTTTCAGGAAAATTTGCCAATTGCTTTTTTTGGGGTGAGTGTACTTTGGCGGTTGGTTATTTGATCAATTGAACTCCTTCGAGATTTCTTGGTTTTAAACCCCCCTATGAAATATTATTTAGTTCTCCTCATTCTTATGATAAATTACGTGTTTTTGGTTGTCTTTATTTTGCCCACAACCAAAAAGCTAAGATGGATAAGTTTGCTCCTCGCAGTCGAAAGTGTATTTTTGTGGGATACCCCCATGGCGAGAAGGGTTGTAAATTGTATGATCTAACTACTGGAGATTTTTTGTCTCTCGAGATGTTAAATTTTATGAGAATGAGTTTTCCTATTCTGTTGAAGATGATCGTGGTGATATGGCTTCTCCTGACCTAGCGCCCCTTGTCTTGGGCGATGATGATTTGGGGTTTGATTTACCTCATATTGATGGGATGGCAATCATGGAGGCTGAGGACGTCGTGGAGGATATCGCGGATGAGGCCGAGGCTGCCGTGGAAGATGCGACAAATGAGGCTGCCGTGGCGGAGGCAGCCGTGGCAGCTTTGACAGCAGAGGATGAGGCGGCAGTAGTGGTATCGAATGGTGAGGGTGCACTGGGGCGTGGCATGCGTACCAAGATTTCGTTTGTGAAGTTTCGTGACTTTGTTACAAATACAATACGAAAATTGTTTCATAGTCCTCCCTCCCAACATTCTACTACGTCCAATCACTCATCAGGTACTCCTTATCCTATAGCACATTTTTTGAATTGTGATCGATTTTCTCTGGGACACAAAATTTTTTCTGCAGCTGTAACTGCAGGTACAGAATCGACCTCCCAACATTCTTTAAAGAAACTATGCAGAAGGAGATACGGGCGTTGGAGGATAGTGGTACCTGGACCATGGATATGCTTCGGGCTGGAAAACATTCTCTGGGGAGCCGGTGGGTGTACAAGATAAAGTATAACTCTGATGGGAGTGTTGAGCGGCTTAAAGCCCGTTTGGTGGTTTTTGGAAATCATCAGGTTGAAGGAATTGATTACACTGATACTTTTGCTCCGGTTGCAAAAATGGTTATTGTTCGTGCCTTTCTAGTTGTAGCTGTAAATCCCCTCAAATTTTTTAGGTAGATTTGATTTGGTAAGAATTTTGGTTTAGCTTCAGGTTGATTAAGGTTTAGAAGCTAGGGTTTTATAGACTGGTTCTTTAATTCATACTCTTGGTGTACCTTACCGTTGCTACAATAATTGAAGCACAACAATAGTCTTTACTTTCCAACAAATTTTTGCACTCTTGACCTGACAAGCCAACCTAGGCACCGGATATTTCTATCACTCACAAACATACTCCCTTGTACTCTAATTTAATTGCACAACTTTCCAGTCACACAAATCAATTCATTAATCCTATTCCTTGTACTTATGTCGTTGCCATCGATTTGGGGACAGAAACTCAATCGTTTTGCCTAACCAATTAAAGGACCCAAGACTAACACCAAGCCTACACCGTCCATGACAATTGTGTCACTCCCAATTGAGACCCCATGTACTCCCATTTTATTTAAGAGCACCTATGACACAATATTTAATTAAATTGGGGAAACCAACTAAACTTAACCCCAACTTAACCCTCACACCCATTCATGAGGCTCATACAAAATACCCAACACCCTCCCATCCTACAAAATATCAAACACCAACTTTCTACATCAAATTCTCACTCTTTTCCTTCATGTGTAAACATCCAAATGTTAAGGGACTCAAATACTAAGAGGTTGCTAGGTGTCACACTCCTATTGGTGCAAAGCAAATAAAGAAACCCCCCATCCTCATGTGACCGGTCACCTCACACTCTCTCTCCCCTTGCATAGTACTTTTTCTCATATAAAATTCTAGCCCTTGATTCAAATTCCCCCTATTACAACCACACATTCCCTCTATATTAACACACACACACACACACACACACACACACACACATCCCCATGTGGTCGGCCCTAATCCCAAGAAAAACCTAAAATTTTATACCACACTCTCTCCTTCCCTCCCCCCATCTCAGCTGAATCCCCCTCTCTCTCTCTCTTCTTCTTCTTCTTCTTCTTCTTCTTCTCCATTCTTCTTCTCCTCCTCTCCATTCTTCACCACGACCTCACCACCACCAGAGCACCAACACCGCCATCTCCACCACGACACCACCACCGGAGCACCAATACCACCACTGCCACCACCTCCACCACGAACGCTACCACCTCCACAGGAGCACCACCACCCCTCCTGCCAACAACACCGCTGCCACCTCCACCACGACTACACCACCACCTCCACCACGAGCACAACCACCACCAACAGCCACTTACACCACCACCTTCACCACTAATACTTCCACCACAAGCACAGCCACCACCACAGACAACACCACCCCCCACCGAGCATCACCGCTGAGCATCACCACCTCCGAGCACCACTACCACTACCATCACCATCACCTCCACCCCATTCTCATCACCACCACCCTCACCACCGCTGAGCACCACCCCTGCCACCACTGTCGACACGAGCACCACCACCACGGTCAACACCGCCACTGGCCGAAGCCGCAGCACCGCCGCAGCCACCACCCGCAGCCACCTTGGTAACTTCTCCTCCTTCGTCCTTGTTTTGTAGTTATTCATATGCGTTAAATGAAACCCTAGTTAGGATTTAGGGTTCCCTGAGTAATACCCATGTTTAGTTTAATGGCATTTGTTTGGGGTTATATATATATGTGAAATGTATGAATGATGGGGACGTTGTTCCAATGATTTTTGGTTCGATAGCTTTAATGTTATGAGTGAGGATATTATATGTGAACATTATGCGTATTTAGGTGTGACAACTAATTTAGGTTTATGCACTTATGTCTATGATTACAGGGATGGTATGGTCGAGGATGAACATTATATATAGATGACCGAGATCACACTTGATGAATATTAGGGGTTGAGGATATTATTTGAAGATGTTATGCGATTGGGTGAATTCGTATTTAATGTAACGTTTCCCTAGTCAACTTGGGTCAACCCTCTAGTTAGTACCTTAGACGTGAGTTATGTAACTGAGACAAAACCTATGTTAGTTCATGTTATCATCTCTTCTTTAAGATAGTTTCGAGCTAGATTATTAATTAATTTATATATCATCTCTAGGTACTTTGGGATCATCGGACTTGGACTTTGTACCGGAGCCCCGCCTTCAGCATTCGGATCAAGCAAGTGTACCTTGTCATTCTGTAACTCAGTTACAGATTTACTATTTATTTTATCTATACATTGTATGCGCTTTGGATCAAAATCTTTACTTAGCGTCCGGATCATATCCGGGTGCAGACGTTCGTCGGTAACGTCTAGTATCGATTGTTAGATATTTTTTGATACCTTTATGTACCTACTTGGATACATCGGAACCCTAGGACACAATCAGACAATGTCATCGTGCCAGACTTCCTGTATCCTGATATTGTCAGCATGACCGGAATCTTTGATGACTATAGGATCGTGATTGGTGCTAGATACTTCAGTATGACGAGACTGCTAGATAGAGGTTCAGGCTCAGCGAGCTGCGAATATGTCTCGTTGTCCGCATTGGGAGGGGAAGAGAGTTACTAGACGCTTGGGCTACTTCGCATGCACTATATATATATATATATATATATATATATATATATATATATATATATATATATATATATATATATATATATATCCTTATTTACGTAGAGATCCTGTATCCGGAGTCGTAGTATTTACTGTGTGACTCTGTGCGCAGAGCTACGGTATGCACCGTGTGTCTCTGTGCCTCGGAGCTACGGATTTATATTTGGAAAGCCCACGTGTCGAACGTTGTCTTCAAGTTGCGTCTCACTTAGGTGGTTATTCTATATTACAACAGCATATCACTTGTTTTCTTTCTGTTTTACTATGACATGCTATTTTTTTGTACTTGGTTACGTCCCTTTGAGGACCTGGTTCCCTGCCAGATAGTAGGGTCGATTGCTGACGGGAGACTAGAGCTGCTGATGAGTATTATACCGGTATACAAGTATTGTTACTCGATATTTGTATCACTTCTTCATTGTTCTGCAATTATGATCTTTTGCTTATTTTTTGCTAGTATAGTCCAGTATTTGTAGACTCATATTATTTTTTTTGAGTCTATTCAGACAAGTGTAGTGTGGGGTGCACACCATGATACATGTTGTCCCTTCTTTATTATATATCCTTGTGGATTGAGACATAGACATGTGTACAGTGTTCTCTAGATAGTGACCCTCATTTACAGCTTATACGTATTATAGTCGGACTGGAGTCCCCTTGGTACGTAACTGGCCTTTGCTACATGACCTAGTCCCATGTATTCTGGGACGGACGTGATATGGTTTTTGTAAAACCCCTAATCCTAAAAACCGTATTTACCTTTTTAATTAATTATTTAATTTAATTATAGTAATTAGTGGCTAATTAGAGAAAATAGATTTTATTTAATTTTTATTTTAGGTGTTTGTGCATTTAGGAGATTTATGGAGTCATTATAATTTTTTTAATTTATTCCATGTAGGAGACCCTTTGGACAGTTGCTAGCTTAAGGGTATGCACAAATATAATTTCTAGAATTTTTATATATATATATATATATATATATATATATATATATATATATATAATGCTTATTAATTAAAATAGAAATAGAAAAGGAATAAAAGAATTAAATTAGAAAGAAAAAGGAATAAGAAAAAGAAAAACAAATAAATTCCTTAATGGACTTTAAACCCGTTATAATCCCAAAACCTATATCCTATTAACCCTTAAACCACCCGCACCCTTAAGTCATAATACAAGCAACAACAGCAGCAGGCTTAGGCCAACCCCGCGTGAACATAACCCCCCCCCCCCGCGCAGCGCTAAACTCGACCCCCTCTCTCGCGATCTCTCTTCCTCTCTCTATATATATGAACCCATCCCACAACCCTAACCCTAATCTCTACTCCACCCTCGACCCAGAGCCGTGAACGCCGCCAGCCAACGTCAACCACCGCCTCCGTCGGAGGAGTCGCCGTGACTGCGACGACCGCGAACAACCGCGCACCCCACAACTGCAGTTTGAACTACAGCGTACCTGTGTTCACGCCCCGATTCCCGCACCATCGTTCGACCAAACTTGACCCCGTCTTCACCGGTACGTTCATGACTTAACCCCCTTCCATACATGTGTATTGGTTGACCTCGAACAGCGCATAAACCTAGGCGAAAATAGTGACTAAGTTGGCAAAAAACGACAACTTTTAGGTATCGCAGAAAACTGCGGTAACTACCTATGTTCACGGATTCGTATCTCCCACCACAGAGATCTAAATTCTATTTTTCTTGTTGGTATGTGAAGACCACCTGACCTAATTTAATTTCTATTATTTACAATAATTTATTACTTGTTGTGTGTAGAATTAAATTAGTTAGAAAATCCCGAAAACCTGCTTTTTCTCAAATTCAAGAAATTGTGATACGGAGCGTGCCCCGCCAAATGGGATCGCCCCGTCGCGTACCGAGTGTACCAAAATATGCGCACAGTATACCCAGACGTGTGAACTTTCACGAAAACTGATTTGGACGCGTGTGCGCGTCGGAATCAGCCCGTATCCGCAGAAAATCCCCCGTGTTGTAACTTTTGCAAAAGTCCTGCGTATTTAGTGCACGCTCGTCAGAATATGACGAAACTTATGCCACTGGACTCGTGGTATCGTGCCGGTCCTGTGACCCAATTTTCACGTAATTCTGAGATAGTTGACCAAGTCGCCTATTGGCGGGCCCCACGGTTGACTTTTTGGGCGAAATTGTGTTCGGCTCACCGGAATCCATATTTGGACATACCGTTGAGTTTGTACTGACTTTTAGAGTTTATTTGACCTATAATATGTCCCATTTAGAGACCGTTACCCCTGGCACACTTTTCGGTGCAAAGTGGCCCACATGTAGAGCCCGCTTTGACCCGAAATTACCGATTTGCTCCTGTGTCCAAATTGGACGAAAGGGTAGTGTTTTCTAGATATTTTGCTTATTTTGAAAATGTTGGTGTTGTTTATTTCAGCATCCGGAGACGTTCATTCTGAGGCCGTAGTTTCTGACTCTTGGTGTTTGACATCTGGACGTACATTTTGCAGCTTTCTTGTCAGGCAAGTATACCTTGCCATTGTACTGTTATTCATATTCCATATGTTGTATTCATCTTTATTTTCTGTCATTAGTTCATATATTTTAACTGTTATATAAAATGCGCGACCAAGGAAACTTGGGTGCAACGACGGTGTCGCCGTGATTGTTTTTATTATGTATATGCATTGACCTTGTTTATGAGACCGCCCTATTATCATGAAGCATCATTAGGTTCATTGGCCGTGACACAGCTGTTACACGAGTGTGTCTCATATAGATCACGGACTGCGTGACAGGTCTGGCCTCATGTACGTATGGGTCGTGCGTTAGGGATAACTGCTGATAGAAACTTTGTATGCTAGAAGACTGTAAACCCCCTGATTTTTCAAAATTTTAAAAACTGGATTTTTCACAATTTTCTGGAATTTTCTGGGAATTTTCTGTAAATTAAAAATAGGGTTTTAATTATTCAATGATTTTTAAATGATAATAAACAATAATAAAATATTATGAAAATAATATTTTTGGATGTAAAATGAAAAACCGGACTTAGGGTAATTTTTTGGGATTTTATTGGGCCTCGGACCTATTTTAAAAGCCTAAAATCTATTTTTCCTAAATTAAAATTAATTAATTAATGATTATTATTATTATTATTATTATTTTCTTTATTTTTGATTTTAGTTTGGGCCCGGCCCAATGGGCCGAGCCCATTAGTGCTAGCCCGGCCCAGCCTCAAACCCCTAGCGGGTCGGGCGGGTCCGCTCACCCGGAGCCACGCCGCCCGACCCGACCCGCTCCATCACCCCTGTCACCCACGACCCCGTCTTCCCCCGAGACCTCCGCCGGCGCCGGAAAATGCGCCGCCACGTCCTCCTCGCCGCAACCCACGCCCCACGACCTCCCCCAGCCCCGCCTAACCTGGCCACGACCCTCCCCCGAGCCTCCCTTTAAAAGCCCCCTCTTCTCCTCCTCCGCCTCACTACCTCCTCCCCGCCGTGACCTCGCCGTAACCCTAGACTACCCCGCTCGCCGTCCCCGACGAACCCGGCCTCCCTCCGCCCGCGTCCAGCCTCGCCCGGCCCTTCCTCTCCTTCGCCTCCCTCCTCCAGCAGTGGCCGCCCGAGCCAGCCGACGAGCTCCACCATCCTCCGCCCTATCTCCCAGGCGACCCTCGACGAATCCGCCGCCGGAGTCGCCTCGCCGCCGACGACCCCAGCCGGCAGCTGCCAGGCCCTGCTTCGCCTTCCTCCGGCCAGCCACGACGGCCCAGCCTCTAGCCGAAAGCCCTAACCCTAAACCTAACCCTAATCCTCCCCCGCGTGTCGGACACAGGACACGTGTCCTGTGTCGTGTCGGACACGGTTTTGTCCTGTTTTCGGGTCCCCTTCAGGTACGCGTAACTTTTTGCTCGTAGCTCCGTTTTCGATTCCGCAAATTGCGTTGCGAAGCCTGTATGACCCTCTCGGTGTCCGGATAAACTGTTCGAGGTATCGCGGCCTGTGGCGATCGCACACCGCGATCCAAAAACAGGAAAAACCAGACCCTGTTTTACCCCGGAATCGAGTACGCCCCGCCAAACGGGACGACTTGGTCGCGTGCGGTCTTCACAGATACGTGCGCCTCGTCGATACGGACGTGTGGAATTTTGTGGAAGCTGATTCGGGTGTGCGTGCACACCGGAATCAACGCGTATCCGCGGACATCGCCCCGTATCCATACTTTCTGGAACGTGCCCTAACTTTGTGTACATACATCGGATCGAGACGAAACTTGCGCCATCGGACTCGTAGCGATACGATGGTCCTGTGGGTCAAGTTTGGTTCAATTCTGAGAACGTTGACGAAATCGCGTGTCGTGGGCCCCACAGGCCCCGCTCTACAGGCGATTTTGTGATCGGCTCATCGGAATTCAATTCTGAAAGTTTCGTTGGGTTCGTATCAGCGTTTCTGACCTGTTGACACTGAGTTTGGTGAATTTGGAGACCGTTGACCCTGACACGTTTTTCGGTGCAAAGCGGGCCCACCAGTGGACCCCGTTTTGGCCCGAAACTGCCGTTTCTGCCCTTGTCTCCAAATTGGACCCAAGGACAGGCGTTTCTAGCTGATTGATATTTTTTGGATCTGATGGTGATGTTTGTTTCAGCAATCGGAGTACCGCCTGCAATTCCAGCTGAAGTCAGAGCCGCAATTGGAACAGGAACCACAGGCAAGTGTACCTTGCCAAACGCTGCAGCTTGCTATATATTTTCTCAATTAATTTTGCATCAGTGAGAACATAGAGCTTGTAAATTCTCAGTAATTTATGTTATAGTATTTTACTTGAATTCTGGTAGATCCATATGTAACTTGTTTTAACTGCTTAACCTAGGAAACGTGTGACGTGCTTAGTGTCCGATCGTAGTCGGGTGCCAACCCCGTACGCGGTGTTGGGTACGTCATTAGAGATGGACAATCGATACCCTTATTCTCGTACTTGTCCTATCAAGTACACCAGAACCCAGGACACTTGACACTGTTTCATGAGACAGAGTCTTCCTGAGACATTCAAGGTGATTCTGTATAGGATGCATGTTTTATGACATAGACTTTACATTCTTAGACATTTGATTCATAGCTATCAGACTTGCTGCATTAGTTATAATCGTGCGTGACATGGACATGAGGCATCGTGGACATGAGACGTGGGATTACATTGGGGGGGAGAGACACACTGTCACGCCCCAGTCCCAAAATGCCGAGGGACTGGAGGAGCGTGGCAATGGCCAGCAGCACGCACCGATGGACAACCCAATTTAATGGATCCATCAGGGCATGCTTAAGCTGTAGTCTAGTAATACTAAGTTACAGTCTCAGGTATTTCTAATCTCATCCACAGATAACACAGATTAATGCCGGAAATAATGCATTGGAATTAAATAAGCAATATGAAATAAGGTTATCTCGGGAAACAAATCCGAGAATTAATCTGTTACAATTAAGAAAAGACAGGAAATAAAATGCTGGAAAAATGGAAATACTGTGTAGCTGAAGCAGGTGCTCAGGAGAAGTCTTCGGCCACTACTTCGTCCTCTGTTCCTGGTTCTGTTCCGAGGAGTGCTCCGGTACCGTACACTTCTGGGTAGTTCTCTTCAGCGGTACCTGGGGACATCATCCATTCCAGGTCCTCAGGGGACATAGCAAGGTACAGAAATATCTCAAGCCATAATGAATATCAGTGCAGCAATGAAATAAACAGCAGGGTAACTATGTAAACCAGCTAAGTGATATGCAAGTGAGAGTTCTAGTCATACTCAGGCTGAGACTACTACAGGATCAGTGTTGGAGAAACCATAGCAGTATTTCTCGAGAGGGCCAGTACTTGTGCCAGAGCTCTGTATCAGAGACTAAGACACCTCCAGATAACCATGTTTTCATTATATTATTTTCAGCCTTGATATGATAATCCTCTCCCCACCCCATGTAATCTCACGTCACAGTTCCAGAATATCAGGTACAAGTCACGCAAGATATAACTAATGCAATGAGTCAGGATAGAATCTACGCATGTAACTGTAAATGTCATGAAAATGTAACCTATACGGAATCACCAGGTAAATCTCAGGCAATTCCGTCACATGCAGCGTGTCAGGTGTCCTGGGTTGAGCAGTTAATCAAGTTACATAAGAAACTACCAGAAAATCAAGTAAAATACTATAATCAGAAATGTCTAAGAATTGGCAAGCTTTACTTGCCCACTGACGTACAACCAAGTTCAGGAAATATGTAGCAAGCTGCAAGTTTTGGCGAGGTACACTTGCCTGTGGTTCTGGCTATGTTCGCAGTTCTGACTTCGACGGGAATTGCAGGCGGTACTCCGGTTGCTGAAACAAATATCACCATCAGATCCAGAAAATATCAATCAGCTAGAAACGCCTGTCCTTGGGTCCAATTTGGAGACAAGGGCAGAAACGGCAGTTTCGGGCCAAAACGGGGTCCACCGGTGGGCCCGCTTTGCACCGAAAAATGCGTCAGGGTCAACGGTCTCCAAATTCACCAAACTCAGTGTCAACAGGTCAGGAACGCTGATACGAACCCAACGGAACTTCCAGAATTGGATTCCGATGAGCCGAACACAAAATCGCCCGTCGAGCGGGGCCTGTGGGGCCCACGACACGCGATTTCGTCAACGTTCTCAGAATCGGACCAAACTTGACCCACAGGACCAGCGTATCGCTACGAGTCCGATGGCGCAAGTTTCGTCTCGATCCGACGTGTGTGCACGAAGTTAGGTCGAATTGCAGAAAAGGCGGATACGGGGCGATGTCCGCGGATACGCGTTGATTCCGGTGTGCACGCACACCCGAATCAGCTTCCGCGAAAACTCACACGTCCGTATCGACGAGGCGCACGTATCTGTGAAGACCGCGCGCGACCAAGTCGTCCCGTTTGGCGGGGCGTACTCAGTTCCGGGGTGAAACAGGGTCTGGTTTTACCTGTTTTTGGATCGCGGTGTGCGATCACCACAGGACGCGATGTCCCGAACAGTTTGTCCGGACACCGAGAGGGTCATACAGGCTTCGCAACGCAATTTGCGGAATCGAAAATGGGGCTACGAATCAAAAGTTACACGTACCTGAAGGGGACCCGGAAACCGGGTTCGAACCGTGTCCGACACGTGTCGGACACGCGGATTCGAAAACCTAGGGTTAGGGTTTACTGTTCACTGGCCGGCGGAGGGCGGCGGCTCTGCGGCGGATCTGCGGCGGGGAGGCCGGGGCTCTGCGGCGGCGCGCTGGGCGAGTCACGGCGGACCGGCGGAGCGGCGGCACGGCGTCGGGCGGGGCAGCTGCGGCTTGCTGCGGCTGCCGCTGTCTTCGTCGACGGGAGGTGGAGGCTGGGGGACGCGGGGCTGGGCACGGCGGCGGCTGCACGGCGAGGCGGGAGACGGCGAGGCGGGGGCTGGCTGCGGCGGGGCAGCGCGGTGAGGTGGTCGACGGCGGCGGCGACGAGGGGGTACGGCGGAGAGTGGTGGCTGAGGGGAGATCGGGGAGGAGGCGGAGGGGATTTATAGGGTTGCAGGGCGGTTGGGGAGGCCGAGGCGGGCGGGGACGCGGCCGAGGATGGCGGGGGCATGGCGGGCAGCGCGGCGGAGAGCGCGGCGGAGGCGGCGCGCAAAGCGGGCTGCTGCGGGTCGTGGGGAGGCGGGGGTCAGCCGGGTCGGGTCGGGTTCGGGTCTGGCCGACCCGCCCGACCCGCTAGGCCGGGGCGGGCTGGGCCTCGAGTTGGGTTGGGCCGGTGGGCCGGGCCCAGTGGGCCAGGGAAATAAATAAATAAAAAATAAATAATAATAATAATATTTAAAAACCAGTAATTAATTAAATAATTAAATAAATAGTTTTTAGGCATTTAAAAATAGGTCCGGGGTCCGATAAATTCCAGAAAAATTGCCCTAAGTCCAGTTTTTTATTTTACATCCAAAAATAATATTTTCATAATATTTTAATACCATTTAATATCAATTAAAAATTATTTAAGAATTAAAACCCTGTTTTTAAATTACAGAAAATTCCCAGAAAATTCCAGAAAATTGTGAAAAATCCAGTTTTAAAAATTTTGAAAAATCAGGGGGTTTACAATCTACCCCCCTTAAGAGGATTGCGTCCTCGCAATCAAAGAATAACCGGTCAACAGAGATGACGCGGTCGCAAGCATCGTTTGAAAATACATCACAAGATACTTCAGGGAAATACCGTTTCCCTAAAATTGAAAGTTTACACTTTCCAGGAAAATCTAGTTAAAACTATAACTTTTATGAAACCAGGTTGTTATTAACAAGTTGCAATTCACTAGGTTGGGGCTGAGGTCACGAACCAAGAGGCACGAACTACAACAAGACTAAAAACGGGATAACTATAAATCACTTACTCGCATCAGCGTCCTGCACAGCAATCGCGTAAGCTTGCTCTCGTCCTTGAGGTAGATTCCTCTGCTGCTGCTGAGTTTGCTGGTTCGCCCTCGGTGTTCCTTCTCCATGTTGAGTGCAATCCCTTACCGAATGCTGACGGGATCCGCATGCCAAACACAATCCTAGTCTGCGTCGGCATTCCTTGGCGATATGGCCTGCTTTGCCACAATAGTGACAAGTAAGGAGGACTACCGTTTGTGGTGCAGGTGCCTTCTGCTGTTGGTGCGGTCTCTTTGCAGATTCTTCTTGTGGTGTTCTGGAGGTTGATGATGGGGAAGACCTCTTCAGTCTGGCCTCTCTCTTGGTGACGCGCTCCACGCGTCGAGCCGCAGCAAGAACGTCCGAGTATGATGTTGGTGCGACGGACCCAATCAGTTTCTGCAGCTCAATGTTCAGTCCGTCGAAGAATTTCTCGGCCTTCTCTTCCTCAGTCGGGATCAGGGTGGGGGCGAAGCGACTCAGACGGATGAATTCTGCGTTGTACTCTTCCACCGTCATGGAGTCCTGAGTGAGGCGGTTGAATTTGTCCCGCAGTTCTGATCGAGCGATGGCAGAAATGTACATCTCTTGGAAGAGTCTGGAGAACTCCTCCCAAGTGACTCGGTCTGGTCCGAGTCGCGTCTCCTCGGATAGCCACCAGTGATGGGCGTTATCCGTCAGTTGCATTCGGACGGCAGTCATCCAGCGTTCTCGTGGAAGCTCGGCTGCTTCAAGTTGATGACGTATGTTGGTGAGCCACTCGTGCACTTCTGTGGGTTCCTCTTTTCCAGAAAAAGTGCGGGGCTTCAGTTGGCGGAAGTCCGTGATTGAGCCTGTAGTTGGCCGTCGAGCTGGTAGGTTGGCCTGCCCCAGTGCAGTCACGATGCTGTCCCTCAAGAAGTTAGCTTCGCGACGCTGAGCCTCGTGCTGAACTTGTTGCTGAGCTTGCATCATCGCGTAGATCATCTGAAATATTTGCTGCCCGTCGATCGGCTGTCCTGGTGGGAACACGGGCATTGGTGGGACGAACTGCGGCGGAGGTGGGATGTCATCGCGCCGGAATCGGGAGGTAGGTTGACCTGCCGGCTGGCTCTGTTGAGTTGTGGGAATTCCTCCGACTGGTGTCACTTCGTCGTCGTAGGTGACACCTGTAGCTGGTGGTGTTCTGACGGGAGTCTCGTTGCATTCTTGTGGGTCCATTTCCCTGTATCCAAAATACCCAATAAGAGGCGCACAGGAATCAAGGCAAGATGCAAGTTCAAATTAGTTTGAATGCGATACAGATATCAAAAACGATTCAAGCAAGTGGATGAGATCCTAAAAACTTATCCTATTTTATTGCAGGCCTGTTCGGTCCCTAAGTTGAAACCGAACACTTTAGTTGTTGACCTGCATGGGCCACCACAAAAACCATGTCACGCCCCAGTCCCAAAATGCCGAGGGACTGGAGGAGCGTGGCAATGGCCAGCAGCACGCACCGATGGACAACCCAATTTAATGGATCCATCAGGGCATGCTTAAGCTGTAGTCTAGTAATACTAAGTTACAGTCTCAGGTATTTCTAATCTCATCCACAGATAACACAGATTAATGCCGGAAATAATGCATTGGAATTAAATAAGCAATATGAAATAAGGTTATCTCGGGAAACAAATCCGAGAATTATTCTGTTACAATTAAGAAAAGACAGGAAATAAAATGCTGGAAAAATGGAAATACTGTGTAGCTGAAGCAGGTGCTCAGGAGAAGTCTTCGGCCACTACTTCGTCCTCTGTTCCTGGTTCTGTTCCGAGGAGTGCTCCGGTACCGTACACTTCTGGGTAGTTCTCTTCAGCGGTACCTGGGGACATCATCCATTCCAGGTCCTCAGGGGACATAGCAAGGTACAGAAATATCTCAAGCCATAATGAATATCAGTGCAGCAATGAAATAAACAGCAGGGTAACTATGTAAACCAGCTAAGTGATATGCAAGTGAGAGTTCTAGTCATACTCAGGCTGAGACTACTACAGGATCAGTGTTGGAGAAACCATAGCAGTATTTCTCGAGAGGGCCAGTACTTGTGCCAGAGCTCTGTATCAGAGACTAAGACACCTCCAGATAACCATGTTTTCATTATATTATTTTCAGTATGATAATCCTCTCCCCACCCCATGTAATCTCACGTCACAGTTCCAGAATATCAGGTACAAGTCACGCAAGATATAACTAATGCAATGAGTCAGGATAGAATCTACGCATGTAACTGTAAATGTCATAAAAATGTAACCTATACGGAATCACCAGGTAAATCTCAGGCAATTCCGTCACATGCAGCGTGTCAGGTGTCCTGGGTTGAGCAGTTAATCAAGTTACATAAGAAACTACCAGAAAATCAAGTAAAATACTATAATCAGAAATGTCTAAGAATTGGCAAGCTTTACTTGCCCACTGACGTACAACCAAGTTCAGGAAATATGTAGCAAGCTGCAAGTTTTGGCGAGGTACACTTGCCTGTGGTTCTGGCTATGTTCGCAGTTCTGACTTCGACGGAAATTGCAGGCGGTACTCCGGTTGCTGAAACAAACATCACCATCAGATCCAGAAAATATCAATCAGCTAGAAACGCCTGTCCTTGGGTCCAATTTGGAGACAAGGGCAGAAACGGCAGTTTCGGGCCAAAACGGGGTCCACCGGTGGGCCCGCTTTGCACCGAAAAACGCGTCAGGGTCAACGGTCTCCAAATTCACCAAACTCAGTGTCAACAGGTCAGGAACGCTGATACGAACCCAACGGAACTTCCAGAATTGGATTCCGATGAGCCGAACACAAAATCGCCCGTCGAGCGGGGCCTGTGGGGCCCACGACACGCGATTTCGTCAACGTTCTCAGAATCGGACCAAACTTGACCCACAGGACCAACGTATCGCTACGAGTCCGATGGCGCAAGTTTCGTCTCGATCCGACGTGTGTGCACGAAGTTAGGTCAAATTGCAGAAAAGGCGGATACGGGGCGATGTCCGCGGATACGCGTTGATTCCGGTGTGCACGCACACCCGAATCAGCTTCCGCGAAAACCCACACGTCCGTATCGACGAGGCGCACGTATCTGTGAAGACCGCGCGCGACCAAGTCGTCCCGTTTGGCGGGGCGTACTCAGTTCCGGGGTGAAACAGGGTCTGGTTTTACCTGTTTTTGGATCGCGGTGTGCGATCACCACAGGACGCGATGTCCCGAACAGTTTGTCCGGACACCGAGAGGGTCATACAGGCTTCGCAACGCAATTTGCGGAATCGAAAACGGGGCTACGAATCAAAAGTTACACGTACCTGAAGGGGACCCGAAAACCGGGTTCGAACCGTGTCCGACACATGTCGGACACGCGGATTCGAAAACCTAGGGTTAGGGTTTACTGTTCACTGGCCGGCGGAGGGCGGCGGCTCTGCGGCGGATCTGCGGCGGGGAGGCCGGGGCTCTGCGGCGGCGCGCTGGGCGAGTCACGGCGGACCGGCGGAGCGGCGGCACGGCGTCGGGCGGGGCAGCTGCGGCTTGCTGCGGCTGCCGCTGTCTTCGTCGACGGGAGGTGGAGGCTGGGGGACGCGGGGCTGGGCACGGCGGCGGCTGCACGGCGAGGCGGGAGACGGCGAGGCGGGGGCTGGCTGCGGCGGGGCAGCGCGGTGAGGTGGTCGACGGCGGCGGCGACGAGGGGGTACGGCGGAGAGTGGTGGCTGAGGGGAGATCGGGGAGGAGGCGGAGGGGATTTATAGGGTTGCAGGGCGGTTGGGGAGGCCGAGGCGGGCGGGGACGCGGCCGAGGATGGCGGGGGCGTGGCGGGCAGCGCGACGGAGAGCGCGGCGGAGGCGGCGCGCGAAGCGGGCTGCTGCGGGTCGTGGGGAGGCGGGGGTCAGCCGGGTCGGGTCGGGTTCGGGTCTGGCCGACCCGCCCGACCCGCTAGGCCGGGGCGGGCTGGGCCTCGAGTTGGGTTGGGCCGGTGGGCCGGGCCCAGTGGGCCAGGGAAATAAATAAATAAAAAATAAATAATAATAATAATATTTAAAAACCAGTAATTAATTAAATAATTAAATAAATAGTTTTTAGGCATTTAAAAATAGGTCCGGGGTCCGATAAATTCCAGAAAAATTGCCCTAAGTCCAGTTTTTCATTTTACATCCAAAAATAATATTTTCATAATATTTTAATACCATTTAATATCAATTAAAAATTATTTAAGAATTAAAACCCTGTTTTTAAATTACAGAAAATTCCCAGAAAATTCCAGAAAATTGTGAAAAATCCAGTTTTAAAAATTTTGAAAAATCAGGGGGTTTACACACACAGACTACAGGCTGATATTATATTTATAAAACATAGTATATTTTAGAGTATAATTCATAGTTATTGCCGCTACCGGCTCCCCGACACAGAGCTTGTAGTGGCTTCAGCCTGAGTTCTAGTGCTGCTCTCATATTGCATATCACATAGTTGGTTACTTAGTTTACCCTGATGATTATATTAACTGCTGCACTGTATTTATTTGGCTTGTATTTTCTGTACCTTGCCGTCCCCTGAGGACCTGGATCCGGATTATGTCCCCAGGTACAGCTGAAGAGAACTACCCAGAGGTGTACGGTACCGGAGCACTCCTTGGAGCAGAACAAGGAACAGAGGACGAAGTAGTGGCCGAAGATTTCTCCTGAGCACCGGCTTCAACTACACAGTATTTACATTTTCAGCATTTCAATTCCTGTCTATTTTTCCTTAAATGTAACAGAATATTTCTCGGATTTGTTTCCTGAGATAACCTTATTTGATATTGCATATTTATTTCCATTGCATTATTTCTGGCATTTAATCTGTGTTTACCCTGTGGATGAGATTAGAAATACCTGAGACTTGTACATTATACTGCTAGACTACAGCTTAAGCATGCCCTGATGGATCCATTAAATTGGGTTGTCCATCGGTGCGTGCTGCTGGCCATTGCTCACGTGCTCAGTCCCTCGTCATTTTGGGACTGGGGCGTGACATGGTTTTTGTGGTGGCCCATGCAGGTCTACGACTAAATTGTTCGGTTTCAACTTAGGGACCGAACAGGCCTGCAATAAAAACTAGGATAAGTTTTAGGATCTCATCCACTTGCTTGAATCGTTTTTGATAATCAGTATCGCATTCGAATAAATTCATTTGACTTGCATCTTGCCTTGATTCCTGTACGCCTCTTACTGGGTATTTTGGATGCAGGAAAATGGACCCACAAGAATGCAATGAGACTCCCGCCGGAACCCCACAAGCTACAGGTGTCACCTACGACGACGAAGTGACACCAGTCGGAGGAATTCCCACAACTCAACAGAGCCAGCAGGCAGGTCAACCTACCTCCCAATTCCGACGCGATAATATTCCACCTCCGCCGCAGTTCATTCCACCAACGCCCGTACTCCCACAAGGACAGCCAATTGACGGGCAGCAGATATTCCAAATGATCTACGCGATGATGCAAGCTCAGCAACAAGTCCAACACGAGGCTCAGTGTCGCGAAGCTAACTTCTGGAGGGACAGCATCGTAACTGTACTGGAGCAGGCCAACCTACCAGCTCGACGGCCATCTACAGGCTCAATCACTGACTTCCGCCAACTGAAGCCCGCACTTTTTCTGGAAAAGAGGAGCCCACAGAAGTTCATGAATGGCTCACCAACATTCGGCATCAACTTGAAGCAGCTGAGCTTCCACGGGAACGCTGGATGACTGCCGTCCGAATGCAATTGACAGGCAACGCGCACCACTGGTGGTTGTCTGAGGAGACGCGACTCGGACCAGACCGGGTCACTTGGGAAGAGTTTTCCAGGCTCTTCCAGGAGATGTACATTCCGGCTATCGCACGATCAGAACTGCGGGACAAGTTTAATCGCCTCACTCAGGATACTATGACGGTGGAAGAGTACAACGCTGAGTTCATTCGTCTAAGCCGCTTTGCCCCAACCCTGATCCCGACCGAGGAAGAGAAGGCCGAGAAGTTCTTCGACGGACTGAACATTGAGCTGCAGAAACTAATTGGGTCCGTCGCACCAACATCATACTCGGACGTTCTCGCTGCAGCACGACGCATGGAACGCGTCACCAGGAGAGAGTCTCGCCTTAAGCGGCCAATCACCTCAGCACCAGACAGATCATCACCGGGAGAATCTGCAAAGAGATCTCACACGAACCCGCCACCCAGGGCAGCTTCGCAGACCCTTCCTACCTGTCATTACTGCGGCAAGATAGGCCATGTCGAGCAGAACTACAGACGCAAGTTGGGATTGTGCCTGATTTGCGGCACCAATCAACACTTAGCCAAGGACTGTCCTCAGCATCGAGATGGAGCACCAAGGGCAACCCAACCTGCTTTACCGGCACCTAGGCCACCTCTGGCTCCTCAGGCGACACTCTTCCAGCAAGCCCAACAGCAGCAGAGGAATCCACCACAAGGACGAGGGCAAGCTTATGCGCTGACTGTGCAGGACGCTGATGCGAGTAAGTAATTTGTAGTTATCCGTTTTAGTCTTGTTGTAGTTCGTGCCCGCTGGTTCGTGACCTCAGCCCCAACCTAGTAAATTACAACCTGTTAATAACAACCTGGTTTTCATAAAAGTTGTAGATCTTTTGTTTTAACTAGATTTTCTGGAAGTGCATAACTTTTATTTTTAGGGAAACGGTATTTCCCTAAGTATCTTGTGATGTGTTTTCAAACGATGCTTGCGACCGCGTCATCTCTGTTGACCGGTTATTCTTTTGATTGCGAGGACGTAATCCTCTTAAGGGGGGTAGATTGTAAACTCCCTGATTTTTCAAAATTTTAAAAACTGGATTTTTCACAATTTTCTGGAATTTTCTGAGATTTTTCTGTAAATTAAAAATAGGGTTTTAATTATTCAATGATTTTTAAATGATAATAAATAATAATAAAATATTATGAAAATAATATTTTTGGATGTAAAATGAAAAACCGGACTTAGGGTAATTTTCTGGGATTTTATTGGGCCTCGGACCTATTTTAAAAGCCTAAAATCTATTTTTCCTAAATTAAAATTAATTAATTACTGATTATTATTATTATTATTATTATTATTTTCTTTATTTTTGATTTTAGTTTGGGCCCGGCCCAATGGGCCGAGCCCATTAGTGCTAGCCCGGCCCAGCCTCAAACCCCTAGCGGGTCGGGCGGGTCCGCTCACCCGGAGCCCCGCCGCCCGACCCGACCCGCTCCATCACCCCTGTCACCCACGACCCCGTCTTCCCCCGAGACCTCCGCCGGCGCCGGAAAACGCGCCGCCACGTCCTCCTCACCGCAACCCACGCCCCACGACCTCCCCCAGCCCCGCCTAACCCGGCCACGACCCTCCCCCGAGCCTCCCTTTAAAAGCCCCCTCTTCTCCTCCTCCGCCTCACTACCTCCTCCCCGCCGTGACCTCGCCGTAACCCTAGACTACCCCGCTCGCCGTCCCCGACGAACCCGGCCTCCCTCCGCCCGCGTCCAGCCTCGCCCGGCCCTTCCTCTCCTTCGCCTCCCTCCTCCAGCAGTGGCCGCCCGAGCCAGCCGACGAGCTCCACCATCCTCCGCCCTATCTCCCAGGCGACCCTCGACGAATCCGCCGCCGGAGTCGCCTCGCCGCCGACGACCCCAGCCGGCAGCTGCCAGGCCCTGCTTCGCCTTCCTCCGGCCAGCCACGACGGCCCAGCCTCTAGCCGAAAGCCCTAACCCTAACCCTAACCCTAATCCTCCCCCGCGTGTCGGACACAGGACACGTGTCCTGTGTCGTGTCGGATACGGTTTTGCCCTGTTTTCGGGTCCCCTTCAGGTACGCGTAACTTTTTGCTCGTAGCTCCGTTTTCGATTCCGCAAATATCGTTGCGAAGCCTGTATGACCCTCTCGGTGTCCGGACAAACTGTTCGAGGCATCGCGGCCTGTGGCGATCGTACACCGCGATCCAAAAACAGGAAAAACAAGACCCTGTTTCACCGCGGAACCGAGTACGCCCCGCCAAACGGGACGACTTGGTCGCGTGCGGTCTTCACAGATACGTGCGCCTCGTCGATACGGACGTGTGGGATTTCGTGGAAGCTGATTCGGGTGTGCGTGCACACCGAAATCAACGCGTATCAGCGGACATCGCCCCATATCCATACTTTCTAGAATGCGCCCTAACTTTGTGTACACACATCGGATCGAGACGAAACTTGTGCCATCGGACTCGTAGCGATACGCTGGTCCTGTGGGTCAAGTTTGGTTCGATTCTGAGAACGTTGACGAAATCGCGTGTCGTGGGCCCCACAGGCCCTGCTCGACGGGCGATTTTGTGATCGGCTCATCGGAATTCAATTCTGAAAGTTCCGTTGGGTTCGTATCAGCGTTTTTGACCTGTTGACACTGAGTTTGGTGAATTTGGAGACCGTTTACCCTGACACGTTTTTCGGTGCAAAGCGGGCCCACCAGTGGACCCCGTTTTGGCCCGAAACTGCCGTTTCTGCCCTTGTCTCCAAATTGGACCCAAGGATAGGCGTTTCTAGCTGATTGATATTTTCTGGATCTGATGGTGATATTTGTTTCAGCAATCGGAGTACCGCCTGCAATTCCAGCTGAAGTCAGAGCCGCAATTGGAACAGGAACCACAGGCAAGTGTACCTTGCCAAACGCTGCAGCTTGCTATATATTTTCTCAATTAATTTTGCATCAGTGAGAACATAGAGCTTGTAAATTCTCAATAATTTCTGTTATAGTATTTTACTTGAATTCTGGTAGATCCATATGTAACTTGTTTTAACTGCTTAACCTAGGAAACGTGTGACGTGCTTAGTGTCCGATCGTAGTCGGGTGCCAACCCCGTACGCGGTGTTGGGTACGTCATTAGAGATGGACAATCGATACCCTTATTCTCGTACTTGTCCTATCAAGTACACCAGAACCCAGGACACTTGACACTATTTCATGAGACAGAGTCTTCCTGAGACATTCAAGGTGATTCTGTATAGGATGCATGTTTTATGACATAGACTTTACATTCTTAGACATTTGATTCATAGCTATCAGACTTGCTGCATTAGTTATAATCGTGCGTGACATGGACATGAGGCATCGTGGACATGAGACATGGGATTACATTGGGGGGGGGGAGAGACACACAGACTACAGGCTGATATTATATTTATAAAACATAGTATATTTCAGAGTATAATTCATAGTTATTGCCGCTACTGGCTCCCCGACACAGAGCTTGTAGTGGCTTCAGCCTGAGTTCTAGTGCTGCTCTCATATTGCATATCACATAGTTGGTTACTTAGTTTACCCTGATGATTATATTAACTGCTGCACTGTATTTATTTGGCTTGTATTTTCTGTACCTTGCCGTCCCCTGAGGACCTGGATCCAGATTATGTCCCCAGGTACAGCTGAAGAGAACTACCCAGAGGTGTACGGTACCGGAGCACTCCTTGGAGCAGAACAAGGAACAGAGGACGAAGTAGTGGCCGAAGATTTCTCCTGAGCACCGGCTTCAACTACACAGTATTTACATTTTCAGCATTTCAATTCCTGTCTATTTTTCCTTAAATGTAACAGAATATTTCTCGGATTTGTTTTCCGAGATAACCTTATTTGATATTGCATATTTATTTCCATTACATTATTTCTGGCATTTAATCTGTGTTTACCCTGTGGATGAGATTAGAAATACCTGAGACTTGTACATTATACTGCTAGACTACAGCTTAAGCATGCCCTGATGGATCCATTAAATTGGGTTGTCCATCGGTGCGTGCTGCTGGCCATTGCTCACGTGCTCAGTCCCTCGTCATTTTGGGACTGGGGCGTGACATGGTTTTTGTGGTGGCCCCTGCAGGTCTACGACTAAATTGTTCAGTTTCAACTTAGGGACCGAACAGGCCTGCAATAAAAACTAGGATAAGTTTTAGGATCTCATCCACTTGCTTGAATCGTTTTTGATAATCAGTATCGCATTCGAATAAATTCATTTGACTTGCATCTTGCCTTGATTCCTGTACGCCTCTTACTGGGTATTTTGGATGCAGGAAAATGGACCCACAAGAATACAATGAGACTCCCGCCGGAACCCCACAAGCTACAGGTGTCACCTACGACGACGAAGTGACACCAGTCGGAGGAATTCCCACAACTCAACAGAGCCAGCAGGCAGGTCAACCTACCTCCCAATTCCGACGCGATGATATTCCACCTCCGCCGCAGTTCATTCCACCAACGCCCGTACTCCCACAAGGACAGCCAATTGACGGGCAGCAGATATTCCAAATGATCTACGCGATGATGCAAGCTCAGCAACAAGTCCAACACGAGGCTCAGTGTCGCGAAGCTAACTTCTGGAGGGACAGCATCGTAACTGTACTGGAGCAGGCCAACCTACCAGCTCGACGGCCATCTACAGGCTCAATCACTGACTTCCGCCAACTGAAGCCCGCACTTTTTCTGGAAAAGAGGAGCCCACAGAAGTTCATGAATGGATCACCAACATTCGGCATCAACTTGAAGCAACTGAGCTTCCACGGGAACGCTGGATGACTGCCGTCCGAATGCAATTGACAGGCAACGCGCACCACTGGTGGTTGTCTGAGGAGACGCGACTCGGACCAGACCGGGTCACTTGGGAAGAGTTTTCCAGGCTCTTCCAGGAGATATACATTCCGGCTATCGCACGATCAGAACTGCGGGACAAGTTTAATCGCCTCACTCAGGATACTATGACGGTGGAAGAGTACAACGCTGAGTTCATTCGTCTAAGCCGCTTTGCCCCAACCCTGATCCCGACCGAGGAAGAGAAGGCCGAGAAGTTCTTCGACGGACTGAACATTGAGCTGCAGAAACTAATTGGGTCCGTCGCACCAACATCATACTCGGACGTTCTCGCTGTAGCCCGACGCATGGAATGCGTCACCAGGAGAGAGTCTCGCCTCAAGCGGCCAATCACCTCAGCACCAGACAGATCATCACCGGGAGAATCTGCAAAGAGATCTCACACGAACCCGCCACCCAGGGCAGCTTCGCAGACCCTTCCTACCTGTCATTACTGCGGCAAGATAGGCCATGTCGAGCAGAACTACAGACGCAAGTTGGGATTGTGCCTGATTTGCGGCACCAATCAACACTTAGCCAAGGACTGTCCTCAGCATCGAGATGGAGCACCAAGGGCAACCCAACCTGCTTTACCGGCACCTAGGCCACCTCTGGCTCCTCAGGCGACACTCTTCCAGCAAGCCCAACAGCAGCAGAGGAATCCACCACAAGGACGAGGGCAAGCTTATGCGCTGACTGTGCAGGACGCTGATGCGAGTAAGTAATTTGTAGTTATCCATTTTAGTCTTGTTGTAGTTCGTGCCCGCTGGTTCGTGACCTCAGCCCCAACCTAGTAAATTACAACCTGTTAATAACAACCTGGTTTTCATAAAAGTTGTAGATCTTTTGTTTTAACTAGATTTTCTGGAAGTGCATAACTTTTATTTTTAGGGAAACGGTATTTCCCTAAGTATCTTGTGATGTGTTTTCAAACGATGCTTGCGACCGCGTCATCTCTGTTGACCGGTTATTCTTTTGATTGCGAGGACGCAATCCTCTTAAGGGGGGTAGATTGTAAACTCCCTGATTTTTCAAAATTTTAAAAACTGGATTTTTCACAATTTTCTGGAATTTTCTGAGATTTTTCTGTAAATTAAAAATAGGGTTTTAATTATTCAATGATTTTTAAATGATAATAAACAATAATAAAATATTATGAAAATAATATTTTTGGATGTAAAATGAAAAACCGGACTTAGGGTAATTTTCTGGGATTTTATTGGGCCTCGGACCTATTTTAAAAGCCTAAAATCTATTTTTCCTAAATTAAAATTAATTAATTACTGATTATTATTATTATTATTATTATTATTATTATTTTCTTTATTTTTGATTTTAGTTTGGGCCCGGCCCAATGGGCCGAGCCCATTAGTGCTAGCCCGGCCCAGCCTCAAACCCCTAGCGGGTCGGGCGGGTCCGCTCACCCGGAGCCCCGCCGCCCGACCCGACCCGCTCCATCACCCCTGTCACCCACGACCCCGTCTTCCCCCGAGACCTCCGCCGGCGCCGAAAAACGCGCCGCCACGTCCTCCTCGCCGTAACCCACGCCCCACGACCTCCCCCAGCCCCGCCTAACCCGGCCACGACCCTCCCCCGAGCCTCCCTTTAAAAGCCCCCTCTTCTCCTCCTCCGCCTCACTACCTCCTCCCCGCCGTGACCTCGCCGTAACCCTAGACTACCCCGCTCGCCGTCCCCGACGAACCCGGCCTCCCTCCGCCCGCGTCCAGCCTCGCCCGGCCCTTCCTCTCCTTCGCCTCCCTCCTCCAGCAGTGGCCGCCCGAGCCAGCCGACGAGCTCCACCATCCTCCGCCCTATCTCCCAGGCGACCCTCGACGAATCCGCCGCCAGAGTCGCCTCGCCGCCGACGACCCCAGCCGGCAGCTGCCAGGCCCTGCTTCGCCTTCCTCCGGCCAGCCACGACGGCCCAGCCTCTAGCCGAAAGCCCTAACCCTAACCCTAACCCTAATCCTCCCCCGCGTGTCGGACATAGGACACGTGTCCTGTGTCGTGTCGGATACGGTTTTGCCCTGTTTTCGGGTCCCCTTCAGGTACGCGTAACTTTTTGCTCGTAGCTCCGTTTTCGATTCCGCAAATATTGTTGCGAAGCCTGTATGACCCTCTCGGTGTCCGGACAAACTGTTCGAGGCATCGCGGCCTGTGGCGATCGTACACCGCGATCCAAAAACAGGAAAAACCAGACCCTGTTTCACCGCGGAACCGAGTACGCCCCGCCAAACGGGACGACTTGGTCGCGTGCGGTCTTCACAGATACGTGCGCCTCGTCGATACGGACGTGTGGGATTTCGTGGAAGCTGATTCGGGTGTGCGTGCACACCGAAATCAACGCGTATCAGCGGACATCGCCCCATATCCATACTTTCTAGAATGCGCCCTAACTTTGTGTACACATATCGGATCGAGACGAAACTTGTGCCATCGGACTCGTAGCGATACGCTGGTCCTGTGGGTCAAGTTTGGTTCGATTCTGAGAACGTTGACGAAATCGCGTGTCGTGGGCCCCACAGGCCCTGCTCGACGGGCGATTTTGTGATCGGCTCATCGGAATTCAATTCTGAAAGTTCCGTTGGGTTCGTATCAGCGTTTTTGACCTGTTGACACTGAGTTTGGTGAATTTGGAGACCGTTTACCCTGACACGTTTTTCGGTGCAAAGCGGGCCCACCAGTGGACCCCGTTTTGGCCCGAAACTGCCGTTTCTGCCCTTGTCTCCAAATTGGACCCAAGGATAGGCGTTTCTAGCTGATTGATATTTTCTGGATCTGATGATGATATTTGTTTCAGCAATCGGAGTACCGCCTGCAATTCCAGCTGAAGTCAGAGCCGCAATTGGAACATGAACCACAGGCAAGTGTACCTTGCCAAACGCTGCAGCTTGCTATATATTTTCTCAATTAATTTTGCATCAGTGAGAACATAGAGCTTGTAAATTCTCAATAATTTCTGTTATAGTATTTTACTTGAATTCTGGTAGATCCATATGTAACTTGTTTTAACTGCTTAACCTAGGAAACGTGTGACGTGCTTAGTGTCCGATCGTAGTCGGGTGCCAACCCCGTACGCGGTGTTGGGTACGTCATTAGAGATGGACAATCGATACCCTTATTCTCGTACTTGTCCTATCAAGTACACCAGAACCCAGGACACTTGACACTATTTCATGAGACAGAGTCTTCCTGAGACATTCAAGGTGATTCTGTATAGGATGCATGTTTTATGACATAGACTTTACATTCTTAGACATTTGATTCATAGCTATCAGACTTGCTGCATTAGTTATAATCGTGCGTGACATGGACATGAGGCATCGTGGACATGAGACATGGGATTACATTGGGGGGGGAGAGACACACAGACTACAGGCTGATATTATATTTATAAAACATAGTATATTTCAGAGTATAATTCATAGTTATTGCCGCTACCGGCTCCCCGACACAGAGCTTGTAGTGGCTTCAGCCTGAGTTCTAGTGCTGCTCTCATATTGCATATCACATAGTTGGTTACTTAGTTTACCCTGATGATTATATTAACTGCTGCACTGTATTTATTTGGCTTGTATTTTCTGTACCTTGCCGTCCCCTGAGGACCTGGATCCGGATTATGTCCCCAGGTACAGCTGAAGAGAACTACCCAGAGGTGTACGGTACCGGAGCACTCCTTGGAGCAGAACAAGGAACAGAGGACGAAGTAGTGGCCGAAGATTTCTCCTGAGCACCGGCTTCAACTACACAGTATTTACATTTTCAGCATTTCAATTCCTGTCTATTTTTCCTTAAATGTAACAGAATATTTCTCGGATTTGTTTTCCGAGATAACCTTATTTGATATTGCATATTTATTTCCATTACATTATTTCTGGCATTTAATCTGTGTTTACCCTGTGGATGAGATTAGAAATACCTGAGACTTGTACATTATACTGCTAGACTACAGCTTAAGCATGCCCTGATGGATCCATTAAATTGGGTTGTCCATCGGTGCGTGCTGCTGGCCATTGCTCACGTGCTCAGTCCCTCGTCATTTTGGGACTGGGGCGTGACATGGTTTTTGTGGTGGCCCATGCAGGTCTACGACTAAATTGTTCAGTTTCAACTTAGGGACCGAACAGGCCTGCAATAAAAACTAGGATAAGTTTTAGGATCTCATCCACTTGCTTGAATCGTTTTTGATAATCAGTATCGCATTCGAATAAATTCATTTGACTTGCATCTTGCCTTGATTCCTGTACGCCTCTTACTGGGTATTTTGGATGCAGGAAAATGGACCCACAAGAATACAATGAGACTCCCGCCGGAACCCCACAAGCTACAGGTGTCACCTACGACGACGAAGTGACCCCAGTCGGAGGAATTCCCACAACTCAACAGAGCCAGCAGGCAGGTCAACCTACCTCCCAATTCCGACGCGATGATATTCCACCTCCGCCGCAGTTCATTCCACCAACGCCCGTACTCCCACAAGGACAGCCAATTGACGGGCAGCAGATATTCCAAATGATCTACGCGATGATGCAAGCTCAGCAACAAGTCCAACACGAGGCTCAGTGTCGCGAAGCCAACTTCTGGAGGGACAGCATCGTAACTGTACTGGAGCAGGCCAACCTACCAGCTCGACGGCCATCTACAGGCTCAATCACTGACTTCCGCCAACTGAAGCCCGCACTTTTTCTGGAAAAGAGGAGCCCACAGAAGTTCATGAATGGATCACCAACATTCGGCATCAACTTGAAGCAACTGAGCTTCCACGGGAACGCTGGATGACTGCCGTCCGAATGCAATTGACAGGCAACGCGCACCACTGGTGGTTGTCTGAGGAGACGCGACTCGGACCAGACCGGGTCACTTGGGAAGAGTTTTCCAGGCTCTTCCAGGAGATATACATTCCGGCTATCGCACGATCAGAACTGCGGGACAAGTTTAATCGCCTCACTCAGGATACTATGACGGTGGAAGAGTACAACGCTGAGTTCATTCGTCTAAGCCGCTTTGCCCCAACCCTGATCCCGACCGAGGAAGAGAAGGCCGAGAAGTTCTTCGACGGACTGAACATTGAGCTACAGAAACTAATTGGGTCCGTCGCACCAACATCATACTCGGACGTTCTCGCTGCAGCCCGACGCATGGAATGCGTCACCAGGAGAGAGTCTCGCCTCAAGCGGCCAATCACCTCAGCACCAGACAGATCATCACCGGGAGAATCTGCAAAGAGATCTCACACGAACCCGCCACCCAGGGCAGCTTCGCAGACCCTTCCTACCTGTCATTACTGCGGCAAGATAGGCCATGTCGAGCAGAACTACAGACGCAAGTTGGGATTGTGCCTGATTTGCGGCACCAATCAACACTTAGCCAAGGACTGTCCTCAGCATCGAGATGGAGCACCAAGGGCAACCCAACCTGCTTTACCGGCACCTAGGCCACCTCTGGCTCCTCAGGCGACACTCTTCCAGCAAGCCCAACAGCAGCAGAGGAATCCACCACAAGGACGAGGGCAAGCTTATGCGCTGACTGTGCAGGACGCTGATGCGAGTAAGTAATTTGTAGTTATCCGTTTTAGTCTTGTTGTAGTTCGTGCCCGCTGGTTCGTGACCTCAGCCCCAACCTAGTAAATTACAACCTGTTAATAACAACCTGGTTTTCATAAAAGTTGTAGATCTTTTGTTTTAACTAGATTTTCTGGAAGTGCATAACTTTCATTTTTAGGGAAACGGTATTTCCCTAAGTATCTTGTGATGTGTTTTCAAACGATGCTTGCGACCGCGTCATCTCTGTTGACCGGTTATTCTTTTGATTGCGAGGACGCAATCCTCTTAAGGGGGGTAGATTGTAAACTCCCTGATTTTTCAAAATTTTAAAAACTGGATTTTTCACAATTTTCTGGAATTTTCTGAGATTTTTCTGTAAATTAAAAATAGGGTTTTAATTATTCAATAATTTTTAAATGATAATAAACAATAATAAAATATTATGAAAATAATATTTTTGGATGTAAAATGAAAAACCGGACTTAGGGTAATTTTCTGGGATTTTATTGGGCCTCGGACCTATTTTAAAAGCCTAAAATCTATTTTTCCTAAATTAAAATTAATTAATTACTGATTATTATTATTATTATAATTTTCTTTATTTTTGATTTTAGTTTGGGCCCGGCCCAATGGGCCGAGCCCATTAGTGCTAGCCCGGCCCAGCCTCAAACCCCTAGCGGGTCGGGCGGGTCCGCTCACCCGGAGCCCCGCCGCCCGACCCGACCCGCTCCATCACCCCTGTCACCCACGACCCCGTCTTCCCCCGAGACCTCCGCCGGCGCCGGAAAACGCGCCGCCACGTCCTCCTCGCCGCAACCCACGCCCCACGACCTCCCCCAGCCCCGCCTAACCCGGCCACGACCCTCCCCCGAGCCTCCCTTTAAAAGCCCCCTCTTCTCCTCCTCCGCCTCACTACCTTCTCCCCGCCGTGACCTCGCCGTAACCCTAGACTACCCCGCTCGCCGTCCCCGACGAACCCGGCCTCCCTCCGCCCGCGTCCAGCCTCGCCCGGCCCTTCCTCTCCTTCGCCTCCCTCCTCCAGCAGTGGCCGCCCGAGCCAGCCGACGAGCTCCACCATCCTCCGCCCTATCTCCCAGGCGACCCTCGACGAATCCGCCGCCGGAGTCGCCTCGCCGCCGACGACCCCAGCCGGCAGCTGCCAGGCCCTGCTTCGCCTTCCTCCGGCCAGCCACGACGGCCCAGCCTCTAGCCGAAAGCCCTAACCCTAACCCTAACCCTAATCCTCCCCCGCGTGTCGGACACAGGACACGTGTCCTGTGTCGTGTCGGACACGGTTTTGCCCTGTTTTCGGGTCCCCTTCAGGTACGCGTAACTTTTTGCTCGTAGCTCCATTTTCGATTCCGCAAATTGCGTTGCGAAGCCTGTATGACCCTCTCGGTGTCCGGATAAACTGTTCGAGGCATCGCGGCCTGTGACGATCGCACACCGCGATCCAAAAACAGGAAAAACCAGACCCTGTTTCACCCCGGAACCGAGTACGCCCCGCCAAACGGGACGACTTGGTCGCGTGCGGTCTTCACAGATACGTGCGCCTCGTCGATACGGACGTGTGTGATTTCGTGGAAGCTGATTCGGGTGTGCATGCACACCGGAATCAACGCGTATCCGCGGACATCGCCCCGTATCCGTACTTTCTAGAACGTGCCCTAACTTTGTGTACACACATCGGATCGAGACGAAACTTGCGCCATCGGACTCGTAGCGATACGCTGGTCCTGTGGGTCAAGTTTGGTTCGATTCTGAGAACGTTGACGAAATCGCGTGTCGTGGGCCCCATAGGCCCCGCTCGACGGGCGATTTTGTGATCGGCTCATCGGAATTCAATTCTGAAAGTTCCGTTGGGTTCGTATCAGCATTTCTGACCTGTTGACACTGAGTTTGGTGAATTTGGAGACCGTTTATCCTGACACGTTTTTCGGTGCAAAGCGGGCCCACCAGTTGACCCCGTTTTGGCCCGAAACTGCCGTTTCTGCCCTTGTCTCCAAATTGGATCCAAGGATAGGCGTTTCTAGCTGATTGATATTTTCTGGATCTGATGGTGATGTTTGTTTCAGCAATCGGAGTACCGCCTGCAATTCCAGCTGAAGTCAGAGTCGCAATTGGAACAGGAACCACAGGCAAGTGTACCTTGCCAAACGCTGCAGCTTGCTATATATTTTCTCAATTAATTTTGCATCAGTGAGAACATAGAGCTTGTAAATTCTCAGTAATTTCTTTTATAGTATTTTACTTGAATTCTGGTAGATCCATATGTAACTTGTTTTAACTGCTTAACCTAGGAAACGTGTGACGTGCTTAGTGTCCGATCGTAGTCGGGTGCCAACCCCGTACGCGGTGTTGGGTACGTCATTAGAGATGGACAATCGATACCCTTATTCTCGTACTTGTCCTATCAAGTACACCAGAACCCAGGACACTTGACACTGTTTCATGAGACAGAGTCTTCCTGAGACATTCAAGGTGATTCTGTATAGGATGCATGTTTTATGACATAGACTTTACATTCTTAGACATTTGATTCATAGCTATCAGACTTGCTGCATTAGTTATAATCGTGCGTGACATGGACATGAGACATCGTGGACATGAGACGTGGGATTACATTGGGGGGGAGAGACACACAGACTACAGGCTGATATTATATTTATAAAATATAGTATATTTCAGAGTATAATTCATAGTTATTGCCGCTACCGGCTCCCCGACACAGAGCTTATAGTGGCTTCAGCCTGAGTTCTAGTGCTGCTCTCATATTGCATATCACATAGTTGGTTACTTAGTTTACCCTGATGATTATATTAACTGCTGCACTGTATTTATTTGGCTTGTATTTTCTGTACCTTGCCGTCCCCTGAGGACCTGGATCCGGATTATGTCCCCAGGTACAGCTGAAGAGAACTACCCAGAGGTGTACGGTACCGGAGCACTCCTTGGAGCAGAACAAGGAACAGAGGACGAAGTAGTGGCCGAAGATTTCTCCTGAGCACCGGCTTCAACTACACAGTATTTACATTTTCAGCATTTCAATTCCTGTCTATTTTTCCTTAAATGTAACAGAATATTTCTCGGATTTGTTTCCCGAGATAACCTTATTTGATATTGCATATTTATTTCTATTGTATTATTTCTGGCATTTAATCTGTGTTTACCCTGTGGATGAGATTAGAAATACCTGAGACTTGTACATTATACTGCTAGAATACAGCTTAAGCATGCCCTGATGGATCCATTAAATTGGGTTGTCCATCGGTGCGTGCTGCTGGCCATTGCTCACGTGCTCAGTCCCTCGTCATTTTGGGACTGGGGCGTGACAAAGACTTAGCAGTTATTAGTAGTCTATGGACATAGCCTATTGTAGTACGGTGGTCCAATCCTTGTCCTTTTTTGGTTGCAAGGTTGGGCTATTGTACTAAAGATAGGCTATGAACCAAATCGTGTCATGGATATGACATGCTTAGAGCATGGGGTGGGGAGAACAACAAGTAAGTCATTTGGGCTCCTTTGTACTTTTTTCTTCTGTAACCCGGAAGCTCCGCTGGAGATACGGGAGGTGATGAACCTTATATATTATATATTATCAGGCGGCCTCTGCCGTTCAAAAGACGACATGCTTTGTAGGCCCCTGATTCTCCGAGAGAGTCACGCCAATCCCATTTTTAGCCAGATAGCCCACTTGTTGGAAAGTTGTTCTCAAACTGCATTCACTTAGACGGTTAGGCGAACCATTGGATATTTATTTCAGTACTTTATTGGCATGCTTTTATGTATCTTGTTATGTACCTCTGAGGACCTGGTCCCTTTCCAGGTGTAGATATTCATGAGTATTCGCAAGAGCACAGACCCGGACTTGCTGCATATATTGCGAGGAGGTCTTCTCTTTGAGCCCCGTGATTGTTAGTTGATATTCTTATATTGTGTTTGTTGTATTGCACTTTTATATTCGAGTTGGTAGTGGATTGGTTTCCATCCAACTATCATCTTTAGATTCTTTGTATTGAGATCTAGTTTCATAGATATTGGCTATTTATTTATATTTAATTTTTTGTGGATGAGATTTAGATTATACCCTGTGACTTGTGACTTATACATATACTACTGGTGAATTGTTATTCATATTAAAATGTACATGTGTTATGGTTTTCATATATTGGAGTGCCATATACATGCGGCTAGCATGCTTACGTGTTTCTAGTCCTACGTATTTTGGGACTGGGGCGTGACAGTTTTTGTGGTGGCCCATGCAGGTCTGAGCATATCGTTCCGGTTACTTTACTGTACCGAGCGAGCCTGCAATTTTGGATTATTGTTGAATAAAATCTCAATCCATAACTGATTTTAAAACTCCCTTTGTAATTAATTATCGTCCTTGGACTTCAAAATTGTATTCGTACCTTTTCCATAAATATCGTTATCATTGTTTCTCAACTCCCTTTATTTCGGAGAGACGAATGCTTGTGCTTGGTGGTTCCCTCCAGAAGAAGATCGTAGTCCAAACGAAAGAAGGGACGATTAATGTAATATTTTGTGAGAAGATTGTTACCCTTAGTAGGGTAGGTTGATAGGTTCTTTCTAAATTCTAGAACTAGTGTAGATTGTTAGAAAGAGAATTGGACCTAGTAGTGTATTCCTAGAACTGATGAAACCCTATCCTTACTTAAGATAGCAGTTATTTGGGAACTACTGGAAGCTAGAAATATTATTGATCCTAACCCTATAGAATGATTTCTGGAAATTCATAGCTAGATGCTAGGAATTAGTTGTAGCCCATGATAGCGATACCAGGAACGATATTATGAACTTGAGAAGATAAAATTTTAGGCTCTCACCTGGAAGATGATTATCTGATACCAGAAATTCTAGCATGTGCTTGGGTGATACCATTATTATAATTACACTATGGTGACTTGGAGTAATAAATAACAGAAAGAAGAAAATTGAGGAATACAATTATAGGTAGAATAAGTTATGATTTGATACGGTATGCGGAGGATTTACTTAACGAAATAGTGGACTACATTATATACCTTGGAAAATTTGAGCCAAATAGTAGGTATGAACTATTACAAGGATAACACTGGTTATGGCAGTTTAATTAGAGGATTATACCTGGAGGATATAAAAAAATTAATACCGAAAGAATTATGTTTAAGACAAAAGAACGATGAATATATCGATAGAAGAATTTGTGAATATTAGATTAGAGAACTAAACAAAAATTTGATTATGGATAAAGAAACGATACCATTGAAACTGAGGTATGAAATGGAACATGAATGAGAACTAAACTCGAGGAGAAATTTTGAGGAGAAGAGTATTTATACATTAAGGGAGAGAAAATACAAAAAAGAATTTTTAAGGAGGATTAGTGTTTGTAAATAGAACGAGAGAATTTATTATGAGGTTAAGTCTAGACTATGACATTGTACCAGGCATGGATTGGTTGACCTAATACCATGCGACGCTAGATTGCCGACGTGGATGCGTTATATTTAGACCACCGGATCACCCTGAGTTTGAGTTTCTTCGGGGAGCCCGAGAGCATGGTGTCCAACCTACCTTAGCAACACAAATTGCAGAAGGTGAACCGGTGTACCCCTGCATTATATCATAGTTTGAGTATGTATTTTTCGAGAATCTTCCAGGCCTGCCACCTGACAGAGAGATAGAGTTTACTATAGAGTTAACTCCCAGAGCCGAGCCAGTTACGTCCCCCGTCTACAGACTAGCACCGAAAGAGTTGGTTGAGTTGAAGGTCCAGGTAGATGATCTCTTAGACAAGGGTTTTATTCAGGCTAGTGTTTCTCTATGGGGAGCACTCATCTTATTTGTGCTGAAGAAGGATGGGGCGGTACGTTTGTGTATCGATTACAGGGCGGTAAATGCTGCAACGATAAAGAACAAGTATCCTCTGTAAACCCCCTCACCCAAAAATAGGTATTTTGTGTGTATTTTATTTCTTGTATTTATTTTAGGTTATTTTTTACAAATTAAACCCAATAAATTTTATTAGGACGCTTCACCGTGGTTTGGACATTAATAATATAGTATGGCCCCAAAATCTGTATCGCCCTTCATAGGAAGTAGCCTACACATGAGACACTACTCGTAGGATCTTTTCGTGGCACAAGAATTCGACCCCTTGGCATTAGTATGACATTAGTGTAACAACCATAGATTAAGTGTTAAATATTTAGATATTTAGATATATAATTTATTTATGGTTAGTTTCCAATTCCAACTTTTCTACAATTAATAGTCCATAATTCCCCGTGCCAAGTGTAAAACCCCTAATTTTTAAAACATATTATTAATTATTTAATTAATTATTTAATTGAATAAAATTATTAAATAGTATATTAGAAAGATATAATTTATTGGATTTAATTACTAGGTAAATATTTAGCTAGATGTTGTGGAGCAAAGCTATTATTTTTATTTTATTTATTTTAGAAAATCGTTGTAGAAGGATAAAAGATTATTTTTATGTACAAATATAAATTTCTAAAATTATATATATATATATATATATATATATATATATATATATATATATATATATATATATATATATATATATATATATAAGTAATTGAATTATAAAAAGAAGAGAATGGAAAAAGAAAAGAAAGGAATAAAAGAAAACAAACTAAAACCAAACCTTACAAACCCGGCCCAGTAGTAATTCCCTACCCCAAACCCACTGTAGACTCGACCCCCCCCCCCCCCGCGGAATACAAACCCCCGCTCCCTGGCCTTCTCTATATATATAACTCTTACAAAACCTTAACCCTAAACCCTTACCATCCACAACCCAGACCGCCGCCGACCTCCTTGACCTACCGCCGACGACTGGAGCAGCCGCTCGCCGCCGCGACCAGCGTTAGTGACCGTGCCCCCGCGAGCACTGCACAGGAAATTACTGCAACGAACCCCTGTTCACGCATAGATTTCTGCTTCGTCTCGCAACCAAATTCGACCCCGTCTTCACCGGTATGTTCATGACCTATCCCTCTTCCAACTCTGTGTATTAGTTTTCTCCGATCCGTGTGTAACCCTAGGTGAAAATCGAGACCAAGTTGGAGAAAAACCACAACTTTAACTTCAGAAAAAACTGCTGAAACCACCCATGTTTAAGGACTCGTATCTCTCACCCCAGCGATCCGAACTTAGATTTTCTTTTAGCTATGTGAAGACCACCTAACAAAGATTATTTCTTGTTAATTAGATTAATTTATTTGGCATTATATGCAGAATTAAATTGGGTTAAAAATTATGAAAAACTGGCACCGATGACAAAATCTGTACCCGATCGGGATATTGCGGAGGTTTCGGTCACAAAATCTGAACCCGAAAGGGACAATTTCGGTTTTCGAAATCTTTAAAATTTGCGATACAGGAGCGCGCCCCGCCAAACGGAACTGCCCTATCGCATACCAATTACACCGAAAGGCGCGTATGGTATGTCCAGACGTGTGGGCTTTCACAGAAACTGATTCGGACGCGTGTGCGCGTCGGAATTAACCCGTATCCGCAAAAAGTCCTTGTATCACGACTTTTGCAAAATACTGCACCATTTAGTGTACGGTAGTCAGAATGCGACGAAACTTGCGCCATTGGATTCGTGGTATCACGCTGGTCCTGTGACCCAAGTTTTACGCGATTCTGAGACAGTTGACCAAGCCGCCAATTTACGGGCCTACGGTTGACTTTTTGGACGAATTTGTGTTCGGCTCATCGGAATTCAAAATTGGACGTACCGTTGAGTTCGTATTGACGTTTAAAATTTGTTTGACCTATAATTTGTCCCTTTTAGAGACCTTTACCCCTGGCATGCTTTTCGGTGCAAAGTGGGCCACATGTGGACCCCGTTTTGACCCGAAATTACCGTTTTGTTTCTGTGTCCAAATTGGACGAAAGGGTAGTATTTTATAGCTATTTCGCTTATTCTGGGAATGTTGGTGATATTTATTTCAGCATTCGGAGACGTTCATTCTGAGGCCATAGTTTCTGATCTTGTGTGCTTGACTCCTGGACGTTACACTTTGCAGCTCTCTTGCCAGGCAAGATATCTTGCCAAATTGCTTACAGTACTTTGTATGCTTATTATATTTTATATATATTCATTGTATGTGTGTTTTTTTTCATTCATAATTATATACTATATATATGTTGACACACACTTAACACATAGTATCATAGGAGGGGAGGACAATCATTAGGCGTATGGGCTATAACCACTCTGGTAAACAGTAGTAACTAGCACGTACTACGGTAGTGTGTCGCGCTGGTCGCTACCCCCGAGGTATGTTGATTTCTGGTGTCGTGCTGGTCGCTACCCCCGAGGTATGTTGATTTCTGATGTCCCTGACGTATGTGTGAGTTGTGAGATTAGATCGAGTAGCCTACCCATGTCCATACGTCGAAAAGTTGTCCTCATTATGTATTTTATATAAATTGTCTTGTACAGCGTACTTATATAATTTTTGTTTATTTATGCATGTTTTACTGTATTCAATTGGTATGCTTCTATGTATCTTGTTACGTCCCTCTGATGACCTGGTCCCTTTCCAGGTGTAGACGATCTTGATTATTCGCAGGAGAACGGATCAGGGCTTGCTACTTATCTCTTTCGAGGAGGTATTCTCTTTGAGTCTTATTGTTCATTAGATGTTCTTATTTGGTTTCTCTTATATTCTAGTTTGGCAGTGGATTTGTTTCCACCCGACTATCATTCCTTGATACTTCATATTGAGATTCAGTTATATAGTAGATTGGTTATTTATTTCTATTTGATTCTGTGGATGAGATCTAGTTATGCCCTATGACTTGTGATAATATATATACCACATTTGAGTTAACATTCATATTACAGCGTACGTGTGTATTATGGTATCCATATATTGGAGTTGCCATATACATACGGCTGATATGCTTACGTATTCCTAGTCCTACGTATTTTGGGACTCGGGCGTGACATGTTTTTGTGGTGGTCCGTGCAGGTCGAGAGCATATTGTCTCGGTTACTTTACTGTACCTAGCAAGCCTGCGCATAGGATTAGAAAATAGGATCGCATCCACTTATTTAATCACCGTCCTTGATTTTATTTTGCATTCTTATTTGATTGCTTGCGTTGCATCTTGCTTGATCCCTTCTCAACGTCAATCTTCTTTTTTATTTCGTGCTTGATAGAGGTTAGGAAGATGACTTATACTAGGTATATATACTCTAGTATTCAATAACACTATTAGTTAAATTTTTGTAAGTTTGGTAGTATGCCTCATAACCTAGTATCACATAGTCCTTCTGACCAATTAATGAAGTATAAATGAATGACACCAACTATAGGCTTGCATAAGAAGATAGTGTTTATCCACACTGTAGAACTTAGAGGCCCATACACCCATTTGGTCGACTAGAGACTTTGACAAGGAGTTATTATGGCAACTGTAGAGGCATAACACCGATCTTCTTGGTGAACTTAAATTATTCTGTACCTTCCTCCATCATAATCAAGCGTACATATATTTTCTGTACTACCTCGACTTATGCTGCTATTATATCCTAGTTTTGCAAGATTATTCTTTTATTGAGCTTGTTCATGACATATGTATTATTGGGGGCCCAAACTAATATATTGTCTAAATCAGAATCAGTGCATTATGGTCTGATCAACCTTAGTGCGCTCGGTTCGCTCTTTGTATCACTACTTTACGTGGATTAAGATATAGTTGACTCAACTTGTTAGACGAATATACTTGCCCTCTAGACTGGTCAGGGCATATCATGTCAGGTACATAACTGTTCTGATGTGAACATGCGAATAGGAATTTACCAAAATAAGATTTTAATCCATAACTGCCTTGGCAACTCCCTTTTGAATTCTCTAATCCCTTTGAATCCCGTACTTGTATTCTATCACCTCCTCCTTGAATTCTTTATTGTTTTTTTTTGTCTTCCCCTATTTCGGAAAGACGAACGTTCGTGCTTAGTATAAGTTGATACACAGATAGTACTAGATATACCCCATAGGCCAAGCACTCAGGATGACAAATAAGGGTGCACAGACACATGAAGTCGTAGATACAGGATGACCTTTAGTTATATTTGTCATTTCATACTCATGACCCCTTTATGACACGAGATCTTAGGTGCATAGTAGACGTAGAATTATATATATGGTGGTTTAGCAGCTATGAGAATATATTGATATTCTACCCAGATGGCATACACGTGATGCTAATAGATGACGCGAGTAGCAGTAGTAGTACTCTTTCCCTATCACCATCTCGCCCCTTGGGGTGGCTCATCTTCTCTTCTATATCCATTCTTTATCTCGTGCTTAACTCTTCCTATCATAGTCGTATCCTTTCGTGCCATTATGAATTATTTGAATTACTTCAACCTCACCATTATTTTGTTAGTTAAAACATAAATGGTTTAGTAAATGATTAATAACTAAAAGATGAGTACATAATGATAACCCTTATGTATATGCACTATAGCAATATCTGTATCCTCTTTAAAAAAAAACCATATATAGCATCCCTTAGTCTAATAGGAATTAGTGGATTGTTGAATTAGTTTATACTTCTAATAGTTTTATAAGTTAGTCAAGACCTTAATTGTTGTCCAAAAACTTAGACTAAGCTTAAGAAAGAGTTGAAGGCACTTGTTACGAACTGACGACTATGACAAATCGCTGGCGAAGTAGCGACAGCTGTAGCTAGACCGTTATAGTAGAGTAGTCGAAGTATTTGCAGACATACTGGTCAGGTGGCATGGCAGTATTAGACTATGATACTTGATTTACAAAGAAAAAAATTATGGTTATGAGATTCCAGACAGGTATCCCAAGATTCTCAACCCAATAAATAAATTTGTCGTACAACCTAGACAATATCCTCAAAAGACTTTGACTACTAGTAGAATTCTTGTGAGTTGGGTAGTATAGACGAGTTAGAGGATAATAGAATATGGTATGGACAATAAATGAGAAATGTTAAGGTGACTGACCATGACTTTGAGAAAGTACTGCTAAATAGCAATAAAGTGTAATAGCTATAGTGATTCATTATGAATATGGGTAGTGTCAATTTCGAGGACAAAATTTTTATAAGTTGGGTAGAATGTAAAACCCCTAATTTTTAAAACATATTATTAATTAATTATTTAATTAATTATTTAATTGAATAATATTATTAAATAGTATATTAGAAAGATATAATTTATTGGATTTAGTTACTAGGTAAATATTTAGCTAGATGTTGTGGAGCAAAGTTATTATTTTTATTTTAGGAAATCGTTGTAGAAGGATAAAAGATTATTTTTTGTACAAATATAAAATTTTGGAATTATATATATATATATATATATATATATATATATATATATATATATATATATATATATATATATATATATAAGTAATTGAATTATAAAAAGAAGAGAATGGAAAAAGAAAAGAAAAGAAAGGAATAAAAGAAAACAAACTAAAACCAAACCTTACAAATCCGGCCCAGTAGAAATTCCCTACCCCAAACCCACTGTAGACTCGACCCCCCCCTCCCCGCGGAATACAAACCCCCGCTCCTTGGCATTCTCTCTATATATAACTCTTACAAAACCCTAACCCTAAACCCTTACCATCCACAACCCAGACCGCCGCCGACCTCCTTGACCTGCTGCCGACGATCGGAGCAGCCGCCCGCCGCCGTGACCTGCGTCCGCAACCGCGCCCCCGCGGGCACTGCACAGGAAATCACTGCAACGAACCCCTGTTCACGCATAGATTTCCGCTTTGCCTCACAACCAAATTCAACCCCGTCTTCACCGGTATGTTCATGACATATCCCTCTTCCAACTCTGTGTATTAGTTTTCTCCGATCCGCGCGTAACACTAGGTGAAAATCGAGACCAAGTTAGAGAAAAACTACAACTTTAACTTCAAAAAAAACTGCTGCAACCACCTATGTTTAAGGACTCGTATCTCCCACCCCAGAGATCCAAACTTAGATTTTCTTTTTGGTATGTGAAGACCACCTAACCGAGATTATTTTCTGTTAATTAGATTAATTTATTTGGCGTTATATGCAGAATTAAATTGGGTTAAAAATCATAAAAAACTGTTTTTGAAATCTTCAAAATTTGCGATACGGAGCGCGCCCCGCCAAACGAAACCGTCCCGTCTTGTACCAATTGTACCAAAAGTCGAGTATGGTATGTCCAGGCGTGTAGGATTTCACGAAAACTGATTCGGACGCGTGTGGGCGTCGGAATCAACCCCTATCCGTAAAATATCCCCGTATCACGACTTTAGCAAAATACCACACCATTTAGTATACGCTCGTCAGAATACGATAAAACTTGCGCCATTGGATTCATGGTATCACGCTGGTCCTGTGACCCAAGTTTCACGCGATTCTGAGACAGTTGACCAAGCCGCATATTTGCGGGCCCCACGGTTGACGTTTTGGGCGAATTTGTGTTCGGCTCACCGAAATCCAAAATTGGACGTACCGTTGAGTTCGTATTGACGTTTAAAATTTGTTTAACCTATAATTTGTCCTTTTTAGAGACCTTTTCCCCTGGTACATTTTTCGGTGCAAAGTGGGCCACATGTGGACCCCGCTTTGACCCGAAATTACCGTTTTGCTCATATGTCCAAATTGGACGAAAGGGTAGTGTTTTCTAGCTATTTCTCTTATTCTGGGAACGTTGGTGATGTTTATTTCAGCATTCGGAGACGTTCATTCTGAGGCCGTAGTTTCTGATCCTGTGTGCTTGACTCCTGGACGTTACACTCTGCAGCTCTCTTGCCAGGCAAGATTCTTTGCCAAATTGCTTACAGTACTTTGCATGCTTATTATATTTTTTATATATACATTGCATGTGTATTTTCTTTCAGTCATAATTATATACTATATATATGTTGACACACACTTAACACATAGTATCATGGGAGGGGAGGACAATCATTAGGCGTATGGGCTATAACCACTCTGGTAAACCGTAGTAACTAGCACGTACTACGGTAGTGTGTCGCGCTGGTCGCTACCCCCGAGGTATGTCGATTTCTGGTGTCGTGTTGGTCGCTACCCCCAAGGTATGTCAATTTTTGATGTCCCTGATGTGTGTGTGTGTTGTGAGATTAGATCGAGTAGCCTACCCATGCCCATACGTCAAAAAGTTATCCTCATTATGCATTTTATATAGATTATCTTGTACAACGTAATTATATAATTTTCGTCTATTTATGCTTGTTTTACTGTATTCAATTGGCATGCTTCTATGTATCTTGTTACGTCTCTCTGAAGACCTGGTCCCTTTTCCAGGTGTAGACGATCTTGATTATTCGCAGGAGCACGGATCAAGGCTTGCTACTTATCTCTTTCGAAGAGGTCTTCTCTTCGAGTCTCATTGTTCATTAGATGTTCTTATGTGGTTTCTCTTATATTCTAGTTTGACAGTAGATTTGTTTCCACCCGACTATCATTCCTTGATACTTCATATTGAGATTCAGTTATATAGTAGATTGGTTATTTATTTCTATTTGATTCTGTGGATGAGATTTAGTTATGCCCTGTGACTTGTGATAATATATATACCATATGTAAGTTAACATTCATATTACAGCGTACGTGTGTATTATGGTATCCATATATTGGAGTTGCCATATACATACGGCTGGCATGCTTACGTATTCCTAGTCCTACTTATTTTGGGACTGGGGCGTGACACAAAGTTAGCCATTTTTTTTTATAGATGTGCATATTCTTTACCCTAGTTTGTGGATAATCATTAAATTAATTACTTAGTTAATTAGATAATATAATTATTTGATTTATTGTAACTAGATAAATATATAATTATTAGTTATAAAATATTTGGAGTGTAGCATTTTATTAAAGCCTTACAAATAATTTTCTAGAATTTATTTTGGGTAAAAATATTATTTTTGATTTTTAGCCTCATCTATATAAATAAATAAATAAGTGGTTATTAAATAATAATAATAATAATATTATTATTATCATTATTATTAGTAATAATAATAATGTTAATAAAAGAAAAGAAAAAGGAAAAAAATAAAAACAAAAACTAATTAACCTAATATAATACTTAAACCTAAAGCTAAACCTAATAACCTAACTCCTAATTCTAATTCCAACTAACCCCAGAAAACACCCAGAAACACCCCCCACCCTGCGGCCAACTATCCCTCCTCCCTGTCTCTTTATATATATAAATGTATATATATACATATTAACACACAAAACTAAACCCTAACCCTAACCCCCTCCGGCCAACCACGCCCGACCGCCGGCACCGCCTCCCCCTCGCCGCAGCCGCGCGCCGCCCGACCGCCCGCCGCCGCCGTCCGCGGACATGCACACACGCATGCAGAAACATTGTCTCAAGCACCCATCTTCAAGGTGATGTAACTCTCTCATCTCTCGTCCTTTTCTCGAGCGGTTTGTTCGTGTACGTTCACAACCTAACCCTCTAGGATTTTCATTCAAGCGGCACGAGTTTTTGTGTCCCGGATTGGTCGAAAAATTGACCGGAAAATGACCGAAAAACTGACAAAAATAGTTCAGAATTTCGAATCCAAAACCCTATGTTCAACCCAATTTGCCATCAAACCGTTTAATATTTTTGAAAACTAATTAAAGGAGTTTTCTTCTCCATATAACTGAGAATTTTTCTATTCTTTTAGTTTTTATTAATTTATTATATGTGTTAAATTATTCAACCTCCAAATTGACCAAAAACTTGACTTTTAAAAAAATTGGAAAATTGTGATACGGAGCGCGCCCCGCCAAACGGGACCGCCTCGTCGCGTACCAATTGCACTAAAAGGCGCGTATGGTATATTTGGATATGTGGGCTTTCGCGAAAACTGATTTGGACGTGTGTGCGCGTCGAAATCAACCCGTATTCGTAAAAAATTCCCGTATCGTGACTTTTGTAAAATATCGCACCATTTTGTGTACGCTGGTCGGAATGCGACAAAACTTATGCCATTGGATTCGTGGTATCACGCTGGTCCTGTGAAACAAGTTTCACGCGATTCCGAGACAGTTGACCAAGCCGCCTATTTGCGGGCCCTACGGTTGACTTTTAGGGCAAATTTGTGTTCGGCTCACCGGAATCCAAAATTGGATATATCGTTGAGTTCGTATTGAGGTTTAGAATTTGTTTGACCTACAATTTATCCCATTTAGAGACCTTTACCTCTGGCACGCTTTTCGATGCAAAGTGGCCCACATGTGGACCCGCTTTGACCCGAAATTACCGTTTTGCCCATGTGTCCAAAAGGTAGTATTTTTTAGCTATCTCGCTTATTCTGGGAAAGTTGGTGATATTTATTTCAGCATCCGGATACGTTCATTCTGATGCCATAGTTTCTGATCCATTGTGCCTGACATTTGGACACTTAAACTTTGCAGCTTTCTTGCCAAGCAAGATACCTTGCCAAATTATCTACAGTACTTTGCATGCTTATTATATTTTTATATATTCATTGCATGTGTATTTTCTTTCAGTCATAATTATATACTATATATATGTTGACACACACTTGACACATAGTATCATGGGAGGGGAGGACAATCAGTAGACGTATGGGCTATAACCACTCTGTTAAACCGTAGTAACTAGCACACACTATGGTAGTTGTGTCGCGCTGGTTGCTACCCTCGAGGTATGTCGATTTCTGGTGTCGCGCTGGTCGCTACCCTTGAGGTATGTCGATTTCTGATATTCCTGATGTGTTTATTATGCATGTTTACTGTATTCAATTGGCATATTTCTATGTATCTTGTTACGTCCCTCTGAGGACCTGGTCCCTTTCTAGGTGTAGACGATCTTGACTATTCGCAGGAGCACGGATCAGGACTTGCTACTTATCTCTTTCGAGGAGGTCTTCTCTTCGAGTCTCATTGTTCATTAGATGTTCTTATGTGGTTTCTCTTATATTCTAGTTTGGCAGTAGATTTGTTTCCACCGGACTATCATTCTCTGATACTTCATATTGAGATTCAGTATATAGTAGATTGGTTATTTATTTCTATTTGATTCTGTGGATGAGATTTAGTTATGTCCTGTGACTTGTGACAATATTTATACCACATGTGAGTTATTATTCATATTACAACGTACGTGTGTATTATGGTATCCATATATTGGAGTTGCCATGTACATACGGCTGTCATGCTTACGTATTCCTAGTCCTACGTATTTTGGGACTGGGGCATGACACCCTCTGTCGCGCATCGACGATTTATTTGATCAGCTGAGTGGCACATGTGTATTCTTGAAGATCGATCTCAGATCCGGCTATCATCAGATCAAGGTAAGAAAGGAGAACATTCTGAAGACAACTTTTCGGATGAAGTACAGGTACTATGAGTTTCTATCATGTCGTTTCGTTTAACCAACACGCCAGCCGTATTTATGAGCCTGATGAACAAGATTTTCCACCAATACTTGGATAAGTTCGTGGTGGTATTTATTGACGATATCTTGTTATATTCCAAGAGCCAGAAGGAGCACAAGGAGCATCTCTGGATCGTGTTGGAGACGCTGAGGCCGGAGAGGCTGTATGCCAAGCTCAGTAAGTACGAGTTCTGCTTGGATAGGGTACCTTTTCTGGGTCATATAATCATTGGAGATGGACTATCAGTTGACCCAGAGAAGATCGCTGCAGTGGAGACGTGGCCTACCCCTACATCAATTACGGAGGTTAGGAGTTTTCTCGGACTTGCCGGATATTATCGGAGTTCGTAAAAAACTTCTCGAGGATCGATGCGCCTATGACGCGGTTGACACGTAAGGGCGAGGAGTTTATCTGGACTGAGGAGTGTCAGATGACTTTCGATGAGCTAAAGAAGCATTTGACGACAACACCGATCTTGACACTTCCTTCTGGATCTGGAGGATTTGTGGTATATAGCGATGCGTCTGGGAGCGAATTAGGATGTGTACTGATGCAGCACGACAAGGTGATAGCTTATGCTTCGAGACAACTATGGGTTCATTAGAAGAATTACCCGACTCATAATCTAGAGCTAGTTGTGGTGATATTTGCACTAAAGCTATGGCGGCACTACCTTTTTGGAGAGCGGGTTAAGATTTACATAGATCACAAAAGTCTAAAGTATGTCTACACTCAGAAGGAGCTCAACATGAGACAAAGGCGTTGGCTATAGTTGATGACAGACTATGATATTGAATTGCAGTACCACCCTGGCAAGGCGAATGTTGTAGCAGATTCCTTAAGCAGGAAACCCATGGCATACTTTTTGAAGACTCAGCGACAATTGTTAGAGGATCTTCAAAAGTTCGGGATAGAGGTTGTGTTGCCAGGCAGGGATGGACATATGGCCAGTCTAGAAGTTCAGTCTACATTGGTTGAGAGGATCAAGGCAGCCTTGCCTACCGATGCGAGATTTTGGCGATTGCGAGAGAGGACAGAGGCCGACATGCAGACGGGACTCCGGATTCACGAAGACGGAACGTTGAGGTATGGAGATCGCCTATATGTTCCGAGTGATGAGCTATGCCAGGAGTTGATTACCGAGGCCCATAGTTCAATTTATTCTATTCATCTCGGGGGTACGAAGATGTACCGAGATTTGAGACAACACTACTGGTGCGTGGGATAAAGAGGAAGATTGCGAGATTCGTGGCGAGATGTTTGGTCTGTCAACAAGTCAAGGCCGAACATCAGAGGACTACAGGACTATTATAGCCGCTTCCCATTCATGAGTGGAAGTGGGAGCACATTACCATGGACTTCATCACGGGATTTCCAAGGAGCCCTAGCGGGAAGGATATAGTCTGGGTTGTCGTGGACCGACTCACTAAGTCGGCATAATATTTGCCCTTCAGAGTTGGGCAGTCCACGGAGATATTGGCTGACATGTACATAAGACAGATAGTACGACTACATAGAGTGCCTGTCAGCATTGTATCGGATCGTGATTCCAGATTTAAGTCATATTTCTTGCGGAGTATGCAGGAGAGTCTAGGAACTCACCTCAAGTTCAATACTGCATATCATCCACAGACTGATGGTCAGTCAGAGCGCACGATTCAGATACTAGAGGATATGTTGAGAGTGTGCATGATCGACTTTGAAAGATCTTGGGAGAAATATCTACACTTGGTGGAATTCTCCTACAACAACAGTTACCAGGCAAGCATACATATGGCACCTTATGAGGCACTGTACGGCATGAAGTGCAGGTCGCCGGTATGTTGGAGTGACTTGGGAGAGCGCCAAATACTTGGTCCAGAGTTGGTGACACAGACAGTGGAGAAAGTAAAGCATATTTAGAGCCATCTTCGCGCAGCACAGGACATACAGAAGCATTGGGCAGATGCACACCGCAGACCTTTGGAATTCAAGGAAGGTGATCATGTATTTTTGAATATATTGTCAACTCGCGGTACCATCAGATTTGGGGGCAGAGGCAAGCTGAGTCCGAGGTACATCGGACCTTTTGACATCTTGGAGCGTATTGGCGAAGTAGCTTATCATCTTGCATTGCCTCCGTCATTAGAAGGCGTGCACGACGTATTTTACATATCTCAGTTGATAAGATACGTGGCAGACCTTAGCCATGTGCTTGATCATTTCGAGATTAAAGTCGGACCCAGTTTATCATATGTGGAGCAACCAGTAGGGATACTCGATCGCAGTGAGAAGGTTTTGAGGGGACAGACTATTCGAATGGTCAGGGTTGTATGGAAGCATCATTTGCCAGGCGAGTCTACCTGAGAGCGCGAGGATTCCATTCGACAGCATTTTTCATAATTATTTGAGGACCGAGGTATGAATTTACGTACTGCATTTCATTTACCTGTTAACTTCTTAATTCTCTCAACTCTTATTCGTGCTTTACTTTTAATTTCGGGGACGAAATTCTTCTAAGTTGGGAATGATGTAAATCCTCTCAAAAAATTTAGGTAGATTTCATATGGTAAGAATTTTGGTTTAGCTTCAGGTTGATTAAGGTTTAGAAGTTAGGGTTTTGTAGACTGGTTCTTTAATTTATACTCTTGGTGCACCTTACCATTGTTACAATAATTGGAGCACAATAATAGCCTTTACTTTCCAACAAATCTTTGCACTCTTGACCTGACAAGCCAACTTAGGCACCGGACATTTCTGTCACTCACAAACATACTCCAATGTGCTCTAATTTAATTGCACAACTTTCCAGTCACAAAAATTAATTCATTAATCCTATGCATTATACCTATGTCGTTGCCATCGATTTGGGGACACAAACTCAACCTATTTCGTCTAACTAATTAAAGAGTCCAAGACTAACACCAAGCCTACATCGTCCATGACAATTGTGTCATTCCCAATTGAGACCACATGTACTCTCATTTTATTTAAGAGCACCTATGACACAATATTTAATTAAATTGGGGAAACCAACTTAACTTAAACCCAACTTGACTCTCACACCCATTCATGAGGCTCATACAAAACGCACAACACCCTCCCATCCTACAAAATATCAAACACCAACTTCCCACATCAAATCCTCACTATTTTTCCTTCATGTGTAAACACTCAAATGTTAAGGGACTCAAATACAAAGATATTTCTAGGTGTCACACTCCTATTGGTGCAAAGTAAAGGAAGAACCCCCCTCCTCATGTGATCGGTCACCTCACCCTCTCTCTTCCTTTGTATAGTACTTTTTTTATGTGAAATCCTAGCTCTTGACTCAAATCACCCTATCACAACCACATATTCCCTCTATATTAACACCACCACTGGAGCAACAACACGGCCATCTCCACCACGATACCACCACCGGAGCACCAACACCGCCACTGACACCACCTCCACCACGAACGCTGCCACCTCCACCGTAGCACTACCACCCCCTCCTGCCAACAACACCGTTGCCACCTCCACAACGACTACACCACCACCTTCACCACAAGCACATCCACCACCAATAGCCACTTACACCACCACCTCCACCACGAACACCTCTACCATGAGCACAACTACCACCACAGCCAATACCACCCCCCACCGAGCATCACCGCCGAGCACCACCACCATCACCACCTCCGAGCACCACTACCACTACCGTCACCATCACCTCCACCCCATTCTCATCACCACCACCCTCACCACCGCCGAGCACTACCCCTACCACCATTGTCGATACAAGCACCACCACCACGATCAATACCGCCTCTGGCCGAAGCTGCAGCACCGCCGCTGCCACCACCCGCAGCCACTTTGGTAACTTCTCCTCCTTCGTCCTTGTTTTGTAGTTATTCCCATGTGTTAAAAGAAACCCTAGTTAGGATTTAGGGTTCCCTGAGTAATACCCATGTTTAGTTTAATGGCATTTGTCTGGGGTTATATATATATATATATGTGAAATGCATGAATGATGGGGATGTTGTTCCAATGAATTTTGGTTCGATAGCTTTGATTTTATGAGTGAGGATATTATATGTGAACATTATGCATATTTAAGTGTGATAACTAATTTGGGTTTATGCACTTATGTCTATGATTACAGGGATAGTTTGGTCGAGGATAAACATTATATATAGATGACTGAGATCATATTTGATGAATATTAGTGGTTGAGGATATTATTTGAGGATGTTATGCGATTGGGTGAATTCGTATTTAATGCAACATTTTCCTAGTCAACTTGGGTTGACCCTCCAGTTAGTACCTTAGACGTGAGTTATGTAACTGAGACAAAACCTATGTTAATTCATGTTGTCATCTCTTCTTTAAGATAGTTTCGAGCTAGATTATTAATTAATTTATATATCATCTCTAGGTACTTTGGGATCCTCGGACTTGGACATTGTACACGAGCCCCGCCTTCAGCATCGGATCCAGGCAAGTGTACCTTGCTATTCTGTAACTCAGTTCCAGATTTACTATTTATTTCATCTATACATTGTGTGCGCTTTGGATCAAAATCGTGACTTAGCATCCGGGTCATATCCGGGTGCAGACGTTCGTCGGTAACGTCTAGTATCGATTGTTAGATGTTTCTCGATACCTTTATGTACCTACTTGGATACATCGAAATCCTATGACACAATCAGATACTGTCATCGTGCTAAACTTCCTGTATCCAGATAGTGTCAGCATGATCGGAACCTGTGATGACTATAGGATCGTGATTGAGTATGACGAGACTGCTAGATAGAGGTTCAGGCTCAGCGAGCTGCGGATGTGTCTCGTTGTCCGCATTGGGAGGGAAAGAGAGTTACTAGATGCTTGGGCTACTTCACATGCACTATATATATATATATATATATATATATATATATATATATATATATATATATATATATATATATATATATATATATGTCACGCCCCAGTCCCAAAATACGTAGGACTAGGTCACGTAACCATGCCAGCTGGCCCGTATATATGGCAACTCTAATATATGGAAACCATATATACGTGCGTACGCTGTATAATGAATAATAATTCATAAGTGGTAAAAGTAATTACAAGTCACAGGGTAATATCTAAATCTCATCCACAGAAATCACATAAACATGAATAACCAATAACCAGGTAACTAGATCTTAATAAATAAGTATCTAAAGAATGACAGTCGGATGGAATCAAATTTACTGCCGAAATAGAATATAAAAAGGAACCAGATACACACCATATAAGAACAACATCTGACAATCACGAGGCTCAAAGAGAAGATCTCCTCGGAATATAAGTATCCTGTCCGGATCTGTGCTCCTGCGAATACTCAAGAACATATACACCTGGCAGGGGACCAGGTCCTCAGAGGGACATAGCAAGATACATAAAAATAACATGCCATAATGTAAATACTGAATAAATAAGGGGGTGTGTTAACCATCTAAGTGAATGCAATTTGAAGACCTAGTAGTACGCATGGGAATGTGTAGGCTTGACATATGCTGACGTAATTCACCAATCGTCATGACTGGCTAGTATATATGTCATATGCCCCCGGACACACGGGTAGCTCTGCAATCGACCATGAGGAGCATGGTACGAAGGATAAAGACTCAAGGAGGGGGTATCCCATACGCCTACTAGATATCTTCCCCGCCCAATGGATATACAAATCGTGAAAACGACGTGGACATCTCATACTATGATGCAAGTCTCTATGAAATAAACAACTGAGCTAAATACCGCTACACGTGTTGCTCACACTGATGGCCAGTCGCGCATGAGGCACGTGTCCCTACATGTACTCACTCTGTGACGTGTTATGATACGTGTCAAGGCCTGGGAAGTTATATCAATAACTTCACAACTTTAGGTGGGTCTACTAGACACTAGGTCAGACACAAGTCCTAACGTCAACGCCATCGTTGACTGCACCCGAGTTTTCTCGGACGCGCACATTTATATAATAAATAAACATGTAACTATCAATAACTGAAATTAATCAGTACAACAAGGCAAGGTATACCTGCCTGGCAAGAGAGCTGTAAATATGTAACGTCCAGATGTCAAGTACCAAGTGTCAGAAACTATGACCTCAGAATGAATGTCTCCGGATACTGAAATAAACATCACTAACAGTCTCAAAAAATATCAAATAGCTAGAAACGCCTGTCCTTAAGTCCAATTTGGACACAGGGGCAAAAATGATAGTTTCTGGTCAAAGCGGGGTCCACATGTGGGCCGTTTTGCACCAGAAAATGTGTCAGGGTCAAAGGTTTCCAAATTCGCCAAACTTAGTGTCAACAAGTCCAGAACGTCGATACGAACCCAACGGAATGTCCAGAACTGGATTCTGATGTGCCGATCACAAAATCGCCCGTCAAGTGGAGCCTATGGGGCCCACGATACGGGATTTTGCCAACGTTCTCAGAATCGAACCAAACTTGGATCATAGGACCAGCGTATTGCTACGAGTCCGATGACGCAAGTTTCGTCTCGATTCGACGTGTGTACACAAAGTTGCAGCGTGTTCCAGAACAGGCGGATACGGGACGTTGTCGGCGGATACACGTTGATTCCGGTGTGCACGCACATCCAAATCAACTTCTGTAAAATTCCGCACGTCCGTATCAGCGGCACGCACATTTCGGTAAAGACCGCGTGCGACCAAGTCGTCCCGTTTGGCGGGGCGTACTCAGTTCCGGGGTGAATCGGGTCATTGTTTTTCCTATTTTTGGATCGCGTGCCGCGATCGCCACAGGACGCGATGCACCGAGCGGGTTGCACGGGCACCGAGAGGGTCATGCAGGCTACACGATGCAACTGACGGAATTGAAAACAGAGTTACGAGGAGAGAGATATGGATACCTGAACAGGGCTCCAGAAACTGCGTTTTCTCGTGTCCGTGTCTGCTTCGAGTCCGTTACTGTTGCTGTGTCCGTGTCCACCGTTGCTCGTCCTAGGGTTTCAGCTGTGGCGGACACGGCAGAGGCGGCCAGGGACCGTGGAGGTCGGGGGGGTCGCTGCGGGTCTCCGGCGAGGTCGGCGGAGCTGCGGCGAGGCGGGCGGCTCTCGGGAAGGCGGAGAAAGGGGGCTAGGGGTGGTTGCTGCCGAGGCCAGGGGAGGAGTTGCTGCTGCTCCGGTCGCTAGGGCGTCGGGCCGGAGCTCGGGAATGAGAAGAGGGGAGGAGGCGTCGGATTGAGGGGGGGGCTGTGATGGAGTGGGGTGGTCAGGGGGGTAGCCGGCGGTTAGGGTAGAGTGGAGGAGGAGGAGAGGAGTGGTGATGATGATGGTAGTGTCGGTGGTGATGACTGGTGATGGGTGTGGCAGAGTCGAGGAGGGGGAGGAGATTGAGAAGGAGGAGGAGGAGCTGGGGAGGAGGAGGAGTCAGGCGAGGTGGTGGCGGGCGGTGGAGCTCGGGGAGGAGGGGGAGGTCGAGGCCGAGAGAGAGGGAAGGCTCGGGGAGGAGAGGGCCAGCGGGGGGGAGGGGGTGACTCGCCACGGTGGAGGGGTCGGCGGAGCGGCTCCGGCGGCGGGGGGGGGGGCTCTCCGCTCCGGCCGGGGGGGGGGGCGGCTGCGGGCTGGGGGGGTAGAGTTAGGGTTTTGAATTTATTTTTCTTTTATTTTCTTTTATAGAATAATATATTAATTAAATAAGTAAATATCTAGAGATATTTTCGGGATATTTGTAGGATATTTTCGGGATATTTTCGGGTGGGTCCCGCCTCCAATTGGACGGTGCAGGTTCACCGGCCAGTGAGGGGGTAACACCTCGCACTGCAATTTGCAGGAAAGTCCCTGTAATTTCATAAATTGCATAAATTCCTAGTTTTGGGAAATTGCACAATTACGAAATTGTCTGGAAAACACCCGATTCCTAAAAATGCTAAAATGCACAGAACTGAGAAAAATTGCTATGTGAGGGCCTTGGGGGAATGGGGGTGAGTCTGGGCAGGGACTGGACCTGGTTTTGGGGTGATACGGGCCATCGTATTTATTTAATTAATAAATACTGCGCACGGTGTTCTCTAATTATTTAGAGGCAGGTAGGATCATAATTTTTCTACGGTGTCAATACACTAAATGTAGTATACTCAGTGTAGAAAATTAACGTATTTTTGTCTGGGCAAAACGGGTGCATGTTGGGCCTCAAATTGCTATGGGAACAGGGATGGGTACAGATCTGGGAATTAAAATAGGAATTAAATACGGGCGTTTGTAACGAGATTTGTGCGTCTCATACGAGGCTCAAAACTAAGTAACTGGGAGTTGCACAAAGTGCAGGATAGTAGGCTGGCATGTCTAGGAGAGGTATGTGAACTTCGTTCGGGGATAACAGTCAGGGTAAAGCTCCAAATAATTTGGTAATGGACAGGTGCACAAGTCAATAGGATATGTAAGCAAAAGAAAATTAAAATATTGTAACAAATCCTAAATTGTGAAAAATATTCCTAAAATACTGGAATCTGGTCGAGGGGGTTTACAATCTACCCAACTTACAAAAATTTTGTCCTCGAAATTAAAACTAAGCCACGGTAGAAGGGAAGGACGGCATAAGATATAATTTAACAAAGTAATTTATATCTTGGGTTAAGAATAGGTTCGAAGACGTTTACGCATGTCGTACTCGCGCTTCCAAGTTTATTTTCCTGGTGCGCTATGCTTCCATGCCACGCGGACCGAGGGAATAGACTGGTTCTCAATATCTTTTTCTCGATGGTCAAGGGTTCCCGTGGGTTGCTCTTGATACGACAGGTCTCGGCCTAATGGTGATATCCTCAAAAAGACATGATCGTCCTCTTTGAATTTCCAAGGGACGATGATGACGGTCTGCTCACTGCTTCTGTCTTGTACTGCTCGCAAGTGTCCTTGTATTTACTTAACTGTCTCTTCGGTTGACCATCAACTCTGGTCACGCGAATCCTTGTCTGGTAAAAATGCTGACTGGTATACCTGGCAATCTTACGATTTGCCTCAATAGGTAATGTCTCCATAGTTAGAGCTTCTGCAGACTGGCCAACTCTATAGGTAAGAAAAGTGCTGACTTGGTGGGTCGGTCCATAGGAATTTTTAATCCTTATAAGTCAACCTAGTAATAGGTGCTGCTATCCATTCAGGAGTCAATCAATTATTTATCCAGGTAAAATCATTTTAGACTCCTGTCAGCAAAATGATACATCCTTCATCGTCACACTTGAGTTCTGACTTATCCCAAGTTACGAGGCAGAAATTAGAATCATATGCTGTCATAGGGATGCACGTATCAGGATCGTAGGTAGGTAGTGAAGGGTCGTCCTAAAGGTAGCACAAATTATATACTGAAATCAAGTCTAATAATAGGGTTTAGTAATTACCCAAGAAACAAACAGAAATGGCTACAAAAATAATACACTTTATATTTATACTAAGCATGAGGTTTCGCCTTTCCGAAATAAGGGAAGACGGAAAACAATAATCAAGAGTTCAAGGGGGAGGTAATAGATTAGAAGTGTGGGGATCAATGCGTTTAAAGAATTCAAGTAGGAATTGTCAAGGCAATTGTGGATTAAAATCCTATTCTGGTAATCCTTACTCACATATTCGTATCAGCACAGTTATGTAGCTGGTACGATATGCTCAGACATATCTAGAGGGCAAGTACATCTATCTACTAATCACTATATATCTCAATCCATGTAAAGTAGTTATACGAAGGGCGAACCAAGTGCACTATGGTTGATCAGACCGTAATACACTGATTCTGAAATGTATTAGTGTAGTACTCCAATAATACATCTCTCAAGAACAAGCTTGATAAAGAATAAGCTTGCGAAACTAGGCTATAATAGCGGCATAAGTCAAGGTAGTACGGTAAATATAAGTACGCTAGATTATGATATGAGAAATACAAAACAATTCATATTCACAAAAAGACAAATCTCTACAATCTCTACAATTATTATTCTAACTCCTTGTCTAAGTCGCTAGTTGACCCAAAAGAGGTATGGCCTTCTAAGTTCTATACTCTTAATATACACTATAGGTTGTCCGCCTAAAACAGAGATTCCAAGAAAGTCCGCGTAAAGTAGGGGTTCGAGGTTGTCTGCGTAAAACAAGGATAAAAATAATTTGGCGTAGAGTATAAATCCGAAACTGTCTGCGTAAAACAGAGAAGCGTAAGGGAGAGCTTCAGGGCTGTCCGCGTAAAAGTCTGCGGGTAAAGTATTGCCTAAAGGTTGCGTAAAAATCTGCCAGCGTAAAAAGTCTAGCATACGCTGCAGCGTGAAGTTGTATAAGAAACTCATGAGTGGTCAGTCAAATTAATGAATCATGTCATCTGACAAAAGTACTTGTACAACGATCGAGGGGATGGTCTGATGATGGTTTGCACGGAGATCCAGATTGTCGTTAGTGACTTTTGGATACAAGTCATCTACGCTCGAGGTGAGACAAACCAGATATCCCGACAAAAGCTGTTTCTTTTTGCACAGGGCTCGAGGCGTATCTCTGCGCGAGATTTGGTCATGCCTGGGGAAAGCTAAGACTGTAACAAATATGCTTAAATCCTATCCTTATATTTTTTGCCTAATCAGGTCACTCTACGCTGGTTATCTAATAGTCAGGAATCATCAGGTTTACGCAGGGTGGTTACCTACGTGGCTGGCATGATGCGTCATACGCAGGATAAGGAAGACTAAGGGCGGCGTAAAGGGGACAAGCTTCTACATAATTTAGCTTTTACGCCAACAAGAAAGTCATTTGACTTTTACGCCAACTAGGCAGTGGTTTGATTCTTACGTCAACAACGGTCAATTAGTTTTACGCCAACAAGGGTAAAGGGTCTCTGGCGTAAAACTCTGGTTTATCAAAACTTAGGATGAGGTTTCAGTCCTAGTATTCAATCTTAGATTTCTATTTGTTTCTCAGACTAGGGTCAATACTATGGTCAAATTCTAAACTAATCCTAGTAGTGTTTATACTATACTCAAGTCATACATAAATATGTCAAGGGATAAGGGTAAGTTAATCTATAGGTAAGTGACGCTAGGGTTTACTTAGGAAATCAGGAAGGCTAGGGTTTATTTAGGAAGTCAGGAAGGCTAGGCTTTATTTAGAAAGTCAGGAAGGCTAGGGTTTACTAAGTAATCCGAACTTAAGGATATGTCAAAGCCCTAGTGGTATTCTTATTAGGAATGCTACCTTAATTATCATCCTATCAACCGGAGTTCCTATATTCTAGCAGGGATTATACTAAAAGAATTATCAGGGAAGCACATGATTCAAGCAGGATGCAATTATGTAAGTAGGACGAACTGGAAAGAAGATAAGTCATAGTAAATTTTGGATGAGATCCTAAACTCTAATCCTAGGTGCAGGCTTGCTCGGTACAGTAACGTAACCGAGACAATATGCTCTGACCTGCATGGGCCACCACTAAAAATATGTCACGCCCCAGTCCCAAAATACGTAGGACTAGGTCACGTAACCATGCCAGCTGGCCCGTATATATGGCAACTCCAATATATGGAAACCATATATACGTGCGTACGCTATATAATGAACAATAATTCATAAGTGGTAAAAGTAATTACAAGTCACAGGGTAATATCTAAATATCATCCACAGAAATCACATAAACATGAATAACCAATAACCAGGTAACTAGATCTCAATAAATAAGTATCTAAAGAATGACAGTCGGATGGAATCAAATTTACTGTCGAAATAGAATATAAAAAGGAACCAGATACACACCATATAAGAACAACATCTGACAATCACGAGGTTCGAAGAGAAGATCTTCTCGGAATATAAGTAGCCTGTCCGGATCTGTGCTCCTGCGAATACTCAAGAACATATACACCTGGCAGGGGACCAGGTCCTCAGAGGGACATAGCAAGATACATAAAAATAATATGCCATAATGTAAATACTGAATAAATAAGGGGGTGTGTTAACCATCTAAGTGAATGCAATTTGAAGACCTAGTAGTACGCATGGGAATGTGTAGGCTTGACATATGCTGACGTAATTCACCAATCGTCATGACTAGCTAGTATATGTGTCATATGCCCCCGGACACACGGGTAGCTCTGCAATCGACCATGAGGAGCATGGTACGAAGGATAAAGACTCAAGGAGGGGGTGTCCCATACGCCTACTAGATATCTTCCCTGCCCAATGGATATACAAATCGTGAAAACGACGTGGACATCTCATACTATGATGCAAGTCTCTATGAAATAAACAACTGAGCTAAATACCGCTACACGTGTTGCTCACACTGATGGCCAGTCGCGCATGAGGCACGCGTCCCTACATGTACTCACTCTGTGACATGTAATGATACGTGTCAAGGCCTGGGAAGTTATATCAATAACTTCACAACTTTAGGTGGGTCTACTAGACACTAGGTCAGACACAAGTCCTAACATCAACGCCATCGTTGACTGCACCCGAGTTTTCTCGGACGCACACATTTATATAATAAATAAACATGTAACTATCAATAACTGAAAGTAATCAGTACAACAAGGCAAGGTATACTTGCCTGGCAAGAGAGCTGCAAATATGTAACGTCCAGATGTCAAGTACCAAGTGTCAGAAACTATGACCTCAGAATAAATGTCTCCGGATACTGAAATAAACATCACTAACAGTCTCAGAAAATATCAAATAGCTAGAAACGCCTGTCCTTAAGTCCAATTTGGACACAGGGGCGAAAATGACAGTTTTTGGTCAAAGTGGGGTCCACATGTGGGCCGTTTTGCACCGAAAAACGTGTCAGGGTCAAAGGTTTCCAAATTCGCCAAACTTAGTGTCAACAAGTCCAGAATGTCGATACGAACCCAACGGAATGTCCAGAACTGAATTCCGATGTGCCGATCACAAAATCGCCCGTCAAGTGGAGCCTGTGGGACCCACGATACGGGATTTTGCCAACGTTCTCAGAATCGAACCAAACTTGGATCATAGGACCAGCGTATTGCTACGAGTCCGATGGTACAAGTTTCGTCTCGATCCGACGTGTGTACACAAAGTTGCAGCGTGTTCCAGAACATTCGAATACGGGACGTTGTCGGCGGATACGCGTTGATTCCGGTGTGCACGCACATCCAAATCAACTTCTGCGAAATCCCGCACGTCCGTATCAGCGGCGCGCACGTTTCGGTAAAGACCGCGTGCGACCAAGTCGTCCCGTTTGGCGGAGCGTACTCAGTTTCGGGGTGAATCGGGTCATTATTTTTCCTGTTTTTGGATCGCGTGCCGCGATCGCCACAGGACGCGATGCACCGAGCGGGTTGCACGGGCACCGAGAGGGTCATGTAGGCTACACGATGCAACTGACGGAATTGAAAACAGAGTTACGAGGAGAGAGATATGGATACCTGAACAGGGCTCCAGAAACTGCATTTTCTCGTGTCCGTGTCTGCTTCGAGTCCGTTACTGTTGCTGTGTCCGTGTCCACCGTTGCTCGTCCTAGGGTTTCAGCTGTGGCGGACACGGCGGAGGCGGCCAGGGACCGTGGAGGTCGGGGGGGGGGGTCGCTGCGGGTCTCCGGCGAGGTCGGCGGAGCTGCGGCGAGGCGGGCGGCTCTCGGGGAGGCGGAGAAAGGGGGCTAGGGGTGGTTGCTGCCGAGGCCAGGGGGGGAGTTGCTGCTGCTCCGGTCGCTGGGGCGTCGGGCCGGAGCTCGGGAAGGAGAAGAGGGGAGGAGGCGTCGGGTTGAGGGGGGGGCTGTGATGGAGTAGGGTGGTCGGGGGGGTAGCCGGCGGTTAGGGTAGAGTGGAGGAGGAGGAGAGGAGTGGTGATGATGATGGTAGTGTCGGTGGTGGTGACTGGTGATGGGGTTGGCGGAGTCGAGGAAGGGGAGGAGATTGAGAAGGAGGAGGAGGAGCTGGGGAGGAGGAGGAGTCAGGCGAGGTGGTGGCGGGCGGTGGAGCTCGGGGAGGAGGGGGAGGTCGAGGCCGAGAGAGAGGGAAGGCTCGGGGAGGAGAGGGCCAGCGGGGGGGAGGGGGTGACTCGCCGCGGTGGAGGGGTCGGCGGAGCGGCTCCGGCGGCGGGGGGGGGGGGCTCGCCTTTCCGGCCGGGGGGGGGGGGGCGGCTGCGGGCTGGGGGGGTAGAGTTAGTGTTTTGAATTTATTTTTCTTTTATTTTCTTTTATAGAATAATATATTAATTAAATAAGTAAATATCTAGAGATATTTACGGGATATTTGTAGGATATTTTCGAGATATTTTCGGGTGGGTCCCGCCTCCAATTGGACGGTGCAGGTTCACCGACCAGTGAGGGGGTGACACCTTGCACTGCAATTTGCAGGAAAGTCCCTGTAATTTCATAAATTGCGTAAAGTCCTAGTTTTGGAAAATTGTGCAATTACGAAATTGTCTGGGAAACACCCGATTCCTGAAAATGCTAAAATGCACAGAACTGAGAAAAATTGCTATGTGAGGGCCTTGGGGGAATGGGGGTGAGTCTGGGCAGGAACTGGACCTGGTTTTGGGGTGATACGGGCCATCGTATTTATTTAATTAATAAATACTGCGCACGGTGTTCTCTAATTATTTAGAGGCAGGTAGGGTCATAATTTTTCTACGGTGTCAATACACTAAATGTAGTATACTCAGTGTAGAAAATTAACGTATTTTTGTCTGGGCAAAACGGGTGCATGTTGGGCCTCAAATTGCTATGGGAACAGGGATGGGTACAGATCTGGGAATTAAAATAGGAATTAAATACGGGCGTTTGTAACGAGATTTGTGCGTCTCATACGAGGCTCAAAACTAAGTATCTGGGAGTTGCACAAAGTGCAGGATAGTAGGCTGGCATGTCTAGGAGAGGTATGTGAACTTCGTTCAGGGATAACAGTCAGGGTAAAGCTCCAAATAATTTAGTGATGGACAGGTGCACAAGTCAATAGGATATGTAAGCAAAAGAAAATTAAAATATTGCAACAAATCCTAAATTGTGAAAAATATTCCTAAAATATTGGAATCTGGTCGAGGGGGTTTACAATATATATATATATATATATATATATATATATATATATATATATATATATATATATATATATATATATATATATATATATATATATATATATATTCTATTTACGTAGAGATCCTGTATCCGGAGTCGTAGTATTTACTGTGTGACTCTGTGCTGGAGCTACGGTACGCACCGTGTGTCTCTGTGCCTTGGAGCTACGGATTTATATTTGGAAATCCCACGTGTCGAGCGTTGTCTTCAAGTTGCGTCTCACTTAGGTGGTTATTCTAGATTACACCAGTGTATCACTTGTTTCCTTTCTATTTTACTATGGCATGCTATTTTTTTGTACCTTGTTAAGTCCCTCTGAGGACCTGGTTCCCTGGCAGATTGTAGGGTCGATTGCTGACAGGAGACTGGAGCTGCTGATGAGTATTATACCGGTATACAGGTATTGTTACTTAATATTTGTATCACTTCTTCTATTGTTCTGCTATTATGATCGTTTGCTTATTTTCTGTTGGTATAGCCCAGTATTTGTAGACTCATATTATTTTCTTTGAGTCTATTCAGACAAGTGTAGTATGGGGTTTACACCATGATACATGTTGTCCCTTCTTTATTACATATCCTTGTGGATTGAGACATAGACATGTGTACCATGTTATCTTGATATTGACCCTCATTTACAGCTTATATGTATTGTAGTCGGACTGGAGTCCCCTTGGTACGTAGCTGGCCATTGCTACATGTCACGCCCCAGTCCCAAAATACCGAGGGACTAGAAGCGTGATAATGGCCAGCAGCACACACCGATGGACAACCCAATCTAATGGATCCATCAGGACATGCTTAAGCTGTAATATAACAATAAGTAGGTCCAATGATACAAGTCACAGTCTATACTAATCTCATCCACAACAGAATAGTATATGAACTCAATAGCAAACTGGAATAAATGCTGAAAGTAAAGTTACTGTTGAATATCCAGCAAGAATAATACTAAGTCGGGTGGAGACAAATCCACTACCGATAAATGGAAAATAGAGACAAGAAAAAATAACTAAAACATGCTAGAAAAATAACTAAGTATAAGCAGGGCCATCAACTGCAATCGTACCCTCGTCTGGTGTCAGTCCGTAAAGTTGCGGGTGCTCCTCGTCTGCTAAATCTGGAGAACAAAACCAGGTCCTCAGAGGGACGTAACAAGATACAAAAGAATACAAGCCAAAAGTACAGTAAATGAACATGTAAGATAGACAAGAAAGTAAACACGAGAAAGCAAATAAGACACGAGAAATTACTGCATCTAAGATGGTGGCGTACCGATGGTGCTATCAAATATGACTACTAACAATCGGGATAACCGTAACTCAATGGGAGATCACGGTCCTATAGAAAGTAGGCCAATGGGGACTCCCAATCTATAGTATAGCTCTGTCGCAGCCCAATGGGAGCTCACGAATGAAGTAGTCAAATGAACAAGTCTCTATCGCAGCACAATGGGTACTCACGGTCGAGAATGCTCAAGTATAGTCAATGCCTAATAACGATCATCTAGGAATGTAAAGAAATCAATCGGGTCAACTCAAGGAAGCGTAGAGTAACCATATACCATCACAATATATCTATGGAATAAATAGAGATCCATGGAAAAGAGCAAATAATGTACATGCACGTAAAACGAGAAAATAAGACTAGAGCAGCAGGAATAAATCAATATGAACAACGCATCAAGAAACTATATATGACAAGAAAATAACAACTGAAAAGGGAAGCATGCAAATAGTGTGCAAGAGTCTTGCACGACAATGTATAAATAAGTCCAGGAGATAAGTAGCAAAACTGCAGGATTTGGCAAGGTATACTTGCCTGGGGTTCTGGCTCCAACTGTAGCCCTGTGTTAGTGGATCCTGCAGGTACTCCTCCAAAAGCTGTAATAAATATCACCAACAGTCTCAAAAGATATCAAATAGCTAGAAACGCCTGTCCTTTAGTCCAATTTGGACTCAAGGGCGAAAATGACATTTCTGGGTCAAAGCGGGGTCCACATGTGGGCCGCTTTGCACCAAAAAGCTTGTCATGATCAAAGGTCTCCAAATTTGTCAAACTTAGTGTCAACAAGTCAGAAACGATGATACGAACCCAACGGAACTTTCAGAATTGGATTCCGATGAGTCGATCACAAAATCGCCTGTCAAGTGGAGCCTGTGGGGCCCACGATACGCAATTTTATCAACGTTCTCAGAATCGAACCAAACTTGGGTCACAGGACCAGCGTATTGTTATGAGTCCGATGGCGCAAGTTTCGTTTCAATCCGACGTGTGTACACAAAGTTACAACGTGTTCCAGAATAGGCGGATAAGGGGCGTTGTCGGCGGATACGCGTTGATTCCGGTGTGCACGCACATCCAAATCAACTTCTGCAAAATCCCGCACATCCGTATCAACGTCGCGCACGTTTTGGTAAAGACCGCGTGCGACCAAGTCGTCCCGTTTGGCGGGACGCACTCAGTTTCGGGGTGAAACAGGACATTATTTTTCCTGTTTTTGGATCGCGGTTTGCGATCACCACAGGACGCGATGCACCGAGCGAGTTGCACGGGCATCGAGAGGGTTATACAATCTACGCGTCACAACTGACGGAATCGAAAACGGGGTAACGAGGAGAGAGAAAACGATACCTGAACAGGGCTCCGTGAAACTGAGATTTCACGTGTCCGCGCGTCTGTTTCGTGTCCTGATCGTGTCCTGGTCGTGTCCGAGCTAGGGCAGCGGCCGGCCGGCCTAGGGCTGCTGTGTCGGGTCACGCGGCGAGCGGGGAGGCGCTCACGGGCTGCAGCGGCGAGGTCGGGTGTGCTCGGCGGAGCTCTCGGCGGCGGCTTAGGACTGCTGCTGTCGCTGCTGTTAGTCTGAGAGGGAGATCGGGGCTGCGGGTGGTCGTGGGGCGGCGCTCGGCGGCTAGGGCGGAGGGTGCTCGTGGCTGGAGGGCGGTGGTTGATGGTGGTCGGGTCGTGGCGGAGGAGGAAGGGATGGGCAGCGGAGTGGACGCGGGCGGGTCGAGGGGATGAGGGGGTTGTCGAGCGGCTGAGGACGGGCGGCTGAGCTAGGGGCAGGGGTCGGCGTGGACGCGGCTGGGCGGCGCCGGAGACTCGCCGGAGGGGGTTAGGAAAAGGGGCGGCGGAGGTTAGGGTTAGGTTTAGGAAAATAGGGGTTTTTAGGGATTAGGGATTAGGAATTTTTCCTTTTTCTTTTTTTTTTTTGTTTGTGGAGAAAAACTAGGAAAATTATGTATTTATACATACAGAAATTTGGATTAGGGTTTGACCTAGGATTTGGGCTGGGTTAACGCTCCTTGGGCTTGGCTTCGGCTCTCATGGGGATGTTGGACGTTTGGCACGGGTTTAATTCGGTTTAATTCTTCATGAGTTTTTAGGGCTTTAAAAATGATTCCGGAGTCCAATAAATTTCCGAAAAATTACCCTATATCCGGTTCTCCATTTTATACCCTAAAATATTATTTTCATAATATTTTAATATTAAATAACAGTAATTAAAAATCATTTAATTATCAAAAGTCTAGGTTTTAATTATAGAAAATTCCCAAAAAATTCCAGAAAAATTGTAAAAAAAATCAAATTAGAAATTCATGAAAATCAGGGGGCTTACACTACGTGGCCTAGTCCCGTGTATTCTGGGACTGGGACGGAAAAGTAGCCGCAGCAAAGAATTGGGAACTACATCAGATGGATGTTCACAATTCCTTCCTACATGGAGACCTTACCGAATAAGTGTATATGAAACTACCACCTGGTTTCCAAACCAAACACCCTGGTCAGGTATGTCGGCTTCAAAAATCTCTTTATGGGAATAAACATGGGTCTCGTTGTTGGTTTACGAAGTTGGCATCTTCTTTGCGGGAGTACAAATTTTTCCAATCGTACTCTGACTATTCGGTTTTTACTCTTCATAAGGGCGATGTTCAGATAAATATTCTTGTGTATGTCGACAATTTGATTATGTCTGTCAATAATTTTGCTGCTCTTACTATCTTTAAGAATTATTTGAGTACATGCTTTCACATGAAGGACCTTGGGGCGTTGAAGTTTATTCTTGGTGTTGAGGTAGCTCGAAGTGCGGAAGGTATTTTTTCTGTGTCAATGGAAATATATACTTGACATTATCTCTGAGACATGATTGTTGGGGGCAAAACCCGCAAGCTTTTCCATGGAACAACATCATCAACTGGCACGCTCTATAAGTCTACTTTTCCATGGAACAACATCATCAACATCATCAACTGGCACGCTCTATAAGTCTACTTATGGGACGGCTGATTTATCTTTCGTTTACTCGGCCGAATTTGGCTTATGTTGTTCACATCTTGTCGTAGTTTATGCATGAGCCCCGACGTGATCATTGGGATGCGGCTTTGAGGGTTGTTAGATATCTGAAGGGTTATGCCGGTCAAGGCATTCATCTTCGCTTTGACTGTGATTTGTGCCTCCGGGGGTGGTGTGATTCTGATTGGGCGAGTTATTCCATCACACGACGCTCTTTGTCTGGTTGGTTGATTTTTCTTAGCGATTCTTCCATCTCTTGGAAGACGAAGAAACAGATGACGGTGTCCCGTTCTTCGGCTGAAGCGGAGTACCGTGCGATGGGGGCGGTCACGTGTGAGCTTAAGTGGCTCAAGGAGTTGCTTGGCAGTTTGGGGATGCAACATTCGTATGTTATGGATTTGTTTTGTGATAGTCAATCTGCTTTACATCTTGTGCAAAACTAAGTTTTTCATGAGCGCACAAAACACATTGAGATGGATTATCATTTTTTGAGGGATGACGTTCTTTCTAGAGTTATTCGTCCATCCCATGTGCCAACGGATGTGCAACTGGAGGATAATTTCACCAAACCTTAGGCAAATGGCAATTTGAGTTTCTTTTGCGCAAGTTGGACATTTATGACTTGCATGCTCTAACTTGAGGGTGGGTATTGGGATTAAATTATATCATTAAATTTTATTTATGGTGATTAACTATATATGGTGATTGGTTGGCTATATATAGTGATTGGGGTATTGGAATTAAATTGTATTTATGATGATTGGCCAGGTGACTTAGGTCCCAAGTTGATATGTGGATGTATATATATATGTAATATCATGATGAATGAAATACCTAGAATATTATCTCCTATCACTTCTTCACAGTTATACTATCAACTTGATGTCCTAAAAAAAAAGATGACAAAATTATTTTTCGTCTCTCTCCGGTAGCCAACCCCCCTCTCCCCTCCCCCCCCCGTCTCTCTCTCTCTCTCTCTCTCTCTCTCTCTCTCTCTCCAGCACGCGGCAGCAGCCGATGGCGGCAGTGTGCGGTAGGGGTGGTGGTTGCTGGAGCGAGTGGGGATTTAGGTGATAGTTTCGTCAAAATCTTTTAAGATATCAAATTGATACCTATCAAAATTTAGGGTATCAAGTTAAAAATCTGGAATAGTTTAGGGTATTAAATTGTACTATAGCCATTTTCTTTTAGTTTCAAGATTCGTTCAAATCATGAACACAAGTGCTGCGAAGCAACAAATGTTATACGGTATTTTCGAGTAGGATAACTGACTAGCTCTTAGGGTCTGCTTGGATTGAGGTTGAAACATAAATAAGAAGAGTTATGTCAGGTTAAGTGAAGAAAAATTAAGTGCGGGGGAGGGGAGTCAATACATATAACATTGCTTGGATTTGAGAAAGAGTTAAGTGGGGTGTATTTAATAGCTCTTGCTTGGATTGAATGTTTTCAGTTGGACGATGATTAATAAAAATATAATAGTTACTAAAATATCCAAATATTTTTGAGTGAGGGTAGAAGTAATAAGTGAAAGCGAGAAGAGATGACGCACCTGAATGATAGTAGGTTGAAAGATAGAAAGACAGAACAACGTATTAAAAGTAAGAAAAATGAAAAAGAATGTAATGATATTTTTATAGAACAAATAAGGAGTATTTATGACTTTTTAAACAAAATCTTTCATTTTTCTTTTCTTTTTAATCCCCCTATTTGGGATTGAAAAAAATGGACAAAATATTGCTAAACAATGCCGCCCCCCCCCCCCCCCCCCCCCCCCCCTCGTCCTCCTAAACCTCTACCCCTCAAACCAAGCATGAATTTTCTCCCCCCTCACTTAACTTTATGTCACTTAACCCTCTTGACCCTTAATCCAAGCAGATTCTTAAAGAGTAAATGCAAGAAATCATGTAACAAGTTTGGGCCTCTCCAAGGACAGCCCGAGGATTGGGTTGTCCTAACCGAAACTAATTTTGGTTGCACTTGATCCGGCTTCGTGTGAGGCTTTTTTTTTTAAGTCCAGATGGGTCACCCATGATCCCGACTTATTATAGGTCACGTAGGGTCCGAGAGGTTATTCTAAAAAAAGAAAGTTGTCCAAATTCAAAGTCTTGTTGGACTTATCCTTGGATCGGCGAAGTATTCCAAACGGAGTCCTACGTGTGTAATACGATACAATGTAAATCTGAATGAATCGATAGGCTTCAAATTATCAACAACCAGACAACGGTGGGGACAATAGTTGTTGTCACAATCTTTTCTAGTTTGGTTGTGAATCCAATCCAAGGGTGACGGAATTGAACATGTCCGAGTCATTTGGAAATCTGCACATGCTGCAGAGTGAGTCCTACAAGCAATTTCAAGCTTTTCAATCCTAGCTGAAAATAACGAGGAAGAGTAATAAGTTCAAATAGGTGGAAATGGAGATGGAGCAACGAGAACCATTTGTTTCGGAAGAACTGACGTGTTGGAAAGCACGGTTGGTATCGGTTGCCAACCCAAAAAAAGTACTGGTGATTTGTCTGACTTGTATGGGAAGTGCGATTTGGATGGATTGGCATGGTCAAGATGGCGTTGGAGGCTGCAGCAAGCGAGAGATTTATACGAATCAGCCTACCAAGTTTGTATATACGCGCATACAAGGAAGGACCGTACGCAACTCCCGAAGAGGAAATCCCATCTTTTCTGCTTTCATTTGTAATTATTTTAGGAGTAATGCTATTCGTATCTCCAAACTATCTCTTCTTATCTGATAGCTGACGTAACATACAAAATAGTATTATGTGACAGCTGACGTAATAAATTTTAGGGCTAATTAGAGTTTACCCTGGATTTTATATCAGATTTTAAGTCATACATTGGAGAATTTAGATCCTGAAATCTTATTCTTTTTGTTTCATTTTTCTCGTTTTACCCTCCATAGTCTAATATAGGAAGATTTTTTTGTCAAGCCTGGGAGGACAGGGTACAATGAGAAAAATAAACTAAATAATAAAAAATTAGAATCTAAACTTTCAAATTGGACAAGTCAGGACTCAAACTCTAAGCTGGTATAAAATTGAGGGTCTAAACTCTAATTAGCCATAAATTTTAATCAAAAAATTAATCACCCAATTTTTTTTAATATTATTATTAATTTTAATGTTAATATTAATATTAATATTAATGTAATATTAATGTTAATATTAATATTAGTATTAAATTTTATTCTTAATTTTAATATAAATTTATTTTTAAAATTTGTCACGTCAATTGTCACATTAACTGTCATATCAGCTGCCACATAAGGAGGAATTATTTGGAGGAATACTTTAGAAACTTATTTTTGAAGAATTTATCCAACTATCCACATAAAGTTAAGTATAAATTATGATTTAAGAAAACAAAAGGCTAAATAGTAGTTATATCTTTATTCCACAAATAAACAAATTTTTTTTTTTTTTTACTTTTTCTTCTTCTTACTTTTTGGCCATCCAAATAAAAGAAAAAAATAATTAACTTTATCGTCATTTTACCTTCCTTCAGTTTCTTTTTCCTCCCCAAGAGAAAGAAAGTCCCTCTTTTCCGCTTCCATTATCAATTTTGTTCAGAACAACTACACGGAAAAAGCTACGCAGGTTACTACCTTGTACTTATTTGAAAATATCTGTATCCGTTTTGGTATCTGTGTCCACATTCGTCCATTATAAGTTCAGGGAGAGTGGAACAAGCAGAGGAGTGTTACATTGTCAATCTTCAGGCTTCATTTTTAATCAGCGGTTGTTCTATCACGAGTTTCTTAATTACCTACTTTTGGTTCCAAGAAATATTCTCTTATGACTCGTTTGGATGAAAATTTTGTATTAATAGAAATTTATTTTTTATTTCTTTTTTATAGAAAAGAAATTCAACGTTACAATATCCATGTTTGGTTATATTATATTAGAAATATGATAAAAAAAAATTTAATTTATTTAGTTTTCATAAATATTCTTTTATGTTTCTATTGCCTAAATTTTTACATGTTTGTGATAGAAGTTAAAATTTTGAAAGTAAAGTGAGGGTGTTATTGTCAAATCAAAATATTCAAACAACATTTCTAGAAGAAAAAAAATTATTTCCAATGGGGACCTTGGAAATTACTTTCCAATATAAAATCCCACATATTTCTCTTTAATTCTCAATCCTACACATACCAAACAACTACACATACCAAATAAGGATAACAAATCTAAAACCATTCTCAAGTCTCAAAAACTTAACCAAACGCCGCCTCACAGTATCAATTTGATAGACCTTGAATCTCTATTGAGACCAACAACTGCAGAGAATGGATAATCACTGCCAATCCAATCATCGAAGAAAAATTTGAAATGGGACCGGTAATGAAACAAGTTTGCATTCTTCCACAGTGAAAAAGAACTCAAGATGGAATAGCAATATATCCCTTCCGAATTTCATCAAGGGAACCATTTCCACTTCTTTTGCTCTATTGCTTAAATGTTCCTTTGTACATTTCAAGCACATTATACAATTTTTTCGTGTTCTCTAGAAAGAAAACAAGTGTGTATATATACATACATCTAACGAATAAAGAATGTGAACTTCTTTAACTAATTTACCAAGTCTAACCCAGCTCTCATCCCAATTTTAATCAGGGATATTGTTCCCACAAGTAATAGTCTTGCTGGGAACAAGAGCACTATGAACATGGGCAGATTACGGGAAGCAAGCATCCTCCCGAACCGTTTCAAGGTCTCCCTCCCCCCATTAAGCACACCCACAAAACTGAAGTGATGCTGGTGCTCCCTCTTGGCCTTCCTGATGAGCTTCAGCTCCTGGCAGAACACACGGCGGACAGACCTCATGTAGGCCTGTATGTCGTGGTCCCTGTAAATAGTCCCCTCGGAACCATAGGCCGATCGGTCGCTCAAGATCTCGAGAGGGTGAGGAGTGTTGAGGAATGCAGTTCGTGCTGCACGCAGAAGCCTCACTGGATCATCAAGATCACTCGACGAATGATCCAGAAGGTAGAGGCCACTCCCAGGAGGGAGAAAATCGTGGTATGGTGAGAACTTCTCTTCTGGCTGTAGTATCAATAGCTTCCCCATAGGAGCATATAACAGCTTCTGTAGAGAACACTTAGAGCATTAGACCCTTTCCAAGTTCAATCTCAACTGTACGAATCTCGAATTATTACAATTACACCTTTGGTAAATAGAGAAAACGAAAGTTGGCGTAGTTGGATTAGTAGCAACATTGTGTGATCAAAAGATGTCATGAAATTGACACCATGGATAAAGACATTAATGTAAATGTCTAAACCTGGTTCACCCCTCAGAGTTCAACAAAATAAAACTTGTAATATATATATTTTATTTTATTATTTTTTGTCGACTCTATCTTGCGCAAATGTACGAATTAAATGACTAAAACTTCCTTCTAAGATTTATTAACCCTACTATCCAACAAGAACCATGAGACATATATGGGTTTGGCTATCAGGTTATGAGATTAGAAACACATGACAATTATGAGGTCCAATTCTACTTCACATCAAGAATATGGTGTTTAACAACATCAATTCCAATAAGCGATGTTCATAATGAAGAGAATTTTCCTACCTGGTTATTGAGGCATGGATGATTACGGAAATTTCCATTGACGGCTTTAAGAATGTTTGCCACATTGTCCGGATAGTTGCAAGAGAAAGCACGGGGGACAATATCTCTGTGCATTGTAATGGCTTGGACATGACTCTCGGGCAAACCTAGCTTCCGAAGCAAGTAGTCCCCTCCACACATGATGGTTGGGGCACCAAATGTTACCACAGGTAGTAAGGCCGAGACTGGCGCTTCTCCTCTTATTAGCAGCATGAGATTCACGAGCAGAGAGAGGCTTCCCCCTAGAGAATGGCCAGTGAAGCGGAGAGTAGCAGAGCTACCCCGAGACTCCAAGTGAGCTCGAACTTCTGGCAACATCTGTTGATATATCCCCTTGGCAGCCTCATAGATACCTCTGTGCACCACTACATCCATTCCCTGTATTACAAAAAGAAGACATTTCATATAAAATCCTTGTTTAGTAGAACAGTTGTCCTTTGAACTTGTCTTCATATTAAGTTCAGTGAGTGTAACAATATCCATTTAAAACCAACCTATTGTTGTGTAGCAGTACTGGAATTTAATGAATTTCCTACATTATGATTAACTGAGCAAAGCTAGCTTAAAATATAGGCTAAATTACAACTTGAAACCCTCGACTATTCAAGTTTTTCAACTAGATACCCTAAACTTTGATAGGCATCAATTAATACCCTTCGCCCATTCTCTCCCTACCGGTGTTAACAGAAGATTGAAAATGACAAAATACCCCTCCCCTCTCTATCCGGCAGCCCTGACGGCGGCGTATCGGCTGTCGGGAGAAGGGGGGGGGGGGGGGGGGGGAGGGGAGGGGAGAATGAGAGATATTTTAGTCATTTTTTGAACGGAAAAGTTAACGGTGAGTGACGGAGAGTATCAACATGAAAATTGTTAATAGTTGATGGTATCAAGTTCGTACCTATCAAAGTTTAAAGTATCAAAGTTGAAAAACTTAAATAGTTGAGGGGATCAAGTTGTAATTTAGCCTAAAATATATTTCTCAAGATTTAAGTAGCTTTTGAGTGTATAGGAGCTATATTGGTGCCAATTGCTGCAGCTCAAAAGATTTCAAGAAAGTTTCATACCTCGAATTGGATGGGCTCAAATAGAAGATTTGCTTGCCAAGACGCCATGGACTCAGAACCCTGCACGTTGAGATGTTTAGCTTCAAACATCTACTACAAACATCAAATACGCCTGCACCAAACCAATTCATAATACTCTATAAAATTCAAGATTTGGCAATAGGTAACCTGAATAACAAAGTATCTAGTACTGCTTTTGTCATCATCACATATAAACCACTTGCAAGGAGCTGACTGTGCCGAATTCAAGTCCTTGGCGACAGCTTCCTTCATCTCCTCCTTCCCAGCAACCACTGCAGTGACAGAGTTCGTCGTGGCAACGAAAGATGCCACATCGGAACTTGAGATCCTTTCTTGATCGCCGCTAGCATGATCAAGTCCTGGTCGATCCCTCCCTGCATTCCGATTACGGGACGGAAGAATACTTCTCGTCTGAGATTGTAGATAAGAGGCAGCAGAAGCTGCAATGTCATAGGCGGCAGACGGGTTTAATCTATAGCCATTCTCGCTCGGCTTTCCATCCTCCTCTGTTTCCGGAGACGGCTCATTTTCAGACGGCTCATTTTGCTTCATATCCTTCTCAGGCAACTGCCCCTTCTCAGCATTCGTAGACTGTGCTTTCTTTTCCAATGACGAGGTCACGAATCGGAGTCCATGGTGTTTTAGTAAACTAACCGGCTGGAACGAAAATAACCCTGAGATTAAACTTCCACTGAAGATTTCTTTTTCTTTAACAAAATTTAAAAATTAAACTGAAATATAAATTGGCAGATGAGTTTTAGGTGGGCAATCAATGAATAGTTGATGATTCGAACATACAATTGAAACTTCGAACAGAAATGCCTCATGAACCGAGAGGGAACCGCGTCCAGGCCGAGGCTGACGTGCACACCCCTCCCCCCCCCCCCCCACAAATTGGCCCCAGCCCCCTGCCAGAACAGGGCCCCAACCTCGGCCAATGGGGGGCCACCACGTCAGCACCGTCTGGCGCCCCCTGCCCCCATCTAAGTCACGGTTGAACTTCGAATCCAACCCTAATGTCTTGTAATGTGTTGTGATTCCTATGTAGCATGAGGCACAAGACTTTCTTTCTAGGTGGCAAACTATATTCACAAAAGACAATAAAGTAGAAAAGTTTTCTCGACGCAAAAGTATGAGATATTTCATTTTTTTCAACTTCAAAGACAACTTCCCTTCTTCTTCCTTTTTTTCTAAATATTTTTTATTTAAAATTGATGACATGAAGATGAAGATATAGTCAAGTGCATTGTCTAGAACTAGACAACCAACTTCATAATGTCTTCTATTACTTTTGTCACGTATGCTTCACAATTTACTTCACAATTGCATTGGAGAAGGGTTTTTAAATAAAATTTTGTCATTCTTATGTAGCAACAACTTTTTTTTTCCACAGTCACAATAGAGTTGGAAATGCTCTTAGGTTTGTATGTGTGACCTACTTATTGATGAAGACCTAATTTTTATAACCAATAAACATCATTTCAAAAGCGACCTAAAACCAGAATTTTCTTTTTCAATTTCGATCCCAATTTTTTTACAACTACATTGATGCCAACAAAATTTTCTTCTAGTTATCTTTACCAAGTACCCAAATTCAACAGCAGAAACAAAATTTTCTAATAAAGACACAAACTTTTCCCTTAGATTCAAACAACTATATTGTTCCTAACCTCACAAACTAAAATTTGCTTCAAAATTACTTCAAAAAGAAGCCAAATTGAACAATTCACCTAAAAAATTCCATAAAGATTCAAACTTTTTTCCCCCAGAATTCAAAATACCCAATTTAGAAAAAAAAAAGTGAGGGCAAACCTTGATTTTGGGGATGTTGTATGCGAGAACGCCGAGATAGGAAAGCTTCGCGTAGACCTCCAGCTCCACCATCGACACTCTCCTCAGCAGCTTGGAGAACTTGCTCCTGTCAAAATCCAAGCTTTCCTCCTCCTCCTCCGTCCCTTCCGGCTCGTCACCTCCGCCGAAGCCGCACCCCTCCTCGCAGCAGCCGGGACACGTGTCGGACACGGGGGGTGCGGACACGTCGTCCTTCTCGGTCTCCTCCTGCCTCTCCTTGGCCCAGAAGGAGTTCACTGTGAGGATCTTCATCACCCAGCTCCCCTTCCTCCTCCCGCCGGCGGCCGCCGCCGGGTCGGAGAGGTCCGCACGAGGAGCCGACGAGGCGGCGACGTGGACCGCCGGCGAGGGAAGCTGCTGGTGGTGGCCGACGGTAGCCATGAGCGGCGGCGGAGGGAGTACGCGTGTGACGAAGCGGAGCGCGTCCATTGCTCTCTCTCTCTCGTCTTCAGCGTTTCTTCAACGGTTGGTTAAAGAGAAGTTCCCGAAAGGGGGGAGAGAACTTCGAGGAAAAAATGGCAAGAAGACTCTTGAGGAACTATATATAGTTCTGTTTGGTTTGCCGCACTTTCTGGACAACGTCCCCATGTGATCTGTTTTGCTTCAGATCCTTTGACTTCGGTGTCAGAAAATTTTTATTTCGAAACAACAATGTTCCAGTTTAACTCTTGAATTCATTTGGCCAAAATGAGATACGTTCCATACAGTGAGTCCATAATATATTTTGAGACCGATGTAAGTTACTTTTCTTTAAATGAACGGCCTCAGAGCTGGATGCACAAGCGCAGGTGGTAGCACAGGTGCAGGGAAACAGTTCCGACACATCAGACAGCTCGGGAAGTCCAGCAGCCGTGTCCTCTGTCGATCCGTTCGAACGGATGATGCGTTTGATGAAAACGCAGCAGAGACAGGCAGAATTACGCCAGAGCCAATTCGAGTCCCGGGTTGAGACTCAATTTCTGACGCAACGGACTCAGGCCGAAGCACAGTAGAAGCAAATGGATACCTTGCAAACGATTGTGACGACGCTCGTCGCCAGCAACCATTCTGCATCAGCGGCCGCCGCGACAATGCCAGTTGTAGCCGAGACCGCGGGACTTCAGGACTCTCAGGAACCTCCGCCCTCAGACGAAAAATGGTTCCATCCTACAAATATCAGAGTTTAAAAATGCAGCCTGACATTCTTCGGTCCACACGATCTGCACATCCTTCCGAGTGAGTCTAGTCAATGGCTCTGCGATCCGAGAAAAATCTTTCACAAATTTTCTGTAATACCCGGCCAATCCTAAGAAGCTTATGATCTCTACAACAGAACTCGAAATGGTCCAAGACTCTACAGCAGCAATCTTCTTTGGATCCAACGAAATCCCATCTCCAGTCACCACATGCCCAAGGAACTCTACCTTATCCAAGAAGAACTCACATTTCGAGAGTTTCCATAGAGCTTCTCCTTCTGAAGGGTCTTTAGCACAATCCTTAGATGCTTCTCGTGCTCTTCCGGTGCCTTCGGTGATTAATTAGGTATGAAAAATTGAATCAACGAGATATGCGAAGACAAATTTTTTTTAAAATTTTTTGTGTGTCAATTTGTTTATTTATTATTTTTATTTTTGGGTATCCAATTACAGATTTTCAAAGTCGAGATTATGGTAACCAAACGTAACCTTAGAGCATCATTAGTACTTGGGACTCTCCAATGCAATTTGGGGTCAAAATTTACAAAAGAAAAGAAAAGAAAATGTAGAATATGTTGGATTTGTATGAGAATAGTAGAAAATGATAAAGTGAGCTTCGATTCCAAAGATTGTGTGGTCAAAAATTGATATAAAAATAATAATAATGTAAAATCTAGAATATAGAATATAGAAAGTTGGACTCCAAATTAGAACTTATTATTCTACAAAATGAGTTTCTATAATCTATAATCTATAAATTTGGAGGCACAACTCTTAACACTTATGGATTCAGAATCAGGGTCGGCACCTCGAGCGAACCAGACGGCACCGCAGAACGCTCAAGGCCGGGTCTATGCTCTGACTCGGGAAGAGGCGTTCGCATCAAACACGACGGTGTCAGGTATATTACTTTTCAATAATGTACATGCTCGAGTATTATTTGATTCTGGTGCCATACATAGTTTTTTTGCGGCAGATTTTGCCGCCAAGAACACATTTTCTATAACACCGCTAGGCCTTAACCTTAGTGTTCGTACTCCATCAGGCGTGGATTTGCCAGCTCACTTAGTTTGTCGTGAAGGTAATATTTGCATCGGAGGAAAAAAAATTTTTACTTGATGCGATAATTCTAGACATCAGGGAGTACGATCTTATTCTGGGGATGGATTGGCTCGGCGCTTGCTCGGCAACCATTAATTGTGCAGAAAAGAAAGTCGTGATTCGTCTACCAGGCGAGACCGAATTTTGCTATACGTGCAGTCCATCATCGAGACCGTCGAATGCCCATATGGTGATTTCTGCAATATCTGCTCGGCGGATGATACATTCCGGCTGTGAAGGATACTTGGCGTCCGTTCGAGAAACTCAACAAGATTGCGCAAACATTGAGCCTATTTCCGTTGTGGCAGATTTTTCTGATGTGTTTCTAGATGAGTTGCCCGACATGCCCCCGACCGAGAGATATAGTTCACTATGGACACATTTCTAGATACTCAACCGATTTTCAAAGCTCTGTATCGAATGACCCCGGCATAACTAAAAGAGTTAAAGGTCCTGTTGCAAGAATTGCTAGATCATGGGTATATTCGTCCTAGCGTGTCTCCGTGGGGTGCGCATGTATTGTTTGTAAAGAAAAAGGATGGCTCGTTGTGGCTCTGCATCGACTATCGTGAATTGAATAAGGCCAATGTTCGAAACAAGTACCCCCCTTCCCAGGATCGATGATCTCTTTGATCAACTACAAGGTACGACGGTATTCTCGAAAATTGATCTTCGCTCAGGTTACCATCAGCTCAAGATTAGGCCGGACGACATGCCGAAATCACGCTATGGCCACTATGCATTTTTTGTAATGCCATTCGGATTAACCAATGCCCCTGCCGCCTTTATAGACTTAATGAATCGTGTGTTCTGGCCATATCTCGACAAGTTTGTAGTAGTTTTCATTGATTATATCTTGGTGTACTCGAAGAATAGGGAGGAACATGTAGAGCACTTGCGGACCGTGCTACAGACTCTTCGGGACAACAAGCTATTCGCAAAACTGAGTAAATATGAATTCTGGTTGAGCAGTGTATCTTTCCTCGGGCACATCATTTCTGCGGGAGGCATTTCAGTCGATCCAAAAAAAGTTGAAGCCATCATCGAGTGGAAATGGCCTGCATCCGTCGGTGAGATTTGAAGCTTCATCGGGCTAGCGGGCTACTATAGGTGCTTCGTAAAGGACTTTTCTAAGTTAGCATCACCTCTGACTCGCCTCACACAGAAGGAAGTCGTATTCGAGTGGTCCCCGACTGCGAAGTCTCGTTTAAGGAGTTAAAGTAACGCCTCACCTCAGCCCCACTACTTGCGCTACCAGACGAGACCTCGGGATTCTAAATATTTAACGACGCGTCAGGACAGGGCTTGGGGTATGTACTCATGCAGCAGGATAGGGTGATAGCCTACGCCTCCAAACAACTGAAAAAGCATGAGAAAAATTATCTTATGCATGACCTGGAATTAGCGGCAATTGTGTTCGCCCTAAAATTGTGGCGACACTACCTCTATGGAGTGGCTTGCCGAATTTACACAGATCACAAAATCTTGAAGTACTTATTCACCCAAACAGACCTTAACCTACGACAGCGGCGTTGGCTAGAATTAATTAAGGACTATGACCTGACGATCGAATACACACCTGGCAAGAAAAATGTTGTTGCGGATGCGTTGAGTCGAGTGTTTGCGGGATCCCTGTCCGTTGATCACATGTTACAAAGGAACTTAGAGAAAATGGGCATTGAACTCCGAATTCGGTATCGCGGCGCGCGAGTTGCTCAGATGCGATTCGTACCCAACTTGTTAGAGAGGGTCACATCTACTCAGAGGGACGACCTATTCCTAAGGAAAATGCGCGAGCAGATTCTAGCGGAAAAGGCGAAGGACTTTGCAGTAAATGAGAATGGAGTGTTGCGAGTTAAGGGAAGGCTATGCGTCCCCAACGATACAGAACTCAGAAAGGAGATCCTTGCAGAAGCTCACTATGCAGCCTATACGGTCCATCCCGGAAGCACAAAGATGTATAGAGACCTTCACACTATTTTCTGGTGGCACGACATGAAGAAGGATGTGGCGCTCTTCGTGTCGCAATGCATAACCTGTCAGAGGGTGAAAGTCGAACATCAGAGACCGGACGGAGAGATGCAGAATCTTGCTATCCCGGAATGGAAATGGGAGCACATAAGATGTATATAGAGCAATAAAATTTTAAAATTTTCGAGAAAAATAATAAAACGTCCTTAAAAAAATACTTTCTTGAACAATTGTCCAAAAGTATCTTTTTAAAAGACGTTTTGATACAAATATTATAATTAATTACTTCCCTATTCTAATGGACGGATTAAAAGACGGATTTTATAATACACAATTTGCTCCAAAACGTCCTTAAAAAGGGCGGTTTTGGACTTTTGTTCAAAAACGTCATTAAAAATGGCATTTCTATGCTATGTACGCAAATTTTAAATTTTTTATGCTCTAGACGCAATTTTTTGAAATTTTATGTTCTATATGCATTTTTCTGATCTTTTATTGGCAAAGGTGGCCTTTAATACTCTATTGGCAAGTCAAACTTGTTGCAAGTCTTGCTTAGTAATGGTATTTTTATCCATTTTGGGATATTTTTTTTGAGCTAACTCTTGTTTGATAATTTATTTAGGCACTGATTTTGGTCGGTTCAATTTTTTTTTTTTTCAAAATTGACGTAGTATAATTTTGTGTGCCTTTATAAACATCCAAAATCAATAAAATTTGAAGAATTTTATTATTTTATTCACCATTATTAAGGAGGCAAGTTGGGTCGAACCCTAAAGACCACCCCTAGTAGGTATGACAGTTTCTTCCAAATTCGATGGGGACCATTTTTTTCGACGGGGACGGATTTGAGGATTTAGAAACGGGGACGGGGACGGAGATGGAGATTAAAAAAAAATCGGTCGGATATGGGTATAGTACTCCCCACCCTAGTAAATCTCTTACCCCGATTATTTATACCTAAGTCTTTGTTGTATGGAACTATGATCTTTATTTGGAATATATTTTTATGGGGTTAACATTCTCGTTTTGTTGTTTTGTATTGTAGACTTCTATTTAATACTTTTTATGTTTTTGTTGGATTATAATATTTCTTTTTTGTTGTATTGTATCATTTTCTCTATATAGTAATAGTATATTTTTTGATGGAAATCATATTTTACTAACAAGTCTTGTATATGTTTTTTTTGAATGAAAATAGTTTTTTAAGCTTTATAATGTACAAAAAATTGTTGGCGGGACATGAGACGAGAATAGGAAAACCCGGCCTTGAAAGTATTAACGGGACGGAGACTGGGAGTGCATTGTTTAACGGAAACAAAAATAAAGATGGGGGACGAAAAATACATTGTTTAAACAGAGACGGGAACCAAGATGGGGGTAGAAAACTGAATCCGTCTGAAAATGGAGAAGGAGACGGAAACAGAAATTCAAACACTAGTCGGAGATGGAGATGGGGAGTATGGTCTCCTATCCTACAATACTCCGTTGCCATCCCTAACCCCCAGGTTCATCTACCAAGTTAAACAAAGACAAATTCTAAAGGCACTCCACATTTTACTTAGGAAAATCCAGATTTTTAAAAAATTTACTAATGACAGCCCAAATTTTACTCAGGACAGCCCAACCCTAACCATAACCCCAACCCCCAACCACCGGAGGAGGAGGAGGAGGCCTCCGGTGGAGGAGGCGGAGCCCCCCCCCCCCCCCCCCCCCCGCGCAGCGCAGCGCGCGCGCGCGCGTGTGGAGGACCTGGTTCGGAACGGACGGTTGGACTTGACATGGGCGTGGATGAGGGCGTTTGAAGGTGCGGCAGCGTTGGACGGGCAGCCGCGGGTCGAGCATCTGGCGAAGGATCTCCTGCTCACGGTGGGACCTGGCTAGCGCGGCAGAGTGCGTCGATGACGGTGGTGCACCCTAACCCCAACCCTCTGCAGCCTCCGTCGGGCGCAGCCTCCCGCGCGCCTGTGTGCGCGCGCTCCTCCACCGCGCGCAGCCCCACGCGAGCTTGTGCCTCCGCCGAGCGCAGCCCCCCCCGAGCGCGTGAGCCTTCGTCGTGCGCCGATCTCGTGCGCGCATGCGCCTACGCCTCAACGTCGCCCCCGCACAGCGCGCCTCCTTCCCGCGCCGTCCTCTCTCGCCGCAGCCTCCGCTGAAGCAAATTTTCGATGGCAAACATGTAAAAATAAAATAAAAATTTGGGACTAGCCTAAGTAATTATTGGAGTGCCTTTAGAATTTGTCTAAACAAAATGGTCTGTTCTTTTGCAGTTCCGAGATTCAATAGGAAATAACAAGTGAAAAGGAATTGTTGGTTAACAAAATTCTGAAGATCGAAAAAACAAAACTTAGTTCCTAACCTGTGGGATCGTGGCATGTTGGTTACGATGGAGGGCTCCCGTGGAAATGTGCACAATTCGAATTCTCGTTTGAAAACTTAATTTCTAATCCGGTGGAAAGGTCATAGAAAAAAAAAATAGGAAAAAAAAAGTTTGAGAAAACGACCAAGAAACGTTTCTAAACATTTATATACAAGGACATGCCATATGTCATGAGCTCACGTTTCTAGTTCCTTTTTCTCATCTTCTACCTTGCCAAATAAGTCAAGCCTACTCTTCTGTATTTCTGTCGGTTAGAGTACTAGCATTGTTCTTGGCCATACAATTGTCGACGTATCGGTTTGCGTCACCAAAGGCTTGACAATATGTGGGCCGTTAGTTAGAGTGTGGGTACATTTGCCAATATATCGCTTTGGAGGGCCGGCTCTACCGAAAATGAGTCCGGAGTCCTTCTATACATTTTGCAACAATTCTGAAAATGTGATACTAAAAAATTTGGGCTGATACTGAAAATTGGGACCCTTAATCTTGAAAATTGAGACTTTACCGAAACTAAAAATGGAGGCTTTTATAAAATTTGAGATCCTAAATCCATGCCTAGGTCGTCTAAGCTTGGAGCCGGCTTTGTCGATATGTGTCAGCAAAGACTCGGCAGTCAAGAATTTCCATATGACATGGGAGAAAAAAAAACATGGATTCTTGATTTCCTTTTCTTCCCGAGAACCCAGCTGAGGTCCAAGTGTTGCTAGTAGACCATTTGTTGCAAACACTTATCAATTTTGTTGTAGTATAATAAATACTAAACTATCTACCATATAATTCTATAACATTTGTTGTAGCCAATGTGGATACAACTCTAATTACTTTTACATTTGTTGCAGTGGATCTCAAAGCAAACATAATCTAACAAATTATACAGCGGTTGTGTTGATCTTCCTCCACACGGACTATAAGAGAACTTTTGATATTTTATGTAAGGGTTTAGTTAACAATTGCCCTATTACATATTGATAAATATGTAATTTTTATCGGTATTCTTAATAACACATTTATCAATGCAGATTTTATATAAAATATACATTGATAAATGTGTTGGTAAAAGTACTAATATAAATTATGTATTTATCAATGAGTTAATATTAGTCCGGATTTGATCGAATCGGATATGGACCGAATTTCAGGTCGCTCGTCCAATTAATACCTTGACCTTTTATCCATTCTTTTCTTTTCTTTTTGAAACAGGAAAATTTATTAAGATTCATTGGCAATGTCCGCCATCAGCAGGCTGGACACACCTCTAGGCATCTGCTCATTATTACAATCCCCTACTCTCCCATGTAGCTCTAACTTAGCAAGATAATGAGCTACATTGTTCCCTTTTCGGAGGACAAAACTGAAACTGAAAACAACAAAATAAGAGCATAAATGTAAAATATCCTAAAGAATTTGATGAAGAGGATTTAAGCCCGTCTCCTTCCTTTTCAGAGACTGAACCACCATTTGAGCGTCACTTTCAAAAAAGATCTTCTTTACCTGGAGGGCAATAGCCATTTCAACACCTTCAAGTACAGCAAGAGCTTCTGCAAAGGCTGAATCCCACACCGAATTCAAAGTCTTAATCTTCCACTTCGCCACCGAACCCGTCGAGTCTCGGATAGTCACCCCCAAGCCAGTCCATCGATCTTCGTTCGCGATAGCAGCATCAATATTGACCTTCATCACCCTCTCTGGGGGTTTACACTAGCGCCCAGAAGGACAAAAATCTGGAATTCTTTCAACTTTGCAGCCTTTGAAGTCCGCAACAAAGGAGAGGGCTCTATTAATGGCAAATATTGGGTCCGTTGTTATCCCCTCGAAAACATTATCATTCCTGAGATTCCAGGAAGCCCATAGAAATGTGACAAATTGCTCAAAGCCGTCATCTCACATCCGAATTTTTAACTCACATATGGACGTGAAAGTGGGCCGGGAGAGGATCTGGAGGTGGGTGGCGGCATCGTGCGGACGACGGCGACGTCGAGAGGGTGGCGTACATTTAAGAAGAAGGATGCCGAGAGGACTCAAGTGGTTGTGGTGCTTGGGACAACACCGGTGGATTGAGCTGGAGGGGAGGTGTCACGTCCCAGTCCCAAAATACGTAGGACTAGAAATACATAAGCATGCCAGCCGTATGTATATGGCAACTCCAATATATGGAAACAATAACACATACGTACACTGTAATATGAACAATAATTCACAAGTGGTATATAATTGTCACAAGTCATTGGACATAACTAAATCTCATCCACAAAAATCATAAAAAAATAAATGATCAAATATGTCAATGAACCAAATATGAACTAGTCGAGAAGAACTAATAGTTGGATGGAAACAAATCCACTACCAACTAGAATATAAAAGTAAGTACATCATCTAATGAATAGAGAGGCTCGAAGGGAAGACCTTCTCGAAAGAGAAAGAAGTAGCAAGTCCTGATCCGTGCTCCTGCGAATAGTCATGATCGTCTATACCTGAAAAGGGACCAGGTCCTCAGAGGGACATTACAAGATACATAGAAGCATGCCAATAAAGTACTAAAAAATAAACATCCAAGGGTCGCCTAACCATCTATGTGAATGCACTTTGAGAACAACTTTCCAACACGTGGGCTATCTGGCTAAAATGGGATTGGCATGATTCTCTCGGAGAATCAGGGGCCTACAAAGCATGTCATCTTTTGAACGCCAGAGGTCGCCTGATAATAATAATATATAGGGTCATCATGATCGCGCATCTCCGGAGGAGCGTACGGGTTACACAAGGAAAGTGCAAAGGAGCCCAAACGCCTTACTTGTTGTCCTCCCCACCCCATACTCTAAGCATGTCATATCTATGACACGATGATACCTCTAATAACTGCTAAGTCTTCTAGCATGCAAATTCTATCAGCAGTTATTCCCTATCGCACGTCCCATACGTACAGAGGGCCAACCCGTCACGCAAGTCCGTGTCCTACATGAGACTCACACTCGTGTAACAGATGTGTCACGGCCAATGAAATATAATGATACCTTCAAATCATGTGGTGGTCTCGTAAAATTAGGTCGACATGCATAATATATAACAAAGATAAAATACGACGCCACCGTCCTTGCACCCAAGTTATTCTTGGACGCAGTTTATATAGCAGTTAAAATATATAAACTAAATAACAGAAATAAAGTACATGCACCATATAGAATGTAAATCACAGTACAATGGCAAGGTATACTTGCCTTTCCTGAAAAAGGATAAAGTCGTAACTCAAGGCGTCGTCTGATCTACCCGTCACATAAATTAAACAAGTTAGGTTACAAAAGTGGGTGAATAGGTTCCTCCATTTTAATCTATTTTAATTTTGAATAAAATAACCTAAAATAGTATTTTAATCTTATTATAATCTGATTTTATTATGTAGTCTGCGCTGGTGAATGGAAGCCCCCGCTGCAAGAAAAAATCGGCTCTTCTCATGGCTCTGTCACCATTGACTCTATTTATTATTATGGACCCAAATTAATTCCTATTAATCCAACGAATAAAGTTAAACCCTAATTTTGGTCCAAAAAAGTTAATTTTACGGATTTGTGATCTGTGGCACGCAAATCGAGGCAATCCGTTGACCAAAAAGTTAACTAACTCAAATCATGGATTTGTGTGTGGAATTATATATATTTAATGCTATATGAACACCGAAATTGACGGTTTCATAAAATCACAAGTCGGTAAAGAGTTATGGCCACAAGGGCGCACAAATGACAGTTTTCGGTGGTTTCCTATTTACGTCTATGTTACATAAATTTTAAAGTAGATTAAACTTGCATGTCAAATTCTGGAAAAATAATTTTATGAAAGTTCATCATGCCAGCTTTTCGAAACTTCAAACGGCTCATAATTTTAAGTTCGGGATCTCCCAAAATCTCGAAAACACGAAAATACGTCTGATTTCGGACAGCTGGCACTTTTAGAATTTTTTGGAAAAATAGATTCCGAAATTATTAAAATAATTTATATATTCAAAAAAATAACCTTGATATGGTTTTAACAAAAAAACTGGAGCGCGTTTGGAGTCCGGAGCTAGGAGATATCGTCTTTTTAAGTCGTCATAACTACTAGAAAATGAGGCTGAATTTATGACGAATTTTGACTGTTTTTTGACGAAAAAGAGAGGAGTTTGGGGAAGAAAAATATGAAAGATTAGTTTATTCCATAAGTCTAAGAGGTATTTATAATGGTGAAGACTATTTAATTGAATACGACTAGGATTGACTAATTTGGATATGATTAGGATCAATTTAAATAAGGATAGGATATGCATGAAGTTATTTTCCTAGTACGCTCAAGATTTAAATTAATTTAAAATATAGTTTAAATTTATCTCAATAATTTATAATATTAAATAGAATTAAAGATAATACAAATAATTTATATATAATCTTATTAATATCTATTAACACTAAATTAGCATATATCTGATATTAAGACTTTATATATCCAAATAAATCCTCAATAATTCCAAAAATCCTATAATTTCTTAAAATTCTAAATAAATTACAAAAAAATATTTAAATATTTTAACTCTAAAATAAATGTTTGGTAGTAACAACATTTAAGTATGGTCTCATAGTAAATCATGAAAGTCCTAAAAATTTAAGTTTCCTAGGTTTTAATTACCAAAAATTCTAGAAAAATCTCCAAAAATCTAAAATAGCCTAAAAATAATTCTAAATAAATATTTATATAAGTAAATATATCAATAAATTTATTTTCTAATTAGCTAAGAGAATACTTTAAAAAAATTCAAGATCTATAATAAATATAATAATATAAAATACACACAAAATATCTATTTTGGGTGAAGGGGTTTACAGGAGGAGTGGTGGTTGAGAATGTAACACCCCGTTCCGCTCAAGCGGACTGCCGTCTCAAACGGCAAAAGTGCAACTGTCCTGACCCGTTTTGCCTCAAACAAGAAGCAAAGGATATCCAGACTTGCCCCTACAGGAATCCGGTTTAGGCTTTCAGAGGCTCGCTTGACGTATCGCTCAACCGAGGCGAATCATCGCTAAGGTGGGTGGCTATGGTGAACTTGTCTTTGCTTAGCCAGCACACATAAAATCTGGAATGTTCATGCTAGTCGCTAGGTGATTCACCCCCTGCATGCTAATGAATCCAACGCACCTAGCTAAGGGAATAATCCCAACTTGTATTGCTTATGCTAGAACATGGAAATTGAAATACTGCTTATATTCAGACCCTCGCATGCTAAGTCCCTTACGGTTTTATCTCTCGACTTACCTTCGGGTCCGAGCAAACGTGTCAACTTACGTTCCTTAGAAACGCATGCTTGTCTGCTTGAATGTTGCCTTGTTTTTATCCAAACCCCGGAAGACTACTACGTAGTCGTTCCGTGCCTGAATGAACCTGCAAGTATCCGGGACCGTTAGGTCACCAAGGCAAATTCTGAACTAGGGAATCTGCACCAAGAATGATTAAATCCCTGAATCACAGCTCGAGGAGCAAACTACTGAATCATGTCTCAACAAGTTCTATATATATATTCTGTTTCGAACTCATTCCATACCGGACCTGTTCTTATATATATATATATATATATATATATATATATATATATATATATATATATATATATATATATATATATATTCTGCCTCAAACTTGTTTCTGTACTTGACTTGAGACCCTGACTTGCATGTCGCAGACAACTTGTAAAAGGTGATCTTCGGATCTCGTTCCGCGGGCGGTCGCCGGGGCACTGGGGCCGACCCGGTCTAGACGGAACTTCTGGTAGTCGTCTGTATCGGCGGGATAAGTGCAATGCCCATCGTGTTCATTGCTTGCACTTCATCCTCGACCTTGAGACTACAACGGTAGTCGTCTGTATCGGCGGGATAAGTGCAAGGCCCATCGTTTCTATTGCTTGCACTTCATCCTCGACCTTGAGACTACAAAACGGTCCTTTATGGCTTTGCCAGCGACAACTGTTTATATAGATAAGTCATCCTCGCTTAGCGGCTATCCGCGTGCGAGTCATTGCATCGCATCAACTGAACACCTGAACGATCATGTTAAAACGATCCTCGTGTTGCATATGCTATGCCTCCTGAATGTTATACTTGCCCGTGCTTGAATTAACAATGTTTGCCTCAATGTTTGCCTTGGACAGGGAAGGAGATGGTAAGTTGGTAAGTCTCGCCGTGTTTTTTCTCATGTAGCACGGCGTACTGCCACACGAGTTAGGCTATTCAATATTTGCATGAAACTGATCCTAAGGCAACTAGAAAGACAACTTAATAGTTGTGCACGGAACCTGTATTACGTGTTTGGATTTGTCGAGCGGGCGAGTAGCTTTCCCACCAGTGCATTCAATGTACTGATAATCCACCAGTTTGTATGCAGGGTGAAGGAGAACCTCGTTCGGTGCGGATGCCTCCATCGTGCGTGCTTAGGCGTGAAGATCACTCCGAAGCAACAGTGCGTCCGAAACTGAAGCACATATACAAGACATAATGTTGGAACATAGCCCGAACTTGCCTGAACATCGCTTGTACAAATTATTCCACTATTGTAGCCACTTGGCACGCTTTTACCGTTTCAGAGAGAGACTTGAGCGACTTGTAATCTCGGCTATACGCGCCTGTAACACATGTTTATATTAATAAAAGAGCTTGCTTTACTTCAACTTGTGTTTCAATGCTTCCGCTATATTGTCGACTCATTGAACCTGTTACCGATCGCCTCTGCGTTCATGATTCCGCTGCACTCGGACAATCTGTGCGACTCTGTGGCTTAGAACTCTTACCGCCAGCCAATGAACCCTGGCCTTGCACGGACGTGGCTCACGCTCGTGCGGCATCATGCCCGGATGGGTCAAGCGATCGTTCCGCGGGAGCGCTGGCGAGGGTGATTCCCGCCTAGCGGGAACGGCCGATTTGCCTGCGGGAGATCGGGACGTGACATAGTGGTATCAGAGCCTGGCTTCTACGCCTTTGGAATTTATTTTGATTATCTCAGTTTTGAAAGCTCGTTCGTAGGTTATGTGCACGCTCTCTCTCAATGCCTCGATGGAATGTTCCAACAATAAGTCTAAATACTTTTAAAATGCATTTTGAATGATATGATATGCTTGCTTGTATGATGCTGTGCTGCGAGTGGCCATTGTGCCAACCTGTGCGAACCCTTGAGAGTATCGCTAGTAGCTTGTCCCATTTTACTAACTCTAAGTTTGGTTGAATGCATCTATTCGAGGGACGCCTTGAACTAGTGCACCATCCAAGACTCAAGAATGTGTGAAACTCGAGTGCTAAGACTTCACTATCACTAAGCTGGTTGACGTGCTCACGCTAGAAATGTATTTCGAAAGTGCGCACGATCCAGACTAAGCGATATGCCGATTTTGATGCTTGTGCAAGTAAATATCCAAATGAACAAGTACAACGACTTGTCTAGGATTGCCTCAACCCTAGATTACTGCTTGTCCTCAGTAAGTCTCGAGGACGAGACTTTTTCTGAGTTGGGTAGGATGTAACACCCCGTTCCGCTCAAGCGGACTGCCATCTCAAACGGCAAAAGTGCAACTGTCCTGACCCGTTTTGCCTCAAACAAGAAGCAAAGGATATCCAGACTTGCCCCTACAGGAATCCGGCTTAGGCTTTCAAAGGCTCGCTTGACGTATCGCTCTACCGAGGCGAATCATCGCTAAAGTGGGTGGCTACGGTGAACTTGTCTTTGCTTAGCCAACACACATAAAATCTGGAATATTCATGCTAGTCGCTAGGTGATTCACCCCCTGCATGCTAATGAATCCAACGCACCTAGCTAAGGGAATAATCCCAACTTGTATTGCTTATGCTAGAACATGGAAATTGAAATACTGCTTATATTCAGACCCTCGCATGCTAAGTCCCTTACAGTTTTATCTCTCGGCTTACCTTCGGGTCCGAGAAAACGTGTTTGCTTACGTTCCTTAGAAACGCATGCTTGTCTACTTGAATGTAGCCTTGTTTTCATCCAAACCCCGGGAGACTACTACATAATCGTTCCGTGCCTGAATGAACCTGCAAGTATCCGGGACCGTTAGGTCACCAAGGCAAATTCTGAACCAGGAAATCTGCACCAAGAATGATTAAATCCCTGAATCACAGCTCGAGGAGCAAACTACTGAATCCTGTCTCAACAAGTTCTATATATATATTCTGTTTCGAACTCGTTCCATATCGGACCTGTTCTTATATATATTTTTTGTCTCGAACTTGTTTCTGTACTTGACCTGAGACCCTGACTTGCATGTCGCGGACAACTTGTAAAAGATGATCTTCGGATCTCGTTCCGTGGGCGGTCGCCGGGGCACTGGGGCCGACCCGGTCTAGACGGAACTTCTGGTAGTCATCTGTATCGGCGGGATAAGTGCAATGCCCATCGTGTTTATTTCTTGTACTTCATCCTCGACCTTGAGACTACAAAGGTAGTCGTCTGTATCGGCGGGATAAGTGCAAGGCCCATCATTTCTATTGCTTGCACTTCATCCTCGACCTTGAGACTACAAAATGGTCCTTTATGGCTTTGCCAGCGACAACTGTTCATATAGATAAGTCATCCTCGCTTAGCGGCTATCCGCGTGCGAGTCATTGTATCGCATCAACTGAACACCTGAACGATCATGTTAAAATGACTCTCGTGTTGCATATGCTATGCCTCCTGAATGTTATACTTGCCCATGCTTTAATTAACAATGTTTGCCTCAATGTTTGCCTTGGACACGGAAGGAGATGGTAAGTTGGTAAGTCTCGCCGTGTTTCCTCTCATGTCGCACGGCGCACTGTCATACGAGTTAGGATATTCATTATTTGCATGAAACTGATCCTAAGGCAACTAGAAAGATAACTTAATAGTTGTGTACGGAACCTGTATTACGTGTTTGGATTTGTCGAGCGGGCGAGTAGCTTCCCCACCAGTGCATTCAATGTACTGATAATCCACCAGTTTGTATGCAGGGTGCGGGAGAACCTCGTTCGGTGCGGATGCCTCCATCGTGCGTGCTTAGGCGTGAAGATCACTCCGAAGCAACGGTGCGTCCGGAACTGAAGCACATATACAAGACATAATATTAGAACATAGCCCGAACTTGCCTGAATATCGCCTGTACAAATCATTCCACTATTGTAGTCACTTGGCACGCTTTTACCGTTTCAGAGAGAGGCTTGAGCGACTTATAATCTCGAATATACGCCGCATGTAACACATGTTTATATCAATAAAAGAGCTTGCTTTGCTTCAACTTGTGTTTCAATGCTTCCGCTATATTGTCGACTCAGTGAACCTGTTACCGATCGCCTATGCGTTCATGATTCCGCTGCACTCGGACAATCTGTGCGACTCTGTGGCTTAGAACTCTTACCGCCAGCCAATGAACCCTGGCCTTGTACGGGCGTGGCTCACGCTCGTGCGGCATCACGCCCGGATGGGTCAAGCGATCGTTCCGCGGGAGCGCTGGCGAGGGTGATTCCCGCCTAGCGGGAACGGCCGATTTGCTTGCGGGAGATCGGGGCGTGACAGGGAAAAGGAATGCTTTGGGGCTTGGACTAGGAGTAAGGAGAGGAGGGGGAAAGTATCACCCTCACATTTCCAATTAAGGATAGTTTGGTAATTTACACGGGTATTTTATTTTAAGAGGGTTGTATTTAATATTGTGCATGAGTAATTAATTATTTGTTGTATTGTTTATTGTTTGATTAGATGTAATATTTATTTTAGACTTGTGTAGCGGACCTAACCTATTTATTAGATGCATGAACCCAACATTTTGGATGAGTTTAGTTTGAGCCCATGAATTAGGCCCATGGATTAGGAGGTTGGATTAATTAGAGAAACCATTAGACTAGAACCTTCACTCCTTAATTAATTTCTTTATGAGAGGCCCCAAGGAGTATTTGGGACATTATACATTGCTTGGAGAGGGGTTTATGACCAGCCATAATTAGGAGGAGAGAGAGTGCTCTCATTTTATTTCTTCTCCAAATTTCTAGATCTATTTTTCCCTCTTCCAATTTTCCTTCATTCCTCCATCAATTCTCCACCAATTCTTCACAAATCTCTTTCTAAATTCATCATTGAGGCTTCTACACCAAGGATCTACAAGAAGGAAGCAAGGAGCAAGGAAGAGGAGGCCAAGATCTACAAGGAGAGGAGCTACTTTGCATTTGGAGACTTTTTATTGGAAATCCATCTCCCAATAGGTACAATTCAGTTTCTCCCCCCTTCTATTAGACTCTAGATCTAAGATTTTACCATGAGAAACCAACCCACATGCATAGGCTACCCATAGGATTTGGTTTTGGGACAATCGGAGACCTACGGTGGAAGTTACGTGCATTTTGGTGCCAATTTTGGGAGAATTCCGAGATTGGCACATGTTGTGTTTGTCAATTGGTCAATTAGACCAAATTGACATATGATTGCTTGTTTGTGACTAGTGTTGTGTCCACAATTGGATACGTGTAGGCCGTATCTCGTCAATTTGACGAAACGGATTAATTTTGGGGGTTTTTCTCCGACACGGGACCTTGTGCATATCACATTATGACACGGACACGTAGACATACTAATTACTATATGTATTATTCATAATTTATGTATTGGACTTGCTCGTGTCCTCCGGGATACGTTTGGTTGTGTGTTGGAGCCGTATCGCAAGCGTATCATAGAGAAAGTGTGATACGGGTGCGATGCACTCCATGTGTTTGTGGTTTTGCCCTTTTGTTATACGTGCATATGTAATTATATCTAGATGATAATTAGGTGATGTATATATACATATGTTAGTATATTTGAGTTTATGTATATATGTGTGTATATAAGTGTATATATTAGTGTATCTAGATATATATATTTATATGTATATGTATATGTATATATGTACTTGTATGTATTTATGAGTGTGTTTGATTATGTGTGTATCTATGTGTGTATACATACTAGATTAGATAGTGATATATATATATATATATATATATATATATATATATATATATATATATATATATATATATGTATGCTTATGTGTGTGTGTAGTGGTTATGGTGGCAAGTTGTGTGTATTGGTTGTCTGTGTTTGTGTGAGAGTATGTGAGCTAGTGAGTGAGATACTTAGCCAGTATCAGGTATCAGTATCAGAAGGATGCATAGCAGTAGGTGCAGTAGGGTATTAGCAGCAAAGGGGGGGGAGAGCAAGGAGCAATGCACCGAGCAAAAAGATGTGCAGTGCAACCTCAGTTAAGTGGCAGCAAGTGCACAGCAACAAGACATTGTGCAGCAACCTACAGACTTCAGTAACCTCCAATAAAGAGCAAGCAATGCATTCATTAGTGCAAATCAATTCTAGCCTACATTGAGAGGCAATGCAGTGGCAGCAGCCTCGAGCCACTAAGCAGCATGCTGCAGGTAGCACACTGGAAACCAGGGAGCCATTGTTGGATGCACTGATTAACAGTATGCAAGATGAACACCACTGCAGCCTCGAGCATTCACACTGCAGCAATTCAGCAAGGAATTTCAATTCAGTGTGCACAGCAATAAGTTTCAGGTAGTGACAACAACCACATCAACTTGCAGCAGGGAATGCAATATTGTGCAGTCAGCAGAGGGATATCAGGTGTAATAGCATGTTGCTGCATCCAACAATGTGCAATATAGCAACCTTGAACCATCAGCAAACTATCAGCATTCACAGTAGCCACTGCATCAACAGCAGCAGGGAGTATCAGCAATGTTTATCTTCAGTATTAGTACTTACAGGTATTAGTGTCAGTTCTAAAGTTTCAGTATCAGTAGTTTAGCACCAAAGGACGTATCTGCAACAGCATGTTGCTGATTTCCAACAATGTGAAATGCAACAGCCTAGGTAGTTCAATATGCAAAGCAAATGGAAAAGAGCAGCAGTTTTGAAGCAAGCACTGCAGTGGTTTCAGCAATTAGCAGGGTGTGCAGCAAAGGGGTAGCAGTCAGCATATGTAGTAGCAGTGCAGCAAATACAGTCAAGCATGCAGTGTTAGTTCAACTGTGTAGAGGTGGACTCGTTCACTGCAGCAGCTGCAGCCAAGCACTGCAGTGCAGTGCAAAGGAGGCTCAAGGCAGCAATGTACTTTTGCACAACAAGGGAGGTGCAACCCCGAACAACTACAATGCAAATGAGCAGATTATCAGTAGCAACGAGGCAAGAGAGAGAGCAGCTGCAGAGCCTGCAGGCATGCACTGTAGAAAGTAGCACAACAACTGTGCAGTAGACACTACACAGTAGGTGCAACATGCTCGGGACAGAGAAAAACACTGCAGTCACTATAAGAAGAAGCTTTTTAGCATGCTGCAACATCCAACCTTCAACACAGCAATGTGCTAGCACTACAAACTTAAGGATATACTTGAGCAATGCTAGTGCAGCACAGCAAGCATTGCATTCAACAAGGAGCTCCCATCCAGTGTGCACAGCAACCTCGAGGAGATGAAGTATCAGCAGCCAGTGAAGGCAGAGTATCAGCACAGACACCACTGCAGTTCAGCTAGAAGATGCACATCAGTATCAGACATATTTCAGTCAGTTACAACAGCAAGTTCAGTCTTGTACCTACAGAGTATTGGTACCAGTTTCAGGTATTTGGTACAGTGGGTATTAGGTATTTGGTTAGTTAGAGGGTTAATGGTTATTGGTTTAAGGTATGTGTATGGTTAGTTAGTTATTGATTAGTAGTTAAGAGTCAGTTTAGTTTGGTATTAAGTTAGTATAACTAGGTGGTTAATGATATACTTTATTAGTATACTTGTTAGCTATAGGTATAGGTACATATGTAGTTGTGGTATTGTATTGTAGATAGTTCTATATCTGTAGTGATCTAGTCATGTAATTAGCATATATTTAGTTATATGTGTACTTATGTGGATACTTAGATAATTATACTTATATCTTGTATTAGTGGTGGTGTGGTATTATAATAGGTATTTACGTAGTATGGTATATATTGTGTTAGTAGTTCAGGCATTAGACAGTAGGATATTAGCTTGGGGTATTATCTAGTTGTATTAGTTATATGTTAATTGTTTTAGATTACCTCGGGAGACCAAGGTATTGAGTTTGGGTATCGAGATAAGTGCGATACGCATTGGTGCAAGGCCAAGGTATCCTAATTGTATTGTTTTGATATAGATACTATGTGTATTGCCTTATACGTATATCTAAACTACTATTTTTATATTTAAAACCTGCGTATCCTGAGATACAGCGTTTGGTGTGTTTCATAATATCTTAGATTAGTTAGCATAGCTTAGTTTCATAGTGTATTGACTTAGTATCATAGTGTTAGACTCATACAACCTAGATTTTATCGGTTTGACTTAGAAATGGCTTTGTGACCTAGATATTGACTAGTTTAACTTAAACTCATTCCAACACCTTGTATTAATGCTATATTCCATCTATAGGTTGTGTGACACCAGTTGGGACACAGTTTGACATTCATTTCTTGGACGACAGACGAGTACATTCTCTGATAGTTTCCATTATTTGAAATTACTATAATGCAAGTATCTAGAAATATTTTACATGACCCTTGATACATTGGTACACGGACTAGTATACACATGGATCAGTCATGGGATGTTATATATATATATTGTTCATTGTTTCTCGTGTTCTCAATGTTTAACTTAGACAATGTTTCATGTTCAACGTTCAACATTTAACTTAGACAATGTTCAATGTTTCAATGTTCAATGTTCAATGTTTCGTGTTCAAGGTTTATTGTTTACATGGCCTTGAGTATCTTGTATCATAATGTGTCATGGTTGGATCCATTGTACTAGTTGGGAAAAAGGGGAAGTGTTAGCTAGGTATGTGATCAAATCCTAGACAATGTTCAATGTTTAACTTAGACAATGTTTATCCAACGTTAAAGTAGACAATGTTCACCCAAGCCGATCACATATCTATCTAGTATTTCAATCACTTGGCATAGTTACTGTTCTTCACCACATTCTAGTTTATTGTTTTATTCTTTTATCTTGTTCTATTCATTGTGATCAGTGTTTACCATATTATTCATTGTTTACCTGTTCATCCACTATAGTTGATATTGTTCATTGTTTCTCGTCTTATATTATATTCTCTATTTCTGTTTATAGTCATTATCAATTAATTGGAACTGCTATTGGGTTGTACTTTGCTCCATTCCTGACTGAAAAATATTTTTTAGATGAATGGTTAGAGAGGAGGTGTTCCACTCACTATGGACCGACAGATGGAGTGTCACCCGAGGATAGTGCCAGAGACTGAGGCCTTTTAGATTTTCATACTTTGTAGTAGTTATTTCTATTTAAGACTTTGGTTTGTATTATTGTTTGAGATCTGGAGCTGTGTTTAGTTTGGAGATGGTTATGTGATGTATTGAGACTTGTATTTCTTTTCTTTCTATTTCATATCGTGCGTACATCTTCCTTCAATTTTATATGTGATTGAGTATTATTTGGTATTGAGATGGCATGACAGTACTTTATATGCATTGTGTGAGATATTAGTTAGTATAGTAGACCAAGACAGCGTTCTACCGCCGATTCTGTGGCGTAGGCTGGACGTACCCACGTACTCGTGCCCCTATACCGGGTGCGGGTCGTGACACGTTTTTAGTGGTGGCCCATGCAGGTCAGGATTCGCAATAGTGCGATATCGTGGTAGTGCAATGACTTAGTCGTACTACTGCGAGCCTATGATAGTATAGGATATAGGGCACTAGGATGAGAGGGATACTTAATCACAATTAGGAAATGATTCCAACATAATCGTATCTTGTCATCTTCATTCCGAATATCGCTTTCCTTAAAAAAAATTGTCCTTCCTTGATTATATCGTATCTTGCTCAATATTGATTTCTTATTTTTGAATCTGTCTTCAGAATGCCGCCGAAGACGCGTTCCCAGCGCTCAGGCTCAATGTCAGCACCATCAGCCACTTCATCACTCTTGAGGACAACACCCTCAGATGATGGTCCAGTACCTACATTCAGGAGGTCAGCTTCACCAGTCCAGGTGGGTGTATCTGCAGCAGTTTTCGGAGGTGCTCCACCTCCAGTACCGAGGACAGGGCAGACAGTTTCCGAGGATCTTCCACCTCCGCCACCAGTAGTTGATCAGAAGCAGATGTTCGCGCTCTTCCAGCAGATGATGGAGGTGCAGCAACGACAGTCGGAGGTCCTGCGACAGAGCGTGGAGAATGCTCACCAGATCGCGCTCGCAGCAGTTGAGAGAGCTATCGCAGCTCAGCCACCGACGGCACCAGCTCAGTTTATTCCACATCAGCCGAGGCCGGGTACCATCATCGACTTCAAGAGGATGGGCCCGAAGGACTTTAGGGGCATATAAGGGATTATCTATGCGGACGAGTGCATCGAGGACATCGAGCGGAACCTGCGGCTGGCACAGATTACAGAGATGCTACAAATAGAGGCAGCAGGTTGTATGATGTTCGACATTGCTTTGACATGGTTCAGGACAGACCCAAGGATATCAGCGCTGGGAATTACTTGGGAAGCTTTCAAGGAGCTGTTCAAAGAGAAGTTCTTCCCGGATGTGGCTCAGGGTACTTTCGAGAGTCAATTTCAGAACCTCGTCCAAGGGAACTTGACGGTAGACGAGTATGCGGCGGAGTATTATCGATTAGGACGATTTGTTGAGGGACAGAATCCTCGGGCCAGAGCTAGGAAGTTCATGAAGGGACTGAACAGTGAGATTAAGTCACATACTAATGGAGACCGTACCGCTACGTTTGAGGAAATTTTAAGAGATGCACAGCGGGCGGAGGATGATTTGGAGCTTGGCTCCAAGAGGCCGAGAGACACCGGAGGAGCGAGTAGTGGTGCGGGCCCAGCAAAGCGCACCCATTTTCAGCAGCCGAGGGTATATCAACATCAACAGTACCTTGTGCCAGTTAGGGCACCTGTCACGCCCCAGTCCCAAAATACTTAGGACTAGGAATACGTAACACGCCCAGCCGTATGTATACGAACTCCAATATATGGAAACCATATACACACATACGTTGTACATGAATATTCAATCCACCAGTGGTAATATACTATCACAATAAGTCACACACAATCTATATCTCATCCACAGCACAAATAATGAGTAGGAATAAAGAGCTGAATAATAACTGAATATCCAAGATGAGTATCAAGTTTGATAGTCGGGTGGAAACAAATCCACTACAAAGCGACTATACTGAAATAGCAACAAGGATCTCTAAACAACGATAATAAAATCACAGATACTCCGAAGGTAAGACCTGCTCGGTCTGGTAAGTAGCGTCAGGTCCAGGTCCGTACTCCTGCGGATACTCCTGCTCGTCTATATCTGGAAAGGGACCAGGTCCTCAAAGGGACGTAACAAGATACATAATAACATGCCAATAAGTACTGAAAAGTAAACATCCAATGGATCGCCTAACCGTCTAAGTGAATGCAGTTTGAGAACAACTTTCCAACACGTAGGCTATCTGGCCATAAATGGGATTGGCATGATTCTCTCGGAGAATCAGGGGCCTACAAGCATACCGTCTTTTGAACGGCAGAGGCCGCCTGCAATATATAGGGTCATCACCACCCGTCGCTCAGGCGGAGCGTCCGGGCGAACAAGGAAAAAGTGCAAAGGAGCCCAAACGCTTTACTTGTTGTTCTCCCACCCCATGCTCTAAGCATGCCACATCCATGACACAATAAAACCTCTAAATAACTGCTAGGTCTACTAGCATACAAAGTTTCTATCAGCTGTTATCCCTATCCGTCGCACGACCTGTACGTACAGGTGGCCAGCCGAATACGCAAGTCCGTGTCCTATATATAACTCACACTCGTGTAAGAATAGTGTCATGGCCAATGAAACATAAAATGCCTCATAATAATAGGGTGGTCTCATAAATTAGGTCCAATGCAAATACATAATTAAAAACAGAACACGACGACACCGTCGTTGTACCCAAGTTTCCTTGGACGTACAATTTATATAGCAGTTAAAATAAATGAACTAAATAAGCAGCAACAAAATATGCATGCATCATATGGAATGTAAATACTAGTACTGTCACGCCCCAGTCCCAAAATATCGAGGGACTGGACACGTGGCAATGGCCAGCAGCACGCACCGATGGACAACCCAATTTAATGGATCCATCAGGGCATGCTTAAGCTGTAGACTAACAGGAAATAGAACAATTATTACAAGTCCCAGGTTATTCTAATCTCATCCACAACGGATAATCACAGATTAAATGCTAGAAATAAATGCAGATAAATGTAAACTAGCATATCTCAATAAAATGTCTCGGGGAACAATCCGAGAATATGTCTGATACATCAATGCAAATAGACAGGAATAAAGGAACTGGAAATAGAAACAGGAATAACTGACTATATATAACCAATACTCAGGAGAAGTCCTCTGGCACGATCTCGTTCTCAGGTTCTGGTACAGCTCCTGGAAGTGCTCCTGTACGGTATATCTCTGGATGGATCTCTTTGGCTATACCTGGGGACATAATCCGGATCCAGGTCCTCAGGGGACAGCAAGGTACAGAAAATACAAGCCATAATAATGCAGTAAAATAGTCAATGAATAAACAGGGTAATTATGTAACCATCCATGTGAAATGCAGGTGAGAACATCATCAGTACTCAGGCTGAGACTACTACAAGCTCTGTGTAGGGGAGCCGGTAGCAGCGATATCATGTAGTTGTCTAGCTCGGAGAGAGACTGAGACGCCGGCATAATATAGTCAACCTGTAGCATGTGTGTCCCTCCAGCAATAAATGGAACAATAGGTGAACACTAAATAACCAGCTAAGTGATATGCAAGATGAGAGCAGCACTAGAACTCAGGCTGAAACCACTACAAGCTCTGTGTCGGGGAGCCGGTAGCAGTGATATCATGTGGTTGTCTAGCTCGGAGAGAGACTGAGACGCCGGCATAATATAAAATCAACCTGTAGCCTGTGTGTCTCTCCCCACCCAATGTAATCACGCATACCATGACCATAATGTCTCATGTCCATGTCAGCGGGATCATAGCTAATGCAACAGTCATATAATATCTAAGGATATAATGTCAATGTCAAGTCCTGTATCCTATACAGAATCACCACGAATATCTCAGGAAGACTCTGTCTCATGAATAGTATCAGGTGTCCTGGGTTATGATGTACTTGTTAAGACAAGTACGAGAAATATTGGGTCTCGGTATCTATGTCTATGTGACGTTACACAACTCCGCACACGGGGTTGGCACCCGACTGGTAATCGGACGCTAAGTAAAGCCACTCGGTCCTGGGTAGAACAGTTAAACAAGTTTATATATGAATCTACAAGAACTCAAGTAAAATACTATAATTGGAATCACTGCGAGTTGGCAAGGTACAGTTGCCCACTGATGTATAAATAAGCCAAGGAATATTTAACAAAGACTGTAAGTTTTGGCGAGGTACACTTGCCTGTGGTTCTGGCTCCAACTGTAGCTCTGGTATTTGTGAAATCTCCAGAAACGTCTCCAGATGCTGAACAAACATTACCATCAGATCCAAAAAATATCAATCAGCTAGAAACGCCTGTCCTTGAGTCCAATTTGGAGACAAGGGCAAAAACGGCAATTTCGGGTCAAAATGGGGTCCACATGTGGGTCCGCTTTGCACCGAAAAACGTGTCAGGGTCAAAGGTCTCCAAATCTGTCCAACTTAGTGTCAACAGGTCAAGAACGATGATACGAACCCAACAGAACTTCCAGAATTAGATTCCGATGAGCCGATCACAAAATCGCCCGTCGAGCGGGGCCTGTGGGGCCCACGACACGCGATTTCGTCAACGTTCTCAGAATCGAACCAAACTTGGGTCACAGGACCAGCGTATCGCTACGAGTCCGATGGCGCAAGTTTCGTTTTGATCCGACATGTGTACACAAAGTTAGGGCGTAATTCAGAAACGACGGATACGGGACGGTGTCCGCGGATACGCGTTGATTTCGGTTTGCACGCACATCCGAATCAGCTTCTGCGAAATCCCGCACGTCCGTATCGACGACGCACACGTATCTGTGAAGATCGCGCGTGACCAAGTCGTCCCGTTTGGCGGGGCGTACCCAGTTCCGGGTTGAATCGGGACGTTGTTTTTCCTGTTTTTGGATCGCGGTTCACGATCGCCACAGGACGCGATGCCCCGAGCAGGTTGCACGGGCACCGAGAGGGTCAGGCAGGCTACGCAACGCAACTGACGGAAATGAAAACGGGGTTACGAGCAGAAAGATACACATACCTGAACAGGGTCCGAAAAACCCAAATTTTCTGTGTCCGACACGACACGAAGGGCCGTGTCCGCGTCCTGTTCACCTAGGGTTAGGGTTAGGGTTTGGCCTCGGCTGCGGCGGCAGAGGGGCGTCCGGCCGGAGGGGGCTGGGGGCAGGGCGAGGGTGGCGGCGCTGGCCGGCGGCGGCGACGTGCCGGAGCGGCTGGGGACGGCGGTGCGGGACGCGGGCGGCGCCGGGGCTCGGGTGCAGCTGTGGGCGGAGGCTCTGGCGTCTAGGCGGGGTCTGGAGGCGGAGGAAGGCGGGGCGGCGTCACGGCGAGGCTGGGCGGCGCGACGTCGGGCTGAGCGGCGAGGTGGCGGTGGCGGTTCGTGGTGGCCGGAGGGGAGATGGGGAGGGGATTATATAGGGCGGAGGAGAGCGGGTCGTGGCGGGGGAGGCGGAGCCGAGGCGGGGATGGCGGAGGTCGTGGAGGTGAAGGCCGGGCGGAGCGGCGGACGGCGCGGCCGGCGGAAGCGGCGCGGGAAGCGGGAACGCCGGGGTCGTGGGGGTGCGGGAAAACGGTCGGCGGGTCGGGTTTGGGCGGCGGGTTCGGGTCTGGCAGACCCGACCCGACCCGCTAAGCGTATCGGGTTTGGGCTTGCGGGTTCGGGTCGCGGGTTGACCCGGATCCGACCCGCAGCTAATGGGTTTGGGTTTCAGGATTTATTAAATAAATAAATAAATAAATAAATAGTTTTTAGGTGTTTAAAAATAGGTCCGGGGCCCAATAAATTTCAGAAAAATTACCCTAAGTCCAGTTTTTCATTTTACACCCAAAAATATTATTTTTATAATATTTTAATTTTGTTTATTATCAATTAAAAAATCAAAAAACTATGATTTTAATTACAGAAAATTCCAAAAAATTGTAAAAAATCCAAATTTAAAATTCTTGAAAAATCAGGGGTTTTACAATCTACCCCCTTAAGAGGATTGCGTCCTCACAATCAAAGAATAACCGGTCAACAGAGATGACGCGGTCGCAAGCACTGTTCGAAAATACATCACAAGATACTTAGGAAAATACCGTTTTCCTAAGAATGAAAGTTATGCACTTTCCCGAGAAAATCTAGTTAAAGCAAATGAACTACAACTTTTATGAAAACCAGGTTGTTATTAACAAGTTATAAATTACTAGGTTGGGGCTGAGGTCACGAACCAATAGGCACGAGCTACACAAGACTAGAAATGGATAACTACGAATCACTTACGCGCATTAGCTACTCCACGAGTCTGCGCGTTCTCCACGGTCATCGCGAAAGCTTGTTCGCGTCCTTGCAGTCGATTCTTCTGCTGCTGAGCCTGCTGGAAGAGTAGTGCCTGGGGTATCAAAGGTGGCCTCGGCTGATACCCTCCTGGAGCTGGTGATAGGACTTCTTGAACTTCCGTTTGCGGTGCTCCCAATGCTGGATGGGCTGGCCTTGGTATTGGTAACGCTTGTTGTTTACCCTTTGGTGCTCTTTCTCGGCGCTCAGGACATTCCCTCAATGGATGCTGACTGGATCCGCAAGCTAAACATACTTTCCTTTTTCGTCTGCACTCGTCCTCAATATGGCCTCGCTTGCGACAATATTGACAGATAGGTAGTGCCTGTGGAGATGCTTCCGGTGGCTGGTGCATATGAGGTCTTTTTGCAACTTCTTCTTGTGGTGCTCCGGCTGGTGCTGATGTGGATGGCCGCTTTAGACTGGTCTCTCTCCTGATAACGCGCTCCATGCATCGCGCTGCAGCAAGGACGTCCGGGTAAGATGTAGGTGCAACGGATCCAATTAGTTTCTGTAGCTCAATGTTTAGTCCGTCGAAGAATTTCTCAGCCTTCTCTTCTTCCGTCGGGATCAATGTTGGGGCGAAGCGACTTAGACGAATGAACTCAGCGTTGTACTCTTCCACCGTCTTAGCATCCTGAGTGAGGTGATTGAACTTATCCCGAAGTTCTGATCGAGCGATAGCTGGAATGTACATCTCCTGAAAGAGTCTAGAGAACTCTTCCCAAGTGACTCGGTCTGGTCCGAGCCGTGTTTCCTCAGATAGCCACCAGTGATGTGCATTGTCCGTCAACTGCATTCTGACGGCAGTCATCCAACGTTCCTTTGGAAGCTCAGCTGCTTCTAGTTGATGTTGAGTGTTGGTGAGCCACTCATGAACTTCAGTGGGCTCTTCCTTGCCTGAGAAGATACGGGGCTTCAGCTGCCGAAAATCGGTGATAGAGCCCGTCGTTGGCCGTCGTGCGGGTAGATTCGCCTGCTCGAGTGCGGTTACTAGGCTGCGACTCAAAGCCTCTTGTTGAACTTGCATTATTGCATAGATCATTGAAATATCTGCTGTCCGTCCATGGCCTGCCCTGGTGGAATTACGGGCATTGGTGGAGTAAATGGCGTCGTTGGTGGAATGTCATCTTGCTGGATTCTTGAGGCATGTTGTTGAGCTGATTGTCCTCCATCCACTGGTGTTACTTCATCTTCGTTGGTTACCTCAGCATCTCGTGGTGACGTTATGGGAGTCTCGTCGTTTGTTCGTGAATCCATAACCCTGCAACCAAAATAAACAATAAGAGGCGCACAGGAATCAAGGCAGGATGCAAGTCAAGAAATTTATTCGAAGTCGATATGGATATCAAGAACGTTTCAAGCAAGTGGATGAGATCCTAAAAACTTATCCTATCTTATTGCAGGCCTGTTCGGTCCCTGAGTTGAAACCGAACAATTTAGTCGTAGACCTGCATGGGCCACCACAAAAACTATGTCACGCCCCAGTCCCAAAATATCGAGGGACTGGACACGTGGCAATGGCCAGCAGCACGCACCGATGGACAACCCAATTTAATGGATCCATCAGGGCATGCTTAAGCTGTAGACTAACAGGAAATAGAACAATTATTACAAGTCCCAGGTTATTCTAATCTCATCCACAACGGATAATCACAGATTAAATGCTAGAAATAAATACAGATAAATGTAAACTAGCATATCTCAATAAAATGTCTCGGGGAACAATCCGAGAATATGTCTGATACATCAATGCAAATAGACAGGAATAAAGGAACTGAAAATAGAAACAGGAATAACTGACTATATATAACCAATACTCAGGAGAAGTCCTCTGGCACGATCTCGTTCTCAGGTTCTGGTACATCTCCTGGAAGTGCTCCTGTACGGTATATCTCTGGATGGATCTCTTCGGCTATACCTGGGGACATAATCCGGATCCAGGTCCTCAGGGGACAGCAAGGTACAGAAAATACAAGCCATAATAATGCAGTAAAATAGTCAATAAATAAACAGGGTAATTATGTAACCATCCATGTGAAATGCAGGTGAGAACATCATCAGTACTCAGGCTGAGACTACTACAAGCTCTGTGTAGGGGAGCCGGGTAGCAGCGATATCATGTAGTTGTCTAGCTCGGAGAGAGACTGAGACGCCGGCATAATATAGTCAACCTGTAGCATGTGTGTCCCTCCAGCAATAAATGGAACAATAGGTGAACACTAAATAACCAGCTAAGTGATATGCAAGATGAGAGCAGCACTAGAACTCAGGCTGAAACCACTACAAGCTCTGTGTCGGGGAGCCGGTAGCAGTGATATCATGTGGTTGTCTAGCTCGGAGAGAGACTGAGACGCCGGCATAATATAAAATCAACCTGTAGCCTGTGTGTCTCTCCCCACCCAATGTAACCACGCATACCATGACCATAACGTCTCATGTCCATGTCAGCAGGATCATAGCTAATGCAACAGTCATATAATATCTAAGGATATAATGTCAATGTCAAGTCCTGTATCCTATACAGAATCACCACGAATATCTCAGGAAGACTCTGTCTCATGAATAGTGTCAGGTGTCCTGGGTTATGATGTACTTGTTAAGACAAGTACGAGAAATATCGAGTCTCGGTATCCATGTCTATGTGACGTTACACAACTCCGCGCACGGGGTTGGCACCCGACTGGTAATCGGACGCTAAGTAAAGCCACTCGGTCCTGGGTTGAACAGTTAAACAAGTTTATATATGAATCTACAAGAACTCAAGTAAAATACTATAATTGGAATCACTGCGAGTTGGCAAGGTACAGTTGCCCACTGATGTATAAATAAGCCAAGGAATATTTAACAAAGACTGTAAGTTTTGGCGAGGTACACTTGCCTGTGGTTCTGGCTCCAACTGTAGCTCTGGTATTTGTGAAATCTCCAGAAACGTCTCCGGATGCTGAAACAAACATCACCATCAGATCCAAAAAATATCAATCAGCTAGAAACGCCTGTCCTTGAGTCCAATTTGGAGACAAGGGCAAAAACGACAATTTCGGGTCAAAACGGGGTCCACAAGTGGGCCCGCTTTGCACCGAAAAACGTGTCAGGGTCAAAGATCTTCAAATCTGTCCAACTTAGTGTCAACAGGTCAGGAACGATGATACGAACCCAACGGAACTTCCAGAATTGGATTCCGATGAGCCGATCACAAAATCGCCCGTCGAGCGGGGCCTGTGGGGCCCACGACACGCGATTTCGTCAACGTTCTCAGAATCGAACCAAACTTGGGTCACAGGACTAGCGTTTCGCTACGAGTCCGATGGCACAAGTTTCGTTTCGATCCGACGTGTGTACACAAAGTTAGGGCACAATTCAGAAAAGACGGATACGGGGCGGTGTCCGCGGATACGCATTGATTTCGGTGTGCACGCACATCCGAATCAGCTTCTGCGAAATCCCGCACGTCCGTATCGACGACGCGCACGTATCTGTGAAGACCGCGCATGACCAAGTCGTCCCGTTTGGCTGAACGTACCCAGTTCCGGGGTGAATCGGGGCGTTATTTTTCCTGTTTTTGGATCACGGTTCGCGATCGCCACAGGACGCGATGCCCCGAGCGGGTTGCACGGGCACCGAGGGGGTCAGGCAGGCTACGCAAAACTGACGGAAACGAAAACGGGGTTACGAGCAGAAAGATACACATACCTGAACATGGTCCGAAAAACTTGAATTTTTCGTGTCCGACACGACACGAAGGGCCGTGTCCGCGTCCTGTTCACCTAGGTTAGGGTTAGGGTTTGGCCTCGGCTGCGGCGGCGGTTCATGGTGGCCGGAGGGGAGATGGGGAGGGGATTATATAAGGCGGAGGAGAGCGGGTCGTGGCGGGGGAGGCGGAGCCGAGGCGGGGATGGCGGAGGTCGTGGGGGTGAGGGCCGGGCGGAGTGCCGGGCGGCGCGGCCGGCGGAAGCGGCGCGGGAAGCGGGAACGCCGGGGTCGTGGGGGTGCGGGAAAACGATCAGCGGGTCGGGTTTGGGCGGCGGGTTCGGGTCTGGCAGACCCAACCCGACCCGCTAGGCGTATCGGGTTTGGGTTTGCGGGTTCGGGTCGCGGGTTGACCCGGATCCGACCCGCAGCTAATGGGTTTGGGTTTCAGGATTTATTAAATAAATAAATAAATAAATAAATAAATAAATAGTTTTTAGGTGTTTAAAAATAGGTCCGGGGCCCAATAAATTCCAGAAAAATTAGCCTAAATCCAGTTTTTCATTTTACACCCAAAAATATTATTTTCATAATATTTTAATTTTGTTTATTATTAATTAAAAAAATCAAAAAACTATGATTTTAATTCCAGAAAATTCCAGAAAATTGTGAAAAATCCAAATTTAAAATTCTTGAAAAATCGGGGGGTTTACAAGTACAATGGCAAGGTATACTTGCCGAGCAAGAGTTCTGTATAGTGTAAGCGTGGATGAGATATAGATTGTGTGTGACTTGTTGTGACATTATATTACCAATGGTGGATTGAATATTCATGTACAGCGTACGTATGTATATGGTTTCCATATATTGGAGTTCGTATACATACAGCTGGGCGTGTTACGCATTCCTAGTCCTAAGTATTTTGGGACTGGGGCGTGACATGGGAGGGGGGTGGCCGCCGGCGGAGAAGCAGGGGAGTGGAAGGTGGATGGAGGAGGGTAGTTTAGGAATAAAATAAATTTTGAGTATCAAATTGAAAATATTATTTGAGATAGGATATTAAGTAGAGTTATCAAAATTAAAGATATCAACTTGTACATTATCAATATTTGATGGTATCAAGTTGCAATTATGTCTAAAAATAATAAAGCTTTCCGAAAATTGTGGGTAGGCGGCGCAAGTGTCCTCAGATGCTTGAGTTTGAATCTCATGTAGTTGCGGAACCCCTGGCAATAGGGGGAACGTCCGTCTCCTCAGTCTGCTCCATGCTAGTTGTGCAATGCCGCTCAACCGCCGATGGTGTCGAAGTATGCCGTCTCGAAACGCCATTAGAGGGGGCGGTGACGTTACTGGTAGTCTTGGGAGGTGGAGCTAGATCTCGAGAAGGAAATGTAGGAGTGCCAAATCTGCATCCATTCCTTCATGTTTTTCTCTTTCATGGTCTCTGCGAAACTTTTGATCCTCCTATGCCATGTAACAACACATACTCGTCTGCCGAGTACCTTCTTGATGGCTTGTGTGTGTATATATATATATATATATATATATATATATATATATATATATATATATATATATATATATAGAGAGAGAGAGAGAGAGAGAGAGACTTGTATTTTTTTAGAAGAAGGTAAATATTATTGAAAAAATAAAACATTACAAAACTATAATTTCTTCCATGACACAAAATCTAATCATCTAGGGTCAATGATATCTATATAAGCTTCTATGTTTCTTTGTATTGCATATTTAATGATCGCAAGGCCCTTAAAGATATGACAGTTTCATTCTCTCCAGGAATGGGAAGGACTCCTTGCTGCGAAAAGGTCGGGCTGAGGAAAGGGAGGTAGGCAACGGAAGAAGACGAGAAGCTGACAAGTACATTATGTCCAATGTTGAAGGCTCTACGCTTGGGACCCGACGTAACGTTCGGAACTTTGTACACACTGTATTGCATGTCTTTGGGCCCACTGTCCCCCAACTTCCACCATTTATAAATGGAAGAAATAATACGCTATCGTGGTTCGATCCACTGATCTTCTGTCACCCAGCCAAGATCTCATACCTCTCCTCGGTAACCACAAGAGCTACTGATTTTGATATACGTGTGTTAATCATTATAATTAGTAATCATGCACATTAATATCTACTTCTAGAGTTTGAAAAGAAAGAAAAAAGTCTTTTCTCCGAAGTTAATTGTCCAAATGGTGTAAATATCGTCGTTTTGGTGATTGAACTTTCTTTAAAAATTTGATAACTAAATTTTGTATTTTGATTTAAAGAGTGTCTGAAATAGATTCCATTCATGCTTTTGATAGAAACAGTTAAAAAATGGACATGTGAGGTCAAATACCTTATTTTTCATGATTATTTTTGTCCTGGCCAATCGTTACGTCAGTTGTGATTGATTGTAGACCCGTCATTTTGTAAAGGCTATTTGTTTATGTAGAATTTTTTTTCGAACATCAGTATTCTTCTGAAAATGATATTCCAACAACAAAAACTTAGACCAAATAATCCTGAAAAATAAGTCACATGGTCATCATATGCCCATTTTAAACTATTTTCATCCAAAAATACCAACGAAATCTATTTCATATACTCTTTAAACCAAAATGTAAAACTTAAATATCAAATTAATCCACACAAAATTTTTATTACCACAACAGCTACCATGTCATTTCTTGAACACCATTTGGACAATTAACCTTTTATCGTTTTCTAATCAAATAATAGCCATTAATTAATGATGTTGATGTTGTTAAGGTCTACTGAGATGCGGAAAGAGCTGCAGACTGAGATGGATAAACTACTTGAGAGCTGGCCTCAAGAGGGATGACATCTCCCGAGAAGAGGAGGAGATTATTATTAAGCTACATTCTACTCTTTGAAACACGTGATTACGAAGCTAATTAAGTACGCGTATTTAACTTTGTGCATGTTGTATTACGTATTTTTTTGGTCCACTATTTTTAACTTTTATTATGTTTAGAATAATACACTCACGTAGCTCGATCAATCAATTTTTTGCCACCTAATCAGAGCTCTTACGTCTCTCTTCGATAATCAGAAGGATCACTCGAGTTCGACGTTAAGTACACGTAAATACTCTACATATCTGACATGCATTGCATCTCGTTTTGGTGGTCCATGGTACATGGTTGTTTTATGTAATAAGATTTATTATGTTTATTTTGTTTTTAATTATATCATGGTCATGAATTAGTTCTCTCATTTCTATGCATGGTTCTTCCTCTCACAGTGAGCGGTGCCTTTTTTTAACAATTTTGCTATTTGTCATCAATTTTTTTAGATAATATTATTTTTCATTATGTAACATCTGACATGGTAACTGACATTACAAATTTTAACCCAAAAAAATTAGAATACAATTTTCTTAATATTAATTGTAATTCAATGTTAATATTAAAATTTGTTGTATTAATAGCTATGTCAGCTGCCATATAATGGAAGATAACATCACCAAATTTTTTTGAGTTATGAATAGTTTTTTTGGTGTTTTAATTTTCTTGCATTGCAAGTGCCATAAATCTAGGAGGTGAATTGATCGAACACATATGGCAGCTATATATTTCAGGTGATCCTGTACTGCGCATAATTAGGGGCTTTTGGTTTAGTATAACCGAGAGAAAGTGTGAAAGTAATTTCTTGTCTAGTGAAAGTGAAATAAATATGATTCTGAATTTTTGACTGATGAAAGTGACTTTTTGTATGCATAAACTACTTCCAATGTTTAAATAAATGATATTCTGTAACTTGAAAATGATTAACACACTTTCTTATTTAGTTGTCTATGAATGAGATCGGAAAGTAAAAAAGCGCATTGTAACAATAACAAAACTAATTAATTAGTAATTATTTATTAATAGTAATTATTTATCTTTTTAGTTTAACTATTAATAAATAATATAACCAAATAATTCACTAAGTAATTATAATATAGTAAATAATATTATTATGGTACATTATTGATTACTTATCTTAATAAATTAATATATATAGGTAGATTGATAAAATAATCGATACTAAATATTTAATACTAAGTATTAATAAAATACATTTTATCTAATAATTATTATATATTTGATAATTATTAACAAAATAATAATGGATGAAAGTATTATTAAATTATTAAGTATTTGTCAAAAGTAACTAATAATGGACGGAAGTAACTTATTAAATATTAAATAATCAAATTATATGTATTAATACTTGTTGAGATTTTTTTAATTAACACTAAGCAGTTATACTAATTATCTAACTTATTAAAAATAATATTTAATATTAAAAAAATATACTTTAGTTAAAAAAAAAAAAAGGGTGTCATATTCGTCCTCTTTCACTAATAATGGATGGAAGTAGGAAGACCTCTTTTTCATATAAAACAAAATAGAACATGAACTAAAGAGTAACAATGACACCAAGTTCACGACCTCTCTTCCATATTGAACCAAAAAGCTGACCAGTGAAAGTGGTTTCCACATTCGTCCACTTTAATAGTTCATGTCCACTTTCAATGAAGTCAAGTAGCCCGTAAGTGATTCATATGCTAATATGTCTCTCTTATAACTTACATCTATATTACCGATAGCATGAATCCTACGAAAGTTGATAGCCCAACTTGATAGCCACATTGGTGATACATAATCTGAGAGTTAGGCCCAAAGGCCCATGTGAGTTTTCAACTTTTACGAACCCAAGTCCATGATTGATTGATCTAGGGGATAAATCCTCCGGTATAAATCTTCTTCTTCTTCTTCTTTTCATTTTTTTTTAAGATGTCTAACGTTACCCACGAAACTTTGTACATACTGCGTTGCATGCTATATGGGCCCACTGCCCCACACTTTTCCGAGGTTTAATCACGAGACCGTCCGCCTAGCCAAAAAGATTATACATTTTCTCACTGACCAAAAGAACCAGTTGAGTTCGGTCACCGGTATATAATCAAATCAAAAAGAGATTACTCTAAATATTGGTGGAGATATCTATGTATCCGTCACGTTAAAGCTTGAATCTTGGCTTTGACTTGGCTTGAAGTCAGGAATTAGGTTTAATTCTATACATGTGCCTATAGATTGATAGACCCCATATAATTTTACAAATTTTTTTTTTTTTTCAGTTGCTCGAGGATACGCACGCAGCGTTGCATGCCATTTTGGCCCACTACCTCTACACCTCTTCCGCGATTTGATTTCGAGACATCCGTCCAGCCAGAGAGGTTATACCTCTTCTCACTGACCACAAGAACCAGTTGAGTTCGGTATCTTTTTACAAATCTACTTTCACTTTTATCCTAATAGTATGTCAAAATTAACAATCACCTCCAATCTTAGCCTAACTTTACCGGAAAACTTTTTTCGTCCATATCAAAATTTATCATTTTCGTGTAATTCCCTATAACTTTGTTGTTCTATAAGAAAATTTCCGTCATTACTAAGTTTTTTTTCATTAATATTTTTGCTACAGGCAAGTTGCATAGTGTGATATGTGAAAAACGTGGACGTGACATCAATTAATGTCCAACCAATAACAAATCCTACCGTATTATTTTTTTTATTTATAAATGATGGGAGTTGAAAGACAGTGGGTCTAAAGACATGCAATGCAGTGTGCACAAAATTTCTAACGTTACGTCGGATTCTGAACATTATGGAATCTTTTCGAGTGCCAAATAAACAAGGAGCACACGATTATATATTTTCCATTAAGACGAGACATTGTTTCCAAAAGATTTCTTTATTCTCATCCCTTAACGCAGGTGTTTTAACAGTACATATTATATTGTGATTGAAGTTTGGGTTTTGCTGAGTGGGTTGGAGCCCACTTTAGTCGTTTCTGGCCATGACCATGACCATGACCATGACCATGACCATGGATCAAGTTGTCAAGGAAAAATGAGTTCTCAGTCTCCCGCCATCAACACATTTCACCTCTCTTGCTTTGTTCCTCTGGTTATAGCAACAACCACCCTCGACATAAAAAATTGGAGGATTTAGCTCTAAGAATTCAAATTTCAAAATTAAAACTGAAAAAAGAGAGTAAATGAAATAAAATATATATGACCAATATAGGAGCCCTGTTTTGATCCCGCATTTGTATATCTTCAACATGCACACATAGCCGAACCGAGCCGAGCCGAGCCTGACTTGACCTAGCCTGGCCATGATGTGTGCGCACACGCTTCAAGAAAAGCCAACTTTTCAAATAGACACAGATGCAGAAATTTAAAAGAGGAAGTCAATCTCAAATGTAAAAAAAAAGGTCCAAAATTTTGTTAAATAAAGTTAGCAACATCAAAATTTTATTAAGAAATTAGATATTTTGTCGTGTGATTGCATAGACTTACTTAATATCATTAAATTAAGATTTAATGCATAATAATCTTAACTAATTTCCTCTATATCTATCCAGTCTTGTCTTTAAGTTTAGCAAAAATTTAGCAGTGAAAAAAAAATTAAAATTATGAAGGAAAAAAGGTAAAACATTACGTAAATATGTATATAGAAATTGTTAATTATAAATTTCGGAGAGAACAAAATATAAAATTGATGAAAAAAATTTAAAAGAACATGAATATTTAACTCGAAAGCAAAAATCAATGGAGTCAAAGTGCCGCCACTCGCCCCCATGTAGATCCGCCCTTGTTCCCGAGCCGATAAAGCTTTATATATGGAAACTTATTAATTATGGGGTTGTTTCGTCTGGCAAAGTAAAAAGAAAAAAAAATTGAAAATCGATATTTTATGTATGAATTGCGACAAAATGGAACGAAGGAATTTTTTGTTTGTTTGGGTGATTTGAAGTAGTAGAAAATTCTACATAGTGAGAATTTTTCATTTCCACGTTCCACTTCGAAGGAAGGGAGAAAAAAAAATCGATTCCAGAATTCCAATTTGGTGACCGACAAAATCTACATTTCATGTCAAATCAAAATAAATTTGGTGTGCAAATTCTCCGACCAAACACGTAAAGTTATTCCAAATCCAAATTTTTCTCACTTCCGTTTTCCAAATTCACGAACCAAACAACCTATGTATATATGCAAAGATTTTCTTCTTCTTATTTTCTTTCGGATGTGGGACTAAACATGTACATATTGATGCACATGAAGGAAGCCTTTTTACAGGTGGTTTCTAATCGCCGGACATCTACCTGGGAGAACCGACAATGAGATCAAGAACTACTGGAACTCTCACCTCAGCAGGAGCTTGCACAGCTTTCGGGAGCCTGGCGGTGATGGAGGAGGAGGAGGAGGGATCGTGACGACGACAATGATCCTGAACTCAAGCAACCAAGAAAAATACTTTTAACCTTAACCGCTTGAGTTAGAATTGTTTAGTAATAAATAAAAAAATATTAAGGAATTAAATAATTAGTTACTTTTAAAAAGAATAGATAGTGAAGTATTTACAAATGGGTTAAACGGTTCAATTTTGAACCGTTTCCAAATCTCATTATATATATATATATATATATATATATATATATATATATATATATAATCATGTTTATTGTTTATAAAAAAAAATCGAGAACACAAGCACATTCTCTCTAAATATGAAAATATAATAAAAAGAAAAAAAATCGGGCGAGACCATTATGTTCTGTTGTGAATGAGAGAATGTTTTCGATCGTGAAAATTAAAAATTGTTCATAAAAATAAAAGAGATTTAATGATTTATAATAAATATACAACTATGTTGTAGTCCTGCATCTCAAAAAAACTATGTTGTAGTCCTAGTGATAGATTATTATTATTTAACCAAATGGTCTGAAGTTCAATCCTTAATTTTATCTTAATTTTCATATTTATGATTAGATATCCCCTCTTACTGTGGGTCTGCCCCTGATCATTGTTAGGAGTGAACATTCGGTTTATTCGGTTTCAACCGAATCGAAATAGTCAAAACTGAATAAAAATGAAATTCTAAAAATCTAAAAGCGAAACCGAACCGAAATTAGCCAAAACCGAACTGAATAAGCTATTCGTTATTCGGTTTGTTCGGTTGGACATTATTATTATTTTATGGATCGAACCCAAAGTTGAAATCGTGATTAAATTATATTAAAAGTTAGAAATTTTTTATACACACATTCAACTTTGAATTGAACCGGTGTCTCCTCATCAAATAAGGACTCGGGCTAATGGATCTCAAAGAATAACGAGTTAGACGGTCGATGGATCTGTTTTACCGAGAAGGTCTGCGGTTCGAGTCCGTATAGCCCTAATACATTCTATTTTTGTTTTGTGTAGACATTCGACTTTGAAGTTGAAACTTACCCAGTAGGCAGTTAGAAGCATGTTGCCTCAACTACTCGGTCTATTAGGCCCAGCCCATCCCTCGTTAGCCACTACCTTAAATATTCTGTAATTCCTTTGTTTTTGTTGTATTTCCAAGTTGTGTCAAAAGTTGGACTTCAAAACATATGCATAGAATTGTTATTTTAAAAATATACACATTTTTAATCACAAAACATATATAGAATTATGGTATTTACATAATTATATAAATTTTATTCGATTTTTGATTTTGGACCAAAACCAAAACTAAAACCGAATAATTTTTTTTGATATTTTCAAAACCGAAATCGAATCAAATTTTTTTTTTCAAACTGAACCAATTTTCTTTCCAAAACCGAATAATGCTCACCCCTAATCATTTATATATGCTAGACAACTTTGTATATACAAATTTTCTAAGCCAAATGATACTCTTAAGTTACCTAATCCATTGGAGAGACAGACAAATTAAGTGACACTTTTGAACTTGGACTACATTACTCCAAATTACACTTTTGCATCCTTCCAAATATAGGTATCCAAAGAGGAAGACACCAAAAGTCACAATCCACATAAATACACCAACTTACACTTTGATCACATTAGAAAGAAGTTTTTACAGACTATTTATGCATCTAACAACCAAGAGACGAAACATCACTTGATTTGGCCACATATAGCTACTAGCAGAATTCGTTACTAAAGTCGTGTCATTGATCAACAACATACCCTGTAATATAATACAGGGTTATTTAATTTTAGGATAAACTATTAAAAAATTATATTAATGTTTTTATATTGTTCAAAAAATGATTTGAATTTCGGCCTAACTGTTGAGTTGGACCAACCATCCAAAAATAAAGACCTAAACACAAAAAAATAAAATCTAAACATAAAATTTGAATATTATACGAGATCCTAGAACTAAAATATATGTATAATGGCTATACGACTTAGATCATCTAGTTTTGCACATAAAAGATTGTGAGACTTAAGTTATTTAATTAATTTTTTCATGATCACTAGAAAATAAGACTTGTGATATTGTTGTTTATTTTTATTTTGATTTCAACAGCCACACAACTCTTTCGGACTCTTGAGTTTAAGCATTCAACAAAATGACCTGACGATCAAAAGTATCACAAGTCTCTATTTTGGACCTTCAGCCCAAGTGAATTGTCAAGGCGAAATCCAAATCCTCTTTTGAACAATATGGAGATCTAAACATAAATTTTTAAAATTTTACAAATCATAAAAACTAAATAACCCTATAAGAAACTTGCAATATCGTAGTAAAACAATTGTTTTGAAAATTATCATTTCACCTCAGGTCATAAATAGTAAGGGCAATCATGGATCAAGTGTCCAGAAGATCTATTTCCAGAATTTGGTATCTCCTTAACATGTGAAATACATTTTTTTTTCCTAAAAAAATATTGTAAACCAAAATTTGTTCAAACTCCCAAAATTTAACAGCCAAAGTCAGTGTTGCACATTCCATGAGCATTCAGTTTATTCGGTTTCAACTGAATCAAAATAGTCAAAATCGAATAAAATAAAATTATAAAAATTCAAAATCGAAATCAAAATTAGCCAAAATCGAAACCGAACAAACTATTTGGTTATTCGGTTTTTTGGTTGGACTATTACTATTATTTAATAGATCGAACAAAAAATTATAATTATGATTAAATTATAATTTTATACACACATTTGCTATATTTTAAAGTTATATCTAAAATTGAACTTCAAAAAAAAAATATAATTATTATTTTTAAAATATATACATTTTTTATTACAAAATAAGTATAAAATTAAAATATTTATATAATTTTATAAATTTTATTCGATTTTTGATGTTGGATCGAATCGAATAATTTTTTTCTGATTTTTCCTTTTCGAACCAACCGAATCTCTTCTGCTTTCTGATTTTATTTTTGGTCCAAAATCGAATAATGGTCGCTCCTACGATTCACATGCCAACCACCACCAAAAACCAAAAAACGAAATGTGCATTAAACTGAAAAATTACTATACACACCTCAGTAACAGCCGTAAAATATTAAGGTTTTACATGGAGGGGACCGGGCTCAGGGTTCTGGCCAAACCGTCGACGGCGCCGAAATCTCTCGAGCTGAACCCCAGGCAGCCGAGGAGCCCCTGCCGGTATGGCAGGAACGTCCGCCTCCTCATCTCCTCCGCCTGCGCTCGGTTCGCCGCGTAATGCCGCTCGTGCGCCGACGGCTGCGGCGGGACTCCGCCGCGACGCCGCCGTCGTTCCGAAACGCCGTTCTGCGGAGCGGCGGCAGAGTTACGGGCTCCGGTTCTCTTCCCCTTCTCTTTCTGGTCCCTGCCTCTCCCTTCGCTCTTGCTCCTGTAGAGGAGGTCCTTGAGGAACACCCATCGCTTCGAGGAGCTCCTCTTGGCGGAGGAGGAGGGGGCTACCGGGTCTTCTTGCTGTTTCGGATCCAGATCCGGATCCGCTTTGCTTTCGGATTCTATAGCTGCTTCCTCTTCGTCTTCCCCTTCGTAGCGATTTCGTAACGGGGACATGGATCTGGCTCGCCGATGGATGGATCGGCTCCGTAGCCTAGCTCCTCTCGCTTCTTCTTCTTCTTCTTCTTCGACTCCGACTTCGTCGTCCTGATCTATCAACGGAGCGAGGGGTTGGGGACGGATCTGGCCGTTGAGGAAGATCTCGTCGGCGGGGATCATCGGGCCGGCGAGGCCGGCTCCGCCGAACTCGAAGGAGCCGGCGGAGGGGCGGAGGCGGTCCGGCGAGGTGGAGACGGAGGTCGCGGCGCCGCTCGGAGCGGAGTAGAGGACGTAGTGGACGGGGCTCGCCGGGAAGTAGCCGCTGGCAGCGGCGGTGGAGGGGAAGGTCCGGCCGGGGGAGGAGGGGGCGCTGACGTAGGGAGTCGAGCAGCTGCTATCGATGTCCTCGGCGTTTTTAGGGATTGGGGGATCATTTAGGATTTCGCCATTGCTAGGGTTTCGTAGCTCCATCGCTCTCTTTCTGGGTTGGCAAGGAACAATGGCTTGAGCAGGAGGAGGAGGAAGAAAGAAGAATAGAAGGGGCGGTATAAAATGATACAGGAGAGAGCAGCTAGGAACTGATTTCCTATATTGCCCTTTTGTAATTTATGAAAACTATGTGTAGGTTTTCATTTAACTCACGGTATTTTCGGCATACGTGGCTAGCCGTACGCTGAAGCTTTAAGTTGAAAAAGTATATTTGGGATCGATGATTCATTGAAACGTTTCATGGTTCGAATTATCTACGCTGTCCATTGGAGGAGGGGGTGATTGTCCGATGGTTTTAATCAGAGGCGGAACTAAGTCCAAGCTGATTTGGACTGTAGTCTGGGATTATTTTTGAAATTATTTTTATCATAGTAGGATTAAAATTGTAAATGTCCTACAATTAACTCCAAAGATCCCACTCCTCCAATCTCTCGATTATTCCCTCTCATTTTCTTGCTGTAGTCCTAGTTAGGGTTAGGGCACAGTCGTTGCGGTCCGCGGACAGTGGATCTGCCCCCCCCCCCCCCCACCCCCTGCTGCCCTCCACCCCCGTGAGTCCGCGACTCCCAAATCAGATCGTAGTTCCGGACCTCCAGTCATCTTCTCATTTTTCGGCGAGTTCGACTTGTTCACTCCAGTCGTTGTCGACAACAACGGTAAGATCTTGTGATTCTTCTTCTTTGTTGAGATCTTCCTCGGTTCCTCTCCTCTCTTATTGTTAAGTTTTGATTCTCTGGTTCCGCCCCTAATTGATTCTTTGGTTCCGTCATAATTGTTTAATTATTGCTAAGTCATGCTCGGTACGGAGCTTACCTCAACATTAGGGGCGGAACCAGAGACTTAACTATATTGTTGAGGTAATCTCCTCTCAAATTGATTAACATTACTTCTTCTATTTCTTCTGATTCTTCTATTTCTTCATATCTCAGTCAGATCACTAATTGAGCTCCTCTTCGCGTCTCGCTCACCAGTTGTTCGACGAAACTTCACAAAGAAGACATCGAGCTCCGCACTGAGCGCAGCATCTGGCGACTTGCTCGATCAGTTTGAGATTGATTTTGTGGTAAGCTTCGTACCGAGCAAGACATTGATCTTCTGATTTTTGTATATTTATTTGTTGGTTGCAAGTAGTCGTATATTTATTTGTTGGTTCAAATGGGTCTTGTTTAGTTATTGATACATCATACATGATTTTTCTTTGGCTTATCTAGATGGCACCCAAGCCAAAAAAAACTATGCTTTCATTTTATAAGGCAAACAATAATGAAAAATCAAAAGGGGATACGTCTAAGGGGACTACATCTAGAGAAGTGGGTAAGAAACATCCTTCCAATGATGACGATGAGCAACGTCCTTTAAATGAAGTTGATGGTAGATGTCCACCTTCCGTTGAAGTTCATGAAGTACGTCGTTCTAAAGTTCAAAGAGTGGAGCATATAGAATTTGATGTTGCTTCTTTCGAACGGGATCCAGGATTACGTCTTCAAATAGGCCAATACCCCGTTAATCAACGAGACAAACTTCGACGGGCTTATATCATTGCGGGGCCATATCAACCACTACAAAGGTATCCATCATCTAAATCATCCGGAGAACAAAATCGTCGATTTATTGCTTCGTGGTTTAAAGACTTTCCTTGGTTAGAATATTCTCCCGTGAAAGATAAAGTGTATTGTTTCCCATGCTTTCTCTTTGAAACATATCATCCTAAACGTCTTACATTTTCAAAGGATGGATTTGGAAGTTGGAAGCGGGTGAATGATGAAAAAAATTATTCTTTTTTGCAACATACATGAGGTCCAAATTTCTTTCACATGGCTCATGTACGGTGTCATAAAAATTTAAAGAGACTGTCAAGCGACATAAAAAACATGTTTAAAGTACAATATAAAGAGTTGGTGGAGAAAAATAGGTTGCGAGTGAAGGCCACTATTCGTTGTGTTTTATGGCTTGTATATCAAGGATGTGCCTTTAGAGGTCATGATGAGTCAATTGGATCAAGAAATCGGAAAAACTTTCTTGAATTGCTAAACTTTGTGGCAAGTTGGAATAAGAAAGTTGTCGAAGTTGTTCTAGAAAATGCTCCAGGAAATGCTTCATATACCACACCATTGATTCAAAAGAAGGTTTTGCATATTATAGCTTATGCAGTGAAATGTAAGATTCGTGAACAAATTGGGGATAAGAAATTTTGTATTCTTGTTGATGAGGCACAAGATAAGTCCAATAGAGAACAAATGGCTATTATCTTAAGATTTGTTGATGATAATGATATTTTACGTGAGCGATTTTTTGGTGTTGTGGGGGTTGAAAATACCACAGCTTTAACTCTTAAAGAAGAGATATGCAAGCTCTTTACTAAGTACAATCGTTCTATCGACAATATGAGAGGCCAAGGATACGATGGTGCTAGCAATATGCGTGGTGTTTGGAATGGTCTTCAAGCTCTATTTCGTCAGGAATGTCCTTATGCATATTATGTGCACTGCTTTGCCCACCGACTCCAACTAGCATTAGTTGATAGATCTAAGGATGAGCAGGATATATGGTTTTGCATATTATAGCATGCAGTGAAATGTAAGATTCGTGAACAAATTGGGGATAAGAAATTTTGTATTCTTGTTGATGAAGCACAAGATAAGTCCAATAGAGAACAAATGGCTATTATCTTGAGATTTGTTGATGACGATGGTATTTTACGTGAGCGATTTTTTGGTGTTGTGGGGGTTGAAAATACCACAGCTTTAACTCTTAAAGAAGAGATATGCAAGCTCTTTACTAAGTACAATCTTTCTATCGACAATATGAGAGGCCAAGGATACGATGGTGCTAGCAATATGCGTGGTGTTTGGAATGGTCTACAAGCTCTATTTTGTCAGGAATGTTCTTATGCATATTATGTGCACTGCTTTGCCCACTGACTCCAACTAGCATTAGTTGAGAGATCTAAGGATGAGCAGGATATATGGTTTTTCTTTTCAATGGTGGAAACTATTATCAACATTATTACTTCTTCTCCCAAACGTCAAAGCGAGTTCCGATCTGCTCAAGCATATGAAGATGCATTCAAAATAGCTACCGGTGAACTTCAAACTAGTAGAGGGGGTAATCAAATTGATAGTTTACAACGAGATGGAGCTACTCATTGGAGTTCCCATTTTGGTTCAGTTAGCCGCTTGATGATTACGTTTGATGCAACTTGTACAGTTCTTGAGAACATTGCTAGGGATGCTACAAAGAGAGCTCAACGTGGGGAAGCTAAGGGTGCTTTAAAATCAATGAAATCCTTTGAATTTGTATTCATGTTACATTTGACGAATGCAATAATGGAAATCACAGAAGTACTTTATCAAGCCTTGCAACAAAAATCTCAAGACATTGTGAATGCTATGAGTCTTGTTTCCACTACCAAGAAACTCCTTCACAAGTTAAGAGAAGATGGATGGAATGAATTGTTTATGAATGTGAATTTATTTTGCGAGAAACATACAATTGATAAACTTGATATGAGTGCTCGTTATACTATGGGTAGCGGTCGCTCTTGCTAACAACGGGATGATATTACATTTGAGCATCACTATCATTTTGATATCTTTAATAAGGCTATAAATTTTCATCTTGAGGAGTTAGCAAGTAGGTTCACTGAAGGGGCAATGGAACTTCTAATTCTTAGCTCGGCATTGGATCCAAGGGATGACCATACGGCATTTGAAATTGACGATATTTGTAGCTGGAAAATTCTATCCTCAAGATTTTATCGAGCAAGAAGTACTTATATTGAGAGGCCAAATGCAACATTATCAACAAGATATTCCTCTTGATCCAAGGTTTCAGAATTTATCTACTATTTTTGAACTATGTCAAAATCTTGTTGAAACAAAGAAGTCAGAGAGCTATGGTTTGATTGATAGATTGCTTCGTCTTATTTTAACTCTTTTCGTTTCCACGGCAACAACAGAACATGCATTTTCTGCTATGAAACTTGTTAAAATGTCACTACTTAACAAGACGGATGATGAATTTCTCTCAGATTGTTTGATGATTTACATTGAAAGAGAAATAATTTTGGTCTTGAGTTTAGAGGGAATAATTTTTGGTTTTGTTTTGATACTAACCCTTGCTGATTTTCTATCTTTTGGTTCTTGCATTATTTGCCTATGTAAGGTAGAGGTAACCATGTCCCCGGAAAAGAAATCAATTGACAAAGATGAAGTCATTGTGGTGTAACTCCACCAGAACCATGGACAAAAGAATCTTCGTCTTCTTCCAACAACCCCAATAGAAAGCAACTCTCATTTAAGCAGTGAAGCAAAACTACCTCAACCTCAACAATGGAATTTCCAGTTTCCACATGCAAGCAAACATCAAATACTCCAGCTCAAACTGTACAAGATTCCTGCATCATATATCTTGCTTCATATTTGTCGTTTTCTGTTATACATCATTTTCATGGCAACCAGCCTTTGCCTGAAGCATTATTATGTCCACATTTTGCAGTGCAAGAATGTCATTAGTGAAATAAGACTTCTGGTTTGCCGAAACCTGTTTGTGATAAGCAACACTTAATATTTGCGGATAATTAATCAGCTTGTGCATAATTTAGAGTATAATGGTGTTGCACTCTTCGTAGCTGATGTTCAGTTAATGTTAAAAAATGCGGTCCAATACTACAATTACTCGTATAAGGTATGCCAGCTTCTCACTTTTATTGTACAATCTCTCCAAGATTCCAGCTTATGCAATTTATCCAACCTACTGCAATCCTGCAAGTTTTCTAAAATTGATCTCATTTATGAATGATTTATGCTTTGTTTTCAAAGCTTCAATCTCATTTATAAATGATTAGCTTTTGAATTGTCGAATTTACAAAGAAAACTCTGCCGAATTTTTGGCATAAATTTTCAGAACCTTATATTAACTATTAGCTAGCCCACCCTACTATAAAATTCTGGTTCCGCCCTTAGTCGCCACATGACAGGAATGTTACGTGACGGTCGTCCATTGGAGAAAAGGTGGGACCGGGAGGTGGCCCACATAGCATGGGGATGAGAGGGTTGTAAGAAGGTTGTAAGCATTTTGTAGTAAACTTAGCATTATTGGTGCTATTGATGCCTGTGGAAGTAACTCAATCCGAATATCCAGGAAGGAGAGAGAGGTTTATTTTTTATTTTTTATTTTTGTTTCCTTTATTTTTTTATTTATCAAGTCTGTAAAAGCTAATTTGGAATAGGAAAAATTGTAAAAACACGATACAGAAATGCCATATCATAAAAAAAAAAATTGAAACATCAAAGTGTCTTGTAAGTTAGACTTTAACAACTCATTTTCAACTATTTTAAATTATCTACAGAATTTCAGGAAAACAATTGTTTTTTCCGAAAATTTATGATTTTTTTTACAAAAAATTAGTGTACCAAATTTTTTTTTTTTTTATTGAAATTTGCTCAACCGAATTAAATTTAGAAAAATTAGGATTGAAGATGTGTTTCGTCATCTTAGATGGCAAAAAACTAAAATCTGACAACAATCTGACAACACTTGCCACTTGCGTACACGTATGGGACCCACGGACCATTTTCCGCCAACAAAGTTGGCGGAAAGTTTGCCAACTTTCCACCAACTTAGTTGGCAGAAAAATGGTGGTGGGTCCGCGGTCGGTTAGGTGGGGGAGCGGTCGGTTGGTTGGATTGGGTTTGGTTGATGAGTTCTTTTTTATTTAGTTTTATTTTAATTAATTTTTTTCTTTTTTTCATATTACAGTTTATTTTAATAAGAAAAAAAAACTAATATTTATTTCTTAGTTTTTTTTCTTTACTTAGTTTTTTTTTCATATTAAAGTCTATTTTCATATTAAAGTTTATTTGATAAGAAAAAAAAACTAAGTAAAGGAAAAAAAAACTAGTATTTATTTTGAGAAACTTTATTTTATGAGAAAAGTTATAAGTTCATTGATGTAATTTTATTTATAATACATAAATTTTAAAGAGATGCAAAACATGTGCATAATAAAACCTAGAAGTACAAGATTTTCATTCTCTGCCTCTAGCCATCCTGTCATAATACCTACGAGGCCTTAGCCTAAGACCAAGTCTATTTCTTCTTTCTACTGTATCCTAGGGTCTCTCCCCTGACAATGGTTCCCATGGGTCAAATCCATTAGTCTCTTGTGTATGCACAGGCGTTGTTGGAGTCCCAAATAACCGAGTAGCGGTATCAAACCGTGGTGCATCAAATACGAAAGTGGCCATATGCATGTAATAATCCCAAACGCCACCACCAGGCTGTGACGTCCTGTAAACCCCCTGATTTTTTCAAGATTTTTAAAACGGATTTTTCAGAATTTTTCTGAAATTTTTCGGTATTTTTACTAATTAAAATCAAGGTATTTCGGCATTAAATAAAATTATATTTTTTAAACAATATAAAAATATTATGATAATAATTTTGGGTGTAAAATAAAATATTGGACTTAGGGTAATTTTTTTGGAATTTATTGGACCCCGAAAATATTTTAAAAAGCCCAAAACCTATTTTTATTTTAAAATCAAAATAAACCGGATTGAACCGGGTTCAAACCGGGCTGAACCGGCCTGAATCCGGTCCAACCAAACCGGACCGAACCGCCTGACCCTAACGGGTCGAATCCGGCTGACCCGACCGAACCCGACCCGACCCGACCCCTCACCCGCTTCCCTCTCTCCCCCACGACCCGCACCCCCCCGCGTTCTCCGGCGGCCGCCCGCGTCCTCCGGCGCTCCGCCCGCCCCCCTCCGCTCCCCTCGGCCACGATCCCCTCGCCTCCGCCTCCCCCGCTCGTCCCCAGCCCGCCTCCGCCTATTTAAACCCTAAACCCCTCTCTTCTCCGGCAAACATCCTCCCCCCGCCACCTCCCTCGCAGCGCAGCCCGGCCGTCCTCTGCCCAGCTCCGCCTCGCCACCTCCCGCCTCACCGCCTCCTCTCTCCTCCGCCCGTCCCCGTCCAGAACCGCCTCCCGCCTCACCGGCCGCCCGACTCCTCTTCTCCAGCAACCCGCAGCTGCCCCCGGCCCGCCTCCGGCCGCCCGAGCTCCTGCGCCGCCTCCCCGCGTGCCGCCGCCTCCGGCCCTCGCCGCCTCCGCCGTCCCCTGCCTCCCTCCGACCGCCAGCAGCCGCCGCAGCTCCGGCGAAGCCCCTAACCCTAACCCTAGAACTCGGACACGTCGTGTCGACACGGACACGAAAATTTCGGTTTTCGGAGCCCTGTTCAGGTACCAATTTCTCTCTCCTCGCTGCCCCATTTTCTGTTCCGTCTGTTGCAACGCGAACCCTGCGTGACCCTCTCGATGCCCGTGCAACCCGCTCGGTGCATCGCGTCCTGTGGCGATCGCGAACCGCGATCCTAAAACAGGAAAAATAATGCCCTGTTTTACCCCGGAACTGAGTGTGTCCGGCCAAACGGGACGACTTGTTCGCGTGCGGTCTTCACCGATACGTGCGCGCCGTTGATACGGACATGCGAAATTTTGCAGAAGTTGATTTGGATGTGCGTGCATACCGGAATCAACGCGTATCCGCCGACAACGTCCCGTATCCGTCTATTCTGGAACGCATCGTAACTTTGTGTACACATGTCGGATCGAAACGAAACTTGCGCCATCGGACTCGTAGCAATACGCTGATCCTGTGACCCAAGTTTGGTTCGATTCTGAGAACGTTGACAAAATCGCGTATCGTGGGCCCCGCAGGCTCCACTTGACGGGCGATTTTGTGATCGGCGCATCCGAATCCAATTCTGGAAGTTCCGTTGGGTTCGTATCATCGTTCTGGACTTTTTGACACTATGTTTGACAAATTTGGAGAACTTTATCCCTGACAGATTTTTCGGTGCGAAGCGGGCCACATGTGGACCCCGCTTTGACCCAAAATTGTCATTTTTGTCCTTGACTCCAAATTGGACTCAAGGACAGGCATTTCTAGCTATTTGATATCTTCTGAGCATGATGGTAATATTTGTTTCAGCATCCGGAGACGTTTCTGGAGATTTCACGAATACCAGAGCCATAGTTGGAAACCAAACACCAGGCAAGTGTACCTTGTCAACATTGCAGTTCTTGTTACTTATTTCCTTGACTTATATATATATATTGTTGTACATGCTTGACCTAGGACCATGTGACTTACTTAGCGTCCGATTAATAGTCGGATGCCAACATCGTACGCGGAGTTGTGTAACGTCACCTAGAGATGGACATTCGTGACCCTTTACATTCTCGTACTTGTCTTATCAAGTACATCATGACCCAGGACACTTGACACTATTCATGAGACATAATCTTTCTGAGATATTCATGGTGATTCTGCATAGGTTACAGGATTTGAGACATAGACATTATATTCATAGCTATCATAAAACTTGCTGCATTAGTAATAATCTTTTGTGACATGGACATGAGACATCGTGATTCATGAGACGTGTCATTACATTGGGTGGGGAGAGACACACAGGCTACAGGCTAATTTTATATATATGGTGCCATAGGCCCGCTACATAGTAAACTACATAGTATAACTGCTACCGGCTCCCCGACACAGAGCTTGTAGTGGTCTCAGCCTGAGTTCTAGTGATGCTCTCAACTTGCATATCACATAGCTGGTTATATAGTTTAACCCTATTTATTTCATTTACTATTACACTGCATTTTGGCTTGTATCTTCTGTACCTTGTTACCTCCCTCTGAGGACCTGGTCCCTTGCCAGTTTTGCAGCATAGACCGCTGTGGAGCCGGTTTGGAGTTGCTGATGTGTGTTGCTTTGTCATGCAGGAATTTGGTGCCAGGTACTTACATCTTTTCTTCCGGAATATTGGTTATTATTTATATTGTTTACTCATCTGCTGATATAGCCTAGTTTTATAGACTCACATTCATTTACGAGTCTATTCGAGCTTATGGGTTACTGGCGGCCGACTTTAGCACATGTAGTTCATTCTTGTATATTCTGTTCATTGTGGATTGAGGCATAGGTATTTATTTTCATTTGATTATATAGATAGTGACCCCTTTTAGTACAGCTCATACGTATTCGAATCGGACCAGAGTCTGGTCGAATGCGTAGCTGGCATGTTACGTATTCCTAGTCCTACGTACTTTGGGACGGGCGTGACATGTCCCCTCGCCCACCTCTCGGTCCATCTGTGGGGTACGTGCTTGTGACGTCCCCTCGCCCGCCCACTGATAAGTGTCCTGGCCAGCCGACTGATAAGTGCCCTGGTCAGCCTGCTGGGAAGTACTCTGGTCAGCCTGTTGGAAACTGCCATGCTCAGCCTGCTGAAGGACCTCGTCATCTTGTTGAGGCAGGCTATGTAACACCCCGTTCCGCTCAAGCGGACTGCCGTTTCAAACGGCAATAGTGCAGCTGTCCCGACCCGCTTTGCCTCAAACGAGAAGTAAAGGATATTCAGACTTGTCCCTACAGGAATCCGGCTTAGGCTTTCAGAGGCTCGCTTGACGTATCGCTCTACCGAGGCGAATCATCGCTAAGGTGGGTGGCTACGGTGAACTTGTCTTTGTTTAGCCAGCACACATAAAATCTGGAATATTCATGCTAGTCGCTAGGTGATTCACCCCCTGCATGCTAATAATCCAACGCACCTAGCTAAGGGAATAATCCCAACTTGTATTGCTTGCTAGAACATGGAAATGAAATATTGCTTATATTCAGACCCTCGCATGCTAAGTCCCTTAACGGTTTCATCTCTCGGCTTACCTTCGGGTCCGAGCAAACGTGCCTGCTTATGTTCCTTAGAAACGCATGCTTGTCTTCTTACGAACGTCTAGCGTTATTGTATTGTGTATGCATTCTTGTTTAGCCAGGAGACTATCAAATAGTCCTTCTGTGCATTTGAACCTACAAGTATCCAGGACCGTTAGTCACCCAAGGCAAATCCCCGAACCAGGGGAATGCATCAAGCAAGAATGGATATTGAATGTGAATTACACTTGAATGATAATCATGCTAAGTATGCATCTGAACGAGGATTGTGTTTGTACTGATTAAATCCCAGCTCGTGGAGCAATGTGCTCGTTCAGAATAAGTTTGTGTGTTCCATGATTATCATGTCAACCTTTGGATTTGGATAGACCCTGACCTGCATGTCGCGGACAACCTGTGCACAAGGATTTTTGGCTTCCGCGGACGGTCACCGGGGCACTGGGACCGATCCGATCCGGGCGGAAGAGTTTGTATGGTCGTTAGTCACGGACGGAGTGTTATGTAGCGAGGCTCGCCACCTGCGTTGCATATCATTCTTAGTCCTGAGACCATAACCTGTCCATAATGGCTATGCTAGCGACTTTCGTCATATAGATAAGTCATCCTCGCTTAGCGGCTATCCGCGTGCGAGTCATTGCATAGCATCAATGAAATGAACACCTGAACGATTTGAAAAATAACGACCCTCATGTTTGCATATGCTATGCTCCTGAATGTTTATACTTGCCCGTGCTTGAATTTAAATGTTTGCCTTGGACAGGGAAGGCCAAATGGTAAGTTGGTAAGTCTCGTCGTATTTTCTCTCATGTCGCACGACACACTACCACACGAGTTAGGCTATTCAATATTTGCATGAAACTGATCCTAAGGCAACTAGAAAGACAACTAAATAGTTGTGCACGGAACCTGTATTACGTATTTGGATTTGTCGAGCGGGCGAGTAGCTTCCCCACCAGTGCATTCAATGTACTGATAATCCACCAGTTTGTATGCAGGGTGCGGGAGAACCTCGTTCGGTGCGGATGCCTCCTTCGTGCGTGCTAAGGCCAGGAGTTCCCTCTGAAGCCTTGCAACGGTGCGTCCGGAACAGAAGCACATATACAAGACATAATGTTGGAACATAGCCCGAACATCGCCTGTACAATCATTCCAAATTATAGCCACTTGGCACGCTTTTACTGTTTCAGAGAGAGAGGCTTGAGCGACTTGTAATCTCGGCTATACGCCGCCTGTAACACTTGTTCATATCAATAAAAAGAGCTTGCTTTACTTCAACTTGTGTTTCAATGCTTCCGCTATATTGTCAACTCAGTGAACTTGTTACCGATCGCCTATGCGTTCATGACTCCGCTGCACTCGGACAATCTGTGCGACTTTGTGGCTTAGAACTCTTGCCGCCAGCCAATGAACCATGGCCTTGTACGGGCGTGGATCACGCTCGTGCGGCATCACGCCCGGATGGGTCAAGCGATCGTTTCGCGGGAGCGCTGGCGAGGGTGATTCCCGCCTAGCGGGAATGGCCGATTTGCCTGCGGGAGATCGGGGCGTGACATGTTGGTATCAGAGCCTGGCTTCTACGCCTTTGGACTTCAATTCGAATATCTCTGTTTCGAAAGCTCGTTCGTGGGTTATGTGCACGCTCTCTCTCAATGCCTCGATGGGATGTTCCAACAATAAGTCTAAATACTTTCAAAATGCGTTTTGAATGTAATAATATGCTTGCTTGTATGTTGCTGTGCTGCGAGTGGCCTTTGTGCCAACCTGTGCAAACCCTTGAGAGTATCGCTAGTAGCTTGTCCAATTTTCACTAACTCTAAGTTTGGTTGAATGCATCTATTTGAGGGATGCCTTGAACTAGTGCACCATCCAAGACTTAAGAAAAGGTGAAACTAGAGTGCTAAGACTTCGCTATCACTAAGCTGGTTGACGTGTTCACGCTAGAGGGGCCCTTCGAAAGTGCGCACGATCCAGTCTAAGCGATATGCTGATTTCGACGCTTGTGCAAGTGAAGATCTAAATGAACAAGTACAACGACTTGTCTAGGATTGCCTCAACCCTAGATCACTGCTTGTCCTTGGTAAGTCTCGAGGACGAGACTTTTTCTAAGTTGGGTAGGATGTAACACCCCGTTCCGCTCAAGCGGACTGCCGTTTCAAACGGCAATAGTGCAGCTGTCCCGACCCGCTTTGCCTCAAACGAGAAGCAAAGGATATTCAGACTTGTCCCTACAGGAATCCGGCTTAGGCTTTCAGAGGCTCGCTTGACGTATCGCTCTACCGAGGCGAATCATCGCTAAGGTGGGTGGCTACGGTGAACTTGTCTTTGCTTAGCCAGCACACATAAAATCTGGAATATTTATGCTAGTCGCTAGGTGATTCACCCCCTGCATGCTAATAATCCAACGCACCTAGCTAAGGGAATAATCCCAACTTGTATTGCTTGCTAGAACATGGAAATGAAATACTGCTTATATTCAAACCCTCGCATGCTAAGTCCCTTAACGGTTTTATCTCTCGGCTTACCTTCGGGTCCGAGCAAACGTGCATGCTTATGTTCCTTAGAAACGCATGCTTGTCTTCTTACGAACGTCTAGCGTTATTGTATTGTGCATGCATTCTTGTTTAGCCAGGAGACTATCAAATAGTCCTTCTGTGCATTTGAACCTGCAAGTATCCGGGACCGTTAGGTCACCCAAGGCAAATCCCCGAACCAGGGGAATGCATCAAGCAAGAATGGATATTGAATGTGAATTACACTTGAATGATAATCATGCTAAGTGTGCATCTGAACGAGGATTGTGTTTGTACTGATTAAATCCCAGCTCGTGGAGCAATATGCTCGTTCAAAATAAGTTTGTGTGTTCCATGATTATCATGTCAAGCTTTGGATTTGGATAGACCCTGACCTGCATGTCGCGGACAACCTGTGCACAAGGATTTTTGGCTTCCGCGGACGGTCACCGGGGCACTGGGACCGATCCGATCCGGGCGGAAGAGTTTGTATGGTCGTTAGTCACGGATGGAGTGTTATGTAGCGAGGCTCGCCACCTGCGTTGCATATCATTCTTAGTCCCGAGACCAAAACCTGTCCATAATGGCTACGCCAGCGACTTTCGTCATATAGATAAGTCATCCTCGCTTAGCGGCTATCCGCGTGCGAGTCATTGCATAGCATCAATGAACTGAACACCTGAACGATATGAAAAATAACGACCCTCATGTTTGCATATGCTATGCTCCTGAATGTTTATACTTGCCCGTGCTTGAATTTAAATGTTTGCCTTGGACAGGGAAGGCCAAATGGTAAGTTGGTAAGTCTCGCCGTGTTTCCTCTCATGTCGCACGGCACACTGCCACACGAGTTAGGCTATTCAATATTTGCATGAAACTGATCCTAAGGCAACTAGAAAGACAACTAAATAGTTGTGCACGGAACCTGTATTACGTGTTTGGATTTGTCGAGCGGGCGAGTAGCTTCCCCACCAGTGCATTCAATGTACTGATAATCCACCAGTTTGTATGCAGGGTGCGGGAGAACCTCTTTCGGTGCGGATGCCTCATTCGTGCGTGCTAAGGCCAGGAGTTCCCTCTGAAGGCTTGCAACGGTGCGTCCGGAACAGAAGCACATATACAAGACATAATGTTGGAACATAGCCCGAACATCGCCTGAACATCGCCTGTACAATTATTCCAAATTATAGCCACTTTGCACGCTTTTACTGTTTCAGAGAGAGAGGCTTGAGCGACTTGTAATCTCGGCTATACGCCGCCTGTAACACTTGTTCATATCAATAAAAAGAGCTTGCTTTACTTCAACTTGTGTTTCAATGCTTCCGCTATATTGTCAACTCAGTGAACTTGTTACCGATCGCCTATGCGTTCATGACTCCGCTGCACTCGGACAATCTGTGCGACTCTGTGGCTTAGAACTCTTGCCGCCAGCCAATGAACCATGGCCTTGCACGGACGTGGATCACGCTCGTGTGGCATCACGCCCGGATGGGTCAAGCGATCGTTCCGCGGGAGCGCTGGCGAGGGTGATTCCCGCCTAGCGGGAACGGCCGATTTGCCTGCGGGAGATCGGGGCGTGACAGGCTATCCATATGCCAAATATTGGTATACTTTCAATGCGGGCGTGCTTGCCATCGGCTAACAAAGCCTTGACGATAATCCGACGGAATATGTAACAGAGAGTTCGGGGGAGTCGAAATCACTTGCACACCATCCAAAAATGATCTTACTGCTGTGCTCAACAGGTCTCTCACATGATAATTTTCACATGCTAGATTCAAATTTGGAAGATAAAATATTAAGTAGAATCAAATTAATTCATATAAAAAATTATGGAGAAAAATATTTTTATCAATAAAATACGTACCATCTCATTTACATGTTTATACCATTCACGGTAACTAACATCATCCATGACCCGATGTTGGAATCACAATTTCTCGTATCGGTAGGATCGGTTACTGATAAGAGGAGCTTCCCACCATGATCTATAGGCAATATCACTTAATGCTACACCATTTAAACAAATATGAGCGTATAATTTCATATAATTTTGAAAATTTTATTTTGTTTAACTTTTTAAATAACTTACCCTCATATGTTGAGTCCATTAGTTGAGATAATCACTTAAATTTTATTCATACCTGTAAGACCAAACCTAGAAAATACGAGCATATGATATAAGTGCACATATTTTCAATGTAAATGGAATTAAGTAAAACTTTTATTCATACTTGTGTTAATGTTGTGCAACCGCTTAAATTTATCTTCGTTTCATTCACGTCGAGAAATTGTACAAAATCTGTCATATAACTATATAAATATGCCAACACTGACGCTCCCCGAGCATGGTGTGTAGGTGCGGCCAGGTCTACCAAAAAAGATAGAAAACGTAAATCAACTAAATCTGATGAGTTTGGAAACAACATTCCGCTTAATAAACCTAGTGAGGAGGCTCTGGTGCAAGCATTGACCTGAACAGATTATGAAGAAATGATATGCGTTAAATTAAATTAAAAATATATTACATAAATAATAATATTAAGTTGCAAAAAATGTCATACTTACCCGATCATCATCCATTGAGATAACTTGATCACCAATACGATCTAGGTGCAAAAAGTTGTGACGGAGCCACGCAAATGTCACAAAATTTTTACCAGGTTTATTAAGTGGCGCATCCACACCTAGGTACTTCTAATCATAGTGTCGGCAGAAATTAATTTATCAAATATTATAGATTCACCTGTAATAGGTAAACCTAAAATATGTGACACATCTGCTAGAATAATACTCATCTCTCCGAATGGTAGCTGAAATGTATTTTATCCGGGACACCAACGCTCAACTAAACTGAAGATTAAGTCTCTATCGTGTTGCAGAAAATGTATCTTGTCAACATAATAAAAGTCAAATATTTTCAACAATGACACTTGGTGGTCGCTCAACCTCCAATACCCAAGTCTGTTATCGTAACGCCACGAGACATGCTCTCGACACCGTTCACCATTATTATAATTGTATTGCTATATATGAAAAATATAGACGATGTTATTAGTAGACATGTACAAAATATCATTTATATTGATTTACACAATTAAATTTTATTGTACCTTCCTATAAAATACCAAACTAGATATATGTTTCGCACGTTCCTGGATTATCAAATCCGTAGTAGGCTCTCCAAGAATACGTCCGTCGTTTTGGCTACACATCTGTAAAATGAAGGAGAACAGAAGAGTTGTGTCTGCTCACGAAGACTGTTGTGTCCACTTGCAAAGAAGAGAGAAAGACGTTTGCTTGGATTGCTACTGTGTGCTTACTACATTTTATGTTGTTCTTTTTCCTCTTCCTCTTCTTATAACTCACCTCCCACCCCTCCTTATTTCTCTTCTTTACTTTCTGTCTTATCTTCTTTACCCTCATTGTCTTCATCCCACGTCTCTTCTTCACCCCTCCTTACTCCTCTTCTTTACTTTCTGTCTTATCTGCTTTACCCTCATTGTCTTCATCCCACGTCTCTTCTTCACCCCTCCTTACTCCACTTCTTTAATTTCTGTCTTATCTTCTTTATCCTCATTGTCTTCACTCTCATGTCTCTCCTTCTTTTTATTGTGTGGTCTTTTCTTCTTTTTTTGGTCTGGTCTAATCTCTCCTAGTTGTGTAGTCCACTACATTATTTTTTTGGGTCTCATGACCCCCCAATAGCACTGGTTTCATATAAAAATAAACCAAAAAATAAACCGACCCACCCCTCAACCATGCTCTACTAACCCAAAACCAATACTCTTCTGAACCAACTCACCAACATAAAAAAAAAAAAAAAAAAACTAACTCAAACCAAAACCCAAAACAAAACTAAAAAAGAAGAAGCTAATATATATATATCCTTAAAATATTTTTTTAGCTAAATAAAAAAGTTAATACATATATCATAAAAAAAACAAAAACGTTTCTTTTTTAAAAAAAAATCCAAAATTATTTCGTTACAATTAATTTACTTAAAATTTATTTAGTTAAAGTAAATTTTTTGTACCCAAAATCCAAAACTAAATTAAATAAAAAAAAAACTAAATAAAAAAAATCAAAACAAACCTAAATAAAATAGAACTCATAAAACAAACCAAACCAAACCACTCCTCAACCCTCCTAACCGACCCAACCAACTGCCGCGTGCAGAAATTGTCCAAGGACAATTTTTGCCAACAAAGTTGGCAGAAAAACTGATGCTGTCCCACCGCGGGCCCCACCGCCGCTCCTAATTCTTTACACGTCTATTTTTTGCTTCTTTATTTCAAATTTGGTTAAATTTGTTTCGTTTGCATTAATTTAATATAAATTTATTTTACTACAGTAAATTTTCTAAAAACTAAACTAAATAAATAAAACCAAAATCTAAAACTAAACTAAATAAAAATAACTCATCAACCAAACCAAACCAAACCAAACCCATACAACCGACCGCTCCCCCACCCAACCGACCGCGGGTCCACCACCATCATTTTTTCGCCAACTAAGTTGGCGGAAAGTTGGTATTGCCAAACTTTCTGCCAACAAGGTTGGCGGAAATCGTTCCATGGACTCCGAGTTGTCAGATGTTCATTTGTTTGCCATCTAAGATGACAGAACAAATCTACAATCCTATTTTTTTCAAACCTATTTCGGTTGAATTTTAAAAAAAAAAAAAAATTTGATATAGTAATTTTTTTTATTTATTGGGTTGGTAGTGTAAAATTGGGATGGTAATTGGTAAGGAAGGGAACGGCACGTTCGGCGTGGATGGTGATATCAGCAGGTCCAGGAGGAGAACGCGCATTATTTTCGTACCCATAGGTGTAGTAGGGACGCACTGTGATATTTGTCTACATTTTTTTTGAATTAATTGCTATTACGCTCCCATTTCCTAAGGCTAATTAACTCCACTACTACTCATTTTTTTTAACAAAAAAATTTCTCCAGAGAAAAAATAAAAATAAAATTTGTTTGAGAGAAACAAATTTGGAAGAATTGTATATAGAGAACAAAAACTCACATAACATGTGGGTTTTTACTCCTGATATACGAAAAAAAACTAAACAAACCAAAACACATATAAGAAAAGTGTTTTTAAAAGAAAAATCTCCCGAAGACGCACATGGTACATTCGTTGTCAAATTTTTTTTTTTAAAGATGACACGGTTAACAAAATGAAAAAAGAAAAAGAAAATCTAAAAACGCATGTACTATATGCGTTCTCACAATTGTTTTTTATAAAGAAATGCTCGTAAATGCGTTCTCGCAAAAAAGAAGAAGTGAAAACGCATGTAGTACATGCATTCTCAAAAAAATTGTTTTTTTTTCATTTTTTTTGTGGTGGTTTTTTTTTTTTTCATTTTTCTTTTCAATGTTTCTCTTCCAGAAATCTTGGTACTAATTCAATTTGAAGTGATGTTTTTTGTTCTTTGTATGTGTTTGCCTTGGGGGGGGGGGGGGGTTGACCGTGTGTGGGTGAGAGGGTGGTAGAAGTTCGGGTGTTGTATAGGGATGGAAGATAATTGAAGTTTAACCAGGAGTAGGAAGGGAGCAAGAAGAGAAGGGTAACTAGAAGGAGAAGGAGAAGGAGGAGGAGGAGGAGGAGGAGAGCACATTTTTACAAGATAATTTAGTTAAACTAATTCTTAAATATTTTAGATAATATTATTTTTTTAGATGATTATGTGTAGACCGTTACTTCCGCTAATTTGTTTTATGGTAGCAATGTAAACTTAAATCCTATTACTAATTTTAACCATAATTTTTTAATTATCCTTCAAATCATAATATAATTATCCCTTAAATCCTAATCATAATCATCCCAATATTATAATTATTTTATAGATGTCGGCGTAGAAGCATAAAAAATATACATCCATGCGTCCAACAGCCATGCACTCCAAAGTAAAGCGTAGAAGAGATCAGGCCGTAGAGTCACCCTGCGGCTCATAAATGCGACATCCATGCGTCCCAATCACCCGAAGCAGCTTTGGCCGCAGATGGATCTGACACGTCATCCTAGCAACAGGAACGTATCTGACACAGAATCATGACAAAAAGGATTTTCTGAATGCCTCAAAATACGTGAAGACACTAAACGACAGAAGTCTCACGTCAGCACAGAACATCAATCTCGATGGATGTGCAGCGCCACGTGTACAACATCAATCTTGATGAACGCAGAAGTCGTTTAGCGAATGTTCTTCGACGGTGCTTCTAAGATAAGGCCCAAAGGCGACATTGTCGCTGGAGTCAGAATAATGTTGATCTCTCCATATGATCTAGTTATCAACCGTGCCTACTTCCTCAATAATCCATGCTCCAATAATGCGGCAGAGTACAACGCTCTCATAATTGGACTTCAACTCGCTAAATAAGTGGAAGTTGATCACCTGTAAGCTTATGGCGATTCCAAGATGATAGTCAATCAGGTCTGGGGCGAGTACAAAGTGCGACACGAAGACCTATTTTCTTACCACCAAGCTGCGCTTGGCATCATCTCGACCTTCAAAGGGTTCTACATAGAGCACGTCCCTCAGCTGCAAAATATCGAGGCAGATGCCTTAGCCGGACTCGCAGCCTCTCTCGTTGTTCCAGTAAATACCCATGAACTGGTCACCGTGATCGTTCAGGAGATGGTTTGCCCGAAGAATAACCTCTCTCTGTACCGGAGCTACTTAGTAGAGAGGAGCACTGACTCACAAGACTGGAGACTTCCATTCATCGACTACGCAGTCTATAGAATTCTCCTCGAGAACCCAAAGGAAGCTACTTCCATCAGAAGACGTTCCCTCCGTTCTATTACGATACAACTACCAAAATTCTGTATCACTACTCCTATAACGTCCTTCTACTGCGATGCCTATCGAACGCAGAAGCGAAGCAGGTTCTCCTCGAGGCTCACGACAGGGTTTGCGGTGTCCATCAGCTAGGGCCCAAGCTACATAACCGCCTCCATAGAATGGGTTAGTATTGACCAACAATGGTAGCGGATGCCATCGACTATGCAAGGAAGTGCCAAACGTGCCAAATCCATGCAGACTTCATCCACCAACCCTCAGAGTTTCTACACTCGACTGTTGCGTCATGGCCGTTCGAAGCCTGGGGTATGGACATCATTGGACCGATTAGTCCACCTTCATCCAAGGGACATCGGATCATCCTTGCTATCACCGACTACTTCTCCAAGTGGGTAGAAGCATTTCCACTGGCGGAAGTCAAGATGTCCAACGTGATCATCTTCGTCAAGCATCATGCCATATACTGCTTCATTTTGCCACGAAGTATCATCCATAAAAATGGTCCACAGTTTGCAAGTCATGCGTTCTACCAGTTTTGCGATAAAAACCGAATTCAGAATATGGCATCGACTGCCTACAACCCAGCGATAAATGGTCTGGCAGAAGCCTTCAACAAGACCATAATAACACTTCTCAAAAAGTTCGTATCTTCTAATAAACGCGACTAAAACGAGAAGCTGGGTGAATACCTCTGGGCCTATCGTACAACGGTCTGAACAACTACTGACAATACGCCTTTCTCTCTAGTATACGAAAGCAAAGTGGTCATACCGTTCGAGATCCAAATCCCTTCACTTCGGGTGGCTCTCTCCAACCAATTAACCGTCGACAACAATCACCGCCGACGGCCACAAGAGTTAGAAGCACTCAATGAGAAATATCTCTTAGCTCAACAACGCATTGAGCTATACCAAGCGCGTCTCTTGGGAGCCTTCAACAAACGGGTGAGGATGAGGACCTACCAAGATGGTTATGACCCACAAAACGGCCGACAAATTCCAACCCAAAGGGGAAGGCCCATTTGTTGTAGAATTAGTATTCTCCAACGGCACCTACCGGTTTGTGAAACCCAATGATAACTTGCTCCTGATGCCTATCAACGGCAAGTTCCTGAAAAGTACTACATCTAAACTTGACTTGTACTCCCCTTATCACCAGCCGGGCAATCAAGATGTACATCTTTACACTCTTGGTTCTTCATCCCCAGCAAGTGCCTATGTACAAAAGTGCCTATGTACAACATTTTTCTCTTCTTTACAAATTTATATAAAAGCCATCATCTGTATCTAAGAGTCTTGGATATACAACAGATGATGGATCCTTAAAGTATCTCTAGCCTAGCAGTCCTCAGGTCCACTTGCACACTCCCGCATTGACCACTCAAAAACCAATCTCGTTGGACGCTAGCCATGTTCATATTACCTCTGAGCTATCATCCCACCAATCTTCCCAGGACAGCAATCCTCAGGTCTATCCATACTCTCGGATAGACCACACTCAGGAAATTACTCCTCAACAAGTTTTTCGGACATCGGTTCACGTCCATATTACCTCTTAACTATCATCCTAACATTTCTTCTCGACTGAGTTTGCTATGTCCATATTACCTCTGAGCAAACCTTCCGGGTCTTGGCTATCGATCATTACGTTCATATTACCTCTGATATCGGTTGTCATCTCTACTTATCACCCGTACTTACCAGGGCATGCCAGTAGTGTTAAGTCCATAAAATCTGCCACGTCCATATCACCTCTGGCAGGCCTTGTCTCAAACCTATTATTTGCACTCAAGTGCACAAAAAGTAATGGGTCCACAAAATCTATCACGTCCACATTACCTCTGATAGGGATTATTTTTGAACTTATTATTTGTACTCAACGTGCACAACAAATAATAGGTCCACCTAAGTCCTCCAGTGGGATATCCTAGACAGGATACGATATTGTACTATGTCCATATTACCTCTAGTACAATATCCAAAGTTTACACAAAATTTATACACAACAAGACAAATAATGAAAGAGGTAACAGCCTGGAAACACTCACCCATGCGGCCCATGACCAAGCGGTCCCAATGTCCATGCGACACAATATCAATGCGACCAAAAGTGTTTTTTCCTCCATGCTTTCTATTCAAAGTATTTCAAACTTGTCAGTTTGAAAACTTTGAAGGGGTCCTGTAGAAGAATGCAAAATATGCATCCATGCGTCCAACAACCATGCACCCCAAAGTAAAGTGCAAAAGAGATCACGTCGCAGAGTCACCCCGCAGCCTAGAAAGACGACGTTCATGCGTCCCAATCAGCCGAAGCAACTTTAGTCACAGATGGACCAGACACATCATCCTAGCAATAGGAATATCTCTGACACAGAATTCTGACAAAAAAGATTTTTTGAATGCCTCAAAAGACGTGAACATACTAAACGACAGAAGTCTCACGTTAGCACAAAAGTTTACTCTCGATGGATGTGCAGCGCCACGTGTACAACACAACTGGCCTCATATGTCCCAGATTCTACGTGTCCCATGCATCTCGGGCCCCATGCGTTTCATGCGTCCCTGGCCCCATGTTCCAAACTCCATGCGTCTCTGGTCCAATACATCCCAGACTCCATGCGTTCCATGCGTTTCTAGCCCCATGCATCCCAGACTCCATGCATTTCATGCGTATCTGGCCTCGTGCATCCCAGACTCTATTCACCTTATGCGTCTCTTGCCACATGTGTCTCAGAATCCATGAAGACTAAGTCTTGTCGTTACAACTGAAGTATAGCTATCCAACAAAGTATGGGCCACGTGTCAAAATTGACTAAGTCATGCCCGCAAAGAAGGAGAACCGTCCAGATCTTCAACAACAAAAAATTCCAACAAGCGCCTATATGGCAGCTTGGCCTGCTCATGGTTATAGTTGCACTCTGTTAGGAAGGTACACGTGGCACCCTCTAGCATCCATGCGGCCTAATATATGCGCGCCCAAGGATGACTATATATACCTGGGTGACATGCCCAAGAGAGACACAGACAGGGACAGATAGAGAACATCAGAGGAGAGGAGAGGAGAGAGAGAGAGAAAGAGAGAGAAAGAAAGAAAGAGAGAGAGAGAGAGAGAGAGAGAGAGAGAGAGAGAGCATAAGAGAGCTTATTTACCCTTTATCGGATCGTCAACGGAGTAAAGGAGCCGCTATAGCGCACTTTGTCTATCGTCACACCCCAGAATGAAAAATTTGTACTTAGATTATCTGTCTAGGACCTCTTGGTACTTTCTTTTGTTTGTTATTGAACTAATCAATTTTAATAGCAAACAGGTAGGTACAAATGATGGACGAATTCCAGGTGTACCCACTACTTCTGCTATTGTCCAACAACGTGCGTCACATATATCATCCTTAATATTTGGTGGACAGGTAATCCTAATTTTTAATTATTTAATATTAGTTAGTATTTATTATTTATATATTAATAATTTAATATATAATAAATGGTGTATATTACATAGCTATATGATTATGTCGATACAAAACTGCGCAAGCATGGTGAATGGCGGCAAGGATCGAAGCTGAATAGTGCCCAAAAGGACTTGGTGCAGTCATTTGGATTTTATCATGTGGAGATGATACGATTTTTGCGTCGTGATAGAGATTTGATTATGAGTCTCATTGAGCGTTGGTGGCCCCAATGCAACATATTTAATTTTTTAGTTGGAGAGATGACAATCACATTAGCCGACGTGGCACAAATCCTAGGATTACCAATTATAGGTGATCCTATATATTATGATGATACGATAAAATCTAAAGATCTGATTGACATATCTTGGTGTGGAGCCACCATCAGATTTAGGAAAGGTTTACGGTGTCAGGCTCATTTGGCTTTGTTCTACCTTCATGGATATCGATGATACAATAGATGAATCACGAATATTTTTTATTTTTATTCAATACTTAATAATATTGCTTAGTTAATTTAGCTTATAAGAAATCTTAATGCTTAATTTTAGGTAATGTATTATACTACGAAATACTTACTTTGTCTATGTAGTTCATTTCTATTTTTTGATGGAAGAAAAAATAAGGTAAATATGCATCTATTACCGTTTCTAGGTGATTTGGGTGTGTCACATCCCAGTCCCAAAATATATGGGTCCATGCCATGTGGCAATGGCCAACTAATACGACTCCGAATAATTTTTCAATTTAATGAATCCGTCGAAGCATACTAAGCTATCCTAAATACTACCAAGTCTAATATGCTACGCTAACAGGTAACAAGTAAACAACTAATCTCATCCACAGAAACAATATAACAAAGATGGAAATAAGTGTTGTTAAATAAAATAATGAGTGTCACAATATCCAAATACAACAGAAATAGTCTAATGGGGAAACCGACTGAAATTAACTATGGAATAAAAGTACAGAAAGCAGTAAGATAACTAGACTAAAGCATCAGTTAGCTAGATAAAGATACTCAAGTCCAAAGCATCAGTTTACCCTAAGTCAAGGAAACTCCTCTGGAAATGCCTCAAAGTCCTCGGCCACGTATCCTATCTCCCACTACCAAAATATGATAAAATAACGATGTTTTGATCGATGTCGTCTGTTAACGTCGCTAATTTTAAAGAATTTAGCGACGCAATAAATATATGTCATTGTACGTCGCTGTTTGCGATGAATAGCGACGAATAGAGACCATACTTGATTTTTTGAAAGAATAGTCGCTATATTTTTTTAACGTTGCTAAACGTCACTAAAGTTTTTGATTTAGCGACGTTTGACAATGTCTTTACCAACCCTTTTTTTTAATTAGCGATATTTATAAATGTACAAAATCGTCGCAAATTTTTTTTAATAGCGACGTCTAAGAAGTTGCTAATTTTTTTTAGACTTAGCGACGTCTGGATCCGACGTCGCTAATTTATTTTCAATATAGCTATCGGATTTTACTTTCCCCCCATTCTTACTTATTTTTTTTAAGTTTTTCCTTTCCCCTAACCCGCCGCCGACCCCATCCAACCGTTCTCCATCGAACTCCTCATCCTCCTCTCCGGGTTCCACTGCCGACGATCCCCCTCCCCCTCCATCGAGCTCCTCCTCCTACTCCTACTCCTCCTCTCTGGGCTCCACTGCCAATGATCCCCCCTCATTCTCCTTTCCGGGCTCCTCATCCTTTCGGTTATCCCCTTCCTTAGTCAACCCCCAAGATAAGGTAAACCCTAACCTTAGCTATTTGTCATGGATACGACACAGACACCGACATAGACACGATACGGGATATGACACAGACATATACACTAACACAAAATATCACTAACACGACACGGGACATAACACAAACCCTAACCCTATCTCTCTTCAAAACTGAGTCACGACATAGACCCTAACCCTATCTGAGTTAATTAGACGCAGCCTTGGGTATCAACATCATGTACGATACGATGCAGATCTTGACTCAATGAGAGTCGTATACATGGACTATAACTATGACATAGACCCTAACCCTACATGACATGATTCATACTAACATAGATCCGAACACATGGACACACACACATGACACATGGACTCTAACTATGATATATGTTGTTTGATATAAATTTGGGTATATATTTTAGTCAAGATATTGTGTTTGGGTATAGGTAGTACCTTGTGTGTGTGTCAAGTTTATGAGAGTCCACGTATTCTTTGTGTGTGTGTCAAGTGTATGGGAGTGTCCAAGTGAGAGGTGTGTATGTGTATATGTTTGAGTGAGGGATGAGTGAGCTAGTGAGGATTAATAATCTATATAGATAGATACATATATAAGGGTATAGAAATATACATTTATAGAAGTAGGTATAAATATGTGTTGAGTGTCAAGAGTGAGTGGCCTAGAGTGTATGTTGGTACCAAGATACAAGTGTCAAGTATAGTTAGTGTCATGGGTATTTGAAACTGTATCATAGTATCAAGATACAAGAGAGAAACAATGTGAGATTGTGTACCATGGTATGTGATATCCACATGATACACAAATTCCTAGAGTGTTATCAAGACCTATGTGTATATTCGATACTCCAAAGTCAAGCATCCACATGTCTTCTAGTTTTCAGATAGTCACTAATTATAAAATGGATACTCATGAACCACGATATAGATACTCACGCATCATAACTTGAATACTCAATTATGAATATGAGTTATTACTTTGATGAACATGTGAATCCATATTTGCATCCATTTGGATAATATACTTGAACGATGTCTATTCATCTTTTCAGAAGTATCTAGAAATGGATCTGAATTACTACAATCGTCATCCTAATGATATGTGCGGTTTGCGGGATGAATTCATACAGGGGGGTGGAATAGTTCCTACAGTTCGCCAAGATATTCCCTCAGTACATGGATGGTACTAAAATTAAGTGTCCGTGTGTGAGATATCGCAACTTAAAATATCACTCAGAAGTGAATATGACATATTATTTATACTCGAGGGGTTTCATGCTAAATTACTATCAGTGGACCTTACACAGAGAACTTGTATCTTTAACATCGGAGTTGAAACCTTATGTGGAGCCGTATATGGGTGTCTAGACTACGCTGATTATGACGACGGGTGCATGAACATGATTTTCGATGATGCCAGGCCTAGTTTCGATCTGGACAATCATGATGTAGCTGAGGAGGCACCGAATGCTGATGTTGCAAAGTTTATAGAGTTACTGAAAAATACAAGAACTCTATTATATCTTGGTTATAAGAATTATTCACCGTTGGAGGTGGTTACAAGATTGTTGAGCATCAAGTCCGATTTTAACATGTCGTAAGAATACTACAAACGAATGATGGAGTTGATTATAGAGATCTTGTCGGCGGATGCTAAGTTACCTAAAGACTTCTACCGATCTAAGAGAATGGTGAGATCGCTCTGGATGTGATACAAAAAAATTGATGCATGTCGCAACGGGTGCATGTTGTACTACAAAGACGAAAAAAATGAAGATGTGTGCAGATTTTGTGGTGCTGATCGCTACAAGGCAACTGTACATAAAGGTCTATCGGTGCAAGGAGCCAACCAATTTGATGCACTACTTGACTTTAACGTCGCGGTTGCAAAGGTTGTTTATAGTGAAGAAGACTACCAAAAATATGAGTTGACATAAATAAGAATAAATTGAAGGAGTGTTGGATCACCCATCCGATGGAGAAGCATGGAAGCACTTCGATTGAGAGTATCCCAATTTTTTTTTAGATCCACGTAATGTAAGATTGGGGCTCTCCTCCGACGGTTTTACCCCATTCGGACTTTCGGGCTCTCAGTATTCGTGTTGGCCTGTGATCGTCACCCCGTACAACCTATTGCCTTGGATGTGCATGAAGACTCCGGTTATGTTCTTAACCGTCATTATTCTGGGTCCGAATAATCCGAAGATGAACATCAATGTGTACTTCCAACCGTTGGTAGATGAGTTGAATAAGCTATGGGAAGTAGGTGCCAACAAGTACGATATTTCAAAAAAACAAAATTTTTATATGAGGGCATCACTTATGTGGACCATCAACGACTTTTCGGCTTATGGCATATTACAGGATGGAGTACTCATGGTCGTCTCTCTTGTCCATATTGTTTGGACCACACTAAGGCTTTTCGTTTGAAATACGAAAAAAAATTGAACTTCTTCGATTGTCATCGACAATTTATGCCGTCGGATCATCCGTTCCGGAGGAACAGGAATGCATTTTGTGCCGGCGTTATACAGAAGGAAAATCCACCTCCAAGGTGGCCCGGAGACACGATATGGAAAGAGGTTATCAAGTGCTATCGAAGAGCCTACTAAGGGGTACAAGTATGATGGATTTGGTCACACTCATAACTTGACGAAGAGGAGCATATTCTGGGATCTGCCATATAAGAGCACCAATCGGATCAGACATAACCTTGATATCATGCATATCGAGAAGAATGTGTTTGACAACATAATTAATACTGTGATGGATGTAAAGATAAAGATGAAAGACAATCCCAAGGTCAGGTTGAACTTAGAAGAAATATGCAGACGCCTTGCACTATATTTGATAGAGGAAGAGAATAGAAAGTATAAGCAGCCTAAGGCAATTTTCTCATTGGACAAGGAGAATAAAGGAAGACTTTGTAGGTGGATTTATGGGCTAAAATTTTTAGACGGGTATGTGTCGAATATGAGAAGATGCGTAGACCCTAAGGAGAACAAACTTACGGGTATGAAAAGCCACGACTGTCACGTATTCATGGAGAGGTTAATTTTAATTATATTTTAGGAATTCTTACTGCAGGTAGTTTGGGATCCATTAACTGAGCTTAGCATATTCTTCGATGATCTTTTTTCTATAAAGTTGATCGTCGATCATCTAGAAAAGCAAGTGAAGGACATTACGGTAATACTGTGCAAGCTTGAAAGAGTGTTCCCTTCTGGATTCTTTGACTCCATGGAGCATTTACCAATTCATCTTTCTTACGAGGCACATGTTGGTGGGCCTGTCAGTTATCGATGGATGTACCCGTTTGAGCATCAACTGAACCACTTAAAGAGAAAGGTAAAAAATAAGACATGGGTCGAGGGTTCTATTTGTGAAGCCTATGTTCTTGAGGAGATTACAAACTTTTGCTCGATGTATTTCAAGCCGCATGTTGCTACTAATAGAACAAGAGTTCCCAGAAACGACGACGGATATCAGAAATCTAATGATGTAATACTGAAAGTATTCAATACTTTCGGTAAGCCTTCGGACAAAATGAATAAGAGATATCTGAATGATAATGTGCTAAGGGCTGCTCAGTTGTATATATTACTCAACTGCAACGGCGATGAAGTGGAGAAGCTAGAGGGGTAAGTAATTAATACATTAATATTTAGGTCATCTTAATGTAATACTATATGATAATATTGTTACACTAATCAGACGATATTTTATTATTTTTAGCACATTTAATGAAGAGGTGAGGTCGATGAGACTATAACAAATGAAGACATGAAATAAGACTTCATTTTCCTTCTTGGTTGAGTGCATATGTAAGAATATTTTTGTGTATGCACTATGCACAATAATTAACATAATATTGAACTTAATATCATTTTCATAGTATTTAGGTCGATCGTCCTCACACAACACTCGAGAATAAGTCTATTAGAACTCTAGCCAAGGGACCAATTTATGTCGTCAAAATCTGGCCAAACTACTGTGTGAGTGAGTTTAGGTTCAAGTCAACAAAAGTCCAGATAAGAGAGCTTCTTGGATCTCGATTATATGAAAAATAGTTTTTTGTGTATCAGATATTTGAGCTACAAAGATGGGCAATGATTTATATGGCATCTTACGGGAGATTTTGGAGTTGACGTATAATTATGGAACAAAGCCTGCTAAATAGTGGCATTGAGTTTCTTGACCCTTTGACTTGGGGCCTATGTATTTGCATGACCCCTGCAAATTATCGTGTTATTCATGTGTGGTTGGTTCGATCTGATCCAAGATCAAGGGTAGAAAATAAACAAGCATGGTCTTGTGGATATAAACTACCGGTGTCGATATCAAGGCTATAAACCATTTGTCCCATCAAGTCAGGCTCAGCTCGTGTACATCACAACTTATCCTAAACAGGGAGCAATGTCACTCCCCATTCCCAATATACATATTTAAAACGTAATTTTATTTTAGCATGGTTTCATGTGCATGGAGACTAGACCTATTCTTTGGTTTAACCTTACTCATAGTTTATTTTGTGGGTTGATTCAAGTCATGAGAACCCTTGGTTGAACCGTCAACCCTGCCATATATAACCCAATATTTTCTCTCTCTCTCTCTTCACTTATTCATTTCTTCCTCTCTCTTTAGTTTGCTCTCCCCATTTCCATAGGCAAGTACACCTTGCATGAGAAATAGAAAAACCTCTATATATTGTTTTATTGTGTTTGTTATGTATTTCTTAGCACTTTTAGAACTTAGAGTTTTATGTTTTGATGGATGGATTAGTGTAGATCTATATTTCCAATTTAGAGTTTTTATGGGTTTTATGAGTTTTTCTTAGTTTTGATCTATTAAACATGTATATTTGAAAAGCAGTTTTTGCTACATTATAGAGCTTTTAATTTAGAGCATTTGGCTTTTGGTTCACCCAATTTGAACTTAAAATAAGGATTTTATGGACAAAATAAGATTTTAGTTTTTGGTGCTTTCATTATGGCCGAACCTGCTATTTGAAGAAGATGAAGTCTTCATGCGGCTAGCGAGTTATGAGGCTGAGAATGCTATGCGGCCCGAGAGGGTTATGCGGCATGAACTCTTGCTGCATACTGACAACATGTGTCCATCTTGTTGGACGTGTGACTGCTTATTTACACAACTGTCCTTGAACACTTGATGTTTTCACTCGCTGAACGAATGAAAAATTCGCTAAGTCCAAAAGACCTCCATGGGCATCGACTCCATGCGGTATTGACTTCATATGTGGCACCGACACTTATGCGGCATTGAAGAATATGCGACCACCATTTTCTTGGATGCATGACTCTGAAACCGTGGCATATATTTTTATGATATTTGCCTTTTCTCTCTGACACACTTTATGTCTTGTCACATCAATAACTTTATGTCACATCACTGACACTTCTTTCATTGGCTGTCACTTCAATACTTGTCCCAAGGAGTAGACTTCAACCCTGAGCATGCGGCTTGGAGCATGCGGCCTGGAGCCATATTTGGCTTGGGGTAGCATGCGAACTGGGGCAGCGTGCCATCGACAGCTTTATGCGGCAACCTCCTCATGCGTCAAGTTGTGCATGCAGCTTAGCCATTTTATTTGAAATGCTTTCTTATTCTTTGTGGTTAGTCTTGATTATTGCTAGAGTTATGATTCTAATAAGAATGGATTTAGTAACCAGACCTCGTGCCAGACATGATCCTGAGCTGAGAATGGCTATGAACATGGCATGAGTTTAACTGAGACTTCAGTATGATCCCGACTAAGTGGATAGTGACTAATCGGCTATGTGTATGACATAAGCATTCATGTTACAATGTGATCTTAATTTATGTAACCCAATGTATAATTGATAATTGGACTCAAATACTGTATCCGTGCTGATACCACTATTGCCTGATAATTGTCCATGATTTAATGTGCGTCGAGGTGCGACACATCGTGTCACGTGTTAAGTGATTATATTTGGGTTGTGCATTAAGAATGCCTTCAAATTTCTGAATGTGTGATATTATAAATATATATTGTTTCCCCAGCACGGACATAATAAGCGAGTCAACTACGAAAGCGTGGCTAGGATATTGATTGTCTGAATGTTGCATACACGCTCGGATTTCCATGGATTCGTATCTAGCATGCCTGTACTTTATACGATATCTTAAGGGTAATTCTCATGTGACCACGCCTTAAGATTTCAAATACAACATAGGGCTAATTAGGTAACTAAAAGTGGTAGTAACATTGGAGGGAACGGTATTCCGAGATCATGCCAACGAATTTTTCTACAAAGATTCATTCTAAGTGCGTTGTGGGTTGGCCACCATAGATACTGTATATTATCTGCCTTAGTGGAGTGCAGTATCTGACCTATTTTTATGCCGAGCCACTATTTTACTATAAGAACACTGAAACCGCTAATACCGTATTTTTAGCGCAGTGGCCCTACGGGAAACTGGTGCATCTCATAAATATCTATTTTATTTATTTGGTTCGGTTAGCTCAAGTTCGGCACTGGCATGATCTGAGGATACTTATTATGTATTATTTCTAAGATAACCTCAGACTCCACAAAATAGCAAGCCGTATAAATGAGTGGCTGATATAAGAAATGGACTTGGTTGTGATTGTATCATTCGGCTAGTAGCCTAGGAAAATGGACTATCATAGTGTGATGGTTCAACCCTTGCCCTTGTTTGGTTGTAGGGTTGGGCCTTTGCACTAGGATATGCCATAGACCTACGTTACGACACCGAACCTATGTATTATTATATGTTTTCCTTGTGTTTTGTTTCTCTATTTCGCGCTTCCTTTGTGGTACTTTTTATTTGGGGTCTAACCCCACTGGTTTTGTATGGCCAGGTTTTGAGTTAGTATCCGAAGATCCAGCGTACCTTCCCCCAACTCATGGTTCGTACTAGGAACATGGTCGATGGGATAGCGAGTAGATTTTTCTTCTTTCATGCTCATCATTGTATATTTACTTCTTTTTGGCTTTTAGCCACCTACACATGTTAGCCAGCTCGTTGACATTAGTTACTTATATGATTGTATTAAATCAGACTGCAGCTGATCACTGTCATGTACTTTTGTTACTCTTCCAGCTCCTTATTTTGCATAGTTGGCCTCGAGAATATTTTGAGAAAATGTTTGGGATGCCTTATTGCTTTATCATATATGCTCTATGCTTATTGTTTCTTGTTTGAATGATTGAGACATAGAAGTTCTTGACCATAGAAGACTTGATTTTAGCATGCACCGCCTTGTCTTATACATTTGTGATCGCCGCAAACGTATAGCACCTTGTACAGGGTAGCTGGCCATGTTCGTCTCCGTATTTCGGTACTGGGGTGTGACAAGCAACGAGGTCGGACTGGTGGACAGTATGCAAGGCGAAAGCTAGAAATACCTTTGACGTTAACGAAATAGCTTATCAGGAGGATGAGCTACCAATTGTAACAAATATTATAGATGTAGACTCAACGAAAGTTCCTTATTACACGTCTAATCGTGTGAAAGAGGTATAATTATTCGAAGAGGAAGGCGAAGTAGATGAAAGTGAATATGAGGAGAAAGAGGAAGATGATGAAGAGAAAAACGAAGAAGATAAATTTTCAGAAGGGGATTGAAAATAAAATAAAATCCATTTAGAATTCTGGCCATGTACTATATTTTTAATGTGGAAAGTAACAACTATTTTAACTGTATGGATACTTTTATACTGTGCTTATTGTGTGACTATGATACTTTTATTTTGTGTTTATTGTGTGACTGTAATATTTCATATACTTTTGTGATATTACCTAGGAAATTCAACGGAGGGTTGCTCCGGGTCTGTCTATTTTTATGAACTGTTATAAGTCTGTGTATTTGTTTTATCATCGTTATTATCAGGTATGATAGGATGACGAGGATCATATGGAGGTCGATACTCTAGACGGACTGCTCCTCCGGTACCTGCTACTGGTTCCGGATCCTCGTCAAGGAGTACTCAAGTGTACCGACCAGTCACACCTCCGACTCCTTCGACGGTACGTGACAGTACTTCTGAGACCAGCAATTCTATTCCTGAGACTACTCTCCCGTCCAGCCTTCCTAATGTTGATGACACCATTGATACAAAGGATAAGATGGAGGAGGTCGAGCCAACTTCGTCTGCGAATGATCAGAGCGATCCTCCATGTGTGCCTCTGGGCGAGACGATGATAGAGGTTTGGTGGGACGGGCCTAGCAAGTAAGTTAAATAGTTAAAATTTCCTAAATGATTATATCTATATATTCATGAATTTAATTATCATTGTATAGATATCGTCTCTCAGCGGTACAGAGAGCACTAGGGCACTTTCTGAGGCAGAACTATGGTTGGCCTTGGATCAACTACTCAGATACTCCTGAGGCATTTTGGTTTGCCCACTTCAAGGTAAAAATATATTTACTTTTAATATCAATAATCATTTATGCATATTATGTAACTCTCTATTTTACTTCTTGTAGAAAATATATTTATATCCACCACGCCGGGCTGAGAAGACCGAAGAGCAGTTTTCTGCCATCGTCGCCAAGTTGATCCATGATACGGTCAACGACCAGAAGGTCCGTGATCGCGATGGAGAACCGATCCACGGTTGGATCATTCCTGAGCAGTGGACTGCGATGAAGGCGAGATTCGATGAACCCAAGTACAAGGAACGATCGGAGAAGGTAAATGCGGCTAGGTCGAAGACAGAAAAGTGATGTGGTGGCTCAATTCCTATGACGAAATATTTTCGTTGTCGGGTATGTATTCTATTAAATATATATTATTTTAATACAAGTAGGATAGCAGAGACTGAGTGATCCTCCTTTTCCCCCATGATCTGAGGAGACCAACCCACTGAAATGCAAATAGGGATCAGAAATGTGGTCAATATCACGAAGAATAATCATCTTTTTTTTTGAGACTCTGGCTTTGCATTTTAGCAGCTTTTCCTGCCCTTCTTCTAATAACAAATAATATAATTTTTAACAGGTACAGAGGGGTAAGGACGTTAACTTGGTGACAGTCTTCCTTGCCACCCATCAGAAGGGCAGAAAGCTCATCGATGATAAGGCAACGCAGACCTATGTACGTTTTATTACCATGTGTTAGTTTTAGTATAACTTAGAAAATATGCAAATAGATATCTATATAGTTAGTAATAAGTAACTTAGACGTTGGAAACTACTTTTCTAGGACGAGTATCTTAAACTACGTAAGCGGGTGACTGCTAGTGCACCTGAAGAGTGAGGGGCTGGTACTTCCTCGCATCCCTCTACAGCTCCGTCGACGGACGAGCTCTCGATAACCGCCATTGGTGGTCTTGATAGGGCTACGTACTACGGTACAGGATCCTACAGTGCCTATATTATGACGTAGTCATCCAGGGCCCCCTCTATCAGTGTGCATTCCTTGCACCTTCGCAGGCATCGGTACGAGCCCAGGAGAGCGTTGACCGTCAGATTGCTGACCTGGGTGACGAGTTGCTACGGAGGATTATGGAGCGGCTATAGTCTGCATCACAGACGAACGATACGACGATCATCGCACGTTTTGATTTCTCGAGCATAGCCTTATGGAGCTCAGGACTCTGAGCCATACGACAAAGCATAGCCTTATGGAGCTCAGGACTATGGGTCAGATGATAGAGCACATCTTGGTAACTTTGTCCACGTCTATGAAGCGCAGACAGATGAAGCTGGAGGGATCGTATACGGCCATGAGCGACTCACTTGTGAGGATCCATGCGGTACAGTATTTGTTGAGCCGGTCGGTGGCGGAGAATACTTCGAGGGTGGTATCTGCCATGGATTCATACAATACTCGATTGCTAGAATTGGAGCAGATACGTCCTTCTGGTCCGCCGGCATCGACACCGCCTCCATCACTGCCTCCTCCATCGGCATCAGTGACGCTTTCACAGGAGCTGTATGAGTTTCTTCTATCCAAGATGCGCGTTTGTGCTCCTCCTGATCAGTAGTAGTTCTTGTTTGGACAGATTTTAGTGTATTTGTGTGTATTGGCCAATTCTTAGGTCTTTAATGTATTTATTTTATACTTTTTATTATATTCTGAGACGCATGTTACACTTATTTTAAATTTATTTATCTACTTCTTTGGACATATTTAGTGTAATGTAACTTTGTAGATTTTTTTCTATGTGAGTTTAGTTTATTATTCATATTAACTGTACACCAAAATTTATCGGTGCTGAGTATTCCACCGAAGGGGTCGACGAACCCAGAAAATTCAACGGAGGGTTGCTACGGGTCTATTTATATAAACTGTTATTTTATAACTGCAGGGAGAATTTTATTGGGAAATATTTTATAAACTGCATTCTATTTTTTTAATTTTTTAATTTAGCGACGTGTTGCGACATATTACGACATTTTGCGACGTACATTTATGTCGCTAAAAAGTATCAGAATGTCGCTACCTGATACCAAGGATGTCGCTAGTATGTCGCTAAACGTCGCTAACATGCTGACATGGCAAAACTTGCCATGTCAGCATTGTTGTAGCAAAACGTCGCTCATAATATCGCTAATGTAGCGATATTTTACGACCAAATATTACGTCGCCATTTAACGACGACACGTCGCTAATTGTCGTATATTCTGCCATGTCGTATCGTCGAAAATATACGTCGCTACAGCAACGACTAGTGACATTTTTGTTGTCAGCGACCATGAACTATGCGACACCGTAAAAACGTCATTAATTATGTCGCTAAATTATTTTTGCGACATTAGTTTACCTATTGGTGAAATTTTTAGGCGTCGCTAATATGTGTTATTTTGGTAGTGTCCACTTCTGCTCCGTATATGGTCGGGTACAAGTGCTCGTCTGAATCTGAAAAGAAACCAGGTCCTCAGAGGGATGTAATAAGATACAAAAGGTACATGCCATAAAGTAAATATTGTGTAAACGTGAGGGTGAACTAACTAGCTAAGTGAATGCACTTTGAAGACAACCTTGGTGCGTATGGGTAGGTGAAAGGTAAGTGTCTGGCATTAGCTGCAAACTAGATGCTAGAAGTATATACTGACTATATCACCGGTCATGATAACGCGCAGCTAGTAACCTCTGCCAGATGTATCGACAAGTATATACGCCTATAATCGGGTATCTATGAATGCCCATAACCGGGTATCTATGAATGCCTATAATTGGGTAACTATGAGGCTTGCAACCCCGTAGTTTATTCTGAAACTACGGTAGACAAATATTTGTCCTATACGCCTACTAATCGTCTTCCTAGTCCAATATAGATGTACAAGTCATGAATACGACGTGGACATCTCGTAACTATATGCAACTCACTAAACAACTAAAGAACCATGCTGCTACGGTAAGTACTGTCATGCGTGCTACTCGCACCGATGGTCAGTTAAGTGCGTAAGCTCGTGTCCCTACATGAACTCACTCTGTGACGTGAAATAATACGTGATAAGGCCTAGGGAGTCATGATGACAACTCCATAACTTTAGGTATGTCTACTAGACACTAAGTCAAACACAAGTCCTAACGTCAACGCCTTCGTCGACTGCACCAGAGGCATTCTCAGAAGTGCACAATAATATAATATAATATTTAGAGCAGAAGTATGTGAATAATATTAACTAAATTTAAATAGTACAACAAGGCAAGGTATACTTGCCTGGAACTCCGATGTGAACAAGTAAAGCTCCGGAACCTGCAGCTAAGGTAGAACCGTCCTGGATGCCTATGAATATAATAAGAATATATCAATCACTACATTACGCTACACTAAGCATGCACAAGAGTATCACATATGCAATATCATGAGTCACATAGAGTCTAAACCAAGCAAGGGTTCTAATTATGTGGGTTGTCTAAGGTTGACTAGTCAAAGACCAAAAAAGTATGTGTATACTAAGTCTACTAGTCACCTAACATTTACAAGTCCTCTAAATGTGTAACTACTCATATAACATAATCATGGTCATAACTAGGATTCTTTTAGTTGCTAAGTTGCTCCTCAAATACGTAGGTACTAGGTGTTCTTATACTAGAGTTTCCATATACAAATACGTCATCAATATTGGTATTTACTAGGTGTCAAATTAGCCCAACTATATACTAGTATTGTTCCTTATTTCATGTTAACCCTGCAAATCTAACGACCAAGTAATGAGGGCACTCTAACCATAATGAGTAACATCACCCTAGTTAGACGCTAATATGTGAAGGTAATACCTATTTCTAATATGAAACTATCATAACTTTATAGTGTTAATCATTTAGACACCAATGCACAAGTGGTCCACACAAGTACCCAAATCTGAATGTTATTACTAACATGGTGTTTGACATCCTTGGACATGGTAATTTAATGTAAAATTTTCCTCTATCAAGTCTTCCTACTACTCCCAATTAAACTCCCTTTGAACAACCCCCAAACAAGTTCTAAATGTGCCTATAGGTACTCAAAATGAAAGTCATTTTACGCAAGGCATGAACTCGATCAACCATGCATTTCACAAGTCCATGACATGTATACAACACCCTAACATATAAGCCTAAATTCTGGAATTTAATAGTAGTGATACTATTATCATGGTTAAAAGGTATTATAAAGGGTTTTATCATGGCAAAGCTTGTACTAGCATTAGGACATTAACCAAAACTCAATTATGCCTAAGTATATCTAAATAACACTCTAAACTTGTCATATACATTCTAAAATTAAAGTGAAAAGGAGTTAATCAAGGGTTAGTAACTGATTATGGAAGGATTATCAAGTTAACAAATTAACACTCTAATATATAACACTAATGCAGTTATTATCTAGTTAACTAGGGATTAAAAGCATACAATATATAAAATGAAGAACATGAAGAAGAACAAGATGAAGAAGAAAAGAGGAAGAAGTTCATGTATATATAAGAGGAACAAGGTGAAGAGGAAGGAGATAAAGTTTACCAAAGGAATAAGTACAAGTGGAAGAAGACTCGGAGGAGGATGCACTCGGTTGGAGATGTTGCTCCTCTTGGGTTCAAGGGGACTGTGGTCGGGTAGAGGTGGCTTGTTATAGATCGGTTGGGGCCTGGTGGTGCTCGGGTGGAGGTGAGGTGCCCGCGACCTGTGGGAGGATGGAGAGGAAGAAGCACAACAGTCGCAGTAGAAGAAAATGCAGCAGCAGTTGCAACAATGGAAAGGGAGGAAGGGGAGGGGATGATGGTGGTGATGGTCGTGAGGGTAGCGGTAGTCGTGCTCATGAAGGGATGGTAAAGGAGATGGAGGTCGGATAGAGGAGACAACAGTCGGGTTGGTGGTGGTAGCAGGTTGCTCAAGTGGTGGCCGGAGGTGGGCTTACCATGGGAGGGTGTTGAGAGGAAGAAGGAGAAGAGGAGAAGAAGAAGTAGTTGTTTGGAAGACGAGTAGCAGGGTTGATGTGGGTTAGGGCCGGCCATGACTAGTTATATGCATGGAAGTATAAAGGAATGAATGATGGTGATGAAGGGTTGGTAAGATCAAGGGGCTAAGAGATAATGAGTGTTGTTATTGGTCATGGGGAGGGGGAGTGGCTGTGCTCCAACAGCACACACCCTTTTTGGGTGGGAAAGACTAAGGAAAAGGGGAAGGAAAGGTTGGTGTCTAGCCAAAAATAGATAGGGCTGAATTCAAATTAAAGGGGGATGGAAAATAGGATTTGGTGTGCCAAAATTGATGTTTGGTATGTTGTAGAGTAGAAAATTAGTGTGGGATGTTTTGTATGAGCCATAGGAGTATGAGTGTGGGTTTGGGTTAGTGTTTGGACTCGTTTTGGGTTCGGTCAAGTCGGTTGCCCATAATGAGTAAAAATTATGTCATTGGTGTTTGTCAATAAATTGGAAGTGCATAGGATTTCAATTAAGTGGAACACAAGTGTCATGAACGTAGTAAACTTAGAGTAGATTATCATCATATATTGGGTTATAAGAAATGAGTCAAGATTGTGTCTCCAATTTCAATTGGAACGGACAAATGTGCAAAGTTTAGAATTGAATTCAGATATTTGTGACGAATGTCGTACGATTAAAATAAAGAACAAGAGAGTATAATTATGAGTGACACAAATGTCAAGATTGAAGATTGGTATGTCTAGGTCAAGGATGTAAAATTTGTTTGAAGGCAAAAGCTAGAGTAATGCTCCAAATATCGAGGCAACGACAGGGTGCACCAAGTGAATTAAATTAAATGAGGCAAACAATAACGCCATTAACTAATTCAAAATAATCCTAAACAAATTCTAATCCTAGATTTGGGTCAGGGGTTTACAGGGTGCAAGTACACGTCATGCATGGGGTGCAGCTACGTTGGCCTTCTTATATCGGTCTATGAATTTTTTTGTGAAACTTACGCCGAAAGGCAGATTTCCAACAAACGTGTGTGGTTGCGTAACACTGATACATGTATAAAATATGCACATTTATTTATATTATATTATTTATCATACAAAATTGACTTATTAGATTGACGTCATATTATTTGTGTAGATATGGTCATACAAATATTTTGATATTGAAGGCCAATATGTCGATATGATATCCAGGAGCAAGTATTTCCTTCTTCTTGCCGGTGGATGACTGAGAACACAGATCAATATCACTGTCAATATAAGGTAGCATTAATTTACCGAGGCTTATTTGACGCAATAAACTATTTTAAAGTAAATTTAGTTAATTATTGCTTAATGAATTGTTAATTTCTTTAACTAAATGGATATTCGACTTGATAACTGATTATTTATTATTTGAAAAATAATAAATATGTAGTCTGGATGCCCTGTAGTGTCCCAACTGAGATATCGATCACGTCACGTCAAGAGAGTCTCCATATATATTATATCATATACAGTGGCGACATTATGTTTCATCCAGCTGGTCATATTATGCGACAGTTAGGGTTGAAGCAGATAATACATGATGATCCTTTACCTTCTAGTCATACTAGAGCCAATACATCTGTACGACTTCGTGTTGTGGTTCGTGGTTGGACTTCCAGATTTGAGACGCATGTTGTGGAACATATGTCTGAACTGCTGACATGCTGGAACGATGGTAAGTCAATTAGGTTATTAAATTTGTAGTAAATTATATTTTAAGAATTTAAATTGACAGGTTCCAACTTGTTTAATTTTTGAGTGGTGGGTTCATACGAATATAGGGTATGGTATGGGTCACCGCTTATTCAAAATAGGGTATTAGTTTATCTGAGCCTCGATATCAACATCGGGCTATAGATGATCTTAGCTTGCGTACGTTGAATGCACATGCAAATTATGCGGTACGTTATGTTCATTATTATTATTTAGTTAAAATAATTACATGTAGATGATTGGTATTTAATAGATTTGTAATTTTAGATACCCGTGCTATCTCAAGGATCTAGATATCCTGATATTAATCCACGAGATCTTTTACATAACGCATCACAATTTTTGGGTGCATCCTTGGAACCGTCGATGGATCAATTAAATAACCAGCCGGATCATCCTGTCGGCACCTTTACTCAAAGACGAGCATGTCCTTGTATGAGATTACCACGTCCGGTAGATCGATATGCTGGCGAGGGTACTTCGTAGTGGAATGGTTCGCAAACACATTGAGAGACTGGCGAGGGATGCTCTTCGTGGGATTATTCGCAGACTCGTCGGGAGACTGGCGAGGGGGGTCACCGTGGGATTATTCGCAGATTCATCGAGAGACTGGCGAGGGATTATCTCAGTTGGATTAGTCGCATACTCACCAAGAGACTGGCGATGGATGGTCTCAGTTGGATTATTTGCGAACTTACCAAGAGACTTGCGAAGGGTCTCAATTGGATTATTCGCAGACTCACCAAGAGACTGGTGAGGGAGACCCATAGTGGAATTATTATTCACATGAGAATACAACTCGAAGGAGATCGCGACTAGGATTAGGCCCATCGATCGTCCGAATTGTAGATGTCTTGACTGGGGAGAGTGAGATATGTATCATTATTAGTACTTTTATTATGTAGAAGTAATGTAGGAAGCTTTTATTATGAAGAAGTATTGTACAAAGACTAGAACTCTAAGAGCAATTACATTTTTAATCCATTAGTTGGTTTGTACATTTTCTTTTATTGTGTCCCAATCCACCACAAATACTGCAATGGAGATCTCTTGTCGATAAATCTTTTATTTTGATGCAGTTCTTTTTTGGTCTTCCAGTTTTGCGCCTTACATTGGGTACTCCAATTTGGCCTCTAACCAATTCACTTTCGGGATTTAAGGGTCTGAAATTGGTTCCATTTGAGGCATATATACTCTTCTCAGTGCTTTAGCAGAAAACTCCTATGGATACAAACTTTCAATTGTAATATCAGAAGACTCACAAGCAAAACAAGCATGTACACATGACAGTAAAGTATGTTGTCACCTACAACATGTACAACATTTGCAATATAAATGAACCACGTACGTTCTACTAGTTTTATGATCTCTTATTTCAAACACACATATACTAACTTTCAATATTTGAAATTGGAGTGACTCTCTTTTGATGTAGGCCATAGTTTGTAGCATTCTTGGACAATATTGTGTTGACAAATTTTTAGCATTTTGTCAATTTTTTTCATGAAGTCTTATAATCTTTGCTCTAATACCATCAAAAAGTGTCATTATTGGTTTATCACGTAAAGTTTTAATCCAATTATTAAAACTTTCAGCAATATTTGAAGTGTTAATATCTAATCTTGTACACGAAGCATAAGCTGTTATCCAGTGTTAAAATCTACGATTTTCATCAATTCTACCAACAATCAAATCGAAAACATTAATATCTGTTAATTTTATTTTTTTAAACAAAATATTCACATCCACCTCATTATAAGATCTAGCAAGCTGATCTAACCATTTTTGATATTGGAGGGTGTCGAATGCATGTTTTTTCATATTTTGTTTGAAATATTAAATACAAAAAAATATGGAGATTCTGGAAAGGTGTCACGCATTACACGAATTAATCCTTTCTGCTTATCTGATATAAAGAAATTATATTCCATTGATCAAAACAACCTTCAAAAAAAAATTCAAACTACTTAAAAACCATGTCCAAGAATCAGTACTTTCACTTTCAACAACATCACAAGCAATATATAAATTACCTTTATATCTAGATGTAAGAAAAGTAGCATCTACACTAATTACAGGTAAACAAACACTCAAAAAAACTATCCATACATGTCTTAAAATAAATAAATATTCTTTGAAATATATTATTTTCTACCGTCTTTAAGAAATATTTTCTCCTAGGATTTGTTTCGATAATTGTATAAAAATATTTTTGAGATTACCATATGCATCAACATACGTACCAAAAATTTCAGATAACGTAATTTCTCGTGCTTTCCATGCTTTATAATATGTAATACGTACTTGATGATCTCTATATATATCATTTACAATGTGTGCTGGACTATAAGAGTTGTTATATCTAATTCTTCTAATTATTTGATTTTTAACCCATGCAGTTGTAGCTAATGAATGACTTCCTGTAACTCCACCTAAACATGAATGTCCACTTTTTAATGTTGAAATAGTAAATGACTCGCCCGTGCCAATAGCTGTAGTGTATACCCTCCAACCACAATTTGGAGAGTCACAAGTATACACAATTCTTTTAGCATTGTTCGCATTACTTGAACAAGTAAAATTATGTGCAATTGCAATATCACTTATAAAATTTCTAAATTCAAAACGAGAATCAAAAGTTCTTCTAAGAAATAATCCAAGAATGTTATTAGCATCTAAACTACTATTATCACTGGCATCTAAATAATAATCTAAATCTTTTATTAAATTATCACTATTTTTATCATCATTGCTCTCTTCAATTTGGTTTGAAGAACTAGCGCATATATGATTGACTACTTGATTACAAAATGGTTGAGCACTTGAGATGATATTGCTATCAAAATTTGTTACTTATGGAGTAATATAAATTTGTATACACGATGAACCAAAACTACTTTGAACTACATAATTCTATGCATTTTCAGAATTTATTTCGAAACAAGTATCGAAAAATATCCAGTTTATTATAAAATCATATGTAATAAAATAATTTTGAACAATAAAATTGCATAAATTTTCTAATGTAATATTTTGATACGCTAAAAAAAATTCACTTCTACCTCCTTCATAAGATAAATTATTTAGTGTATCTCCGTGACAGCATATTATATTTATGATTTGATCCATAAGTAATATAAATAATAATAAAAAAGGAACTTGTAGAGAGCTGTTGCAGTTTGTCGAGATAGTTGTTGCAGTTTGTGGAGAGCTGTTGTGTACGTAAACTGCTGTTGTAGGTGGATTTTCGGTAAAATTTCTATCTGCTGTTGTTGAAGAATCTGAAGATGGTGAGAAGAAAGAACATAAAGAGAAACGTAGATAATTCTATTTGTTGTTGTTGTGAATATGAGATGGTATTCCTATTTATAAACTGAAGAGAAGGAAAGAGACAAATATATAAATTAGTCGTTGTAAAAGTAATATAGTCGTTGTAAATGTATAAAGCACAGAGAAAGAAGGAGAAAAGCATTCGTTACTAATATGACAGTGACAAAAGTTGTCAATGACCAATCACTTCTAAGTCACTTCGGAAAAAAGAGAAAAGCATTCGTTACTAATTTAACAGTGACAAAAGTTGTCAGTGACCAATCACTTCTAAGTCACTTCGGAAGCAAGATTTTCGTAGTATTGAAAAAAAAGTAACCGTAACAAAAGCAAAACAAAAATTCCCGTTTAATTCTTTTTTTTTTTGAGAACACATGTAGTACATGCGTTTTAGGAAATAAAAAATAAAATAGGTAAGAACGCATGTATTACGTGCGTTTTTATTTTTATTTTTATTACGAGGATTTCTTAAAAAATATTTGGGTGAGAACGCATGTACTACATGCGTTTTCAAATTTTCTTTCTTTCTTTCTTTACGAGCATTTCTTTTTAAAATATATATATTGGTGAGAACGCATGTATTACGTGCGTTTTCATATAGATTTTTTTTTTTAAACGAATTAATTATATGTGTTTTTGTTTCTTTAATTTTTTTTATCAGGAGTAAGAACGCACATGTTACTTGCATTTTTTTTCTCTACGTACAATTTCCCAAACTTATTTCTCTCAAACTAATTTTATTAAAAAAAAATTCTCTGTAGAAGTTTTTTTGTTTTTTAATTACTACTACCCTCATGCATTCAGAGTTTGTTAATGATAATTATACTTAACCCTCCAAAAATTTTGCCTAATTGGGAGACTAACACTAACTAAAAAAATAGGGGGGGGGGGGGGGGGGGGGGGGGGTTGATGCAAATAAGCTATTAGTAATTGGGGGTAACAAAAAATGTTCCTTTTTTTGGCTAAATTACAACTTGATACCCTCTACTATTCGAATTTTTCAACTTGATACTCTCAACAACTTTGAAATGTACAAACTTAATATTCTCACTCAACTAATATTTTTAACTTGATACCTAAAAATAAAAAAAAGAACAAAATTGTCTCTCCTTCCCCACCTCCACCCCCGACTGCCACTCCCCTCCGTCGACACCCCCCGGAACGTCCACAACCCCTCGCGGCTGCCCCCACCCTCCCTCCCGGCGGCTGTTCCGTCCCCGGCTGCACCCCCTCTCCATGCGCAGCGGCGACAACGCTAGCGTGCGAAGAGATTGAGGGAAAGAGATGGGGGTGTAGTTGGGGGCGGATAGGAGCGAAGCAGCCATGTGGAGGCTCGGATGAGGGCAGTCACCGGAGGGGAGGTGGGGGGGGGGGGGGGGGGGGGTTGAGAGAATGTGGGATAATTTTTTTTTTTTTTTTTTTTTTAGGACATCAAGTTGATACCGATTAAAATTGGATATATTAAGTTGAACAATTTGAATAGTTAAAGATATCAAGTTGTAAGTTAGCATTTTTTTTTTTTATGTAAACAGGAGTTACGAGGAATTAATAGGAACATGGATTAGGGAGAAGATTAAAGATTAAAGTTGTACTAAAATTATTCTCAATGATAGTTTTATGTGCATAATTGACAAAGGATGGAGCTAGGGAATATAAACCATGAGCTCAGAATAAACCAAATGTCTAGTTTCTCTATGGGAGGGCTTGTTTGTTTTGTAGCAAGAAAGGTCTTTGGCTTCGTGCCCTTTGTGGATTTTGACTTGTTGGCAAATTCCATTGTTTTGTGCTTGGTTCAAGTGGAACGAAGTACCTTTAAATCGGTGGGAAGAATAAAAATGTCATCAAATATGGGTGTATGTATGGAAAGAAAAGATGTCAAATGGAGAGAGAGAGAGAGAGAGAGAGAGAGAGAGAGTCCAATGTACTTTGGTGGAAGGACGTAAGCACTTCCACCATTTCTTCACTACTAATTCTGAATAGTATAACTCGCCTAGTTATTTGCACACGCGGAATTCCGGATTATTTTTGCTCACCATGATATAAATCCGACAGTTGTCAATTTTCTGTCCAAATTTGTCTGTTTAGTAATGATTGAGAGGTATAAGATATTGGCTGAACTCGAGTAATCCTTATGGTTACCGAAAAGAGAGATAAAATTCTGACTTGGTAGTAGAAGATCAGTAGATTGAGCCACGAAAACATATTATTTTTTTCATTTATTTAGTATGAGCTGGAAGCAATGGACCCAAAAGACCAAAAAAAAAAAAAATCTGAACCAAGACAAAAAAAAAAATATGCGCAAGTTGGTAGACATCTCACATGTAGGTAATAAAAATATCATAATACGGAGGTAGGTAGAAACTCCACCACACCGATTACATGGATGTCATTCTTATTTATAGAAGACAATAGTAATAATAAAATAGAAACAGAATAACCAAAATAACAAGAATATAATCAAGAGATATTATCATTATCCATGATTATTAAGGTGAATGATTTGGAGGTTTGAATTGATAAGTCTGAACTTTAATTTGTAACTGGCTTGATCTTTTAACATTTTTTCTCAAACTGTGCGTGGTGGTCATGCACGGTTTGCCACGTAATGATTCTAAAGTGGCTCGTGTTTGGGCTTGTTTGAGACCATAAATCGCCTCGTTCAATAAGCAAACATGATCTGAAAATTTTGGATCTTCAAATCCACTGACTGCTCCATATATACTCTCTCGATGAGAAAGCCATGAAGAAATGTGTTTTTTACGTCTAACAGCTGGTGAATGCTCCATCTTTTCTGTCATTGCATGACTGAGATGAAGGGTGACAAAATTGTCTACTATTTTCACGTCTAACTGGTGAATGCTTCATTTTTTCTGTCCTTGCACGGCTGGGATAAAGTGTGACAAAATTGTCACAGTAAGATATGCGGAAGACATTTTTCTTGCTCTAATACCAAGAAGAAAAAACAAATATGTGCACGTTGGTAGAAATCTCACAACATATAGGTAGACATAAATATTTTAATACGGAGGTGGGTAGAAACCTCACTACACTGATTACATGGGTGACATTCTTATTTATAGAAGACAATAGTAACAATAAAATAGAAACATAATAACCAAAATAGAAACATAATAACCAAAATAACAAGAATATAATCAAGAAATAGTATCATTATCCAAGATTATTGAGGTGGATGTGTAAACTCCCTCGACCAGATTTCAGTAATTTAGGATTAATTTTAGCTAATTAGAATTTCTGTAACTTTTTAAAAATTATTTTGTTTACATATCCTATTGATTGTGCACATGTACTTCACATAATTAATTAGAGCATTACACTAGCTGTATTTCCCAAACAAAATTCACATACCTGCCCTAGACTTGTTAAACTATTTTCCTGAATTTTGTGCAACTCACAGATGCTTTATTTTGAGCCTCGTTTGAGACGCACAAATATCGTTACAAAAGTCTGTATTTAATTCCTAATTTATTTCTTATTTTTTGCCCATCTCTGTACTCCTAAAGATTAAGGACCAACAGGCACCTGTTTTACCCAGACAAAAATACGTTAATATTCTACTTTGAATATACTACAATTAGTATATTGGCACCGTAGTAAAATTATGGCCCTACCTGCCTCTAAATAATTATAGAACACCGCGCGCAGTATTTATTAAATAATAAATACTATAATACTGTATATACAGTATATATATGTATTTATATTTTATGCATTTTTTTTTATATATGTTTATATATACATATATGTATATATGTATATATATATATCTATATATATATATGTATTTATATATATTATCTAAATACTATTATATATATAATATATATTAATATACTGTGTATATTATACAGTATAAATATATGATTATTATATATATTTACATCTTTCATTTTCTTTTTTTATTATTATTATTATTATATTTTTTTTTTTACTATATATATTATATATATATATATATATGTATTGTAAATATATATGTATATATATTTATATATATATACATTACTATATAATTATATATATATGATATATATACATAATAATAATAATTATTATTATTATTAATACAGAATATATATATATTATGTATATATAAATATTATTTTCTTTTCTTTTATATATATGTAATTTTCTTTTCTTTTTATATATATATATATATATATATATATATATATATATATATATATATATATATATATATATATATATATATATATATATATATATCTATATATATATATATATATATATATATATATATATATATATATATATATAATGTATAGTATTTATTATATGAATATGTGTATATATATATATATATATATATATATATATATATATATATATATATATATATATAATATATAATTTTCATTTTTATTTAATTATATATACTGTATACTATATACTAATATATATGTATATATATATATTTCAAATTCAGCATTTTTTTTCTTTCTTTTTATATCTATATATATATGTATAATATATATATATGTATGCTTTTCTTTTATTATATGTAAATATGTAAATCTAATTATATATCTATATATATTTTATTTTCTGCACTTTTTATTTTTCTTTTATATATATATGTATGTAAATATATATATATATCTATCTACCTATTTACAATTTCTGCATTTTTTTCTTTCTCTTACATATATATAGATATATATATATATATATTTATATCTATATATGAATATACTACTTATATATGTATATATATACTATTGTTATATCATAAATATGTATGTATATATGTATCTTTTTCCTGCTTTTTCCCTTTCCTTTATATATATGTAAACATATATATACATATATGTATACCTATTATATATGCTATATATATATATATATATATACATACTATGTATACTATATCAATAAGTATATATATACTATATATATTAAGTACCCTATATATGACTATATATATATATATATTTTTACCTATATATATATACTATTATATTACGTACTCTTTTATTTAAATTGTTATTTACAAAACCTGTAAATGTCTTAAACAGAAAACATCTCCAGCACAGTCAGTGACCCCCTGTCACAAGGACCTTCCGTCTTGACAGTGGGATCAGGTTTCCAATAAAATCAGGAAGTAGGCAAGTATACCTTGCCAAGTTACTGTCTAAATACAAAATGCTGTTATATGCTATGTTTTCCTGAATTCCATATAACTGTGAGTACCTGAGATTGCCTCAGGTACAGTCAACAGATACGTTGACTTGTAGCATAATTAACTTAGTCTTTTCAGACCTACCAACATCTGTGAGGGTATCTTAATATCTTCCTAGACCCTACCACGAGAACACGCAACATGGTTGCAATGCATATTGGGATGCGAGCTGCGTATTTGATTAGCTACCAGTACGTGTGACACGCATCACGGATTAGTATTATGTCAGGAAAAGTATGACTTGGCATTTAGTTACATTGGGCGGGAAAGATAACTAGTAGACGTATGGGACACCCCCCTCCATGAGTCCTTATCCTTCGTACCATGCTCCTCGGAGATGGTCGATTGCAGAGCTACCCGTGTGTCCGGGGGCATATGACACATATACTAGCCAGTCAACACGATTGGTGAATTAAGTCAGCATATGTCAAACCTACACATTCCCATGCGTACTACAAGGTCTTTACTTGCATTTCACTTAGATGGTTAGCACCCTGTATTTATTTATTTATTCAGTATTTCATACCTGGCATGTTATTTTCCTGTATCTTGTTATGTCCCACTGAGGACCTGGTTCCCTTCCAGATTTAGACGAGGCCTACTACCCCACGGTGTATGGTCCAGGACAGGAGACCAGGCATGCCACCGAGGAAGAACTGGAGGAGACACCATCAGAATCTACCTGATTCTAGGAGATGCTCTCTTAGGCGATGGAGATGTTTTGCTAGATAGACGATACTCAGTCTATCCTTTTTTGTACTATTATTATATTTTGACAGTGGGTTTGTTCTCACAAGTTGTGTAATATTATATTTCAGACTCAGCATTATATATATTCAGCACTATTTTCCGACATTTCCTGTGGATGAGATAGACTTGCCTTTATTAGACTTGTAGTATTTTAGGACAGCGTAGCACGTTCCTTTGGGTCCATAAGAATGGATTAAACCCTTAGTGACGTGTCAGCTGGCCAATGCCACGTGACCTAGTTCCTCACATTTTGGGACTGGGGCGTGACAGGATGATTTGGAGTTTTAAATTGATAAGCCTGAACTTTAATTTGTAACTGGCATGATCTTTTAACACGATAAGAAGTGCTTGCAATCATCAAATTATATGCATTGATTTAGTTTGCATGAATCAGCTAACAAGTGAGGACATAATGCATTATGGTTGGATAAGTCCGATCTTGCAGGAAAGTAATTTATTTCTTCTAAGTTCTAGTGACTAGTAGGTGGAGGCATAACTCTTACGAAATTTTTTTATTATTCCTTCCAATTTGTGATAGAAGTTATATACTAATTTTAATTTATTTTAAGAAAATAATTCACTTGTAAATGCATCTTTCAGAAAGAAACTTATATGAAATTGGCTAAACTGAAACATGTTTTGAAATTTTGGAGATAAGTATATTTCTGCCAAACTATCTGGCAGAAATTGGACATGCAGACTTATTTGCAGAAATAAGAGATTTTAATTGCATGTTGGTCTGGGTGATTGGGTGGTTTGGATGTCGATTTAGTTTGGATTGTTGCAGGGCCAGCCCTGGCCCAGGGCCCACGATCTACGAGGGCCAATTTTTTTTTTAATTTTGACACACACACACACACACACACACACACACACACACACACACACACACACACACATATATATATATATATATATATATATATATATATATATATATATATTAACAAAACTATTTTTTATTGAAAGAAAGCAAACGGGTTACAAGACACTAGTAACCAGCATAAAGGCGTGACAGATCGCCCTCCAGAGAAGAGGAAAAGACGAGTAACCAAGGACCTGAGTTTGACTTATTTAGTACAGGAAGATGATGGCCTAAGAGTCATGAGTTGCTGAGGAGCGACTCGGTGATAGTTCTTAGCCCTCCTAAACTTCTTGACATTCACTTCCTGCTTCTCGGACAGCTGCAGTTTAGTTTCCTCACTGGAAGGGGAGGCGTCTGATCCTGATTTGCGGTCCGCCAGTAAGAGGGATTTGATGACAGCTCGGGAGGAAGGAGATAGATCCTTCTCACCAGAATCAAGGATACTGATGACAGCTCGAGCGGATGAGTCCAACCCCTTTAAGCCTCCACGGGCCTCTCCCTCTACGTGCTCGGCCTCATCCGCCCAAGACAATCGACCACGAGGAGCCGACGATCAATCAGAACTCCCAAATGGAGGTGCCCGTTGCTTCCCAGGGGAGGGGAAAAGTCCCAATCCAGCACTTCCTCCCGTATGGTCGGACCCACCGGTACCAATGCTCCTGAACGAGCAAGCGATAAGCCCCTGATCATCCTGCACCCAGGACACCAAAGAGTCACTGACGGGATAACTGAGAGAAGGGCTGGGGGAGGTGGACTCCAATGGGATAATGGTCTTAGAGGCCTCGGACGTAGCGACATGAAAACCGACTGCGACCGAAGCTGGCGGAGGAGAATAAAGGGGAGGGGTGGCTATCGTAGAAGCTGGGGGGGGGGGGGGGTAAGGGGAACGAGTAGGGAGGCCAACGTGGGGGAGGGATGGAGGAGGGGATGGGTAGGGGACAAAGATGAGTGGTGGAGCGATGAGGCGGGAGCTGGGGGATGTGTCGATTCCGACGCGGAGGCCGGGGGATCGATGGGAGGAGCAGGGATAGGGACAAAGTGTGTGGATGCCAGGGGATCGATGGGAGGAACGGGGATAGGGACAAGGGGCGCGAATGCCAGAGGATCAATGTGGGGCGCTAAGGAAGGGGAAGGGGGAACGGGAAGAAGGTTGAGATGAGAAGGGGTAGGGAAACATCCTGGCGCACGGTCTGGCTGCGAGCTGAGTGCACTGATCTGGATGCCACAGACCGTGAGCTCCGACACAGGGAAAGGAGGAATACCAGTCGCCACAGAGGGGGGCTCCGTATCGCGCTGTGAACGGATGCAGTCGGTGACCTCATGACCTCGATGAAAGCACCCGCTGTAAAAAGCAGGACGATCTTCATAAATAATATCTTGCCAAATGTTGTTTCCGTCCGGCAAATTGATTCTGATCTGTTTCGGGAGCAGACGGCTAATGTCAATCTCCACGAGCACCCGCGCACAGCTAGGTATTGAGACTACCTCTGTTGCTCTATCAACCATAAGTGGAGAACCTATGCAAATCACAAGGTGGCAGACAACCGCTTTCGCAAATAGAATATGTGGCAATCCGGGAAGCGTTACCCAAACTGGGGCCAATGGAATGGGGATCAAAATCCGTGGACCATTTGAACACGCGCATGGGGGCATGGGCAAAGTGCCAGAGCTCTCTCAATCTCAGCCTCAGATAATCTACCTCCAGAGTGGTGCGGATAAGTAATTGTCGTTGGCTAATAACACCAACAGAAATAGGTCCAAAAAATCCTATCCTCCCAATCACCCTCTGCACCAAATCCACAAGCGGACGTGAGTGGGAAAACTTGCCTATAAGCGCAAGGCGGAAGGGGATTGCAAGAATTGCCACATCCTCCTTACTGAACTCGATAGCCGGGGCACCTTCAAATACGAAAAATAGGCGGGGAGGAATAACTAGTGACGCCGAAGGGGGGGGGCCTGAGGCAGCCTCCAAAAAAATCATGCCCGCCGGCAGCAAGGGCTAGCCAAATACAACAGACCGAACAGACGAAACCGGGGGAAGACAGACTGCAGAAATACCTCCCACTGCAGCAACAACAGGAAGAAAGGACTCAACAACCCGAGGATCCGAGCTCGAAAGGGGCGGCAAGGGCTCCACCGCAACACGGCGGGCCGAGCATAGAGGGGCAGGCGGAACAGCTGGAGGCAGGAAGAAGGAGGCAGAGTGAGGGGCCGCCGATCGAGACCGACTAGCAACACGAGCGCTGAAATGCCGCACGGGGAAGGGCCACGCTGCACCAGCCAAAACACGGGGGCCGCCCAGAAAATTCGCCGAAGGAGGGGGGGGGGGGGGGAGAGCCACTGCAGGCTCCGACTCTGGAAGGACGTCCGGCCTAGCAAGACTCGCCGCTGAAGAAGAGATCGCCACCCTGCATCCCGAAGACGACGGAAGGGCCTTGTCCCCAAACAGAGAGGAAGAGTACGGTGCGGGCGACGGGACTGCCATGAGAGCGGCAAAGGGAGGAGAGGATAAGAAGGAGGAGGAAGAGGCCTTGGCCGCCGGAGGCAAACCTACAATGGCCCTCAAGAGGGGCTGCTCTCCACCGAGAGGGGCGGAGAAGACGCAGAGAGCCGGCTAGAAAAAGGGACTGAGGGAGAAATGAGAGGGGGAGAAGAGACCTGTTGGCCAGTCGCCGCAGCCATGCGGCAAAGGCCGGGCCCTAGGGAAGGGGAGATCCTCGGGCCAGATCTAGTACACATAATCATCTATCGAAAATAGAACTAGTACATACCATGAGCCTCTCTTAACATAAAACAAAGATGGTATAGTGGTTACTATGTATAAGAGATTCAGGGTCCAGGGTTCAATCATTGGTGGTATCATTTTTATTAATTTATTTTATTTCAGTTTTTTAAATTTTTTTTTACATTATATATGGGGTCCCATTTTGAAAGTTCAGCTAGGGCCTCCAAAAACTCATGACAGGCCCTGGATTGTTGGTGGTTTAGTTTGGAGGGTTGGTTCGAATGCCGGTTTACCCAACTAAATCAAATAAAAAAATCAAGCAAAACTCAAAACCCAACACACTCCTATTTTTTCGGTTTGGAGGCTGGTATAGTTTGGTTTGTTTGGTGGTTTAGTTTGAACGGTTGGCTTGGAGGCCGGTTTACCCAACTATATCAAACAAAAAAATTCAAGCAAAATCAAAATCCCGCACCCTCTATTTCTGCAGATAATCTGACAGAAATGTACTGAATTTCCAACTTTTAAAAATCAATAGTTCCTTATGGGCCGAGGGGGGACGGGACTGAGGCCGAAGCCACGTGTTGGCTCCAGATTGGCCGAGACTTTTTTGGTTGATGTTAGCGGGAGGGTGTATTTTTAATTTTTTTGGTCGGCCAATTAGAATCTGACATGTGGCTTCGATTTTTTTTTTTCCAAAATTTCGGACCGGCTATCATTTCTGTTTAAAAATATGTTTCCGTTTAGCCAATTTCGTATAAGTTTCTTTCTCTTCTCCAAATTTTTTGGATTTTTTTGCGGAAAATTTTGCTCAGAACAAAGAAGTTTAAAATATTTCCAATGAAAGCATTGGATTTTAAAATTTTTCAATTTAAGCATCAAAACGCACTTTCTAAGGACGTTTTACTATTTCTGTCCACGCCGTTACGAGAACTTCCGTTAGTTCGTTATATATATATATATATATATATATATATATATATATATATATATAAAATAGAAAAACGTTCCTAGAAAAAATGTCCTTCCTATGGACGTTTTTCCTATTATATATATATATATTTTTCTAACGTTTCTCTTCTCTCTGTTCACTCCCTCACTCACACTCTCTCTCTTCTCTCTTCTCTCTCTGTTCACTCTCTCACTCACTCTCACTCTCTTCTCTCTCTCTCTCTCTCTCTCTCTCTCGCTAACTCTCGCTCTCTCTTTCTCTCACTCTCGTTCCTTCCTGCTCTCTCTCACTCACTCTATGCTCTCTTTCTCTCTCTTTAACACTCTCTCTCTCCTTAATATTCTCTCTCTCTCTCTCTCTCTCTCTATATTTTTTTATTTCCACTCTCTCTCTTTTTCTAACATTTACTCTGATTTTTTACTCCCACTCTCTCACTCTATGTAAAATTTTAAAAAAAAAGACAGCGTCCGCCAACAGTGTTGGCAGAAAACACAACTGATGTACACGTAGGCAGAAAAAAATAAAAAAAAATTAAGTGGGGCCTACAAATCAATTTCCGCCAACACTGTTATTGGGGGGGCCAATTTCAGCCAACTGTGTTGGCGAAAATTGGGTGTAGGGGCCCACGGGTTTATTTGATTGGTTCGGTTTGATTTGTTTGGTTGGATCGTTTTGTTTGGTTGGTTTGTTTTAATTAGTTATATTTTTTATTTATTTATTTAGTTTTGTTTTGTAAGTAGATTTAAGAAAATTTATTTTAACGAAATAAAATTAAAATAAATTAATTGTAAAGAAAAATTTAGGAAAAAAAATCGAAAATTTGTTTCGAGAGCATCAAAATTTGTATAAATTCCATCTAGAACATAAAAATTTTAAAAATTACGAAAAAAATATCAATTGGACGTTTATATTTTTAAATATTATATTTCTATCGCTAATTTTTTTGCCGTTAACAGACGTTAATAATAATAATAATAATAATAATAATAATCTGCCGTAAGAATATTACGTCTGTCGTCGAGCAGACTTCGAACGGGCATAACTACTTGTTTTGAAATCTTTTTTCGTTAAACAATAAGTCGATTTGTATGTTTTCGACGAGAGTAACATAAATCGTGTAGAAAAAAAAATTATCCGAAGCAAGACGCACATGTTACAGGCAAAAATATAAAATTTAAAACTTTAAAGTATCATAACTTTTGACTGAGAGATCGAAACAAGCTCCAGTTTGTGCCAAAATGACCGTATTGAAAAGTACTATGGGATAAATCGTTTCATCATTTAACGGACTTCTAAATTTTTCAGAATCGCAAAAAAATGATGTTTCGACCTCCAAATTTTACTTTCGGTCATTTTTTTCAAATATTTAAATTTACTGCAGCAAAATTAATTTATATTGGATGTGGGGCCCATGGATTTAAAACGATGAGAGAGGAGAGGAGCGGGAAAGAGAAGAGAGGAGAGGAGAGGAGAGGAGCGGGAAAGAGAGGAGAGGAGAGGAGAGGAGGAGGAGAGAGAGAGAGGAGAGGAGCGGGAACATGGGAGAATAGAGGAGAGGAGAGAGGAGAGGAGAGGAGGAGAGAGAGAGAGAGGAGAGGAGCAGGAACAGAGGAGAGGAGAGGAGAGGAGAGGAGCGGGAACATAGAGGAGAGAGAGAGAGAGAGAGAGAGAGAGAGTGGACGGGTGAGTGGGTGAGAGAGAAAGGAGAAGAGAGATGAGAGAGTGTGAGTGAGAGAGAGAGGAGAAGAGAGAGTGTGAGGAGAGAGTTAACCAAAAAAAAATTAAATAGGAAAACGCCCCTAAGAATGACGTTTTTTCTAGGAAAAACGTCCTTCCAACGAGCGTTTTTCTATTTAATTTTTTTTTTGGTTAACGATTTTTTTTAACGGAGATGGATGGCAAATTTTTTAAAAAGCGTAAAACGTCCTTATAAAGAACGTTTTGATGCTTTTTCGTAATTTATCAAATTTGATGCTTTTGGTGGAATTCTTATTATTTTTGATACTTTGAATGAAAATTTTCCGATTTTTTTGTGGACAGTTTAACTATTTACAACCCTAGTTACTTGTTAGGAAGTTAAACCAATTGCAAACCCATGGTTATACGTGAAAAAGCAAGCATAGTACTTGGAACCTTGATCTTTCTTTCTTACCATGTAGGTCTCGTTTGATTCGTAGAATTTTAACATTGGAAAAGGAAAATGATTCATTTTTTATGTTTGGATGTCAAAAATAATATGAGAAAATAAAAATAATTTTCACAGAAAAAATAAATTAGGAGAAAAAGTGATTCCCCCACACGACCAAATCATTTTTTCACCATAGAGAATTTATTTTTCTTTCAATTTTTTTGGTCTCTCTAAACACTGAAAAGAGAGATTAATAGAAATTATAATTTTCTAAAAGAAGAAAAAGAACAAATAATTAATTTTTTTATTTTTTATTTTCTTAAACGAAACGAGACTTTATTGCAGTGTTGCAGAAGATCCAATGAACTGGTCTAGCACACAAACAAAAGGAAAAAATTACAAGAAAACGTGTATGCCAACTATAAGGGAGCATGGTTGGGAACGTTTTCAATTGAATACTTAAAATTGGAAGAGAAAGTGAATACTTAAAAGTGAAAAAATAAATTCTTAGACGGATGAAAGGAACTTTCCTTCCTATTTTTTTTTCTACATTTCAAAATGATTTTTGTTTTCGAATGGCTAGATTTCGCAAACCTAACCAGACCTTAGTATGACCTTCCCAAGCATTACAAAGATCTATGTCGCATTCTATAGTCAAGGAAACTAATAATATAAGAGAATTTTATTTTTAGCCTCGCTCGGAATTAGTTTTGAACCAATGTTCAAAAACTCGGTATCAGTATCGGTATCGGACAGTTTGTATGAGTAGCCGTATCGGCAGTATCGGCGGTATCGGCGGTATCGGATCGGAGTATCGGATTTGTTGGTATCGGATGTATAGGCAATTTAAATAATTATTAATAAATTAGTAAAAAATATAGAAAAAATAATTTACATATTTATGCATTATTTAAGTATTTTTTATGTTTTTTTTAATTATAATTGAATGAAACAATAGTCATCCTTACTGAATGGTTTACCTGTGATATATAAGTTTTCTTCCTTTACATATTTTTAGTTACAATCTTACTATGTCATTATATTCGTACTAATTGAATCTTGTTTTGTTCTGTAGGTTTCAATTTTGACGAATTAAGACAGAGGGAGGCACAAGAGATTAGAAACAATGCAAATGGCAGGATGAGATCATGAGACAAGTCACAAGACCCATAATTATATTTGTCGAGGAATCGAGATATTTTTTTAAATTTTTGTAAAAAAATAAAGATTTAATTGTATTAAAAATTTAGTATAAGTGAATAGTTATAAATTGTTACAATATGATCCATGACACCAATTATTTTGTTTCATAATATATCGAAATAAAATTAGCAACAAGATTTACATGTTTAAATTGAAAAGTACGACAAAAAATTACTTGGCCAAAAAAAATCATTGTGACTCTGGCCTATCCCTTCATTTAAATTTTATGAATAATAGTCTTTTTACAATAAGTACGAACTACATAAAGCATACAAATACGAAAATGAATACAAATACAAAAAAATACAAATATATCACTAAAATTGTTCATAATTATCATAATCGTCCCGATATGGTTCTTGGTTATGAGGGTAATAGCGACTGATATCTGTATTATGAAAAAAATTTATCATGAGGCCATCAAATGTAGAATGTTGTTCCGCCTCTGGAGTGTTGTATGGATAATAACTTGTGCATGAACTAGCATATGTATTGTTGTGATTGTCTGAAGGAGTAGGTACATCATGATGGCTAGATCCTCCAGCATATGTATCATCCATGCGGTGCTCTCTAGGTTGATAATCACTTGGCCAGTCTTCAGAGTATTCATGAGACTGATATCCAGGACTTTCATATTCATTAGTATTGTCAGCACCAGCAGCGAGTGTAGCTCCATTGCCTCCACTATCAGTAGTGTCGTCTTTATCGCTGTCGACCTGTCGAGATTGTACATCTGGTGTTTTCTTTCTTTTTTCAGGCCTTCGAGCATTTTCGGCAAATCTTGTGGATCGACATCCAAGTTATCATCTAACCACTCATTTTCTCTACCATCTAAGAGTGGTGTTTTTCTTTCTCTAGTCCAAGCTATGAGTGGATCTTCTTCATGAAATATCTCATCCAAATCTATAATATTTTGTTTATCTCGTGATCTTTGCATATTTCGAACCCTCAATCTCATATTATAATGGACAAAAACTAATTTTTCTAGTCTTGTCATTAAAAGTCTATTGCGGGGACGAGTATGGATGAGAGAAAATGTTGTCCAATTCCTTTCACAGTTGGAAGAAGATACTGTTTGACTTAGGATGCGCACAGCTAATCGAGTCAAATTTGGGGCTTCCTCCCTAGCATGTATGGACCACCACTCAGCTACAAAATAATAAAATATATTAGCTTTATAACTATATAATTTAAATTAATAAATATTTTAAAGTATTAACTATTACTACCAGGAAGACATCTATTTGCAGCACTTTGGATTTGATCTGAACTAAATACACCATTTCTCAATCTGAACTTTTTAGCTTACAAAGTGATATTACACAAGTTATGGGTCTATTAAAAAAATTAAATATTGTAAAGTTATAAAAAAATACAATATCAAATAATAATTACCTCTTTGTTTATATTAAGGCGTGTTGTATTGTCATTCACCATTCTATTAACGACGCGGTGAAAACCATTCAGTACCTCGTCATCATTTATAACATCATTAGAATATTGGTATTTGGGATTCAAGAAATAACCTGCAATATTGAATAAATAACTAGTTTTAAAATCTCTACAAATATTATAAAATAACATTTGAAGGGTATTCAATTTATAGAGTACTTACCAGCTGCATGTATATCTCGATGTAGTTGAGAATTCTATCTGGTATCAATCATTTCCCACCATTTCCTATATCCTTGACCAACATTCTTTTTTATCATTTCTTTAGCCCTGTCCATAGCCTCGTAAAGATGACCCATCTCCGCTTTATCATCGCTATCCACCATCCTTAAAACTTTTACTAAAGGTCAAAATATTGCAGTGACCTCTGCAATATCCCTCCAGTAAGTTTGACTCTCGATTAAACTGACAACCACATCTGCCTTTTCTCTATCTTTACGATTGAGTCTCATGTAGTTATCTGTCCAACCCCGTGTATTTATCATCCTTTTTAAATTAGCCTGATGTTTAAGGATGGAATCAAAAGCAATAAAATTGGTAGCAAACCTAGTGATGGCTGGTCTAACCAATTCTCTATTCTGAGTCTCAGTCCTCATGATCCTAAGAGCTCAACCATGATTATATATGAAACAAGTCATATCTTGAGACTTCCGTATTATTGGCTTAATATGTAGATCATTGGCTATATCTTTCAACATGAGATCTATGCAATGTGCTGCACATGGAGTCCAATATAAATTTTTTCTCACATGCATACAAACATACATATTTATTTAGAATAAAGCTATATTTACAATAATAAATTACATATATACAAACATATTTATAATAATAAAAAATCAGTATAAGTTCATTCTCACCTCCATTAACCTCATTTCCGCCTTCTTGTAGTTAGAGTCATTGTCAGTAATTATTTGGACGACCCTATTTTCTCCAATATGTTCCACAACTTCATTCATCAGTCCAAATATGTATTTTCTATCTTTGTATTTGTCAGAGGCATCTACAGATTTAAGAAATATCGTTCCTTGTGGAGAATACACAAGAAAGTTAATGATGCATTTTCTGTTCTGTGTACTCCATCCATCACACATAATGGTACATCCATACTCATCCCAATACCTATGAAAAGATTTTAGGTACTCCTCCATGTCACTTATTTCCATATCTAAATAAGTATTTGAAATCTCATAAGGAGTTGGACATTTTACTCCACCGCCGGAAGCTGCTATGGCATCTATCATTGGTTGATAGTGTGGACTTTTAGCATCATTGAACGATATATTATTGTATATAGAGAATTTTGATATAAATCTTCATATATGATTTTTTGTATTCTTTATCCCCTTAATTGCACCCTTTATTTTGGGTTGCATTGCCCCTTGTTTTCTTAGGACATAAGGGTCCATACTCCTTACTTCTATCTCTAGAATATTTTTTACCTCCTCCCCACGATATACGACTGACTTTGATCGGCCACCTAACGTCGGACCCCTGCTTGACCCTGTTTCTCTGTCCCTGACACTCCAACGTCTACCCCATTCCTCAGCTGCATGTTCTCTCCTACTTTCTCTCATATCCCTTCTAAGTTCCGTGAAGTCTTCAATATCTTCTTCTGAGGAGGAATCTACTCGAGCTATCCTTGTCAACTCCTCCTCTACCCGTTGTTTTCTTTGATTCGACATTATTTTATCCTTTTTTTACCCTCAACAAGCAACAACATTTCTTTTTTATAGCAAATGGTACATCAGGACATGATGCTACATTTCTTGTAATACCCGCTAAGTGTTGTTTCAGCCGAGTAACCCCTCCGTCCATTATTTTGCTACAATAATTGCATTCCACCGTCCTCTTATTATTAGGATTGACACATTTTTCATGTTTCCAACCAGCATCCATTTCCTCGGACGTACGACTTTTTGGTGCCATTAAGTAATCCTGAAATGATATAACGTTACATACAATAAAAAAAAAAATGTTACATGCAGTAATAAAAACGTATAAAATAATGTGTATTCTCCAGTAATAATTACTGACAAAGAAATATCGTTACAATAATAGATACTATATATTATCTAATTATATTGTACATATACACTAAGTTATATATATATATATATATATATATATATATATATATATATATATATATATATATATATATATATATAAGTTAGTGTATATGTTCAATATAATTAGATACAATAATATAGTTATATAAACTATAATGTTACATACAATAATAAAAAATTTGTTACATCATATATACGATAAATAAATTACAATAATATAAAATATTACATACATAACAATAACAAGTAGTATATATATAATTTTTTTTTGTCTAACTATATATATATATATGTAATTATTATATATATATATATATATATATATATATATATATATATATATATATATATATAATTATAATAATAATAATAATAATAATAATAATAATAATAATAATAATAATAAATATTGTTAGATACAATATTATATAAGTTAGTGTATACAATATATATGTACAATAATTACATATATATATATATAGTTAGACAAATTTTTTTTATATATATATATGTATATGTATATATGCATATATGTAGTTATGTACATACAATAACATATATATATATATATATATATATATATATATATATATATATATATATATATATATATTAGTAGTATATGTATATATTCATAGATGTAGTTAATAAATAAATAAAAAGTCAGAATATATATATAAGTTCGCTCCATAAATACATTATACATGCTAACTTAGTCACCAAAGCTTTAGTGGCTTTCTGGTTAGTGGGATAGTTGATTGATTTTCCCTTTCAAAGGGTCGTGGGTTCGAATCTTAGTGGTGAAATTTTTTTGCTCTATATATATACTATATAGTTAGTGTATAAATAAATTAACTTGCCAATTATAAACGTCAAATTCAAATTGCTTCCATGGCTAGTGGATGAAGCTATGGGCCTTTGGTTATGGTTTCGAATCCTGGGGCTGTGTGTTCACGTTGCCCAAGATTGGGCAGTGTGTATAATTTTTTTTTTTCTTTCTTTCTTCCCGTGTTTGGATCTCATTTTTTTTTAGAAACCTAATGTCTAATGTCCAGCGCCATTTCGTTTCAAAACCAAACATTAGGGTTTTGTGCTCGAGCACAGGCGAGGAGAGGGAGCTCGAGCACAAAACATCCGTTGCTCCCCTCGTCTCCGCATACACCGAAGCAAAACCGAAGAGGGAGCTCGAGCACAAGCGAGGAGAGAGAGCTCGACCACAGGTGGCAGCGACGCGACGGTGACGAGGGGAGCAGCGACGACGGCGAAGAAAGAGGGAAACTTCTCAATTACCTGCTGAAAATTAGGTAATTTTTAGATCTGAATTTTTTTTTGCAATTATTGTTGTTTTGATGTAATTTTCAAAGGATTTATTGTCTATTTATAGAGATTTTAGTGCCACTGTTATTAATTTATATTATTGGTTCATGGATTTGACGGGAGGAATCATTTTTTGCTTTTTTTTGTCGGAAGTATGCTTTTGGCAGGGATTTCGTTTTTCTGGTTTTTTGGAGTTACCGTATCGGCCTGTATCGGCCCGTATCGACCGATACAGTCCGATACCATACTTTTTCTGAATGAATCGGCCAATACCGATATTTGGAAACTGTATCGGATCGGCCAAGGCCAGATCCGATACGATACGGCCGATACATATCGGTATCGGCCGATACTTTAAACCTTGTTTTGAACCCTAGTATGAGAACAAGAATCTGTCGAAGCTTAATAGCACTACTAAAGATTTTATTTTCAACCACGCTTTGTGCAATTAAAAATCAACATTTTTTAGAAATGACACTTAGTAAATTTATGTGCGTTGTACAAAAAATAAATATTTTATGATATTATTGACAAATAATTCAAATATTTAAACATTTCTAAATTAGTTTTTCAATAGTTTTAAATTTTATTTTTAAATATATATTTGTGCGGGAAAAAAAAGAGAAAATTCTTTTTTGTTACTGTTTTTTTTAATAAATAATAGAGAATTTACATACGACGGCTTAGACGACTCAATTTTGAACCGTTTTCAAGCATCATTATAAGAGTAAAGATATTTAATGTACGTTAAATATGACATATTTGTCGACCAATATAAAATGTAGAGTTTATTTTTGTTGACCCACTAAAACTAGGATACTAAAACTAGGATGAATATTCATCCTACCACTCAAAGATTGTCAATATAAAACAATATAAACTGTAAGCTACATTACAAGTACAAGATTGAGTAATAGAGTTCTGAACAAATCACTTAGTTTAATCATTTGTAAAGTGGAAAAATAATACATGAACAGTGACAATCTGGAGTTGGTGTTGCCAACAAAACAAATCTTTAGGACTTCTTGAAGACAAACAATTTGAGAAAAGCTAATTTACCATTTTAAGATGAACAGCAAAGTACCTCAGTTTTTGCGTATTTTCGACACCCAAATGATGCATTTTCTATCAAACTTCTTACGAGTCAAAAAAAACATTTCTACTCCACAACTCATCATCTCGCAATCATAATTGATAATAGCGGAAGCCAACATTGAACAGACTACATTTCACATATTACAGAGAGGTTAAAGGGAAGAGGTTGATCTTTAATCTTAATATTCGATGACAGACATAATTCACATCCTATTTGTGAGGGCCTCTAATTGAATAATCAGCAATTATCTCATCAACTAAGGAGCTTAAAATTTCATTGCAAACCTCTCTTCCTGCTTCAAAAGCTTCGATCTCAAAGTCCACCCACCTGTCCCGGTGAGTGCTCATGTCCCTATCCACCATCTCATCCACCATACAATCTCCCATGCTCTTCCACCCTGAAATTTCCTCGTAGAGCTCTTCCGCCAAGTTCTTCCCAACAACACACACACCTTTAGACCAGGACTTGTACCCTGCTCGAAAGTATCTGCTGCATTTCAAATTCAAGCACTCATTCACACAATCAAACAAAACCTTCCTCCTGATCTCACCGTCCTTCTCCCTGTCCTCCCAACTCTCATTTTCCAGCTTATCCAAGACATGGTCAAGTGTCTCGGCATAATCCAGAGACACCATGCTCGATATCTCTCTCACGCAATGCAAATCGTCATAGTTTGCTCTAGTTTGGCTTCTGGTAAGTTCAGATGTGTCGGAAGCTTCTGTTAATGTGGAGGAGGCTGAATCTGATAGTTCCATAAAAATTTCAGGCGACCGATCTATATTTACTGAGTTCTCACTCATAATGTTCTTAGCTTGGACAGAAGATGTACAGACCTTGCTTCCTGCAAAGAAAACATTGGAATTATGAGCATATCAAATAATACAATTAAAGAAAAGAGAGAATCCGTATCAGTTTTACCTTTGCTGCTGCCCGAGCTGTCAGTTGAGACAATACTTTCATTTGAAAAGGAGGATTCTAAAGTGGAGAGGGGGCTTAGATGTTCGAGATCAGCTTCCTTTCGGGCATCACTGCTGCTGCTACATTCTACCTCTTCTACTCTCTAAAACAGGAATTGAAGATGATCCATCAGAATATGTTGGTTAATTTCACAAGCAGCATAAACTTGCAAAAGCAGAGGACATCAAAGGAAAATTAAATTAACTAAAAAGCAATACAAAATGTGGAACGCTAGTGAAAACAATGTTACAGTAATCACAACAATGTTTGGGTACAACCATTATTGGCAGTAGAGCACTAACAAGCAGATACCTTGTTTACTTTATGATAGTAGTACATAACCAAGGTCTTAGCAGATACCCAGGGAAACTACAGAGGTCCAATTGCCACATGAAGGCAGGAGATGGAGGACCAAAACATCCAAATACATCATGGACAAAGTTACTTCCAACATTTGGATAATAAAATGTCATACATATTCAAGGATAGCTACACTTTTGCACCTCCTCCTTTGTTTAACTCTAAATTTATATGTTACTAATCTTGAGGAGAAAGGAAATGTGGAAAAGATATATAAGGGGGAGAGATTTATTCTTGTTATTGTCACAAGGCAAAATCCAAAAATCAGCCTAAACTGCCAAAATTACAAATGCTTCATAACCCTCAGAGAAAATCAAAACATACTGAAATTTAGATAATGACCATGTAATGCATATTCGAACTTAGGTAAATAATGCACTTCTTCCCTTGTTACTTTGACACTAAATTTATAAGATACTATTCTTGAACATTTGATAATTTAGAATGTGCATAAGCAAGAAGCTGCAAAACATGTCCTAGATCTTGTTGGCTTCAAGATGGATGAAAGAAGCATGGATGCGAATACGAGAAAAGAAATGTGGAAAGGATATACAAGGGGAAGGGATTTGTTTGAAACGTGGCACCAACAAAGAAGCTGCAAACCATGTCCTAAATTGTCGGCTTCGAGATGGATGGAAAGAAGCATGGACGCAAATAAGAGATAAGAAATATGGAAAGGATACACAAGGGAAAGGGATTTGTTTGGAACGTGGCACCAACAAAGAAGAAAGACAATCGCAAACACACAAGATTTTCCGTGGTTTGAAGATCTCCTCCTCCCGTCCACGGCTGCACACAAGTTTTTTATTACTTGAGACTGTTACAAGAGATGAAGCTTTATGTATAAGCAGGGATTAGGACGACCATGACTTCAACATTCGGCGAATCAGTAACGGATTAGCAGTAGGAAATCTCTTCAAAGCTCCACAATCTCTAACAATTTTCATATTTTCAGTTAGTTTTCATAATAAACGAAGACTAAATGTGGAGCACAAACACAGAAACATACATTCTTGACTCTTTATAGGGTATGATGCTAAACATGCTTAATATTGACTCTTTGAAGATTTCCTCCTCCATCCACATACACAAGTTATTTTTATTACTTCGGGAGACTATTACAAGAGATATGAAGCTCTATTTATAAAAGCAGACTAGGGCGACAACCGACTTCAACATCTACCGAACTACCCCTCCACAAAGGTTTACACTTTTTCATATTTTCAGTTAGTTTTCATAATGTAGAATATTTTGGAGTAATTGTTATATTTTATTGATAATCTCTTGGCTATTTATAGCCTTACAATCCTTCATCTTACATTAATACCCCATTAAAAACCCCTGTAGAATATTCTAATATCCCAACAAATATACCAAGAATATTCTAATATACCAACAAATATACCAAGAATATTCTAATATACCAACACTCCTCCTCAAGATGGGCGAAAGATATTCACTAAGCCCATCTTGTCACATCCTCTAATCATATCTGCAGAGCTAAGTCCCTTGGCCATACTGTCCGGTTGGAACATGACCTGGCTCCAGTAGTCCACGGTCCAACTTCTCCTTGATGAAGAACCTATCGATCTCGATGTGTTTGGTCATGTCATACTGCACTGGATTGTTGGCGATACTGATGGCTGACTGGTTGTCACACCACAGCTTCATCTTGGCTCCTTGATCCAGTTTCAGTTCCACCAGCATACTCATTAGCCATAGTAGCTATGCAACTCCCAAGGCTCTGTACACCACTTCAGCTGTCGATCTGGCCACCACCGACTGCTTCTTACTCCTCCAAGAGACCAAGTTACCTCCTACAAATATGCAATAGTCCGAGGTAGACCTCATCATTTTAAAGCTAGTCCAGTCAGAGTCACAGTAGCCCTCGATGCTCAAATGATCATTCTTCCTGAATATCAACCCATTTTCGGGGGCACCCTTCAAGTATCTCAGAATCTGGTACACTACGTCAATATGACCCTTCTTTAGGTCATACATGTAGCGGCTCACCACACTCACTGCAAAGCAGGACGTGTGTGGCTCAAATAGATCAACTTACCCACCAGTCTCTGGTATCTGTCTCGGTTAACTGGTTCTCCAGCCTCAGCACACAGCTTGAACCTCTGGTTGATCGGCGTCGCTGCAGGTCTGCATCCCAACATCCATGTCTCTGTGAGGTCCAACGCATACTTCCTCTGAGAAAGAACAATTTACTCCGTTTCTCGAGCAATCTTAATCCCAAGGAAGTACCGAAGAAGGCCAAGGTCCTTCACTTGCCAAGCTTCCCCTTGAGTCGGACAATCACTTGCTCATCATCTCCTGTGATAATCATATCGTCCACATACACCGCAAGCATGGTGATGTGGCATCTACTCCGACGGAAGAACACAGTATGATCAGCATTGATATGTTGATATCCCCATTCCTATCATCATCATCATGAATCTGTCAAACCACGTTTGAGGAGACTGCTTCCGTCCATAGAGGGACTTCTTCAGCCTGCAGACCTTGCCCATTGTCTTATCGGTGCAGAATCCTGGTGGTATCTCCATGTACACTTCCTCCACTAGATCCCCATGAAGAAACACATTCTTCACATCCAGTTGGTGTAGCTTCCATCCACTATTAGCTGCCAAAGAAATCAGGGTCCTGATAGTGCTCATCTTTGCCACTGGTGCAAATGTCTCATCATAGTCAATGTCGTACGTCTGACTGTATCATTTTGCCACCAGTCGAGCCTCGTAGCGTTCTACTTTTCCATCTGGGTTCTGCTTCACAGTAAAGACCCACTTGCATCCGACTGCTTCCCCTCTGACAGTTTTACCAGTTCCCAAGTGTGGTTCTTCTCAAGAGCGTCTAACTCCTCGTGCATCGCCGCTTTCCACTTTGGATCGTTCTTGGCAACCTGCCAATTTTTAGGTACAGTAATACTATCCAAAGATGCAATAAATGCTCCATGAGAAGAAGAGATGTTATTATATGAAACAAACTGAGCAAGGTCCCAACCATATCTGTCAGGAGGATTTTTCGCATTGCTGCGAGTGGTTCTCCGTACTGATAATGATGTGGGAGGAGTAGGAAGAATAATATCACCCGAAGGAGAATCTGGTAGTGGTAGTGTAGGTGTCTCAGAAGTTGAGACGGATGCAGGCAAGAAACTTGGCACTGGCACTATAGGTACTAGTCCTGCAGTTTGCTTCACTTTACTGCTGTAAGTAAGTAACTCCCCCTGAGCCAACTCACCTGATACTTCCCTTTCCTGCTGTAGGTAAGTAACTCTCTCTGAGTCGTGGGCTTCGCCTCCCCCTGTTCCTCTTCACTCTCCTGCTCCTCCTCAAACGTTCCTCCATGCCATACTCCTAAATCGGTCACCACACTCTCACCAATCTCCCTCTCTCGTCTCATACTCTCAGTATCAGGTGAGTTGCTCATGGATGAGGTTCCCTCCTGGCGATAGTATGGCTCAAACTTCCTAAAGTGAACATCCATCATGCTCGCAAACTTCTTCTCTACTGGGCTCCAGCACATGTACCCCTTCTCTACTGGGCTCCAGCACATGTACCCCTTCTGAGTCACCGAATAGCCCACGAATACACACTTGAATGCTCTGGGGTCAAGTTTTCCAATAGACGGTCTGTTGTCCTTCACAAAACATATGCAGCCAAACACCTTTAGTGGGAGTATCCCACTATTATTTTCTTACAATATCTCATGGAGACTTCCATCCCAGTACCTTCGAGTGCATCTTGTTGATCAATCGAATTGCTGTCAACACTGCATGTCCCCACAGACTCTGTGGGACATTCATGGTGATCATCATGATCCTTGCCACCTCCAGAATCGAGTGCATCTTATTGATCAATCGAGCTGTTGTCAACACTGCATGTCCCCACAGATTCTGTGGGACATTCATGGCGATCATCATGATCTTTGCCACCTCCAGAAGGTGTCTGTTCTTCCTTTCTGCCACTCCATTCTATGCTGGTGTATATGCACAGGTGGTCTGATGATGTATCTCTTGGACTGACAAGTATTTCTCAAGTGCTTTGTTGGTATACTCTGTTCCATTGTCAGAACTTAGTACCTTCACCACTGCTCCTAATAAGTTTGCCTAAATCACATACATCACATACTAGTTTCTCCTTATTTGCCTTCTCATAAAAAGATGGATACAACCTACTCAAAATACCAAAAGAGGAGTGTCCCAACTGCCTGTGATGGAGTATCAGTGTATCCTCGACACTCATCTTTGGTCCTCCCATTCCTGCCCTTTCTGCCACAGACACAAATGCTGAATCCAGCCCTTCCAGATCCAGATACCACAGTCCATCATGCCAAGTGCCAGTCCCAAGTTTTCGTCCCGTCTCCTTCTCCTGGAAGATAACCTTAGGAATATCAAAAAAGACAATGCATTTTAGTTGGAGGATTATAGAACTAATGGACAAAAGACTGATTGGAAAAGAAGGAGCATGTAAACATTGGATAATCTTACTGAACCTGTACAATCGACAGTACCCTTACCGACCACTAGCTGAAAAGTATCATCGGCTGTTTGAATGTTGTCTACAGATGCTAGTTGAGTGTAGGAAGAGAACTTACTAGCATTCTCTGTCACATGTCGAGACGCACCCGAATCGACAATCCAATCCGACGATCTAAGGGAAGACATAAGATGCAAGGACGAGTGAGTCATCAATACCTTCCGATGGATGGACACAAATGGCAGCGTTGCCTCTGGCGAAGACTGAGGTGGACACCTCCTCAGTCCCACTCCTCCTGTCTCCATCGCTTGACGCTCTCTGCTTTCTCCTGAGTACTTACAGCATGTCCAGTAGTGTCTGATCCTCCTTAGTATAGGCAACATTAGCTCCCTCCTCGCCTTCTGCTACTTAACCTCATCGACCACCCCGTCAACCCCCACGACCACGGCCAACGTCCTCCAAACTGTCCACGTCCGCCACCTGAATCTCCCTCATTGGGTTGTTTGGTGCAAGCATACCTCAGATGGTCCACATTTTCGCAGTTGTAACATTGTCGGGGGTCTCCCTTAGGTCCTGTACCGCCTGAATTGGCAACCGCCAGATGGTCCACCTTTTCGCAGTTGTAACACTGTCGGGGGTCTCCCTTAGGTCCTGTACCGCCTGAATTGGCAACCGCCAGTGCTGTCTTCACTTCAGGAGGACCACATGTCCATGCATGTAGCTTGATACGAGTCTCCTCCTGGATCATGGCCGAGATAGCCTCCTCAAGTGTAGGAATCTTCTGTTGGATTATGATCTGAGAAGTAATCATAATCCAAACACAGACGCTCCAACTCCGTGGCATACTCCTGTACCGTCTTCTCTCCGTGTACGGTGTCGTCGATCTCCCCCTTGATTTGGAAAACCCTCAAGTTATTCCCCTCACCATCGTAGGTTCTCCTCAACTTCTCCCACACATCTTTCACCATCTCAAGGCCATCCACTATGGCGGCGATCGACTGGACTAAAGAATTGAGGAGCCAAATGTATACCACCATATGAGTGGACTTTCACTCGTCGCGTTCTGCCGAGCCCCCTGAGTTGGTCACGACGAGTAAGGAGAACTCTCGCAGGGAAGAACCTGGAGGATTTCTTGTCAGGATTAGACAGAGTTGGATGACGGTCCATCAAGCTTCAGATCGATGGATAGAAGCTACAACTTCACCAATGTTCGTGTCGCGCTCTCACCAGCCGACAGTTTCATCAACTTCATCAACGTTGCGACCTCCGCAGAGTCCAACTTCTTGATGATCGATCTCCGCAGAGTCCAACTTCTTGATGATCTCCTCCATCGATCCTCCTCTTCTCCGAACATCTCACACCCGTCCCACGATTCACGTTCGGCCTCTTTGTCCTTTCCTAGACCCGATCATGTTTCTCCTCCATCAGATCTAGGCCTTCGATGTCAACGTCTGGAACGACCCGCGGGAGACGCCAGGAACCGCGACAGAAGCCTCCGCGGGAGTCGCAGCTTCGCGGTGGTGGTGGCGGCGAGCGACGGTGGTGGCGGGCGAGAGGTGCGACAGCGGTGGTGGCGGGTGGCGCAACAGAGGTGGCGGCGGCGCGGCAGCGGTGGTAGCAGGCGGTGTGGCAGCGGTGGCGATGGTGGCTGCTAGGGTTTGGGAGGTGGTGGCTAGGGTTTGGGTTCTGATACCATGTAGAATATTTTGGAGTAATTGTTATATTTTATTGATAATCTCTTGGCTACCAAGAATATTTTAATATACCAATAAATATACCAAGAATATTCTAATATACCAACACATAATAAACAAAGTCTAAACATGGAGCACAAGCACATAAACATATTTAACATTCTTGACTCTTTATAGGATATGACGCTAAACATGCTTAATATTATTGACTCTTTGAAGATTTCCTCCTCCGTCCACGGCTGCACACAAGTTATTTTTATTACTTCCGGAGACTGTTACAAGAGATGATGCTATATTTATAAGCAGGGATTAGGACGACCACCGACTTCAACATAACTACCTAACTACCCCTACTAAAGTTGGGTCGGCGAAACAAGAACACAAGAAAATCTCATCAAAACTCCACAATCTCTAACAAGATTTACACTTTTCATATTGTTGGTTAGTTTTCATAATAAACAAAATCTAAACATGAGCACAAGCACGACAACATATTTAACATTCTTGACTCTTTATAGGATATGACGCTAAATATGCTTAATATTATTGACTCTTTATAGGATATGACACTATTTAGTAAAAACATGTTTGTGTATGTATATTATTTTTACTTATAAGCTTCTCAATATCAAAAAAATGAGAGCAAGGCAGGTTTGGTTTATCCATATCTTTTTTCCTCTTCATGTTCACAAAGGGCTCAGGAAAACAGCTCTGCAGGTGGTGATTTGTAAACAAACAAAATCACCAACAGCCAATGAGGATACATTATTGAAGGAACCTGTCGCGGTGAAACCAGTTGGATTACATTATTGAAGGGCATCCACCTACTGGTGAACAAGTTGGATTAAAGCTTTCATGCTCCATAGCTGACTCCATTATGAAGGGATAAGGGCTTGGATGAAAATGATGAAGGTTTTTCAAGTTTTTGTACTCTGAAACAACGTATTTCTCTAGAATATTAAGTGTAGCTCTAAATTAATGCCTCAATTCTAATAACAAACCATAGAAATCATGTTTCAAATTAGACAAGACATACCGCATGACATGAGAGAAGGAGGGGACACGTGTGATGAAGGTTACAGTTTTCAAGTTTTTGTACTCTGAAACTTTGTATTTCTCTAGAATATTAAGTGTAGCTCTAAATTAATGCCTCAATTCTAATAACAAACCATAGAAATCATGTTTCAAATTAGACAAGACATACCACATGACATGAGAGAAGGAGGGGACACATGTGAAGTAAGCTCAATACAACCTTTACAAAATGAAAAATCATAAAAAGCACCAATTTTCCTTTTCAAGCTGCACTTCTTTGAAACAGCTGAACAAGCTTCACTTGAATATGATTATGAATATACTGATTATCACAATCTTATGTAGAAACAAAGATCTACCTTGAAGAAGAAAGAAATACCAACAATAAAATGCCATGTTCTTGCCAAAACGAAGTTGTATAGAAAAATACCATACTCAGTAAACAGCGCATGTCATAAGGAACTAGATGTATTTAAAACTGAAATAATACAGGATTTTGAGTTCCATTGAAAAATAACCTTGGAAAATCAATTTAACTGCTAATAGTACAATACTTTCCTCTTTCCCCACTCTCCTATAATTCTAGCATGCGCACACGGATGGCTAGTTTAAGAAATCAACTTGAACTTCATCATACATGATTAGCCTACATAACTGAATAAAGAGGAGTCTTAACTTCTTCTTTTTTTAACAAGATTGAAGAATTTTTAAAGTTCTTATTCTAAGTGGCCAAGTCTGAAAAACGTAACTCCTCTATAGTACAAAAATAAAATATCAGATTTAGGAAGAAACTACTAATTCTAACATGCACATGTTATTGGCTAATGTAACAAAATCACTTTGAACTTCATCATACATGATTCTCCTACATATTTGAATAATGGATGAGAAGTCTTTATAACTTTTGTTTTAACAAGACTCAAGAATTTTGAACATTCTTATTCCTATTTGAACGTCTGAAAAAGTAACTCCTCTATATTACAAAAATAAAATATCAGATTTAGGAAAAATAACTATTAATGCCAAGCATAACAAAGCACATTCTACGCTTGTGATAAAAAATGGAAGGTACTATTAATGCCAAGCATAACTAAGTTCATCAGGGGAAAAATGTATATAAGAAAATTATTGGAAAAATAGCATACCTTGCTCCACCCAAACACTAGACCATTAGTGGAAGAAACTCCAGGGTGAAATTCACCAGCATTATTTCTGCAAGGCTTGTTCCCTAATTTCCTTCCATTTTCTGCCGTTGAAGTGATAGGGGCATCAAAATCAGGTAGCTGTTCTTGCTTAACTGATGTAGAGGCTGTGAAACTGTCAGCTATGAGAGAGCTACAGTTGGATGTCCCAACCCCGGATGTTAATTCTCTCAGTTTCTGTTCCAAGAGAACACTCAAAGCATCACCAGGTATTTTTTTGTCTTGCACATCTAAATTGTTCTTCTGATTATGAGTATCATAGCAAATAATGTTTCTTTTATCCCATTTTTCAACCACCTTTCTGGAGGATGCTGATCTGGGTGTTGGTTTTATCAAGGGGGAGGTGAATGTGAAAGATACTACATCTGCACCATCACTTCTACTATCTTCAACCCAACTTAAATTTGAACGTTCATCTATTACAACATTAGGTTGTACATGCTTCTGGTATCTATCCCCAGTAACACTATCTGCAAACCCATCTTTCTCCGAGAGAAAACTTCTCTCTATCAATCTTTTTTTCTGAGGGAAGTCCTTATTAGTTGATGAAATCCTTTCCAGATTGGCAGATTCTGAATGTTCCTTCCTGTGAAGGACTCTGGAGTTCACAGAAAGCTTACTCACAGTTCTGTTCTTTGTGGAAGTGACATTGTCACCAGATAGAACTTTCCTTCCATTCTGATTCTGATTGGTTACTGATTGCTTCGGAGGTAGCCTGCTTCTGTTAGACAGGCAATTCTGCTTCTGATTATTTTGTCTCAGAACACCAGATGCATTTGTTGTCGCTGGCTTTCTCTGCTGTTTATTCTTTTGGTGATTTGGTTGGCTCTTGAAGGATTGGTTTAATCTACACTCCTCTTGATCTCTCTGGACTGGTGTATTCCTACTACTCGAGCTTAAGCCCTCCCTTCTCTGGACATTTACCTTAGCTTGGATTGCTAGAGAGATGGACTTACCCTTACTCTTTGCATCAGATGAAATAGGATTTTTGAAATCTGAAGACCGTCTATATGTGGAACTATCTTCTTGAGCATTCCAACACCTATTCACGGGTTGTCCTCTAAGATAACGAACGTCACTCAAGTCAGCAGGCATTCTGGTTGATTCTAGGATCCTAGTTGTTCTCTGAGACTGAGTGGCCATCATGCTCTCCTTTGAATCATGAACTTTAAAGGGAATTGAAGATGATCCGAATGAAGAAACTTTGGCCCTCATACTGGGTTGTAGTCTTGGATCAAGAATCTTTGCAGCTGCTTCCATTATATGAGCTGCATTTCTCCCAGAGATGAAACCAGAGTTCTTTATTGGTGACAACAACTTGTGGTGGGATAATGGGACAGATTTAGCCGATCTCGGGGGTATTGTTTCAGTTTGAAACCTCTCTATCGGGCTACTCGGTAATTTCTGAGACCTCAGATCCATCGGTTTCCTATTATAACTCCCCGTTCTGTGAGATATATTACTGAATTGATCATTTATGCAGAATTCCGGACTTCTTTTCTGGTTCTGCTTCTCACGGAGAAATCGTGAGTTGAAAAAAGGAGTGGAAATGGGTTCGGAAGCACCCGACGTGGGCATGGTGTCTAAACCCATAAGCCTAGCTACTACTCCTGAGGGCTTGATGGTGAATCCTTCATCAGTTACCGATGATGCACAACTATAGTCACTACTTCCCTTCACACTTGATACTACATCATCTTCATCATCCTGGAAAATAAAGTAAAATATATATGATATGGCAGGTTACTTGCAATGAGCCTCAAACCATTAAGCATGAAACACAAGGTAATTACCAAACGGAGGCGCGTTGATGGCAAGCTATTATCACTTCTCTTCTCTTGTTTTGAGCACTCTGCAAAATCAAACATAGTCCTAAGGGAAAACTCTAATTGTTTGATGAATGCATGAAAGAGAAAGATGGAGAGAATCAAATAGAAAGAAATTAGTTTTTTTTTATTCTTATTGTAATTTGTACCAATTAGATTGTGAACGACAGGGACATAATCAAAAAAATCTAGATTGATATTTCTCCTGGCATTGCACTGCTAAAGGTTATACCTGGTGAAACTGTCCCATTGGAGAACAATTTCTTACGCGACTTTCTGTTCCAATCAAACAGATGAAAGAAGCCACCGCTCTTGGTACCTCCCTTTTCAGCCCCCATTCCCATTCCTAGATGAACACAACCTCAGCACACAAATCCTAGCAAAGATCTTTTAACTTTCATCTGCTTTAACATGGAACAAATACCACATTAGTTAAAACAAAAAGAATTCAATCTTTTCTCAAACTATTACACAATTGAAACAGATAGAGGTAAAAACCAATTTCATTTCACAAAACAAGGCCTAATTTTATTGAACTGTTACGCAATTGAACCAAATCTAGTTAATTTAATAACAATGCTTGCACATGCTCATTGATTCAAGTCCCTAATTTGTTTGAAGTATACAATTGGAACAGATAGAAGTAGATAAATAAATTGGACAAAAATCTTACTTAGAAATTAAGAAATTTCAGTTCATAAACTATATAGGACTAGAAACCTCATTAAAACATAACTAACTTTTATTGAACTAAAGTGCAATTGAACCAAATCTAGTTGATATGATAACAATGAATGCACACAGACATCCAATAAAAAACACTAGTTTGTATTGAACTAATAACACATTTGAATTCAACTCACAAAAAACTTACTTAGAAATTAAGAAATATCAGTTCAAAACTCATATAGGACTATAGAAACCTCATTAAAACACCTTTTAATGAACTACAGTGCAATTGAACCAAATCTAGTTGATATGATAACAATGAATGCACACAGACATCGAATAAAAAGCCCTAGTTTGTATTGAACTATATGAATTCAACTCACAAAAGATCCCCATCTTTCTCAAACTATAACAGAATCGAAACAAATAGAGCTAAAAACTCTTATTTAAAAAGTAAGAAACTTTAGATCCACAAGTCGTTACGAATCATTTAGGACTAAAACACTTCAGTTCACCAAAAAAAAAAAGTCACTAATTTTATTTAAGTATTGTATAACACAATTTTCTGTTTTCAACCCACAAAAAGATCCCCATCTTTCTCAAACTATAACAGAATCAAAACAAATAGAGCTAAAAACTCTTATTTAAAAAGTAAGAAACTTTAGATCCACAAGTCGTTACGAATCATTTAGGACTAAAACACTTCAGTTCACCAAAAAAAAAAAAAAATCACTAATTTTATTTAAGTATTGTATAACACAATTTTCTGTTTTCAACCCACAAAAAGATCCCAATCTCCTATTTAGCAACTAGGAAATTTTAGTTCCACAACTAATTTGGAACTAAACCACTTGTTTTCACTTTAAAAAATGTAACTTTATTGAACTTATCTGCACCAAATAGTGCACTGTATAACAAAAGACATCAAATAGCAATTGAACCAAATATAGTTGATCTGATATAAATGAACGCATACAGACATTGAAAATAAACCCCTAGTTTTTATTGAAGTATTAACACATTTCAATCCAACCCACAAAAAGATCCCATCTTCCTCAACCCACAACACAACTGAATCAAGTAGAGCTCAAATATCCGATTTAGCAACTACGAAATTTTAGTTCCACAACTAATTTAGGAACTAAACCACTTGATTGCACTTAAAAGCGTAACTCTATTGATAAACGCAACTGAACTAAACCACAGACATTGAAACTAAATACCTAGTTTCCGTTGAACTATTAACACATTTCAATCCAATACAAAAAAGATCACATCTTTCTAAACTACAACACAACTGGAGCAACTAGAGCTCAAAACCCCTATTTAGTAACTAGGAATTATAGTCCCCCAACTCATTTAGGGACCAAACCACTTGATTTCACTTTAAAAAACATAACTTTATTGTTTATAACCCAATTGAATCTCAAATTTACTTAAGTGCAATGTACATCAAAAGACATCAAATTTCCCATTAAAAAACATATAATACCAAATCAAACCAATGCGAAACCCTAACTACAGAAGAAACGAACCTCCGCTGGAAGAAACCTAGAAAACAACAAGATCGCCTACTCCTCGTCGGTGGCATTATGGTTAGGTAGTGTGTTAGGGGATTTGGGAAGAGGAAACGAAAGAAAAATGGAAGAAGCGTTGATGGAGACCATTAATGGAGAGAGAGAGAGAGAGAGAGAGAGAGAAAGAGAGATTAAAATTATAATATTTATAGTAAATCATTTATGTAATAGAAAAGAATTTTATATTAAATAAATAACAGATGGGAAAACGATAAGCCAACGTCTCTTTTCCTTTCAAATTCCAAAACAAGCTGTGGGGTACCCCGATCCGCTGTTAGCTCTCCGCACTGTTCGATGACGTGGTTAAGAATTTCGTGTGGGCCCCGGCAAGATCGGTGGAGATATCGGTGGATTGCACTGTTTGCTGTGTGGAGCCCGCGCGGGATTTGGTTCAACTCGGGTACAGATTATTTCCGTTGGGAGTGGGGCACACAAAGGCCCGGGTTTTTGTTCGCTTGGCCCACTCGAGAGAGATCCCGTGGACTTGTCAAATTCTTATAAATATAGCGTTTTTTTTCCTTTCTTTTTTTTTAAGCATAGTTCGAATTCAGTATTTGTTTTGGCTTCTCTGCTGAATCAATGAGAAAATTTCTTCCACTTATACGCTTACATATGCTTACTAATTTAAATTATTCAGTAAAATTAATAAAAACAACTAAATAATTATGTAAGTTGTTTTTTAGTCTTTCTAAATAGTCTTGATTACAACAACCATCATTTTAGTCTTTCTAACAAAATTTTGTAAAAACACAAAAACACACACAATATATATATATATATATATATATATATATATATATATATAGAATAAGGGAGGTGAGATGGCACCTCACTCTAAAAACAAGGGTGGCGGTGACGTGGCACAACCTCAACCACACATTTCATAATTGTCAATTTGCACTTAACCCCCTCCCCTCGTTTGTGTGGTTGAGATTGTGCCACGTCACCGCCACCTTTGTTTTTAGGGTGAGGTGCCATCTCACCTCCCTTATTCTCTCTCTCTCTCTCTCTCTCTCTCTCTCTCTCTATATATATATATATATATATATCACCGTGCCACCCAGTCTAAGTTACATGTTTAAGCCCATGAGAGGCAGGACCGAATTATAACACCATGTCACCCAGTCTGAGTTAATTATACATGAATATAAATCCACCTATTTCGATTTAAAACATCGAATGGGTGAATTAAGAATTTAATTGTTAAGCCCATGAGAGGCAGGGTCGGATTCTAAGCACCGTGCCACCAAGTTACAGTCTGATCATTTAGAAAACTTTAGATATTATACGGTAAACTGTTGATTTCCAAATTGCATCATCATCATTTAGAAAATTTGTCTGTGTTTGTGATTGCGATTGATTGTTGATTTTTTTTGCTAGGGTGTACTGTTTGCTAGTCAGCTGGCCACGTAAGCTGTTCCGGTGCCGTGATTCATTCCCTTGTCCTTTTTGGTGTAGGGGTGGACTACTGTAATGATGACAGGTTACGAAATTCAGTTGACGATACATATATTGATACATATATTGATAGACGTTAGATATTATACGGTAAACTGTTGTTCGTTGATGCATTATACTTAGTAATTATGATTATGACTGTGATTGTGATTATAATTGTAATAATTATGAGTATGACTTATTATGACGTAAGTATAAGACAAACACTGAAAAAAATCACTAGAATAAAATATAGTCATGATCGTATTTCAAGTTAACACAATAATCCTTATGAATTATTCAGTTCCTTTATTTTGGAATTATGAGAATCCTATTTCTTCTCAGATTCTCGATTTATTTTATTTTACTTCCGTCTTTGACTGAGGACTTGCATGTCGTTTGACGACCTAGTATTGTTCACTAGTTGTAGTAGCAATACCAAAGGAAGCTGCTATCAAATATTGAAGAACAGTTGGAGAGCAAAAACGTGATGCTACTATTTCAGGCGATCTACTAAAACCAGATTTGTTCTCATTATTTATTGTATTGTTCTATATATATATATATATATATATATATATATATATATATATATATATATGTAAGTTGTTTTTTTGTCTTCCTAAATAGTCTTGATTACAACAACCATCTTTTTAGTCTTTCTAACAAAAATTTGTAAAAAAACACAAAAACACACACACAATATATATATATATATATATATATATATACACACTAACCTTTCCTATATTTTCGATTTATTAAACAAAATTTTTTTACTTTGAAAATAATTATTTACATAAACATAAAACTTATAGGATATCCGTATAGCAAATATAAAACATAGGAGAAGTTAGTGTAATTATTTTCAAAATAAGAAATATTTGTTTAATAAACTAAAAACATAGGTAAAGTTAGTGTAAATAACCTTATTTGTCTATATAACCCTATTAGTTTTTATTGCTACCTTATTTAGGCATATATAATTGCATAAATATTTGCAAGATCGAATTCATTTTTCAAAACTCACTTTTGTTTTAAGAAGTATAATTAAATATAATTCTAATTTAGAAACATCAGAGCCCCTATAGCTCAGTGGTAGAGCGTCAGTCTTGTAAACTGAAGGTCTGTAGTTCGATCCTGCATGGGGGCATCCCTTTTAATTTTAAAAGTTTTGATACTTTTTTTAGCCATAATTTTATTCAACTTTATTAAGCCAGATAAAAGATCTTGATATATAACAACAACTTTATCTTTTGTATTTTTTAAATTTTTGATACTTTATTTAGCCATAATTTTATTCTACTTTATTTAGCTAGATAAAAGCTCTTGAAATATAACAACAACTTATTTTTATTTTCTTTTGATTTTTGCTACTTTATCAAACCAGATAAAAGCCTTTATTTAGCCCAGAAAATTTACTGTACAATTTTTTTAAAAAAAAATAAATTAACTAAAACGAAACTATTTTGAAAATATTTAAAGTAACGAAAACTTTCGCATTCTGGGTTGGCAAAAAAAATAATAATATTTTTTTTATATATATTTGTCAAATTTTTGCCATCCCGGATGGCAAAAATATAAAAAAAAATATATTTTTATATTTTGTCAAATTTTTGCCATCATAGATGGCAAAAATATTAAAGAAAAAAAATATATTTTTATATTTGTAAAATTTTAACCACCAAGATGGCTAAAATCTAACAAATGGATTTTTTTTGATTTTTTTTTTGTTTGTTTTTTAGGTTTTTTGGTTGATTTATTTTATTTGTTGGTTATTTGTTAAATTGTGATATCTATTTTAATTATAATTTTCTCATAAATATATGTTTTAAATTTTGAATATGTGTTATTTTTTAAATGTTGTCTGTTATATCGTAATTATCTATTTGTTATTTTTCTAATTTGATACCATAACTATAACATAAAATTATGATATCAAATATTTTTTAATTATGGTATAGAATTTTTTGAAAAAAAGACACTGATAGATTTTCTAAAGACAATTTAAAATTAACTAAAATATTTTTTCAAATATTAGATACCACATCTAGTTTCATTGAAAATATAATTTTCTAAGACAAATTTAAAATTTATTATGGATAATAATATTTTCAAAATTTAAATTATATTTAAACTAACTACATGATATCTAACTAAACACATATTCAAAATTTAAAACATATATTTATGAGAAATTATTATTAAAATAATATCAAATAGATATCATAAAAAAATAAAAAATAAATTATTGTCCCATTTTTAATCATCATCACACTGATATATTATATGATAACGTTTGAGGGTCTGGAGACACCAATTTTTACTCTTTAACATTGAAATACCGAAAGAAAAATTCGAAAGCAAAATTTGGAGGTCGAAACATCGTTTTTTGACGATTCTAATTTTTTTTAAAATCCATCAAACGGTGAAACGGTTTATTCCATAGTACTTTTCATTATGGTCATTTTGGCACAAGCTGGACTTCTTTTCGTTCTCTCAGTCAAAAGTTATAATACTTTTAAAATTTAAATTTTATACTTTTGTCTGTAACATGTGCATCTTGTTTAAGATGAAAATTCTTTCTACACGAATTGTGTTACTCTCGTCGAAAAGATACAAATAGACCTATTATTTGACGAAAAACGATTTTCGAACAAATAGTTATGGCCGTTCGAAGTCTGCTCGGCGGCAGACGTAATTTTTTTACGGTAAAAAACTTTAAAATTTTTGGATGTGATGAAAGCATTTTTTTTTTTGATGTTAAAATTCATTTTTTTTCTAATTTATTAAAAAAAATTATTGTTACAACAATTTTTTTTTAAAAGAACTAAACCTAAATAAAACTAAACCAAATCACTCTTTTTTCCAAAAAAAAAAAATTAATTAAAAAAATATCAACACTCAAACATTAAAACCGAACCAAACCAACTCTCACCCATCCACTCGCGGGCAAAAATTTGACATTCTCTATTTTCTCCATCTCCGATGGCAATTTCTATCGTCGGTTCAAATTTTTCAAAAATAGTATTGTTATAGTTAATTTATTTAAAAATATTTTCTGTATTTAGCCAGATAAAAGCTCTTGATATATAACAACGCTGCGACTAAAAAGAGGATATCAAACTAGCTCGTGATATATAGCAACAATGCCGCTGCTAAAAGGAGAATCAAACTACACGAAGAAAACAGAGTAGAAGTGAATAGTAAATATTTGCAAGATCATATATATGAAATCATCCACAGCCTCTTTCAAGCATCTCATTATACTGCAAGAAGGAGATTAATTTTGGCGTTGCATCTCCATTTGGCGTTGGATAAAATTTGGTTATGATGCTCTCGTTCGTATATGCTCATGCCTGCAAACCAATTCTACGTCACCAGCATCATCACTAAATACTTCCTTTTCTTCTTCTTCTTCTAGTTGTACTACATTATTGCCGACGACATCCTTACAAATGCAATCCTCCTCCTTGTTCCACTTGAAAGCAGCCGCATCGATGCGAGCCGGTGCATCTTGAATTTGAACGCGGGAGTCTCGTCGAGCGAGAGCTGGCGTTCCCCGTAGCGCGACCTGGCTAAACGTTTGGAGCCACCACTTGTGGGGGTTCGTGCGCTTGAGCGCACCGCCTGGTCCTTAGCCCACACCAGTGTCAATCTCAGCGCGCTCCACTCCAGGCGGTTCTGGCGAATGCGGACTTCTTCGGCCCAATTCTTCTCCTTCTTCGGTTGGAAGAGATTATATATACCAGTAAATACATTATTGTAAAATAGTTTAAATAAAATTTTAAAATAAGTTTTTTTTCTTCATATTATTGTAAAATAGTTTAAATATATTTCAATTAAAATTTGTTAGGAAAAAGCTAAGTAGCCCGCAGGCGGACTATGAACGACGATCTGCTTCTTCTTTTTCCAAGAAATGAGAGAATCACCGAAAAATATGAAGAAGCCAGTGGTAGAACAACGATCTGTGACATCTCCCGTCCAGTCGGAATCAGAATAAGCACGAAGAGTAAGCATGGAAGTAGAGGATAAGTGTAGTCCTTGATACAAAATGTCCTTCAAGTAGCGCAAGATGCGAAGAACGTCTGCATAATGAACATAGCGATGTGAAGACATGAATTGACTTACTATATGAACTGCATGACTAATATCAGGTCCAGTAATAGTAAGATAATTAAGACCGCTTACAACCTGGCGGTACATCGTAGGATCATAGAGTAATGTGCCGTCAGATGCATGAAACTTGACATTCAATTCAAGAGGGGTATCTGCAGTCTTAGTATCAGTTAACCAACTCGAACAAGAATTTTAGATGCATACTTAACTTGAGAAAGAAAATAACCATCAGACGTGTGATCAACCTCTATCCCAAGAAAGTAACGAAGAGTAACTAGATCTTCCATCTCAAAACATGTGCTTAAGTGTAACTTTAAAACATTAATACCTTGTAAATCATTATCTGTAATGACCATAACATCTACGTATATGACAAGAATAACAATACCTTTGTTAGATGAGCGAAAGAACATAGCAGAATCATGTGTACTCTTAGTGAAACCATAACTAATCATTGCAGTGCAAAACTTCTCAAACCAAGCTCGAGGAGATTGCTTGAGACCGTATAGAGCTCGACGAAGTTTGCAAACTTGACGAGGAGAGTGTGGGAGACCGAAGGGTGGTTTCATATAAACTCTCTTGTAGGTCTCCATGAAGAAAGATATTTTTTACATCCATTTGATGTACTTTTCATTGACGAATAGAAGCAACTGCATGCAATCAAAGTTCGTATAGTAGTCATATGAGCAACTGGGACAAAAATTTATTCATAGTCAATTATGTATTCTTGGGTAAAATCTTTTGCAAGTAAACAAATATTGTATCGATCAACAGAACCATCAGACTTTGTTTTTATTTTGTAAATTCATTTACACCGTACAATAGATTTACCAGGAGGAAGATCCACAAGATCCCATGTATGAGTATCTTGTAGAGTAGTTAGTTCTTCTTTCATGGCTTGTTGCCAAAGAGGGTCAGAAGAGGCTTCATGGTAGGTTGTCGATCTTGAAGGAATAAAAGAGCAGATATATAACAATGGTAATATTGGAGATGAGTGTTGGTGTTTTTGCCTTTGGACTAAGAAAAATAGTCCCACATTGGCTACACCACCAAGTGGGTATCTCAATATAATAATTTTCTTGTGTTGAGGTGTGCACATGGGGTGTGGTGAGGCACATAGGTTCCAAATTTAATGATGCAATACTGAAAGTATTCAATGCGTCCGGAAAGCCTTAGGGGAAAATGAAGAAGAGATATTTGAATGACGACGAGCTAAGAGCTGCTCAGTTGTATATATTAGTATTTAAAATTTTAAAATAATTAGTGACACTTGTGGTCTCAAAAGTGTAATCAAAAGTATACCAAAAGTGTCACTAATTATTTTTGGCGACATTTTTGAGACACAAACACTAATTATTATTTTTTGGAGATCCAAACACTAATTTTACAATTTATGTGAGACATAAAGTCTAAATATATATCCGGATTGGCTAGGTGGACTGGAGCCCACCCTAGCCCACCAGTAGACCGGTCCCTGAGAAAAGATATTGACTATATATAAAAACTATAGGCAGAGACAAGAAAGTAAAAGCATATTGTTCTCTCTTCTTCTTCTTCCTGGTTTTTTTGCTGAATGGCGGAGAAGAGAGACTTTCGGACAGAGATCAGATGTCGGGTAGAAAATCAAACCTCGAGGTGATGGTTCTGGAAGTCGGAATCGAAGATCTGACGGCAGCGGATTGGAATCGACGGCTTGTGGATCGGAGAATGAAGGAAAGGTGATGGTTCTGGGGGTCGGAGGAGGAGAGGAACTAAGATCCTTGCAGTGAGTCAAAGCTCTGATACCATGTTAACAAAGGAGATTCGAATAATTTCTTGTATCTTATTCAATAAAGGTAAATCTCAATTTATAGAGTTTACAAAGAACGTTAATAGGGAATGAGTACAATTGTAATAATCCAAAGAAGAAAAAGAACTAAAAAAAAATATAATGAGCAATTAAATTGTGTTTTTGTAGCTGACGTCCTTGGTAGCCGGCTCTTGTTAATATATATATATATATATATATATATATATATATATATATATATATATATATATATATATATATATATATATATAACCAAAGTTTGTGTTTATATATTTTGAATTATTATCTTTTTATTGGTGAGAGTACGATTATCTTCTTTTTTAAAGAAAGATATGATACACTACTAGAATAAGCGGTATTAGCGACGTATTTTAGCGACGTCTAGTTAAAACGTCGCTAAATTAGCGACTCTGTAAAAAGCGTCGCTAGGCGTCGCTAAATGGCGACATTTAGCGACGTTTAGCGACTTTTATTAAGATTTTAAAAGAATAGTCGCTATAAGTTCAATTAAGGTCGCTAAACGTCGCTAATATATCTGATTTAGCGACGTTTATCGTCGTAATTAGCGACGTATATATCAAAAAAATTTAGCAATGTATTTAGCGACTTCATTTGCGTCGCTAATTTTAATTTTAGCGACGTTTTTATGTGACGTCGCTAAACGTCGCTAATTTTTGTTTAATTAGGGCTCGGTTTTCTTTTCTCCGTCTGTCGAAAATTTCGTCGAAAATTTCGAAACGTTTCAATTTCCTCCGCCCCCCCTCTCCGGCGACCGGGTTTCCACGACTGCGTCTACTCCGGCTTCCCCCTCCTCCTCCTCGAGCTCTAGGTAATCTCTTTCTCTCTCTCTCTCTCTCTCTCTCTCCCTCTCTCTCTCTCTCTCATGTGACACTGACACAAGACACACTTGACAGACACGACACACGCACACAGACACGACACACGCACACAGACACACACGACACACACACACAGACGCAGACACACATACACGACACACATACACGACACACACACAGACACACACACAAACACGACACACACACGACACACACACACAGACGCAGGGGTTAGGTTTAGGGTTAGGGTTAGGGTTAGGGTTAGGGTTAGGTTTTTTGACCTGGGGTTAGGATTAGGGTTAGGGTTTGCTTTGCTTGTATTCAATTGTGGTTTTCAGAATCGATCTGTTTTAGCAGTTTTGAATCATTCAGTTTGGACTGATTCAGTATCGGGTTTGGCCGATGCTTGAAACCTTACTTTTAATTTGTTGTCGTCACTAATCCATCTTGTTATTCCGCATTTCAGATAAGTTCATATTTTGGACATGTTTCTTATGTGTCCACTGTCTGTACCTTACAGTGTTGTTAGTCTTATTGTTTATGACTTTTTTTACACATGGTTCTTAGTGGCACGTTATGTAAGTATGCCAAACTATGTATCTAGGTCGGAACTATCCCAGCCATTATTTTTGGGAAATATTTCTGTGTACTCTATAATGTAATCTATATTTGCTGATGTATTGGAAAATATTTCTGTATAATCTATATTGTACTCTATTTGCTGATGTAATGGTGTAATCAGTTTGATATGTTGCACTATATATTTGTGGAAACCAAAACAGTGGTAAAATGTGTAAAAACTGTGTAAACTTTATTAAGAAGTGGCACTATAAAATATTTCTTTTTTTCTGAATGCTTTGCGAATTGTTCCCGAGTTTGTTGTATGAAGATTTTTATTTGTTGTTGTTAAGAAGTAGCGGTGCAACCATATATATATATATATATATATATATATATATATATATATATATATATATATTAATCGTTATTTTGAATAATTCAAATCAATGGTTAAGATTGGATGACTTAAACAAGATCCAACGGTTGTAAATATGGAGATACAAAAAATCGGGGATGATGATCCCTCATCTATAAACGAGGAATGATCCACATCCCCTCCTATTATGTATTCTCAAACATTCTCATGTTTACAATCGTTGGATATTGTTTAAGTCATCTAATTTTAACCGTTGCTTTCAACCATTCAAATTAATGGTTAATATTAGATGACTTAAACAAGATCCAATAGTTATAAGCATAAGAATGTTTGGGGATACAAAAAATCTAAAATGCGGGTGTGTGTATATATATATATATATATATATATATATATATATATATATATATATATATATATATATATATATATATATATAATGTTAGGTTTATTGTTCTCCTACATTGGTATAATAGACAAGACGACGTGTATCAGCACCGGTTATTGTTCTCTTTTGACTGTTTGATCGTGTTTGTAGATGCAAAAAATAAATTTCTTACTCAGGTTATGCATATCCAAATGAGTTTCTGGTCCATCCGTTATTGATGATCACATATAAATTTAGAATATTTACTGCATTCCTTTTCATTGCAGTGATCCGATGAAATTTTATATGATTTTTATCTATTTGGCATTATCCGGATTCAATGGTGATATTTATTTTTGTGTTTGGGCCCAGTTGTGAGTAGTAAGCATTTGAACCTATTTCATGTCTATGTCATCCGGGTAAATGCTTTACACTGGTTGCTACCATTACTTTTTAATTTCTATAGTAATGTTCTATTTACTTTTTATATGATCTTGACACTATGAGTTGCACATGAGTGATTGACACTGAGTTGCACGAGTGAGATTGTATTTCATGGATTCGGATTTATTTGTTTCATTGTGATTATTTTGGTTTCCACAAATTGTAGATGGTGTAGGGGATAGTGGGCCCAAATGACATGCAACGTAGCGTAAAGTATCGTACGTATCGTCGGGCATCTCAAAAAAAAAAAAGATGGTAACAAAATGGGGAACTTTTATAGGTGTATTTTTATTGATGTTTGTTAGCTGAATGTGAACAGTCTGATATCAGTCTTGTGGTTTGTATCCAACAAAAGTTGCAAACTGAGAACTGTTCGTTCTGTGTAAAATGTGTGGTGTGTTAGGTGGAGTTATTGTTAACATGCATCATATGTAACAGGGACACATATCTATGAATAATTAAGAATAGTCAATTTGATCTTGACACTTTTTTTTTGTAAGCTTTAGAATGATTATTAAAATTTGATTTCATATTATTGGTTTGGCTATAATCTACTTGAGAAGTATCAGTAGCTTTGAGTGAGTGCAAGTGTCCATGTGTTTTAGGGTAGATGTAAGCTTTAGAATGATCTATACTGCTACATAATCATCTAATTCTTCCGTTCCGGTCCAATAGCTAATTCTTTGCTAATTCTTTGTTTTCATCTATCTTACCAGATGGCACCCAAGAGAGCGACACCTCCTACTGTTAAGGAGAAAGTTATGCCTCCTACTGTTAAGGAGGAAGTGATGCCGACTACTGTTAAGGAGGAAGAGATACCACCTGCGGGGAGTTCCAGTCACCCAGCACCTATCGCGGCTGTATCTCAGACGGGGAGTTCCAGTCACCCAGCACCCATAGCGGAGCTTGATAACATAAACGCTGCTTATGCGCAGTATTTGAGGGACTGGTATCTGCCCCATTTTGAAAATCTTCGAGATTGATACTATAATGTTTCATATACTTATATATTATGCATTTTGTGTTACTGTGATACTCTGATACTTATATATTATGTGATGCTGTTTATGTCCATTTTGTGTGAGTGTGATGCTGTTTATGCCCATTTTGTGTTACTGTGATGCTGTTTATGCCCATTTTGTGTGACTGTGATACTTTTATTGTCTGTCTATAATATTTGTGTGTATTAATTGTATGACTGTGATACTTTTATTCATATTCAATATTGTTAATCCGGTGTTGAGCGTTCCACCGAAGGGGTCGACGAACCCATAGAATTCAACGGAGGGTTGCTCCGGGTATATTTTTAATTAGAAATTTATAAATTGCAGGAATAATAGTTTGGAACAATTCAGATTTTTTTTATAATTTTTTTGTAACTTTAGCGACGTATTTAGCGACGTTTAGCGACGTCTAGCGACGTTACTATAAGTCGCTAAAAAATTCGCTAATTAGCGACGTGTAATTAGCCGTCGCTAAAGACGTCGCTAAACGTCGCTAAATATGTCGCTGTACGTCGCAAATTGCTGACATGGCAGTACTGCCAGGTCATTAAAGACGTCGCTGTTACGTCGCTATATAAGTCGCTAATTAGCGACGTTTAGCGACTTTAATAAACGTCGCTATTTAGTGACGCGGAGTCGCTAAACGTCGCTACATTTAGCGACACAATAAAGTCGCTAAAATACGTCGGCATAGCGACGTTTAGCGACGTTTTTCCTTTTGGCGACTTGATTTTTTTCGACTGCGTTAAAACGTCGCTAATTACGTCGCTAAAAGTTTTTAGCGACGTTTTTTTGTTATTTACCGACGTTTTTGGGCGTCGCTAATTTGACTTATTCTGGTAGTGATAGTGTACTAATTTTATAAGTTAATTTCTGTCCCACTTGGATGTGCAAATTCTTGGTTTAGGTTAGGGTTATAATATGGGCTATGCTATGACTACAACCAAATGCCTACAACCCTCTTACAACCGTCACATGACGGCCACGTGACGTCCACGTGACGGTCGTCAATTGGAGAAGGGGGGAGAGGAGTAATCCGGTGGCTGTTCGAATGGTCGTCACGTGACATAAATATCACGTAGCAGTTATTCATTGGAGAGAGAGATGGGGGATCGAATGTGACCAATATAGCAGGAAGAAGATAGAACTTTAAGAAGTTGTAAGCATTTGGTAGTAAACTTAGCATTATTATTATATAATAGTTGCAGCCTATTTGTTTACTCTAGCTAAAAGAGGTTTTGGATTCTCTCCCTTGCCAATTTAAGTGTATATTTTTTTTTTTTATAATTTTGCCACGCCCATTACAGCATCACCACGAACATACATGCATTCTAGTTCTTCATAACCTCAATATGCATGTGATGATGAGATCAAAAAGGAGAAAGTTGTTGCTTGTTTTTATCGCAGAAGCTTCAAACCTAGCTGTACTGCGCTCCAAACTACAGACTGCAGCTATTGAAAAATAATTTATAAGATATTTAGATAAAAAATAATTTTTATCTAAATTTAGGGCATACAAATCCATTGATAAAAAATAAAAATTTAGAAAATGTTTGGATTAGTATAATTGATAAGATATTTAGATAAAAAAAATATTTTTTATCTGTTGAAAATAAAATATATATATATTTTTGAGTTCCATGTTAGTTCTTTTATCTCCTAAAAGTGACTTTCACTATATAATATTTTCTATATTGAAAGTCAGCAAAACCTAGGACGTGGGATGCCCTTAAAGTTCCCAAGAGAAGCAGTCGACATGAACTGATCAAACACTTAAATAGCTCCTCATCATGTCGGCAATTCTGTTTGTGTATATGTTGGATCTATTTACGTGTTATTTTTCTGTTTCCAATATATATATTATTCTAAGTTTATCTACTACTCAGTATTGTTTATGATTACTGTATCTGTAGATGAGATTAGCTTACCTATCTGTCTGATAATTAGCAGTAGTGATCCAGAGTTCACCTTATTACAGTAGAGTAGGCTCTGTCGGTTCAATAGGGTTGGATTCTTTCATAGTCGTATTAGTTTGTCCAAGGACGGAACCATCATAAGGCTAAGGTGAACTCCAGCTCACAAAAAAAAATATTTTTTTTATATATATATTTTTTCTTGGTACGAGTCAATTCATATTCCAGTCCACGCCAGCCTAACCCACATCATCCCAGTTTGAATGTTCGAATTTCTGGTTTCGTCCTTGAGCTTGTCATTACCACGTGAGGGAAAGTGATAGCCTCTGACTCTATATCCGACCACATTTGAATTTTTCTTAACACTGTTTTCTTGGAGAAATTATTATATGGATCGGATATAGTGCACCATTTTTCTTTCCAATCGTTATAGATGGTATAAATATATGCGGACACACATCTCCATAATAATTCAATGATTCGTATATGAAAGATGCACAACGTCCCACATATCTAATAATTTCTGAGGACATGCACTTTTGACATAGAGGTAGAAGCCAATATTTACACTTACGTCACATAAGAAAGGATGGTGGAATTAGAGATCATGCATAGACTTGTTCAACAAATGTCCCTGTAATAACTCAAAAACAATCTCTCTCTCTCTCCTTGCCCTCCTTTCCCGCCACTATTCTCTCCACAATCACAAAACCTTCCCTCCACAAACCGCAAGTTTCTTTTGGCAGTTAGAACCCCCTATGTACATTCACCAACCATCCTTAATATATACTCTCTCCACTACCTCTCTTTATATATAGCCACCCTTAATATATACTCTCTCTGGGAGAGAACCAAACTCCTAGAGAGAGAGAGAGAGAGAGGGACTACTCTGCTCCCCCAATGGCCTCCATCTCCATTGAGAAAGAAGAGCAGCAGCCCTCCATTGGGAAAGAAGAAGAGAAGCAAGCATCCTTTGAGAAAGAAGAGCAGCAGCCGCAGCCGCAGCAACCCTTCATTGAGAAAGAAGAGCATCAGCCCTCCATTGAGAAAGAAAAAGAAGAAGAAGAAGAAGAGAAGCAAACATCCATTGAGAAAGAAGAGCACCAGCCCTCCAGTGAAGAAGAAGGAGAAGAAGAAGAAGAAGAAGAAGAAGAGAAGCAAGCATCCATTGAGAAAGAAGAGCACCAGCCACAGCAACCCTCCAATATTGAGAAAGAAGAGCAGAAGCCCTCCACTGAGAAAGAAGAGCAGCAGCAGACATGGGAGGTCAAATCCCCAACCGCCCAAGCTATCCCCTCTTCCACCACCCATCCGAAGCCGCCGACCGAGAAGCGCAGCTTCTTCAGCCACATCTACGCCGCCCTCTTCGAGTCCGACAACAACAACAACAACAATTCAGCTGCCAAGAAGAATGACAGAGGGTTCTGGATGAACCTCATCTGCGGCATCCGCCCGCTCCACCACCCGCAGCTCGACAACAACGACGAGGAGGAGGAGCCCGTGACCCCCCGCCCGATACCTCTCCTCCCCCCTCAGCAGCAGAGAGTCGATTCCTTCCACGACGTGCCCCTGCCGCCACCCTCGCCCGGGGATTGGTCGTCGGTCGACGAGGGCATGGGCAGCCGCTACGCGTCGGCAGAGGACCTGCTGCAGGTGCTCGATGCTGAGGAACAGGATCAGGACAAGGGCGTCAGGGGCTCGATCGACGTCAAGGCCGACGAGTTCATTGCCAGGTTCTACGAGCAGATGCGGCTGCAGCGCGTGGACTCGACCACGGACAGACCTTAACCACAGTAGACATGGAAGAGGGAGGGAGGGAGCGGTGGAAGAACATAATTTTCTTTCTTTTCAAATTTTGATTTTTTTGTTTTTTGTTTTTTTGTTTTTTTTTACGTGGAGGTATATGTAAGTAGCTATGCATGCATGGATCAATTGCATCATTGCTCACTCCCCACACTTCCTCTCTTCCTTTCTTCTCCCTCCACATCCCACCATCTCTCTTCCATTGTATGACTTCATTTGAATATTTGGACAAATATAAAATATCATGCAAGAGAAATAAAGCGAGAATTGGGCTGAATCAATACACTTTACCTACAAATGTTGCAGATTTCTTCATGTTAGGGATGCTGAGTTTACTCACGCTCCACAACCACAAGAAGTTCTTGAACTAAAATAAGGGGTTAGCTAAGTCGTCAAAAAATTGTTATTTCCGAGACTAAATCAACGATGGAAAACTGCGTGGTCGAGATCAGAGGTTCACACAAAAGTGCCCACTCTGACTATCCTCGATGTCCACGAATAACAATATATAAGGATCCTGTTACAACCTGCTGTAACAACAATAACCAGAAAATGAACCTCTCGTTCTTCCTTGCAATCGCAATTGCAGACAAACATAACAGAGTTACAACCCACTGAAGAGAGGAGGAAGAAGAAAAAGAAGAGACTTTGCTTGCTGGGGTGATAAAGGTCACCGTTGCTCAAAGCAAGATTCACCCCCACGATCTGCTTTCAGGAACCAGTAAGTTCACATAGAACTTTTGAAACGCTCGCTGTCACATCTGTCTGGACTCACAAGAACTCTCTGGACTCCAATGACAGCGGCAGCAGTAAGTTCACATAGAACTTCAGAAACCAGTAAGTTCACATCTGTCTACTCTTTTTCGAAGTAAGTCCTCAAAGAGGCACCAAGAGAGTATTTATAGAGAGAGGGTGAAAACCCTAGCTGCCCAATAGTTACGAAAAAATAGGAACAAATTAATTACGAATCCCTAAAAGATAGGCACGAATTAATTTTAAATTCCGCAAAAAAAAAAGGATCTAAATAACAGACCATATATTTCCATAACCGTTTAAATATATCCGTAGCAGCAACAACAGCTGTCACGTCCCAGTCCCAAAATGACGAGGGACTGAGCACGTGGGCAATGGCCAGCAGCACGCACCGATGGACAACCCAATTTAATGGATCCATCAGGACATGCTTAAGCTGTAGTCTAACAGTAAAATGTTACAAGACTCAGGTTATTCTAATCTCATCCACAACAGATAATCACAGATAAAGACAGAGTAATGCAAATAGAATAAATAAGCTGATCTCAATAAATATCTCGGAAAATAATCCGAGAATATGTCTGGTACAACAGATACAAATAGACAGGAAATAAACAACTGGAAATAGAAATAACTGACTACATACGGCCAATGCTCAGGAGAAGTCCTCTGGTGCGAGCTCGTCTTCAGGTCCTGGTACATCTCCTGGAAGTGCTCTGGTACGGGGTATCTCTGGATGGATCTCCTCAGCTATATCTGGGGACATAGTCCATTCCAGGTCCTCAGGGGACATAACAAGGTACAGATAATACAAGCCAAAATATAAGCAGTGCAGGAAATAAATAAAACAGCAGGGAAAACTATGTAACCAGCTAAGTGATAAATGCAAGTTGAGAGCATCACTAGAACTCAGGCTGAAGCTGCTACAAGCTCTGTGTCGGGGAGCCGGTAGCAGTGATATCATGTAGTTGTCTAGCTCAATGGGAGACTACGATGCCGGCATAATATAAAATCAACCTGTAGCCTGTGTAACTCTCCCCACCCAATGTAATCACGCATATCATGACCATAACGTCTCATGTCCATGTCAAGTGGGATCATAGCTAATGCAACAAGTCATAAAGTATCTAGGAACATTTGTCAATATCAAGTCCTGTATCCTATACAGAATTACCATGAATGTCTCAGGAAGACTCTGTCTCATGAATAGTATCAAGTATCCTGGGTTCTGGAGTACTTGATAAGACAAGTACGAGCATTATCGGGTCTCGATAACCATCTCTATGTGACGTTACACAACTTCGCGTACGGAGTTGGCACCCGATCAGTAATCAGACGCTAAGTAAAGCCACTCGGTCCTGGGTTGAACAGTTAGACAGATTTATATGCATTTAAATTCAGGCAAGTTCTATAATAAGGATTACTGAAATTTGGCAAGCTTTACTTGCCCACTGATGTATAAACAAGTCAAGGAAAATAGTAGCAAGCTGCAGAGTTTGGCAAGGTACACTTGCCTTTGGTTCCGGCTATGTTTGCGGTTCTGACTTCAGCTGGATTTGCAGGCGGTACTTCAGTTGCTGAAACAAACATCACCATCAGATCCAGAAAATATCAATCGGCTAGAAACGCCTGTCCTTGGGTCCAATTTGGAGACAAGGACAAAAACGACAATTTCGGGCCAGAACGGGGTCCACCGGTGGGCCCCGCTTTGCACCGAAAAATGTGTCAGGGTCAAAGACCTCTAAATTCACCAAACTTAGTGTCAACAGGTCAGGAACGATGATATGAACCCAACAGAACTTCCAGAATTGGATTTCGATGAGCCGTTCACAAAATCGCCCGTCGAGCGGGGCCTGTGGGGCCCACGACACGCGATTTCGTCAACGTTCTCAGAATCGAACCAAACTTGACCCACAAGACCAGCGTATCGCTACGAGTCTGATGGCACAAGTTTTGTCTCGATCCGACGTGTGTACACAAAGTTAGGGCACGTTTCAGAAAGTACGGATACGGGACGATGTCCGCGGATACGCGTTGATTTCGGTGTGCACGCACACCCGAATCAGCTTCTGCGAAATTTCACACGTCCGTATCGATGACGCGCACGTATCTGTGAAGACCGCGCGCGACCAAGTCGTCCCGTTTGGCGGGGCGTACTCGGTTCCGGGGTGAAACAGGGTCTGGTTTTTCCTGTTTTTGGATCGCGGTGTGCGATCACCACAGGACGCGATGCCCCGAACGGTTTATCCGGACACCGAGAGGGTCATACAGGCTTCGCAACGCAATTTGCGGAATCGAAATCCGAGCTACGAGCAAAAAATTACACACACCTGAAGGGGACCCGAAAACCAGGGTCGAATCGTGTCCGACACGTGTCCGACTCGTGTCGGACACAGGAAAAGAATCTAGGGTTAGGGTTTGGGGACTCCGGCGAGGGGACGGCGGCTCTGCGGCCGGGCGGAGACAGAGGGGACCGGGGCACGCGGCGAGGCGGTGGCCGGGGCTCGCGGCGGCCCGGCGCGGACGGCGCGGGGAAGCGCGGGCGGCCGGAGTTGCTGCCGCTGTGGCTGCCGACTGCTGCTGCTGCCCGCGGTTGGGTTGCCGTCGACGGGGAAGAGGAGGAGAGGGGTGGAGAGGCCGGGGACCGGAGGCGCTGCGGTGGAGCACGGCGAGCGGGACGGAGGGCGGCGCGGTGGTGGGGATCGTGGCGGTGGTCGGCACGGTGGGGGCAGCGGGATTAAATAGGGAGGAGAGAGGGGAGCTGGCGCCGGGCGAGGCGGAGGCTGGGTGGATGGCCGGGCGGAGCGGAGCGAAGGACGCGGCGGCGGCCCGGGCGGAGCGGCGCCGGACGCGGGCCAGAGGCGGGGAGGGGGAGAACGGGTCAGGGCTGGGTGAGGGGAGGCCGGGTCGGGTCGGGTTCGGGTCTGGCGGATCCGACCCGACCCGCTAGGGGATGGGCCGGATTGGGGCTGGGCCGGGCCGGCCCATTGGGCCGCGGGCTAAATTAATAATAATAATAATATATAAAAACAGTAAATAATTAATAATAAATAATTAATTAAATAAATACTTTTTGGTAATTTAAAAATAGGTCCGGGGCCCAATAAATTCCAGAAAAATTGTCTAAGTCTAGTTTTTCATTTTACACCCAAAAATATTATTTTCATAATATTTTAATATCATTTATTGTCAATTAAAAATTATTGAATAATCAAAACCCTGTTGTTAAATTATAGAAAAATCCCAGAAAATTCCAGAAAATTGTGAAAAATTCAGTTTTTAAAATTTTAAAAAATCAGGGGGTTTACAACAGCGCATACGACAATGCAAGCCGCATCGCATGCGACAACCCATGCGACCCACCCATGCTGTCGCACATGAGAGCGCATCAAATGCACGCAGCCCATGCAGTCTGCCCATGTGACAGCCCATGCGACCACGCATACGATCCGCCCATGCGGCCGCGCATGAGAGCGCATTAAATGCGCACAAGCGCCTGCACCGATGCTGACGTGCTAAGTGCAAAGTGCGCCAACAAAGTGCCACTTTGCGTCCGAGTTCGAGTCCGAGTTGCTAAGTCCCTTTGGGGCTTAGCTCCTAAGAAAATAATTCCAAGAGAATGACAAAAAATATAAATACTTTCATTGAGGAGTTAATCATTTTTTCTCCTAGGAAAATGTCCCCACATGACACCTATATGCCCCACCATACTCCATGTGCACACCTTAACTCATACAAAGTATTATATTGAGATGCCCACTTGGCGGTGTAGCCAATGTGGGACTATTTTTATTAGTCCAAAGGAAACAACAACAACAATCCCCCACATATCTCTATATATATGGGTTGAGCGTTCCCCACAATGACTGTCCATCATGCATTAGGATAGACGTTGCTTCAACTTGAATCTTTTCGCATGGGTCAAACAACAGTATGATACAAGAATGGACTAAGCCTTGAATTCTGCACCATAGATGCAATTCTTTCCACTCACACAATGACATCAGTTGTGCTTCCGGTTGTACATTAAAGTTTCTGTGCACGCCTGGTTTCGGTGTATGTATTTTGGGCGTCTACAAATTTTTTCTCAAGAGACGGCCTATATCTCTTTCCATACACTCTAGGTGAGTTCTTTCAAAGAGTCCTTGGCATGAAGCCTCGAGCTTCCTTTCTGTGCTACTCCGCTATGACATGGCCCAGAGCTGAGGCTAAACCTCATCGTGGTGTCATGCTACTGTAGCATGAGGTCCCAGTCTCTTTGTAGTGCCAAACTATCCAGCATGAAGTCTTGCGCTTTCTTGCGGTATTATGACGCTGTGACATGGCTCGCGTAGCCGAAGATTTATATCTTTTACCTCTGTGGTGCCATACCACTGTAACATGAGAACGCCGGCCTCTTTGTAGTGCTGCATACTCTCTTCATTCTACAGCATTAGGCTACCTGCCTATGTGCGGTGCTACACCGCTGTGACATGGCTCGCAAAGCCGAGTCATTACCTTTACCGAGGAACCTCTTGGTGGTGTCAACCACTATAGCATGGAGACCTTACTCTCCTTTGTAGTGTTGCACTACCGTGCTTCCTGTTAAGCACACCAGACATTTAAAATATCTGAGAACTCATTAAGGCGTCTAAGCCATCCTCCCACAGAACTTGTTCTACATAAAAGAATTAGTAGACAACAATAGTTCTGGGTCCGTAACCCCTCAATGTCTCAAAGGACTACATATTGTTCCTGATATTCTCCCAATCAATGGCCCTTCTTTGAACCAAAAGCTAGATGCCTAATAGATTTTTCTTTGAACTAATAGCATAAAACTTTATGGTAGAATTACAAAGACAAAATATCAGAACGTCTTCAAGCCCATTTTGATTGCCGTGTCCTCGATCAATTGGCGCTTGAGACCCTTGGTGAACGGGTCAGCCAGGTTCTCCTGACTCTGAACATCAATTACGACAATGACTCCAGTCTTTATCAGATCATTCACTGCTCTGTGCCTCAACCACACAATCCTCTTCTTACCATTGAAGAGGTCATTTGATGCCACCGCTGCAGTCGTCTGGTTATCGTAGTATATCAGTATCGCCGGAATCTGTGCACTAACCAATGGAAGATCATACATGAGTTCTCAAATCTACTCTGCTTCCTCCACTGCAACAACCAGTGCATAAAACTCAGATTCCATCGAGGAATGAGAAATCATAGTCTGCTTCTTCGACTTCCACGATATAGCAGCTCCACCCATGGAGAAGACGTATCCTCCTGTGGACCTTTCGCTCTCACTTCTGAACACCAGCTTGCATCACTGAAGCCTTCCACCATTGTCGGATAACCGCTGTAGTGCAGTGCATAATTCTGAGTCCTCTTGAGATATCTCATCATTCTCTTCACAGCTTTCCAGTGTTCCATTCCTGGATTGCTCGTGAACTGTCTCAACATCCCCACGGCGAAAGCTATGTCAGGCCTAGTCGCAGTTGTTGCATACATCAGACTCCTGATGACGCTTGAGTACTCCAGCTGCTGACAGTTTCCGTTGGATTTGGCTTTAGCTTCTTGTCACACCTGTACGGGATATCGGTCCCTGGAAGATCCTGATATCCATAGAGTGTGAGCATCTTCTCGATATAATGAGACTGTCGCAGCGCCACTCTAGTGTCTGTCCAGATAATCTTTATCCCCAGGATAACATCGGCTTCCCCTAAGTCCTTCATAATGAACTTAGATGAAAGGAACTTCTTTGTCTCAGTGACACGTGCTAGATCCGTAGTCAGGATTAGCATGTCGTCTACGTATAGACAAACGATTACTCCTCTCCCGTCAACGAACTTAGTGTAACCGCACTTGTCCATTTCACTGACCCTGTAGTCGTTTGATCTTATGCCTTTATCAAACTTCTCATGCCACATCTTGGGAGCTTGCTTCAGACTGTATAATAATTTCACCAACTTGCAAACTTTGTCTTCCAGCCCTTTGATGAAAAATCCTTCTGGCGGTTGCATGTAAATCTCTTCAGTCAATTCTTCATTCAGGAATGCTGTCTTAATATCCATCTGATGAATGACTAGTTTGTGAATTACACTTAGAGCAATCAACATACCGATTTTTGTCATCTGTGCTACTAGAGCATATGTGTCAAAGTAGTCGATCCCCTGCTTCTGAGTAAACCCCTTAGCAACCAGTCTTGCCTTGAACTTGTCAATAGTTCCACCGACCTTCATCTTCTTCTTGAAGATCCACTTGCATCCGATCGGTTTTGCTCCTTCAGGAAGATCGACCAATACCCAAGTGTTGTTGGAGGTTATTGAATTATACTCATCATTGATAGCCTCCTTCTAGAAGACAACATCTCTGGTCTTCATCGCCTCATCATAGGTAAGCGAATCTGCTTCCACATGATATGTGACAAAATTATCTCTGAAATCCTTGTGTCTCCTTACTCGCTTAGACACCGGCTCTTTGAGTTCCGGTTCGAATGTTGTCTCTGTAATGGTAGTTTTTTCTTGGACTACATCTTTATTGGAAGTGTTGCTCTCCTGTGCACTCACATTATTATTCGGAATATCCGTGATAACAATGTTCTTGTGCCTTACAAATTTATCTTCCAAGAGTTCTGCGTCGCGAGATTCAATGATATAATTTGATTCGATATCAAGAAATCTCTGAGCATCACTCTTCTCAACATTACCCTGAAAGATTGTCTTCATAGTCCTCAATTCTAGCTTCTGAATCTTTAATTCCGGAAGCTTCACAGACGCCAGACACCCCCACACTCGAATGATGTTTCAAGTTGGGTCTAACTCTGAACCAGAGTTCCCGAGGAGTGACATTGAAAGTTACGTATGGCACTCTGTTAAGAATAAACGTAGTCGTCAACACAACTTCTTCCCAAAAGCAGTTTGAAAGATCCGAAGTTAACAACATTGAGTTCATTATTTCTGTCAACGTCCTGTTCTTCCTCTCAGCTACTCTATTTGATTGAGGAGAAGTAGTCGTCTCATTGATAATTCTATATAGAATGATGCGAATTCAATAGACCTATACTCTCCGCCTCGATCACTTCTTGAGTTGTTGCCCTGTTTGACGTTCAGCCTCAGCCCTGAACTCCTTAAACTTTTCGAATGCTTCGTCCTTTGACTTGAGCAGATAGATGAATCATACTTCGAGTAGTCATCGATGAATATAATAAAATATTTTATTTTGGCCTTTGTGGAGAACTGTTTGAAGTCACAGATATCTGAGTGCACCAACTCCAGAAGATTTGTGCTTCGGTTAACACGTTTGAACGACTTTCTGGTGATCTTTGTCTGCGCATAGACCTCACACTTCTCTACCTTCCTACCCTCACATTTGGAGATAAGCCCTAGATTATACATCTTGTGGTACGGAGTACATGTCCTAGTATGGTGTCCCACAACTCTTATAATAAGAATTTACTCACAAGAAGAAGCTCGAACATCCATCTGATACTGAAAGCCTTGTTTTCGAGTATGCCCCATGCCAAGATATCACCATCTGGCCATCATGGATGCCCACCTTCAAGTTTGCAACATACTTTCTGAGATCTGGTTCTTGGTCATCACATGCACTTTGCTACACGCACTCTTGTGACTGCAACTTCCTCGAAGTCCAGAACCAATGTCCCATCTTTCCAGATCTTTTGCTTGATCCTTGTTTGCCATCGAGGCCTTTATTCAATGAAAGACTCGATCTTGGTGAACAATCCTTCCTAGACCACACGTGGCTCAATGCACCAGTGTCCATCTATCCACTACCAGAATAAGTCAAATTAGCGACGTATGGAAATGTCGCTAAATGGCATAAAAACGTCGATAAAAAAAGTTTAGCGACGTAATTAGCGACGTTTCAATGAAGTCACGTTTAAGCTAGTCGTTGGCAGGAAAAATGTCGCAAAATATCTCTATAGTGACATTTTATAGCGACGTATTTGCGTTGCTAATATTTTTCATATTAGCGACGTTTAGCGACGCAACGTAGCTAAATTAGCGACGTAATGTGTGTCACTATACGTCGCTAAATTTTTCTTTCTAGCGATATTTTGTAACACATTTAACGACGTTTTATTGACTTGGCAAATACTGCAATGTCATCAATTTAGCGACATTCAACGACGTATTTAGCGACATTTAGCGACATATTTAGCGACATTTAGCGACGTATTTAGCGACGTATATAAATGTCGCTAACCGTCACTAAATGTCGCTAAATTTTCAGTAAAAAAATAAAAAATGAAATGGCTTCCAAACCAATCTTCCTGCAGTTTATGAATTCATAATTTATATAAATATACCCGAAGCAACTCTCCGTTGAATTCTCTGGATTCATCGACCCCTTCGGTGGAACACTCAACGTCGGTAAATTAACATACATTTAATATTAATAATATAGTAAAATTTGAAGAAAATGAAATATTGGGATTACAAACCAAGTCTGGAGAAAATCTCGTCGTAAAGAATAAAATAAATATCCACACAACTGAGTGCAAGAAATAAAGTCTGAAAGCCTCAAAAATAAAGAATATTCATAAATGACCAAATATCATAGGTCAAAATAAAAATAACCAGTAAACTATCCTAAGTATGACTACTGTGGATCTGTAGGAGGATGACCACCGGTGCGCGTCAGGGATAAGAACAAATCATACTGCTCCCGTAAAATCGACACCGATATCGATGGAGAAGGTAGTGACGTCGGTGGAGTCTATGTCGATGAAAGTGCACCGGGAGGACGTATCTGCTCCAACGCTGATAGTCGATGATTGTATGAATCTATGGTAGATAACCGCCTCGTACTGCTATGAACCATTGAATCCTGCATCATCGTCAGCCTCTGGTCCATGGATAGTTGTGATGCCTACAGCTCCGTCATGCTGCGCTCTATCGACGGTCTAAGATCAGCTTCCATATCCCTGAGCTCCGTGATGCTGCGCTCGAGCATATCAAATTGTGCGACGAGCGTCACATCGTCCGCCTGCGGCTGGGACAGGGGCTACTCCTCCATTCTTCGCAGCAACTCATCACGGAGAGACACAATATGACGATCAATGATCTCCTGGACTCGGGCCGACGCTTGCAAGGGCTATGGGAATGCGCACTTGCAGTGGAGGCCCTAGAGGACAGCGTCACAACAAGGGCGCCAAAGGATCCCGTACCGTAGTATGTACCCCTCTGGAGACCACCAGCGGCGGTCACCCACAGCTCGTCCGTCGACGGAGCTGGAGAGGGCTGCGAGGAAGTACCAGCCTCTCCCCCTGTAGGTGCACTAGCAGTTGCCCGCTCATGCAGCCTAAGATACTCGGCCTAAAAAAGTTTGGATACTCGATAATTGTTAATGTGTCTAAGGTACTTATTACTAACTACATGGATATTTATTTGCATATTTCCTAAGTTATATTAAAATTAACACAAAGTAAAGTAATACTTATATAGGTCTGCGAGGCCCTCTCATCAATGAGGTTCCCGCCCTTTCGATGGGTGGCCAGGAAGACGGTCACCATGTTGGCATCCTCACCTCTCTGTACCTGTTAAAAATATATTATTTAGTACTAAAAGTAAATATTTTATCCTACTACTATTTTATCATACTTGCATTAAAATAATATATCTTAAATAAAAAATATACCAAACGACGAAAATATTCCGTCATCGGAATTGAGCCACCACACCACTTTGCTGCCTTCTTCCTAGCAGCCTTGGCCTTCTCAGATCTTTCCTTGTACCTCGGATCGTTGAATCTATATCTCATCGTAGTCCACTGCTCAGGCGTGATCCAACCTTGGATCAGTTTTCCTTTGCGATCATGAGCCTTCTGGTCATCCAGAGCATCACGGATCAGCTTTGCAGTAACGGCAGGAAACATCTGCTCGATCAACTCGGTCCAGTGCGTTGGATAGAAATACGTTTGCTACAAGAAGTAATTTAGTAAGTTATATAATATGCATAAATTAGATGATTGATATTAAAACCAAATATACTTTTACCTTGAAGTACGCAAACCAGAACGCCTTCCTCTCATCCGGAGCATAAGAGTAGTTGATCCAAGGGCCACCATAGTTGTACCTCAAAAAATGGCCCAGGCATCTCTGTACCAACGAGGGACGATATCTATACATAGATAATTATTTTTATCAAAAAATTGAATATATAATGAAAAAAGAAATATACGATATATATGATGCTAAATCAACTAATTGACTTACTTTATACCGTCGGCCCAAATCTTCGTCCTCGTTTTGTCCGGAGGTGAGCATGGAGGATCTCGCTGATGCTGGGACAACGTTGGCTCAACCTCTGCCATATGCTCATCTGTCTCCATAGTTCTATCAGCGGGAGGAATGCTGGACGAGGGAGTAGTCTCAGGCCTGGAACTACTCGTCCCAGGAGTGCTGCCATGTAATATCGTCGCAGTTGGAGATCTGACTGGTCGATATACTGGAATACTTGGCGGCGAGGATCCAGAACCAACAAAAGGCAGTACCGGAGGAACACTCTGTCTACCTCGGGATATGCCGAACGCTCCCCGTTGTCCTATCATACCTGATAACAACATATGATGATAAAATAAATAAATAAATATATAGTACATTCTACAATCAAAATATTATACATATCTCACAGCATTAATAGAATTGCACAGTAAATAACTAGTAGTGTCACAAGTCTAAATGGATAATACATTCTATAGTCAAAATATAATACATGTCACAAGTCCAAATTAATTTATTTTATTTTCAATCATCTTCAGAAAATTAATCTTGTTCCCCTTCCTCGTCCTCCTCTTCCTCTTCCTCCTCATCTTCACTTTCATCTACTTTATCTTCGTCTTCATCTTTGTCTTCCTCTTCGGATAATTCTACCTCTTCTATATTATTAGTCGTGTAATGAGTAACTTTCGTTGAGTCCATATATACAATATTTGTTACAAAAGGTAGCTCATCCTCCTGATAAGCTATTTCGTCAACGTCAAAGGTATTTCTATCTTTAGTCTTGCATACTGCCCACCAATCAGACCTCGGTGTCCCCTGTCTAGGATAAGTTATGAAGTACACGAGTTGAGCCTGACTTGATAGGACAAATGGTTCGTAGCCTTGATATCTACGCTTGTAGTTTATATCCACAAGACCATGCTTGTCAATTTTTCAACCTTGATCTTGAATCGGATCGAACCATTCATACTTGAATATCATGATCTTAGCAGGTTATGTGCCATAATTATATGTCAACTCCACAATCTCTCGTAAGATGCCAAAGAAATTATTGCCTGGATCGATTCTTTGTAGTTCAAAGCTTTGATACACAAACAACTGTTTTTCGTGGAATCAAGATCCAAAATGATGTCTCTGATCAAAGCATTTGTTAATTTAAACCTAAACCTATTCACACAGTAACTTAGTCATATTTTGATGGCATTAATTGGTCCCTTGGCTAGAGTTCTAATAGATCCAGTCTCGGGTGTTATTAGATGATCGACCTAAATACCAAAGTAGCGATAGTAAGTTATTTATTGTGCAAGTGCATACAGAAAAGTAATTACCGAGCTCCTTATATATGCGTTCAACCAAGAAGGAAAATAATGTTCATTTCTTGTTCTACTTCTTCGTCTGTTATGTAGGGTCTAACCGACCTCAACTCATCATTATATGTGCTAAAAAACAATGAAACAACCGCTGATTAGTAGCATAATATTAGCTTATACTATTATATTGAGATGACGTAAACGTGGACGTATTAATTACTTACTCCTCTAGCTTCTCCACTTCATCCTCGTTGCAATTGGGTAATATATACAACTGAGCAGTCCTTAGTTCATCGTCATTCAAATATCTCTTCTTTATTTTCCCCAAAGACTTTTCGGACATATTGAATACTTTCAGTAATGCATCATTAGAATCCTGATATCCGTTGTTATTTCTCGGAGCTCTCGTTCTATTAGTAGCAGCATGAGGTTTGAAATACGTCGAAAAAAAGTTTATAATCTTCTCGAGAACATAATGTCACGTCCCGGTCCCAAAGGTCTCCCGACCACCGCTCCCGCCGGGCGCGAATCACCGCGCCTCGGCGCTTCCGCGGGGCGTATAGTCGTTTGCCACCTGGACGTGATGCCGTACGAGCCTGGGGTTGCGCCCGCACAAGGCAACATCATTAAAGTTTGGCTATCATCGCATCTATCGAGTAAGAAGCGGAGGGACAATGTTGCAAGCATTTATCTATCTAAGTATACAGGGCAAATCGAGGCATAGGGTTCTCGGAATACAATGGCATCGTTCCATACATTATGCCCCTCTATACGAAAGCAGCTCAAGACAATCGAAACCAGATTTTCGGGTCTTGGGGATGAGGCACGCCTATCGCTTCCTCGGATAATCCAGCACCTGCAAACAAGCAAACTGTTGGTGGATCAGCACTTTTATAAGTACCGGTGAGTATAAACAACTGAACAGAAGCAACATTCACTAAAACCAACACTAAGTAATCATGTTATAAAATATTATATTACTAGTGATCTTTTTAGTTTTACCTATGTTCATTACATGCAGCACAAGAACGGAGTCATATTACTTATTTTGGAAACATCTTTAAAAATAGAGTTCATATTTGATATAAGCAAGCAGGCAAGACAAGCCGATTGTTCTATTATCAGGGTGTGCGCAACGTGTCTCGTGAGCTGTACTCAAAGACTCTAGGGACAATGCACCATCTAGGAACAATCCTCTATCAAGCCAATACAATGAACCAGCTATATGCTTTTCGGTCCCCGAGAAACTCAGGATCAGTAGCAGTAATCCAGTTAACCAATAACTTATTTATCTGATGCTATTAGCAGCTGTGACTCATGGTTGCTTTCCACTATCGCTGTAGCAGCCGTAACCAAGGTTCATCTCTTCACCAATAGCCATTGTCCGACAATGTAAATGCATGAAACACTATCAAATAAACTCTAGGATACAGAGAAGATAAACCATCAGACCATCTATCTCTGTGCGGACTACCCGCCCTCTCTGAACAAGTTCAAGCACGATATGGTTCTCTCGAAACACAAGCGATAGTGAAACATGTTCAAGCAATCTCTTACTCTTAGACAAGCATTTCAGGTTCTCTTTAGTTAAACAGACAGGGTTGTTTCAATGATAAGCTATGTGAGTTCTCTTATTAAGCATGCAAGGCAGGTTCTATCATTCTTCTTATGAAACTATCTTTAAGCAAACAAGCATTCAAAAACTCAGATTCATTATTAAGGCGTGCAAGAATCAGAGAATGCAGTTCTGCCCACTCACCTTGATCAGTCATCTCCTGCTTCAACAAGGAGCTCTTAAGAAAGATATCATTTTTGAGTCAGCAAATCGATATCTCTTGTACATAGTGCCGACACGGAGCGGGGCACTACACATAAGCTTCACAAATAGAGCCCTCAACCCATACCTTATTTTTTACCTTTCTCTTTAGGTGATTCATATGCCGCTCGAATGGGTACATCCACCGATAAACGACAGGACCACCAACACGTGCCTCATGGGAAAGATGAATTGGCAAATGCTCCATGGAGTCAAAGAACCCAGGAGGAAACACCTTCTCGAGCTTGCACAGTGTTACCGCAATATCCTTCTCTTGCTTTTTTAGACGTTCGACGAGCAACTTAGTAGAACAAAGATCTCTGAAGAATATGCTGAGCTCAATCAATGGATCCCAAACGACCTACGATAAGAATTTTTGAAGTGAGAAAATTGACTTAGGCTGCTTTAACTTTTCATTCCCCTCCTCTATCAAATGCAACGCTGGACGTCTACATATTTCTTCTAAGTCCAACCTGACCTTCAGATTGTCTTTCGTCTTCCCCTTTACCTCCATTAATGTATTAATTATGTTATCAAACATATTCTTCTTGATATACATGACATCAAGGTTATGTCTGATCAGATTGGAGCTCCAATATGGCATATCCCAAAATACACTCCTCTTCGTCCAGTTATGAGTGCGACCAAATCCGTCACACTTGTACCCCTTAGTAAGCTCTTCGATAGCACTTGGTAAATCTTTTACCTCTTCCTATATCGTGTATCTGGGCTACCTTGACGGTGGATTGGCCTTCTCCACAACGCCCGCACAAAAAGTATTCCTGTTCCTCCGATACGAATGATCCTTCGGCAGAAATTATCGATGACAATCAAAGAAGCACGGTTTGCCTCCGTGTTTCAAATAAAAAGCCTTAGTATGGTCCATGCAATATGGACATGAGAGACGACCATGAGTGCTCTATCCCGATAACATTTTATAGGCTAAAAAGTCGTTGATGGTCCACATAACTGCTGCCCTTATCTGAAAATTCTACTTTCTAGAAATATCGTACGTGTTGCACCTACTTCCCACAGGTGATTCAACTCATCTATCAAAGGCTGTAAATACACGTTGATGTTCCTCTTCGGATTGTTCGAACTTGGGATAATAACGGTTAGGAACATATACGGAGGCTTCATGCACATCCAAGGTGGTAGATTGTACGGAGTGACGATCACAGGCCAACACAAATACTGGGAGCTCAAAAGTCCGAATGGGTTAAATCCATCGGAGAAGAGCCCCAATATGATATTACGCGAATCCAAAGTAAAATCTGGATACTCTCGATCAAAGTGCTTCCATGCTTCTCCATCGGATGGATGATCCAATACTCCTTTGATCTGTTTCTGCCTATGCCAACTCATGTTTTCTGCAGTCTCCTTCACCATAAACAACCTACGCAACCGCGGCGTCAAAGACAAGTAGTGCATCGAATCGGTAGGCTTCCTTATACCGACAGACTTTCCTCTACCAGTGGCCTTGTAGCGATCAACACCACATAATCTGCACGCATCTTCATCCTTGTCATCTTTGTAGTACAACATATACCCGTTGCGACATGCATCAATTTTTTTATTTCTCATCAAGAGCGATCTCACCATCCTCTTAGATCGGTAGAAGTATTTAGGTAATTTTGTACCCTCTGGTAAGATCTCTATAATCAAATCTATCAGTCGGTTATAGCATTCTTGTGACATGTTAAAATCGAACTTGATGCTCAACAATCTTGTAACCACCTCCAACGGTGAATGATCTTCACAACTAGAATATAATGGAGTCCTTGCATTCTCCAACAAATCCATGAACCATGTTCACCTACCCGTCGTCGTAAGCAGCGTGGTCGTGGACATCCATATACGGCTCCACATAAGACTCTGACTCTGATGCTAAAGACACAAGTTCTCCGTGCGCGGTCCACTGATAGTAATTCGGCGTGAAACCCTTCGAGTACAAATGATATGTTACTTCCACTTCAGGATGATATTTCAAGTTGCGATATCTCACACACGGACACTTAATTTTGGTACCCTCCATGTACTGAGAGAACGCCTTGGCGAACTGCAGTAACTGCTTTACACCCTCTATGAATTCATTCCGCACATCGCACATGTCATCAGGATGACGGTTGTACATCCACGAACGATGATGTAGATAGTAATTCATATCCATTTCTATATACTTCTACAAAGATGAATAGACATCGTTCAAGTATATACTCATGTGAATATTTGGTAGTGTGTATTATCCAAATTACACTCACTCCAGATATTCAAAGATGAATAGACATCATTCAAGAAAATAGTTAAATTATAGTACATGTCACAAGTCTAAATGAATTTTATATTGATATTTTCAATCCTTTTCTGAAAATTTATCTTCTTCGTTTAAATACAGTACATGCACTGATACTCCTAGTCCTAGCATTGATACTCAGGAATACCCAATTATGTTATACACCTACTCATCTATACACACATAAGAATACTCAGAAATACAGTACATGTACTGATACAACTAGTCCTCGCACTGATACTTCTTTGTTCAACTCTGTATTCTGGATACTCATATTGCAGTGTATCAGTAAGTGTCAACTTTGTATCCTGGATATCCACACATGACATTTGTTTAGGTCATGACTTTCTAATTGAAAAGTCAAGTCATGGATATACAGTGTCAATTTTTTTGGGTCCAAGATACATAGTTGACACTCACTAATACACTCCTGGATATCCACACTTGACATGTATGCGTGCGTCCGTGTCCGATAAAATGCTTACAACCTTATCCTCGATATCGTGTCCTAACCTTTCATATCCATGTGTCCTACAATTTTACCATACGTATCATGAGATGACATGATACAAATATGTGTGTGTGTGTTCGTGTCCGTGTTAGGGTTGGTGTATGCGTGTTAGTGTGTCCGCGTGTCCGAGTTTGGGTTAGTGTTAGTGTCTGTGTGTGTGTGTGTGTGTGTGTGTGTCTGATTTAGGAATAGGATAGGGTTAGTGTCCGCAGCACCGAGATATCCACACACACACTCTTACTGCACTGTGCACAAGTGTGCACTGCACAATACCTCACTTGCTACCCAAGACTGTGTCTAATTAACTCGGATAGGGTTAGGGTCTTTGTCGTATCTCGACTTTGGGTTAGGGTCTGTGTCATCTCCTGTGTCGTGTCATAACCAAATTGTCACTCTCCTACACTACCTACAACACTTCTCATATAATCCAACATCCTGACCATATTATATATATATATAATATCAAAGGAACCCCCCAAATCAACGACTATGAAGTATAAAGGCAATGTAATTAACTGCTCCCTAGCCACTATTTGCTACCGCTATACAACTCAATATTTCTCACATAACTCACATATAGTTGCTTCTACCCCACACCATGCCCACCCTTCCTCTCATGCATTAGATGCTGCTACCCCCATCAGGTGCTGCCTAGGCTGATGCCATTTGTAGTCATTGCAAACAGCTGCTGCCTTGCCTCCCTATTATCTGCTGCTGCTCTAATTGCAAATTGTTGCTGCTGTTGCAACTAAATATTGCTGCGGCTAATATACTTTAATGCTACTGCTGTTGTTAATGCTTGTTGTTGATGCTGCTCTTCTAATTATTGGTACTACAACAGCTGTTGTCACCTATAACTTGCCCGATCACCCCTAATATCTGAGAACACTCACCTCCACTGCTAATAACATTCTCCACAAGTACTGGACTGCTCTTAAACCCGAGCACCACATCCCCTTCTCGTCACCTCCATGTCACAACACCAACACCACAAAGCTAAAATACACACACACACACACACACACACACACACACACACATATATATATATATATATATATATATATATATATATACACACTTAAAACTTATATACATGAGAATTAGGGTTAGGGTTTACCTGATCCAGGAGGGGGGCTGTCACCCTTACTTTTCCATCTAGGGGTAGTTTGGTAATTTGGCATGGGTATTTAATTTTAGAAATATACTATTGAATATCGTATGATGATTGTATATTTTATTTAATTAAGATAAGCTATGATTAATATGCCTAGTATGATCTAGTCATTGGAAACTTGTGTCAATTAGTTAGAGAGACTAGACAATAATTAGACTTGTCACATATGAACCTATTTAGATTTGTCATGACAAATAGTGAGCCCAACTTAGACTCAAGCCCATTAGTCATTCCACTAATTAAATTAAGAGGGATTAGTGTAATTACAATTAGTTAGAGACTTCCAAATATACCTATCCATAATTATTCCTCATAAAACAACATGTGGGGGGGGGGGGGGGGGGGGGGGGCAACTTGGACTTTTGATAATTCTTGGAGAAGGGGGAAGAGGTCGGCCACATAAGAGGGGGGGGGGGGTTCTCTCTCTCTCTCTCTCTCTCTCCTCATTTGCATTTTATTTTGTGTCAAATTTCTAGATCCCCAATTTCTCAACTCTATTAAAATTTTACACAATTCACCACCAATTCTTTCTCAAATTCATTACTCTTGGAGCCTTGGAGCTTGGAGAAACAAGAAGCACAAGGAGGAGAAGCTTTGGAGCTAGAGATCGTGTCCGGATCGTATCTAATTATATTTTTATTGAAAATCCATCTTCCAATTGATAATTCCTAAATTTTTCTCTCATTATAGCTTCTTAATCATGCATTTGACCATTAGGATTGACCCCATGGCATAGGACTACCTACAGGAACAAGTTCTAGGCTATTTGGCTTTGTATTGTGAGATCTATGAGGTGATTTGTGTGTATGTTGAGGGAATTACGAATTTGACACATCAATTGTGTGTCATGAGACCAATTAGATATAATTAGACTTAGATCGGGGTATGAGACTATGTACGTATCCACAAATGGATACGTATAGGCCGTATCACGCTATCTTGAGGTACAATGCGATACGAGATCAATTTTGAGTGATTTTCATGAATTCTCTTCATGATGTGTTACAATGACTTCTAATAGTTGTAATTATATCTATATGACTTGAGAGAATGATCAATTATGGATTATGGAGAGTTTGACACCTCATTGGGTTGAGTATCATAGATATCCAAGTATGCACTATAGGAATTTGTTTAAATACCTATATATATATATATATATATATATATATATATATATATATATATATATATATATATATATATATATATATATATATATATATATATATTTGTATTTGTGTGTGTCTAAGTGTAGTGCAACATTGGATGTGTTTGTGTGGTGTGTGTATATGAGTGGTGTTGGCAGTGTGCTTTGGAGAGTGGTAGTCTGGTTTTATATGGCAGTAGCAGAACAGCAACTAGCAACAACTGTAGCAGCAACTAGCAGTGCATCAACTGCAGCATTGCAAGCTTGCTCGAGTGCATCAGAGCAGCAACAGCTAGCTATGTGCATAGCAGAGCAGCAACTAGCAGCAACTGCAACAGCAACTAGCAGTGCATCAACTGCAGCAGCAACTAGTAGCAAGTGCAGCAAGTATAGCAGTATCAACAACTGCACTGTAGTAGCAAGAACAACATGCTCGAGTATAGCATCAGCAAATGCAACAACAACATTGCAAGCAGCTTGCAGTGCAGTGTGCAGCAGCTAGCTCGAGTGCAGCAGCAACATTTGTAATGGCACAGCAAGAGCAGTCTCAGTGCAGCAAGAGCATTATCAGCAACATGCACATAAGTCTCAGTGCAGCAAGAGCAGTGCCGCATCAAGTAGCAATGTGCAGCAGCAATATTAGCAGTTTGTATTAATAGCTAGAGCAGTGACAGCAAGTAGGTTGTGAGAGATTGGTGCACAAGTTGCTGTGTAGATGAGTGGTCTATGCACATGTGTATGCATATGGGAATGAAGTGTGTGAGACTGTATTGATGTGAAGGAGTGTAAGAGTAGTGCAAGTGCAAGATGTGAGTGAGGGGTGTACTAGAGATGAGTGAATGTGTTGAAAGTATTTAGTGTCAGTGGGATATGAAATTATTAGACACTAAGCTATTAGACATCACATAGTTAAGTATTAACTAGTATACTCAATATAGTTAGTTGATCTAGTTAGAGTATAAGGTATCAGCCAATGCTAAGGTAATATTATATAATAGATAATTAGTATACGTATAAGTTATATTAATACTATATCAATTAGTGAATGTATACTAGTTATAGATATTGGTATTGGTATTAGTATATATAGTATCCTAGTACATAGTGACAACTAGATTAACTATCACTTTCAAGTTATAAACTTAGAAACCCAACCAAGACCTAGTACTCACTAGTATACCTTTGTAATCAACCTAGAACCTAGGTATAAACCCAAAATCAAGGTATGGACCTAGTATGACCTAGAAATGGCCTAAAAATTCATATTAGTACATTTTAACTCATTTATCATCCATTACACCTAAATAAAATTGATATTTAATATATAGGACTGTATGACACCAGCTTGGGCATCGAGAGACACACCTTGCTCAGGACCTCAGGCGAGTACATCTCTCTGTCAGTTTTTATTTCATGATAGTGTATATATCACTTGTTCTAGAACTGCATACTTGATTGTAAAACCCCCTTCCTAGAAAATCGTATATACCCTTTATTTATTAATTATTAATTAAATTATAGTAATTAGGTCCAAATAGGAGAAATAGATTTTTTAATAATTTTTATGTTAGGTGTTCGGGCACTTAGAGGACTTGTGGGACCATCAGAAATTTTTCGAAATTTATTCCATGTAGGAGACCCCTTGAGCAGTTGCTAGCCTAACGATGTGCAATACCCTATTATATAAATTTTCTTATGTGTGAATATATATATATATATATATGTATATATATATATATATATTTAAAGAAAGAAAGGAATTAAATAAGTATATAATAATAGTACTAATATTAATAACAATAATAATAATATAATAATAACTAAGTATATTAAGCAAGCAAGCACTTTTGCATTTGCTTAGACTCTTAGCAACTTGCTGTTGCTAAAACCTGACCGCCCCCTTTAATGACCCCCTTCAGCGCCAACAGGGAAAACCCGACCCATCCTAGTTAGTATCACAGGCTACACCCTTCGGCTATCCCGCGGACTCCAACCCGCTCCTTCCCCTCTCTCTTAATATATAACATATATATATATATATAGTTAGCTCTCTCAAAACCCTAACCTAGAAACTCCAGACTTCCTCTTCCCATCTAGAGCCGTCACCGCAGCCAGAGAAGCCTCCCCAAGCCATCCAACCATCCCGTCGACGCCGACCTCGCGAACTGCAGTTTCCCACTCGAGGCACCTTCGCCCCGGTGTAATTTCTCGTCGACTCGCACATCCAAACGCCGTTCCGTTTTCATAGGTATGATCTTCCCTTAACCCTCTCCAATACTTGTTTTATAGTCAACCTCGGATAACGTGTGCCCCTAGGTGAAAAATAGCGCCCAAGTCAGCGCGAGCAGACAGAATTCTGCAATCGCAGAATTCCAGAATGACCACCCATATTGCCGAGTTCGTATCTCCCACCACAGAGATCCGAATTCGGTGATTCTTTTTGATACCTGTAGATTATATGACCTAGTTTATTTTCTGTATAATAACTTTGTGTTATTAGTTGCTGTGGACAAAATTGTATTCGTCACAAAACTGCGCGCACCCAACTTTTCCGATTTTCTAAAAGTTGGAGATCGGAGCGCGCCCCGCCAAACGGGACCGCCCCGCCGTGTGCCAAGTATACCGAATGATGCACGCAGCATAATCGGACACGTGAAAATTCGTGGGGACTGATTTGGAAGCGTGTGCGTGCCGGAATCAGGCCGTATCCGCGAACACATTCCGTGTCGCCACTTTTGTAGAACTCGCGCGTATTTTGTGCACGCTTGTCTGATTACGACGAAACTTGCGCCACTGGACTCGTGGTAACACGCTGGTCCTGTGACCCAATTTTTACGCATTTCTGAGACGGTTGACCAGATTGCCAATTGGCGGGCCCTACAGTTGACTTTTTGGACCAAATTATGTCCGGCTCATCGGAATCCAAATTTGGACATACCGTTGGGATCGTATTGACATTTAGAGTGGTTTGACCCATAGTTTGTCCCATTTAGAGACTGTTACCCTCAGCACGCTTTTCGGTGTAAAGTGGGCCACACGTGGACCCCACTTTGGCCCGAAAATGACCTTTTTGCCCCTGTGTCCAAATTGGTCGTAAGGATAGGCATTTCCAGCTATTTGACATCTTCTGAGATGGTTTGTGATATTTATTACAGCTTTCGGAGTAGTACCTACTGGATCTACCGATACCAGGACGACAGTTGATATTCAAACATCAGGCAAGTGTACCTTGCCATCTCTGCAGTATTGTTACCTAGTTTTCTTACTTCATATATTTACTGTGCATGCTTAACCTAGGATCGTTTGACATACTTAGCGTCCGATTATCAGTCGGGTGCCCACATCGTACGCGGTGTTGGGTAATGTCATTTAGATATGGACATACGTGACACTTTATATTCTCGTACTTGTCTTACCAAGTACACTTTGACCCAGGACACAGGACACTGATCATGAGACAGGATCTTCTCGAGATATTCGTGGTGATTCTGTATAGGATACAGGACTTGACCTAGATTCTATATTCTATATACATTATGACTTGTGCATTAGATATGACTCCGCTGACATGGACGTGAGACGTTATGTTCATAATTTGCGTGGTTACATTGGGTGGGGAGAGACACACAGACTACAGGCTGATCATATATATACACCCCTACTACTGTGAGGCCCAAGACTCTGAAGCCCGAGCTTGGCCCATTACTCATTATTACTGCTGCTACCGGCTCCCCTACACAGAGCTTGTAGTATGCTTCAGCCTGAGCTCTAGTGCTGCTCTCATCTTGCATATCACTTATCTGGTTATTTTAGTATTCCCTTATTGTTCCATCTATTACTGGAGAGACCCACAGGCTACAGGTTGATTATGTTATGCCGGCTACTCAGTCTCCCGCTGAGCTAGACCACCTCTTGACACCACTGCTACCGGCTCCCCTACACAGAGCTTGTAGTTATTCAACCTGAGTACTGTTGATTTTCTCTCTTGCATTTATACAGATGTTACATACTTACCCTGCTTACTTCATTATTTGTTGCACTGTTTATATTCTGGCTTATATTATTTTCTGTACCTTGCTATGTCCCCTGAGGACCTGGATATGGATTTTGTCCCCAGATTTTGCAGACGTGGTTTATCCCGAGGTATACGGGACCGCAGCAGGAGTAGCCGATCCAGGAGCTGTACCACCATCTGAGGACGAGGTCTTAGCTGAAGACTTCTCTTGAGCATCCATGTTCATGCTCAGTTTTATTATTTATTTCAGTCTTTTATTTTCTGGTCTGTGGAACCATTGTACTAGATATTTATCGGGTTATTCCCCGAAGTACTTTGTGAGACTTGCTGATGATTTACATTCCTTATTTATTCTGTGGATCATATTTTATATCTTGTGTGGATGAGATCAGTTGTGCCATAATTGTCGTAGACTTGTTTTACAGCTTAAGTATGCCCTGATGGATCCATTATCTTGGGTTGGTCCATCGGTGCGTACTGCTGGCCATTGCCACGTGTCTAGTCCCAAGGTATTTTGGGACTAGGGCGTGACATAGTTTTTGTGGTGGCCCATGCAGGTCTACGACAAAATTATTCGGTTTCCACTTAGGAACTGAACCAGCCTGCCCTAAGAATAGGATAAGTTATAGGATCTCATCCATTAATTGAACCATTCTTGAACTCTATATCGAACTCGAATTTGTTACTTGATTTGCATCCTGTGTTGACTCCTATGAGCGTTCTTATAGTTTATCTTTTGGTTGCAGAGAAATGGATCCCAGGAACGGAGACGAGATTCCTTTGGATACACCACACGACGCTGTGGTTACTTATGGAGATGGAGTGACTCCTGGAAGTGGAGGACAAGCATCACAGAGTGATCAAACCGGACAGCCTAATCCAAGGTTCCGGAGAGATGACATCCCACCTCCACCACAGTTCACTCCCCAGATGCCAGTATTCCCGCCAGGACAAGCCATGGACGGGCAACAGATGTTCCAGATGATATATGCTATGATGCAAGCACAACGTCAGGAGGCCGAGAATCTGAGAACCAGCCTGGTATCCGCATTGGAGCAGGCAAATCCACCAGCGAGGCGAACGACGACGGGATCTATCACCGACTTCTGTCAGCTCAAGCCTCGTACATTTTCTGGTAAAGAGGGACCAACAGAAGTTCATGAATGGCTCACAAACATTCAGCATCAGTTGGAAGCCGCTGAACTTCCTAGAGAGAAGTGGATGACTGCAGTCAGAATGCAGTTAACCGAGAACACACATCACTGGTGGTTAGTAGAGGAGATGAGGCTCGGGCAGGACCGAGTCACCTGGGAAGAGTTCTCTAGACTCTTCAGAGAGATGTATATTCCCGCAGTAGCGAGGGCAGAGCTCAGAGATAAGTTCCACCGCCTTATCCAAGGCAACATGACAGTGGAAGAGTATAATGCGAAATTTATTCGCCTGAGCCGCTTTGCCCCGACATTGATTTCGACGGAGGAAGAAAAAGCAGAGAAGTTCTTTGACGGCTTGAAGTTCGAGCTTCAGAGATTGATTGGATCGGTAGCACCTACATCTTATACCGACGTTCTCGTAGCAGCCCGACGCATGGAGCGCGTCACCAGAAGGGAGTCGACCTTGAAGAGGCATATCACATCAGCACCATCGAGGACAGGACATGGGGAAGCAGTGAAACAGACCCAGAGGAGTATGCCTGAGAGGATAGCGCACAGAGCCATATCTCTCCCTACTTGTCATCATTGCGGCAAGATAGGTCATATCGAGAGAGAATGCAGACGCAAGTTGGGACTCTGCCTAGCTTGCGGTTCCAACCAGCATCAGACCAGAGAGTGCACGAGCGCAGAGAGGGAGCACCGAGATTAGCTTTGCCTGCACCACGACCAGCGTATCCAGCCGTAGGAGCACAGCAGGCAGGAGTTGGTGGAGTCAGACCACCAGCCCTAGGGGAGAATCAGCAGAGACCACCCCTGGCACCACAGGCAGCTTTATTTCAGCAGGCTCAACAGCAGCGAGGCCCAGCACAGGGGCGAGGGCAGGCATTCACTTTAGCTGTTGAGGAGGAGGCTACAGCAGGCGAGGTCATCGCAGGTACTATTTTAGTTGCTTCATTACCAGCAGTTGTATTATTTGATTCTGGAGCATCGTATTCATTTATAGCAGCTAGCTTTGTAGCCACCCATAGAGTAGCTACCGCACCCCTTCCGAAGATGAAAAGGATTTTTACGGGAGGTAGAATTATTCCGGTTAGTGACGTCTGTAGATCATGTTCTGTAGTCATTTGTGGCCGAGAAATGCGAGCGCAGTTTCTGATATTCTCCATGCCGGATTATGATGTCGTACTTGGTATGGACTGGTTAAGTCAGTACCATGCGACTCTTGATTGCCGACTTGGGCGGGTTATATTTAGACCGCCAGGACATCCAGAATTCGAGTTTCTCCGAGGAGCAGTAGAGCAAGGAGTTCAGCCTACTCTTAGGGTACTATCTGTAGAAGGGGAGACAGGTTACCCAAGAGTCATATCAGAATTTATGGATTTATTTCCTGATGATCTTCCAGGTTTACCGCCTGATCGGGAAATAGAATTCACAATAGACTTAACTCCAGGAGCAGAGCCAATCACTTCATCAGTTTATCGGCTAGCACCTAAGGAGTTAGTGGAGTTGAAAGAACAGGTTGATGATCTTTTGGAGAAGGGTTTTATTCGGCCCAGTGTTTCACCTTGGGGGGCACCCATATTATTTGTGCCGAAGAAGGATGGAACAGTACGGTTGTGTATTGATTACCGGGCACTAAATGCTGTAACCATCAAGAACAGGTATCCCCTACCACGCATTGATGATCTATTTGACCAATTGAGTGGTGCAAGGGTATTCTCGAAGATTGACCTTAGATCCGGCTATCATCAGATCAAGGTGAGGAAGGAAGACATCCCGAAGACAACTTTCAGGACGAAGTATGGGCATTATGAGTTCTTGGTGATGCCATTTGGTTTAACCAACGCACCAGCAGTGTTTATGAGCTTAATGAACAGGGTCTTTCATCAGTTCTTGGATAAATTTGTAGTGGTGTTCATTGATGACATTCTCATATATTCCAAGAGCCCTGAAGAGCACGAGGAGCATCTCAGAATCGTATTAGAGACCTTAAGACAGGAGAAGTTATATGCCAAGCTCAGTAAGTGTGAGTTCTGTATGGACAAAGTGCCTTTCTTGGGACACATCATATCAGGAGAAGGACTTTCAGTAGATCCAGAGAAAGTTGCGGCAATAGAGACTTGGCCTACACCCACATCAGTTGCAGAGGTGAGAAGTTTTCTGTGACTTGCGGGATATTACCGAAGGTTTGTAGAGAATTTCTCGAGGATTGCAGAACCGATGACGAAACTGACACGGAAGGACCAGGAGTTTATATGGACAGAAGACTGCCAGAAGGCTTTTGAAGAACTGAAGAGAAGATTAACAACAACACCTATCTTGACTCTTCCTTCAGGGTCAGGAGGTTTTGTTGTTTACAGTGATGCATCAGGCAGTGGACTATGATGTGTTTTGATGCAACATGGCAAAGTCATTGCTTATGCGTTAAGACAGTTGAAGGTCCACAAGAAGAACTATCCAACACATGATCTGGAGCTAGCAGCAGTTATATTTGCATTAAAGATCTGGAGACACTATCTTTATGGAGAAAGGGTAGAAATCTTTACTGATCACAAGAGTCTGAAGTATGTGTATACTCAGAAGGAGCTTAACATGAGACAGAGATGCTGGCTGGAATTGATGGTGGATTTTGACATCGATCTGCAGTATCATCCGAAAAAGGCGAATGTTGTTGCAGACGCACTCAGCAGGAAGCCTATGGCTTATTTCTTGACGATGCAGCCCGAGTTATTGAGAGATTTACAGGATCTACAGATAGAGGTCGTCTTACCGGGACAGAATGGATTGATGGCTAATCTTGAGATTCAGTCATCACTCGTAGAGAAGATTAAAGAGGCATTGCCCACCGATGCTAGATTCCGAAGACTCAAAGAAAGGACAGAAGCCGGCATGCAGACAGGACTTCGCATCCACGAAGACGGGACATTGAGGTTTGAAAACCGCTTGTATGTTCCAAATGGAGAATTGATACAGGAGTTAATGACCGAAGCACATAGCTCTATGTACTCTGTTCACCCAGGAGGCACCAAGATGTATCGTGACTTACGACAGCACTTTTGGTGGCATGGGATGAAGAGAGAGATAGCTCACTTTGTAGCTAAATGTCTGGTATGTCAACAAGTGAAGGCGGAGCACCAGAGGACAGCAGGATTATTGCAACCACTTCCGATTCCAGAGTGGAAGTGGGAGCACATCACTATGGACTTCGTCACGGGTTTTTCCAAGAGTCCAAGTGGGAGAGATGCAGTGTGGGTAATAATGGACCGACTCACCAAGTCAGCCCATTTTATACCTTTTAGAGTGGGTCAGTCTACAGAAGCTTTAGCTGATTTATATATGAGGTAGATCGTGAGATTGTACGGCATACCAGTCAGCATTGTATCGGACAGGAATTCGCGCTTCAGATCGCACTTTTGGAGGAGCATGCAAGAGAGTCTTGGTACTCGTCTGAAGTTCAGTACATCTTACCACCCGCAGACAGATGGGCAGTCGGAGCGTACTATTCAGACCTTGGAGGACATGTTGAGGGCTTGCATGTTAGACTTTGGAGGATCATGGGAGGACCATCTACATATTGTAGAGTTTTTTTACAACAATAGCTATCAAACGAGTATTCAGATGGCTCCGTTTGAAGCATTATATGAAAGAAAATGTAGGTCTCCTGTGTGTTGGAGTGACGTGGGAGAACGTCAGATTCTGGGACCCGAGTTGGTGGTCAACACCGTAGAGACAGTCAAGAAGATTCAGGGACACTTGCGAGCAGCGCAAGACAGGCAGAAACAGTGGGCAGACCTTCATCGTCGACCCTTGGAGTTCAAAGAGGGCGATCACGTCTTCTTGAGGATATCACCGACCAGGGGCACCATCCGATTCGGAGGGCTCGACAAGTTGAGTCCAAGGTATATTGGACCATTTGACGTGCTCGAGAGAGTTGGAGAGGTGGCATATCGACTTGCGCTACCACCTTCACTGGAGGGAGTACATGACGTATTCCATGTGTCACAGCTCAGGCGATATGTGGCAGACAGCAGTCATGTTCTCGACCATTCAGAGATCACCATTGGGCCGAGCTTGTCATACCAAGAGCAACCCGTGGGAATCCTTGATCGTCGAGAGAAGGTATTGAGGAACCAGTCTATTCCCTTGGTTCGCGTAGCATGGAGGCATGGCGCGCCAGGAGAATCAACTTGGGAGCGCGAGGACGACATGCACAAGTATTTTCCGAACCTATTCGCAGACCAAGGTATGAATTTACATTGTTAATTTATATCTTATACCATCCTTGCATTCTATCGTGGCTTAATTTTAATTTCGAGGACGAAATTTTTACAAGTTGGGTAGAATATAAAACTCCCTTCCTAGAAAATCATATATACCCTTTATTTATTAATTAAATTATAGTAATTAGGTCCAAATAGGAGAAATAGATTTTTTAATAATTTTTATGTTAGGTGTTCGGGCACTTAGAGGACTTGTGGGACCATCAGGAATTTTTCGAAATTTATTCCATGTAGGAGACCCCTTGAGCAGTTGCTAGCCTAACGATGTGCAATACCCTATTATATAAATTTTCTTATGTGTGAATATATATATATATATATATATATATATATATATATATACAAATATATATGTATATATATATTTAAAGAAAGAAAGGAATTAAATAAGTATATAATAATAGTACTAATATTAATAACAATAATAATAATAATATAATAATAACTAAGTATATTAAGCAAGCAAGCACTTTTGCATTTGCTTAGACTCTTAGCAACTTGCTGTTGCTAAAACCTGATCGCCCCCTTTAATGACCCCCTTCAGCGCCAACAGGGAAAACCCGACACATCCTAGTTAGTATCACAGGCTACACCCTTCGGCTATCCCGCGGATTCCAACCCGCTCCTTCCCCTCTCTCTTAATGTATAACATATATATATATAGTTAGCTCTCTCAAAACCCTAACCTTGAAACTCCAGACTTCCTCTTCCAATCTAGAGCCGTCACCGCAGCCAGAGAAGCCTCCCCAAGCCATCCAACCATCCCGTCGACGCCGACCTCGCGAACTGCAGTTTTCCACTCGAGGCACCTTCGCCCCGGCGTGATTTCCCGTCGACTCGCACATCCAAACGCCGTTCCATTTTCATAGGTATTATCTTCCCTTAACCCTCTCCAATACTTGTTTTATAGTCAACCTCGGATAACGTGTGCCCCTAGGTGAAAAACAGCGCCCAAGTCAGCGCGAGCAGACGGAATTCTACAATCGCAGAATTCCAGAATGACCACCCATATTGCCGAGTTCGTATCTCCCACCACAGAGATCCGAATTCGGTGATTCTTTTTGATACCTGTAGATTACATGACCTAGTTTATTTTCTGTATAATAACTTTGTGCTATTAGTTGCTGTGGACAAAATTATATTCGTCACAAAACAGCGCGCACCCACTTTTTCTGGTTTTCTAAAAGTTGGAGATCGGAGCGCGCCCCACCAAACGGGACCGTCCCGTCGTGTGCCAAGTGTACCGAATGGTGCACGCAGCATAATCGGACACTTGAAAATTTGTGGAGACTGATTTGGACGCGTGTGCGCGCCGGAATCAGGCCGTATCCGCGAACACATTCCGTGTCGCCACTTTTGTGGAACTCGTGCGTATTTTGTGCACGCTTGTCAGATTGCGACAAAATTTGCGCCACTGGACTCGTGGTAACACGCTGGTCCTGTGACCCAATTTTCACGCATTTCTGAGACGGTTGACCAGATCGCCAATTGGAGGGCCCTACAGTTGACTTTTTGGACCAAATTATGTTCGGCTCATCGAAATCCAAATTTGGACATACCATTGGAATCGTATTGACATTTAGAGTGGTTTGATCCATAGTTTGTCCCATTTAGAGACTGTTACCCTCGGCACACTTTTCGGTGTAAAGTGGGCCACACGTGGACCCCACTTTGGCCCGAAAATGACATTTTTGCCCCTGTGTCCAAATTGGACGTAAGGATAGGCATTTCCAGCTATTTGACATCTTCTGAGACGGTTTGTGATATTTATTACAGCTTTCGGAGTAGTACCTACCGGATCTACCGATACCAGGACGACAGTTGATATTCAAACATCAGGCAAGTGTACCTTGCCATCTCTGCAGTATTGTTACCTAGTTTTCTTACTTCATATATTTACTGTGCATGCTTAACCTAGGACCGTTTGACATACTTAGCGTCCGATTATCAGTCGGGTGCCCACATCGTACGCGGTGTTGGGTAATGTCATTTAGATATGGACATACGTGACACTTTATATTCTCGTACTTGTCTTACCAAGTACACTTTGACCCAGGACACAGGACACTGATCATGAGACAGGATCTTCCCGAGATATTCGTGGTGATTCTGTATAGGATACAGGACTTGACCTAGATTCTATATTCTATATACATTATGACTTATGCATTAGATATGACTCCGCTGACATGGACGTGAGACGTTATGTTCATGATTTGCGTGGTTACATTGGGTGGGGAGAGACACACAGACTACAGGCTGATCATATATATACACCCCTACTACTGTGAGGCCCAAGACTCTGAAGCCCGAGCTTGGCCCATTACTCATTATTACTGCTGCTACCGGCTCCCCTACACAGAGCTTGTAGTATGCTTCAGCCTGAGCTCTAGTGCTGCTCTCATCTTGCATATCACTTATCTGGTTATTTTAGTATTCCCTTATTGTTCCATCTATTGCTGGAGAGACCCACAGGCTACAGGTTGATTATGTTATGCCGGCTACTCAGTCTCCCGCTGAGCTAGACCACCTCTTGACACCACTGCTACCGGCTCCCCTACACAGAGCTTGTAGTTGTTCAACCTGAGTACTGTTGATTTTCTCTCTTGTATTTATACAGATGTTACATACTTACCCTGCTTACTTCATTATTTGCTGCACTGTTTATATTCTGGCTTGTATTATTTTCTGTACCTTGCTATATCCCCTGAGGACCTGGATATGGATTTTGTCCCCAGATTTTGCAGACGTGATTTATCCCGAGGTATACGGGACCGCAACAGGAGTAGCCGATCCAGGAGCTGTACCACCATCTGAGGACGAGGTCTTAGCTGAAGACTTCTCTTGAGCATCCATGTTCATGCTCAGTTTTATTATTTATTTCAGTCTTTTATTTTCTGGTCTGAGGAACCATTGTACTAGATATTTATCGGGTTGTTCCCCGAAGTACTTTGTGAGACTTGCTGATGATTTACATTCCTTATTTATTCTGTGGATCATATTTTATATCTTGTGTGGATGATATCAGTTGTGCCATGATTGTCGTAGACTTGTTTTACAGCTTAAGTATGCCCTGATGGATCCATTATCTTGGGTTGGTCCATCGGTGCGTACTGCTGGCCATTGCCACGTGTCTAGTCCCAAGGTATTTTGGGACTGGGGCGTGACATTGATACTGACACCTGGTCACACGGACTGGTACTATATGGATTTCGTCAGGAGATGTTATCCCTTACAGTGTTCAATGGGTACTCATTTACATGTATTTCATTATGTGCATTGGGTATCAATTTTTATGTGCTTCATGTGCATCCACTATTTCTTGTGCTAGTGTGACTATATCGTATTCATGTGCGTAACGTATCGTGATTGGATCCATGAGTATTGGTTGGAGAGGGAGAGTAGAAGTTTGTTATATGATCAAACCTTATTTATCTCATGTGCATGTCGATTATACACCTCACGTGTAATCGGGTTACCTTTATACCTCATGTGCAACCTAAGCCGATCACATAATGAACTTGCGCTCTAAACCATAAAGCTAGTATTCATATTCTTCTACTTGCAGTTTATTTCCATATTTTCAGTATTTACTTTCCAGTTCCTTATCGTGATTATTTGCCTGTGCTCACCTGTATTTTCATTTCTTAATACTTGTGAATCTTGTATCCTTTTTTATTACTCGTTATATATGCTCGATTTTGTATTTGAAACTGCTTTTAGAGGTATTTACTTCGCTCCAATCCTTACGGGATATATTTTTTAGATGATTGGCTAGAGGAGCTGTGTCCCACTTATTATGGCCTGCAGGATGGTGAGACACTAGAGAATACTCCCCTAGAGCAAGAGAAGATAGTACCAGTGACCGATGAGTCATGGTTATATAGTTTTGGACTTGTCATGTATATATTATTTCAGACTTGTGGTTGTATTGTGATTCTTTTCCTTCGTTATTCCATTCGTGCTCTATCTTCCTTAGTTTGCATTGTGATTGAGTATAGTTATTTTATCAGATACCATATTATTTCTTCGGTTGGAGTTGAGATGATTGACATGCACTCTTAATTATATTATGTGAGATATTAGATAGTTATATTGTCTTAGACAGTGTTCTATAGCCGATGCTGCGGCGTATGCTGGACGTACTCACATACTCGTGCCCGAATATCCGGGTGCGGGTCGTGACATGGGCTGACTGATCGGAGAGCCGAAGGCGGGGGGAGAGTTGAAGCACATAGGGGGAGCCGGAGGGTGAGCCGAAGCACAGAGGGGGGGGAGGGAGCCGGAGCACAGAGGGGAGAGAGCCGGTGGGGAGGGAGGTATGTATAATGCCCCACAATCACACGGTGCATTACGCTAAGTCGGATTGAATGAGGCAATAGCTAGTTACATTTCTATTTGTTACATTTAGAAATAAGTATTGATTTGAGTTGGTTTCATGTGCAGATCACAAGCGTAGTTCGATGGAATCAGATGTTCGTTTAGAGCAGTACCAGGATAGCTGGATTGGAGCGATAATGCCATCTTTTTTAGTCCGATCGGTCGGATAATTTTGAGAGCATGGCTTTCTTACACGATCATACCAATTGAGTAGATCATACTTTACATCAGACTACGGGTTCAAGGGATCGGCCGTATCGGTAAGGCATGGTGCTTAACAGAATCAGACTTGGTGAGTGGGCTCTGTCCCTTTTCCTCTACTCTTTCATGCCTAATAATATGGAACACACATAATGGCTTGAATACTTGGACTGGAACTTGAAAATCACCGCACTGTGGCATGCATAAAGTGTGCATCGTTTGGTTAGATATGATTTGTGGCTTGAGTTAATTTTGCTTTGGGCAGTTGGAGCTTGAGTGGATCATCTTGGTTGGAATATTGAGGCACTTCGGGCGGGCGAGCGAGCGTGTATTCGTGCACGAGTATCAGTTGGGCACTTTGCTATGCAAAGCGTGCAGTTGTGGTTCGAAATCGGACAACTGCATCGGTGAGGACATTGTTCCACTGTTGGGGCATTGTGCCACAGAGTTTTCGGAATGAGGGGTATTGCACTACTTGGAGCATTGTGTCGAAGCGACATAGTACTGCCTATGGGGATGACTTGAGATGGTACCTTGGGATATAAGTTGGAGAATGGTTATGGATAGTTGGTTGGATTGAGGCGAGTATCGTTTGGTGGAGCGAGAATGCTCGATTCTTTCGTTATACCTACTTGGAGTTTGCATCGGTCACGGACAACCTATTGCGCACATGGTTTGGTTTCCTCGAACGGGATATGCTCCGGGGCACCGGGACTGTTCGGCCATAGAGGAGACAAATGGTAACGTGCCTTGGGCGCGGTGCTGGCAGTTCGATACAAACATGTGGGCTAGCTACCAAATATGGATCGGGTAGAATTGCAGTTGATCAGTCCTTTATGGCTTGGCCAGTGACTTCATATAGATAAGAGTTGCTTTGCTTTGCTTTGCTTTGCTTTGTAATTTTCGTGTAGACGACGGCCACCTTGCCTCAGCAAGAGTGTGCATATCGATGATTGGATTAATAAGGCTTGGATTATGGTTTGGTTTGAGGATGGATATTGAGGCTTGGATTGTGGTTCGATAGGTTCACGCGTTGCTTGGGTTTGAGTAGGACGATTTGCATGCTAGTTTTCTTTTGAGTTGGATATATCTGCTTGTATATAAACTTGAGTTGAATGCTTGCATGTTTAACCTGCTTTACAGTTTTTCTTAACACATCATACCTTTTCCATAAAATGAATCTAGGATTCAAGTAGGAAGATCACCATATAACTGTTTGCATTTACTATTATACTTAGTGTCGGTTTAGACGAGTGGGTTACCCCGCTCACCAGTACGCTGTGTACTGACCCACGTTTGTGGATATTATTTCAGGTACACAGGTGTAGTGGCGCTGCTTGGATATACGAGGCATGATGTATGAACGATAAGTACCTTTGTGTGTAAGAGAAATAGTATTGCATCGCCTTTGTGGCAGTCTCCCTTGGGCATTTTTATTTGGACCCTATCGAGAGCTTCACTACGTAGACTCTGATGTGTACTTGATACACAATACTTGACTTTCGTTGCAACTTGGTCGTTTTGATGATAACATTAATGTTTGACAACATCGCCTTGTGCGAGCGCAACTCCAGGCTCGTACAGTATCACGTCCCGATGAGAACGATTGTCCTGTGGGAGCGCTGCAACATGGTGATTCACGTTTAGCGGGGACAATTGAGCTTGCAGGGGATTGGGGCGTGATATATTGGTATTAGAGCGCCCGATTCATTTTCTTGGACTTTGTCCTTTGGTTTATCACAAACTCTAAATAGCTTCCGCGTGTTGTTTAGCTGTTGGCTCTACTCGGTGCCGCATTGGATGTTTCATGCAGTAAGTCTACATATTTGTTGGTTGTGGGTGCATGTTGTTCTTCGTTGTGTTGGCTTTCATTGGTTTTTGGTAGATAATGTAGCATCGTTTGTCATTGTTGCATTTGTGCAGCAAGTTGTGTGACGTTGTTGCATTTGTGCAACAAGTTGAGTGGTGTCATTTTGTTGGCTTGGCTTGTCATTCAGAAAGATTTTTGGTTGCATCAGTGGAGCAGTTGGTTGGCAGACGAGATTGGTTATGTGGCATGTTGTGAGTAGAAGCATCAGATGAGAATAGATCGTTGCACGAGTTGCTCGTGTAGCGAATGTGTTGGATGGAGTTTAATTTTTGGCTGGGTATATCACATAATGCATTGGCTGAGCAGGTTTGAGTTGGCTTGGGGATATTAGGATAGCGTTGCACGAGTTGCTCGTACAACAAATATGAGAAACAGTTGGGTATTGTATTGGATTACTTGGAAGAGATCGTTGCAAGAGTTGCTCGTGTAGCAAAAATATTAGACAGTTTGAGAATAGTTGGAAGTATTGAGAATGGAACATGGCACAAGTTGCATAGCGAGATTAACAAAAGAGTTAGATGGTTCATGCGTTGGCTGAGTTTAGTGTCAAACTTGAGTTGGGGATGGCAGGATCACGCATAAGGGATGGTTCGAATGGATCTTAGATCAGTGCAAGAAAGGGTGACATGAGGAGCGACTTATTTCTGAGTGGTATATGGAATACCACATAGCGAGCATGGAATTAGAATATTTTGGATAGACCTCAAAGGAATTGCCTCAATGGAGACGGGTAACAGGAATGTAAGTTGGTTGGTGCACATTGGCTGAGTTAGAAAATGGAACATGGAGCAAGCGAATGTTGAGTTATGATCGACAGGTTTACCCTGGAATAGTCGGTTTGGAATAGACGTTCGTCGACGCAGAGTAAGTGAAAAAGTGACTCTATTTCCATGTGGTATATGGTGCAATAGAATTTGACTCAGGTATTCTCCGCTATACTTGAGCGATCAAGAACAGACTTGTGCAAATGAAAGTATCGTTGGACTTGAGTGATGGACAAGAACGAAATCAGCAATAAAAAAAGTGTTTGGAATTTGAATGATTGATGCAGACCAAGTATTGAAAACAGTTGAGATCGATCAGATGGAAAACTGAATATCAGAGTTTGCTTGCACGATTTGGTAGTTCGGTGGAGCATTCATGAATGCAAAGAGAGAGTTGAGCATGAGGAACGAATAGGTGGGATACGCTTGAGCGAGCGATGGGTGAATCGAAGGATAACGAGCACGGACTACGAATTTTGGCAACACATTGGAGCGATTGGTTGAGCAATGAAACACGATCTGGTTTGGAGGGGCAATACGATGGATTCGTATGAACTTGAAGAATTTTGCATAAAATTGGCGCTCGAGAAGTTGGACTCAAGGTTTAGCGGAAGTAAAAATTTGGCGAAATGGTGCAGCGATGGTGGACGGCTTCTCCGGAAGATGTGAACGGGCATGAGTCAAGTCTAGTTGTTAAGTCAGATTTGAAGCTAACACTTACAGTACTGAGGCAGATTGAGGCAACTAGTGATGGTGTTATAATTTGAGATTGTATTGGAACTTGTGTACGAGGCATTGAGAGCGTGTGGATGAATCATAACATAGAGAAATCAAGAAAGGCTAAGGAATGGAACAAGAACAAGAATTGTGGCAGATGGACATTTGAAGATAGCTAAATGAGAGAGCAACGTTGAAGCAAAATATTGTGTCGTTCGGAGCAAGTTGGACGTGCACTGCATGTGAAGCTGGCATACAGATAACAATTGGAGCAAGTCTATGGTTTCGGAAATTATTGCAAGTGGTAGTGCGAGAAGTCGAACATGGCAGTTTAGAAATTTTGATGGATTCAGGACAAAATGGCGGAGTGATGGAAGACGGTTTCAACGAGGGTAGTTCTCGATTTGTGGCTTGGATAGATAGTAAGACTCTAGGTGGTTAAGCGGCGTTTGGTTGACAGATTCATCAGAGGTAGTGGATGAAGTACTCGGATTCAGAAGTTCGTTCGGATTGGATGGTTGGATTATGGCTCAAATTTGCAGAGGAGATATAACATGGTTCATAGTAACTGTCCATCTTGATAACTTATAATTATCGAGCGTAGCTTCGGGATAGTTGACCCTAGCGACTTGACTTCCAAATCAGAGATTAATATTATAGACCCATAGAATGACCCTTGCGGCGACGCATTTGGGAATGTGTCGAGGGTGGGTGTGAGTGGTGTATGTTGGAGATTGGCCTTAGTGACTGAGTGTTGGATTTGAGAGATCCTTGGGATAGCCTTCAGCTGAAGATGCAGCCGGAAGATCAAAGCGATGGTGGAAATGGCCTAAGTCAACTGATGAGATTTGGAGTCACAGATTTTTGAAGATGGCATCGCCTCTGACTCGTCGTGCCCCAGAAGGGAATAACATTCATATGAATTGACGACTGTGAAACTAGCTTGTGAAGTTAAAGCAGCGGCTCGTTCAGATAAAATTCTTGTAATACTGAAAGGGACATATGTGCCTCAGATCTACAAGATGAATCATAACTTAGTCTGGGATGCGTGCTCGTACAGAGACGAAGGTGATATCCTGTGCTTCGAGGCAATGGAAGCAGTGCGAAGAACTATTTCATGCGCCGCGACCTAGGAATTATGGCGAGTGTGTCCACGTTAAAATCGTGGCGACACTATCCCTATGGCGTGATGGCAAAATCTTCGTGGATCACATGAACCTCAATATAGATGTTCACCCAGTGAGGTATTGAGATTGAGGAAGAGGTATTTGGCTGAGCTGATCTAAGAGCATAGTTTAATATTTGGGTAAGTCGCCTAGCTGGGGTAGTATCAGTTGTGATGATCGTTCGGTGCATGAGACAATATTTGGAGACGATGCTTGCAGATAATTGTGCGATTGGAGTCATGCTAGAGTTTGGTTGGTTGAGTTTGGACGGTGCTAGTGTGAATTCAGAAATAGTTGGATGGATTGAGTTGGAACACGAACTGATTTGAGTCAGGTGGAAAGATCTTTAGTGAAAAATTATCGTATTTGAGAATAATGCTTGTGCGAATGAGTTTTGGAATGAACGTCAAGATTGGTTCAGTCGGGAGTGAAGCGAATGAATGCCTCGGACATAAAAATACCCTTGTAACTTGTCCAAATTTGCTATCTCTAAGCTCGACTGAATTGCAAGTATTTCAGGGATGCCTTAAATATGTGTATGATCCAAACTAAGCGATATGAAGAATTCGTATTGAGCTGCAAGAAGGATGTGAGAATATAAAATTTGTGCGAGCGTTCAGTGCGAGCGAGATGCTGAGTCTGGATTAAGAGAATGTGAGTTGCGTGGAGCAGAGTTATGAATTGGACAAGCGACATGCTAGTAAGGAATAGAAACTGGTTTGGTTCGAGGACGAACCTAATTCTAAGTGGTATATTATATAATGTCCCACAATCGCACGGTACATTACGCTGAGTCGGATTGAATGAGGCAATAGCTGGTTATATTTTGATTTGTTGAATTTGGAAACAAGTATTGATTTGAGTTGGTTTCATGTGCAGATCGCAAGCGTAGTTCGATGGAATTAGATGTTCGTTCAGAGCAGAACCGGGATAGCTGGATTGGAGCGATAATGCTGTCTTCCTTAGTCCGATCGGTCAGATGATTTGAAGATCACGACCTGCTCGAACGGTCATACCAATTGAGTAGATCGTGCTTTGCATCGGACCATGGGTTCAAGGGATCGGCCGTATCGACAAGGCAGGGTGCTTAACGGAATCAGACTTGGTGAGTGAGCTCTGTCCCTTCTCCTCTAATCCTTCATGCCTAATAATATGGAACACACATAATGGCTTGAACACTTGGACTAAAGCTTAAAAATTATCGTACTGTGGTTTGCATAGAGTGTGCGTCGTTTGGTTGGATATAATTTGTGGCTTGAGTTAGTTTTACGTTGAACAGTTGGAGCTTGAGTAGGCAGTTGGAGATTGAGTGTATCATCTTGGTTGGAACACCGAGGCACTTCGGGCGGGCCAGCGAGCGTACATCCGTGTACGAGTATCAGTTGGGCACTTTGTCATGCAAAGCGTGTAGTTGTGGTTCAAAACCGGACAACTGCATCGGTGAGGGCATTGTTCCACTGTTGGGACATTGTGCCATGGAGTTTTCGGAGCTAGGGGTGTTGCACCACTTGGAGCATTGTGTCGAAGCGGCATAGTGCCTATGGGGATAACTTGAGAAGGTGCCTTGGGATATAAGTTGGAGAATGGTTATGGATAGTTGGTTGGATTGAGGCGAGTATTGTTTGGTGGAGAGAGAATGCTCGATTCTCTCGTTATACCTACTTGGAGTTTGCATCGGTCACGGATAACCTGTTGCGCACAAGGTTTGGTTTCCTCGAAAGGGATATGCTCCGGGACACCGAGACCGTTCAGCCATGGAGCAGACAAATGGTAACGTGCCTTGGGCGCGGTGCCGGTAGTTCGATACGACTAGGCGGGCTAGCTACCCAGTCTGGATCGAGTAGAACTGCAGTTGATCAGTTCTTTATGGCTTGGCCAATGACTTCATATAGATAAGAGTTGGTTTGCTTTGCTTTAGTTTGGTTTATGCTTTTCGTGTAGGCGGCGGACACCTTGCCTCGGCAAAAGTGTGCATATCGATGATAGAATTAATAAGGCTTGGATTGTGGTTTGGTTTGAGGATGGATATTGAGGCTTGGATTATGGTTTGATAGGTTCACGCGTTGCTTGGGTTTGAGTAGGACGGTTTGTATACTAGTTTTCTTTTGAGTTGGATATATCTGCTTGTATATATACTTTAGTTGAATGCTTGCATGTTTAACCTGCTTTACAGTTTTCCTTAACATGTCATACCTTTGCCATAAAATGAATCTAGGATTCAAGTAGGAAGATTACCATATAACTGTTTGCATTCACTATTCGACTTAGTGTCGGTTTAGACAAGTGGGTTATCCCGCTTACCAGTACGACTGTGTACTGACCCACATTTGTGGGCATTATTTCAGGTACGCAGATGTAGTAGCGTTGCTTGGATATACGGGACATGATGTATGAACGGTAAGTACCTTTGTGGACAAGAGAAAGAGTATTGCATCGCCTTTGTGACATTCTCCCTTGTGGCATTTTTATTTGGACCCTATCGAGAGCTTCGCTGCATATACTCTGATGTGTACTTGGTACACAATACTTGACTTTCGCTGCAACTTGATCTTTTCGATGATAACTTTGATGTTTGACAACATCGCCTTGTACGAGCGCAACTCCAGGCTCGTACGACATCACGTCCCGATAAAAACGATTATCCTGCGGGAGCGCTGCAACGTGGTGATTCACGTTCAGCGGGGACGATTGAGCTTGAGGGAGATTGGGGCATGACATATTAGTATCAGAGCGCCCGGTTCATTTTTTCGGACTTTGTCCTTTGGTTCATCACAAATTCTAAATAGCTTCCGCGTGTCGTTTAGCTCTTGGCTCTACTAGGTGCCTCATTGGATGTTTCATGCAATAAGTCTACATATTTGTTGGTTGTGGGTGCATGTTGTTCTTTGTTGTGTTGGCTTTCATTGGTTTTCGGTAGATTATGTAGCATTGTTTGGCAATGTTGCATTCGTGCAGCAAGTTGTGTGACGTTGTTCCATTTGTGCAGCAAGTGGAGAGGTATCGTTGCGTTGGCTTGGCTTGTCGTTTAGAGAGATTTTTGGTTACTATTTTATCATATTTTGGTAGTGGCAAGTCAGCAACCACGCTCGATGACTTAACCTGCACAATTACAACAACCAAGTTAAGTAATCAAAGTAACCAAGTTAAGCTGTTACCTTGCTATTTTGGTTTAAAATTGGATCTATAATCCTTATTCTCATGGTCCTTCATGCTTGAAGAGACATGTGACAATTTGCGCATAACCCTATGTGCATACACAGGTCGCGCATAGAACTTGCTCAAAGCCAGCCGTAGGGATGCTTTCATGTTCCAAGTCCAGCCATGCGCCGAGACTGCTATGCTCGAGTTCTGCCATATGCCGAGAAACTCCATGCGCAAATACAACTCACGCATAGTGCCAGTCTCCATGTGCCAAGTTCTGCCATGTGTCGAGAACCGTCATACGCAGATACAACTCACGCATAGTGCCAGTCTCCATGTGCCAAGTTCTGCCATGTGCCGAGAACCGTCATGCGCAGATACAACTCACGCATAGTGCCAGTCTACATGCGTCAAGTGCAGTTGACATCTTCATGCGACAACTTGCATCAGACATCTCCATGCGGCAACTTGCACAAGATGTCGTCTTCCTCCCTCTTGGAATGTGCGTCTCCAGCGATGCTAGCCTTAAGTCCACCTCCATCCGCAAGAATGGTAGATCCAAGATCTGGCAACACACGTCCATCACTTGACAAATGACTCCTTCCTCATCCAAATGATAGAAGTGTAGCCCGTTAATCTCCTCAAGTTTGTGAAAACTTGTGTCAAAAAGACTTACACGGTTGTTCTCCATCTTACTCGAATCTTGGTTTGAGATTTTTATTCCCGAGGCTGAATCAACGATGGAAAATCGCGTGGTCGAGATCAGAGGTTAACACAAAAGTGCCCACTCTGACTATCCTCGATTTCCACGAAGAACAATATATAAGGATCCTGTTACAACCTGATGTAACAACAATAACCAGAAAAGGAACATCTCGTTCTTTCTTGCAATCACAGTTGCAGACAGACAGAACAGAGTTACAACCCACTGAAGAGAGTAGGAAGAAGAAGAAGAAGAGACTTAGCTTGCTGGAGTGATAAAGATCACCGTTGCTCAAAGCAAGATTCGCCCTCACGATCTGCTTCCAGGAACCAGCAAGTTCACGTAGAACTTCTGGAACGCTCGCTGTCACCTCTGTCTGGACTCACAAGAACTTCCTGGACTCCAATAGCGACGACAACAACAACTCTCTTCGTCTTCTTTTTTCGAAGTAAGTTCTCAAAGAGGCACCAAGAGAGTATTTATAGAGAGAGGGCGAAAACCCTAGCAGTCCAACAGTTACAAAAAATAGGAACAAATTAATTACGAATCCCTAAAAGATAGGCACGAATTAATTTCAAATTCCAAAA